>CM050169.1:152857680-154057680 GCA_027410445.1 Discoglossus pictus
AAACGTTAAGGACAGCATATTTCATGAGGGTCATTCTACCATTTTGGAAATCAAATACACAGACTGATTATAATTAATATGCAAGGGAATATATTTCTGAATAACAGACATTTTATAAAATTAAACAGCTGTTCCTGGTGTAATATGTTTAGTGCACTCTATTACAAAATATATTCAATGCATTGATATTTCTAATTAATATGCATTTTATCTACAATTGTTTTAATAATATTCTATTTAAAATAACACATTTATTGAAACATTTAGCAAAATGTATAAAAAATAAAAGTTTTCTAAGTGCCAAATAAAGGTCAAAAGTATGTGAAACCCCATTTGCTTCTCATTACCATGAACATAACAATGTTAAGCTTGAGGTTTTAGTTTCATGGAAGGGATGCAATCATATTACAGCTCAATATTCTCAAAGTAGTGTAAAGGAAATGCTATTTTACAACTTGCCATATATCAATAATCATTTTAAAAACGTTTTTCAATGACAGTTTGGGAAATGGGATGAGTGCATTATCAATAGTATTGGCTGAAATTACCAATATCACATTTAGCTTAGAAAGAAATACAATTGCATGCTGAACAGTGTGCTTTATGTGAACTGAATCAGCCTTAGGTGGGACTGGATTTTAGAATACTTTTTTTTTCTGTTGGATAAGAATAATGGAAGAATACTATTATTATTGGATACTTATTATTATCAATTAATATATAATAAAGCAGATGCTGCATTTATACAAATATAAATATACACACAAATATATATATATATATATATATATATATATATATATATATATATATATATATATATATATATATATATAGTTATTCCTGTGTTCCCATAATCAAAGGTATAATATGTCAGATTATTATATGGCAGGCTAGTATTAGATGACTTGCCCCTATATTGTCATCGTGATCTGAATGGTTTGATATAAGGGCAGGGGTGTAGGAGCCAGACTAATTCTGGGGATACAGCTCATTCATTCCGTAAAACAGCTTATATATACATACAAATAAACATAGATAAATCTGGGGGATATTTGTCCCCCCCATCCCCCTAGTTCCTACACCCATGTATAAGGGTCACCTCAAGCTGTTTCTATATAAGAATGCATACAGTGCATGTCTTTACTTAAGGAGCTGGCTCCTTCCCTGTCTTTTTTTGGTTTGGAAGTTTTCTCTCCCTTTGAATGCCCCTCTGAGCCCATTTCCTTACTCTAATCTTGCTCTTCAATCTTAGAGCACTTTCTCAGTCAAGTACAAACCAGCTAAGAAGCTTCCACTGCCATGGGGTCATAAAGCAGGCAAATACTCTGATCAATTGCATGTTTGTGTATTAATACAGATTTACATTATATAGGCAGATTAGCTTATTTTACTAATATTTTAAGTGTGTTTGCATTGTTTAAATCACAGTTTTGGGGTAAAGTTTTTGCAGGATTCACTAAAAGCGTGTTTTTTTTCTTGTTTTTGTTTTTTGGACAAAACCGGCCTTTTAAATTGTGTAGACAAAATATGCAGCAGAGCCAAAAATCAGGAGTAATAGGCAAATCCATGCTTTCCCCTCTTCCTGCGTAGTCTTACATATCAGTTGTATTCCAGAAGACCACTTGGAGCCCTATATATTTTAGTACAAGTTATGACTGACAAGCGGCTTATGAAGTAGCAAGCAGGAGCTGCTTTATTAGATTTTACATGAAAACAATATTTAGCTTTCAATGAAAAGAATCATTTTTTTTTTCTGTGTCATGATCTCATAATTGGAAAACATTAAAATCAAAAAGGTTGTTACAATTAAGAGACACGTTGTGATCTGCACAGTAACATTCAGGGAGAGATGTATAAATGTGTTATAATAAAGCAGAATGTGTTCAGACTGCATGCCAATAGTGCAAAAATATACATTAAACAATTTGTTGTCAACTAGATTAGGGGATTCTGCTTAATAAACACTCCAGTTAGTAAACAGCTGGCGAGGAGTGATCCCAAGAGACTGAGGTGCACAAGGAGCCAAACTAATGTCCACAATATCTACTACTAGAGATATACCAAATACACTAATAATAATAATAATAATAATAATAATAATAATTGTATTTATGGATGAGTTTTTTTTATGAAATAGATCTGGTCACACAATACAACAATGCACAATTCAAAACCATCTACATTTATATATTTGTTTATTGAAAATCTATTTATTCTATAGTATTTATGAAACATAAATATTTATTTCTGTATCAAAGATTTTATAGTAAGTATCTATCTATCGATCTATCTATCTATCTATCTATCTATCTATCTATCTATCTATCTATCTATCTATTTTCCTATCAACCTACCTACCCATCTACCTATCCATCTATCTATCTATCTATCTATCTATCTATCTATCTATCTATCTATCTATCTATCTATCTATCTATCTATCTATCTGTTTATTTTTCTATCAACCTATCTATCTATCTATCTATCTATCTATTTTTCTATCAACCTACCTATCTACCTATCCATCTATCTACCTACCCAACTACCTATCTATCTATCTATCTATCTATCTATCTATCTATCTATCTATCTATCTATCTATCTATCTATCTATCCAATCACACACATGTAATGTCTGATAACTCAATATTATACAATTCATGACTGAATTAATTAATTTCCATCTTATCTATACCAATTTATATTTAGACTATTTTTAATTATTGTTTGTCATTAACAAATACATGTATATATAAATATATATATAAATACATATACATATATATATATATATATATATAAATATATATATATATATATATATATATAAATATATACATATATATATATATATATATATATATATATAATCATATTCTTATATATATATATATATATATATATATATATATATATATATATATATATATATATATACTATGCATCTGCTAGGACCCCCTTCTACAAGGCTGTTATTATTTGCTTATCGATTAGACTGGTCTATTTTATCAGCATTAATCACAGCTGCATTTAACACTTTCAGTACTGCAGACAAAATAGAAAATTTTCCTGTAATGCTGCTAGTTCAATACTATGTGGACAAATATGTAAAAAAAAAAAAAAAGCAACGTTCTTAGAATATTTAATTTATTTCTGGATTTTCCTTTATGTGAACTGGTGTGAAATACTCCATCTGCTTCAAATATACTCATTTAGACTAAGCATCTATTTAGTGCACAACCTGATATTTCCATATATCCCAATATCCTCAATGCATGTTATTAACCTTATTTATATTCACTGCAGCAATTAGGAGATACTAAGTGTTTCTGTTCAAGCAATCAACACAATGTATAATTAAACTGAAAGCAAACATGAAAACTACTTTTATTCCATATATTTGGAGGAGATTGTTTTTGCTTTTTAATTTTGGAAGAAGTAAATTGAGTCATGACAGGGTGTTCTAGACCATGTGTAAGCAGAAATAACCTGGGTGGCCTTAATATAAAAAGCACAAAAGCAGAGGTTATATATAAATGACAAGTGATACAAATGTGCTGTCTGCTGCTGTTGTACTATATATATATATATATATATATATATATATATATATATATATATATATATATATATACATATGTATACATATGTATACATGTATATATATATATATATATATATATATATATATATATATATATATATATATATATATATATATATATATACAAAGAGCAGCTGACAAGATCAGTAGCCCAAAGCTATGATTTGCTTTATATTATTAGGCTAAACAAATCAGGCATATGTGAAATATGTAAAATGTCCAACCCTGGGCTTGATGTGATGTAACAGATTGAATTTCACAACATAGGAGCAGTGTAACCCAAAGCTGTCCCTCAGTGTAACATTAAACCAGGGATGTAAGCACTATGAGGCTAGTGATGATGGAATCTGGAGTCCACACAGCAGGTTTGCTGTATACCATCTCTGGAATACCAGAGGTCTATGTATACAAACATTCATAATTTGTTTGGTCAAACACTTTCAGCACTGAGAAGTTTGATTTATTTAAAAATGCAAGCTGGGAATTGTGAATTTGTTTTTAAAGGTGACTGCCATAAACATTTTTTTATTATAATGGGTGAAAGCTTTTTTTTTTTTTTTTTTTTTTTTTTTTAACTGTAAACTACACTGCATTGTTGTGCAATTAAGAAAGAAGAAAATCACCACAATGATCTTTTAACAGGTTATGTTGAGTCAGTGCTTTGTTCATAGAGATGAAGCTCAGCTCTGTATCAGTTTACAGAAATGTCTGTGCTCTGGTTATCAGTTATTTACAGTAAAAAGTGTATGCAAACTATTTCAGAGCCTTCCACCTTTATTGTATGTGACTGCATTGGACCAACATGATCTCATTCAATGCATTCTTGTTCAATGTATTCATTTCTTTGTGTTCTTATTCAATGTCCTAGGCACTGCTTACCACCTTCAGGTGGCTGAATCTTCTTCTTTGCTGTTGTGGCATTTTCTTTGATTCTAGTATACTGATATTTGATTCTATCCATCAATCTATCTATCCATCCATTTATCTATCTATCTATCTATCTATCTATCTATCTATCTATCTATCTATCTATCTATCTATCATCTATCTATCATCTATCTATCCATTCATCTATCATCTGTCTATCTATCTATCTATCATCTATCTATCCATCCATCCATTCATCTATCATTTATCTATCCATCCATCCATTCATTCATCTATTATCTATCTATCCATCCATCCATCCATCTATCCATCTATCCATCTATCTATCTATCTATCTATCTATCTATCTATCTATCTATCTATCTATATCTCTATCCATCCATCTATCCATCTATCTATCTATCTATCTACCTATCTATCTAGCTATCTATCTAATTGTCTTTCTGTGTTTCTTTCTATGTATCACACAGTCTTACAAGATGGATGCTAAAGTGCCTGGTTCATTTTGTCATCTTCATGTTCAAATAAAGCAACATCTGACAAAAGAGACAAAACATTATATGTTATATTAGTTATATTAGCTTTCCCTTCCATATGCCTCAAAATGTAATCTCATCACTATAATTAACACTAATTTAGTCAGTAGTTTGGGTATAGTTTTTGCTCAAGAGTCAGGATGATGGTATGAGCTCTGCACATAGTACATTACATCACATTTGCTCAGTATAGTTGTTTGATAATATTATAAAGCACTGGAGGGAAGTTGACATATTTCAAGGCTTGAACTAACATGGAGAAGAGAGAGAGAGTGGAGAGAAAGAGAGCAAGGAGACAGAGATGGATGACCAAGAAGGGAGTGGGGGGAAAGAGGCACAGTTTTGCAGAATTATATTTTTTATGTTTTTTTGCATAATATATGTCTAGTCCATAAATATATAACAACACAGTGTTAAAGGCAGTGGGGAAGTATAAAAGAAACCATTGTAAGGTTGTACTGTGGCCCCAAGGCCTTACAGCCCCAACTCAAGTATATATATATGAAAGATGGCTTCATACTGCATCATTGCGTGAAACACAAATAGTGCTATATTTATATGAAATCACTCCTATACAAGCCCATATTACACATATCTCAGGTGATATAACATACCTAATGAAAATGGAGTGTAAGTAAAATAAAAGAGAATTTCCTGCTTATTTTATTTCAATTTTGACTATTTCTCTCCATAAAAATTGTCCTAATCATATCAATGGAACGTTTCGTTTTCATTTCTGTGTGTAATTAACCCATCTTGCTGTCTGCAATTTATTTCAATAAAAAAAATAAACCGGCAGCGTGTTCAGTTCCTCATCCCCTGGGGACGGATGCGAATGGCGTGTTTAATTTCATTAACTACAATGCGGCCTACTGGAAAAATGCACAAAATCGGTTTTATCCAGTTTACAGTGTTATTTGAAACAAATCATTTTAACATTAAGTGTCACAAGGGTAATTCTAAATTCCAAGGAGAAAGCTTACTGCGGTGCTCTGCATAGTCTCACATCATTAATGATTTTTAAACGGGGCATAGTAATTAGATATGTAATTAGCCAAGAATAGTGGTTTAGTTGTAAGAATATTTAGTACTTTTTTATAAAAAATACTTTAGTAATATTTTAAGACATGTTAAAAAAAAGCTTTAAAAAGATCTAATTGCAGCAAACATGCAATCTTTCTATTAATCTTCTTTATATATTAGGACCAGTAAAATATTAACTATGTTACCTTGTATTATACCAGAACAGAGGCCTCCAGGCAAAATCCCAGAGAAACCCAGGCATTGTACAGACACCAGATCAGGCCAGCCATGTGTTTTTGCTACAAGTAGCTCTTATAGTTTCAGGCCTTATTTAAATTTTTAAAAGTGTAGGTCACATAAACACAGGTTTGAAAGTCAATTTAATCGCCTCGTTTTTGAGAGAAATAACAAATGCAGCCAGTCTCAGTCTGAAAGCAATCACAGCTGCTTTTTTGTCACTCAAGTGTTTTGGCTCTTGTCTGGGACTCTTGGAATTTGTCAAGTTTGTGAATTATCTTTGTATTTTCACATAAATATTTTTAATTTCTTCTTTATTAAAATGAAATGTAAAACATAGTTATCAAGTGTCTTCCATTGCTGTATCACTTTCTGAACAATCTAGGAGTATTCGATATCTATGGGTAAGCAAACAGGTCGTTCCTTATAATCAATACTAGTACTTAAAAAGTAGCTACAGAAACACACAACAGACTTTTACTCCTAAAATAGGTCACCTTCTGAACTCCAAAACCAATGGTGACAATACAATATTGGGGTTAAGACATATTACTGTAATCTTTACACAGCACAAGATGTAATATTCACTAAAGTTCTTAGAGGATTCTAAGATACTACAATGACTGTCTTCTATTTGTCCATTTGCAGCCTCTAATATCTGTAATGAATCTGGCCCAATGGTTTGGTTCATGACCGTATATAAACATAAAACCTCATCCCTGTAGACCAACACAATCTCTTTAAATGTATAGTATCCGCTCACTGAACATAAAGTATATAGTATTCCATAGAATTATTATTAGACACTTGGGTGGGAATTGGGGGACATTGAAGGATATATGTTCTGTGTCTTATCTGTGAAGACTTTATTGGTCAAGTATAAGGTATCGTTTACTGCAGCGGTCTCAAAGGCCCAATATGGCCTCTGTATCTTACAAATGAATTAAAAATGTAGACTCAACAAAACTAATAAGAAGAGATTCAATACGGAGAGTAATTGACTCCACAAAGATTTTTCATCAGTAAATGTAATTGCATATGTTTGTGAGGTCACAATTATGTACAACTATGCTCACTCAATTATTATCCCCTGATGTGGTTACAACTGACTACAAACTACTTATACTATGGTGTATATTTTGGAAATGGCAACCAAAGTACCATATGCAATTTTAATTCACTTAACACAACAAGGAATCCATCCACCTTCATATTCCAGTGACCCCATCAATATATGTTATTGACATTAGTGTGTCAAATAAATATTTTGGTGGGCTGTTTCACTTGTGGCTAAACATTCACAATTCTTTACATAATGCGTTCTATCTACAAGACATATTAACAGTGAAGTATTGGGTACATAGTACATATGGCACTGATTTTTTGATATTTCTATAGTTACAAGTGTTAGAAGCTAAAACAAAGTATTTATTTGTGATCCATTAAGACCCAAACGCCTGCTCAAGACTTTTGTCTCAAAGTGTTTTGCTGTTAATGCTTCTGAATTTGATATGTGTTTTAGTACAGAAACATTGAGTGGTATAAAGTCTTGGAGAGCTCTTGGAAATTGTTTTATTTTTGTCCACCCCAAGGGTGATAGGCGACTCACTGTGCCTTAGGGTGTGCATCTACACCTCATTGACAAAGCCCAAAAGAGGTCGAAAACATATGTCTGGGGTTTGCTGTTTCTCTGGGGTTTGCTTTTTCTCCTTTTTAGCCTACAATTGCCTGGCATTTTGAGGCTAGATTGAGTGAGACCAGCCTGATATGCTACATGATATTTCTCCCTGTGAAGGGCACAAGTGAGCTGCTATCTGATTAGGTTACCAAGCCTATAGAACAACCTACCTAGATATTGTTCATTCTCAGACTGAGCACCTCTGACTTTGTTTCTGTTGCAGCTCTTGAAGATGTCAAATCTTAGTACATATATAGGACTGATAAGGTTTTGTAGAGGTCTTCAATATTTTACCTTTTAGTATATATGTCCCACTGTTAGCTAATCTTTGAGGCCGTAATGTAAATATAATACCTGCAATTTACTATTGAGATATACAATTTGAAATGTCTATATTAAAGAAAGAGAAAATCATCCTGAGCACATCTGCATGTCTCAAGCAGGCCAGGAGACCTGTGTCCCATAGAATTTCTCTCTATCACTAAGGATTTTTTCTAGTGACATGCACAAAATGGATCACTTTCAACCGCTAGCCAATTTGGATAGTTTTGTTTTCACCAATTCATTTTGTTAACAGTATTCATTGTGTGAAATAATAGTTATTATACTTAATATTTTGTGGTAATTAATATATTTGCATTGTATGTATATAGAATAATGACATTTTGTTCTAAGACATATATTTGACTGTATTAAATGTTAACAACCCTAATAAATCTACAAAATGTGCAAAACTTTTCAACCATTATGATAATCTTATTTTAAGATGGGTCATCATGCATTGTCAATATATACATATATCCTATACATTTAATGTATACATCTACTCAATACATTTGTTGTTAGAACCAGGTGTTTTCAACAGTGTTGCAGCCGGGTATAAGCCCCTTTCTTTGAGCATATTCCCTGCAAGGACAAAGGGGCCATTTATGAATTTCTATACAATTTCTGACCAGACCCCACTCCAGTGTTTGTTTTCGTCTTGGAAGGTCCATCTGTAGCAGACCTCTGACATTGTTACTCTCACCACAGTAAGGTGGTACATTGAGGTCTGCGACCTAGAGATTGTTTAGTGACCTATTTATATCCAAGTCTGACTGTGCAGGTGCTTTAAGTGATCAATATGCCCAAAGGACAGGAACTAATCTTTTTTTCAGCTTACGCTATGTTCTTTTTTTACTCTCCATAGAAGCCATGTTATTATTAACGTGGTGAACCAAAGCCAGTATCACATATGTTACAAAACCTATGGGATATTTTTTAGCCTTTTTGTTTCACCTCCCAATGGGCCTAATGTATATAAGCATATGGTGTCCTGTCAATACACAATTCACAAATCTCTACAATTGCCACTATCTGTAACTGAAAACTCTAACTTTTGCATTAAATTATTTTTAAGAAATAATTTTTCATTCAAAATCCTTAAAAAGAACCGTTATCTAATGGAATTTTCCAAGAAACACTGGTTTCTTGAGAAACACAAGTAAATACTTTTTTGCCTTTTTTGTAGTGAGAAAATTCTCAAGGAATAAAATATCATTGTAAATCCAGTTAGTGACACTTAACCATGTATGCAAAAAAATGAAGAAATTCAACAAAGGAGACACCATTCAGATCAATCATGCGCCTCAGTGCTCTCATTTAAAAATGAGAAGCTCTTTAAATATTATATAATTATCCTCGTAGTGTCAAGTTCCCAGATAATGATGCGTCTGTGTGTGAAAATATTAAATTGCAATAACATGCAGAGAGAGTGCTTTTCTAAATGGAGTATTCAGTTCACAGCTTGGACTATGGACAAACCTATTGAGTGACGGGGTACAAATGGTGTCATAAAATATCAAGGGGGAGAAAAATCACAGTTTGATGTGGTCTGATTACCTATTCATCAATCTTACCATCACTGTCTTTGTATTTACTGTGCTTGTTCTTGAGCTACAAATCTCTTACTTGTCATCCTTCTTCTAAACTGTGGTGTATTTATATATGTCTGTATGTGTTTGTGTGTGTATATATACATACATTTCCAATATAAAAAAAAAATATATATATATATTTACACAGACATAATGCGGTGGAAATATGTTAGGAGCCTGGTAGGAGCTAAATAAGCAATTTATAGGGACCCATTTGTAGAGATACATTATTACTATTATTGTTTATTTGTAACGCGCCAACATATTCCGTAGCGCATACAGTGTTAAGTCCCAGGCAAAGACAAATACAATTTTAACAAGCTGCAAAGGGTAGAGGGTCTTTGAGCTTAGAATCCAGTGTCCATAGTGCTTCCCCAAAGCAGCATGCACGATTAAAAATTTGCAAACTTACCTTATATTCTAGAAAAAACTATGTGGGAAACCAGAAGTACAAATGCACCCTAAGACAATTAAAGCATAAAACTGTGCTATTTACCTTGTCTTAAATATTTTACTTCATGTGAAATATTTTATTTGTGAATAAGTAACGTATATACATAACTTATGATTTTAGTGGTATGCAAGAAAGAGTGTGCACAGGCGTATGTTGCCATGTTTATCTGCTTAAAATGGTTCTCTATCATTGGTGTAGGGGGGGGTAGGGGGGTCAAATCCCCCACAGATTTTTCTATGTTTGTATAAATCTATATATGTGTTATTTTATGGCCTGTGTATAAAATGAGCTGTATCCCCCCCCCCCCCCCCCCCCCCCCACAGAATTATTCTGGCTCCTACACCCCCGCTCTCTATAGGTTGATAAGTTAAAAAAGGTTAAATGATTTTATAATTCTTCACTTTAGATGCATAAATATATAACAGTCTTCAGTGTGTGTATGTTATTCTTTCTCATACAAATGTATGACTAAGGCCTATATATATATATATATATATATATATATATAACTAATCTTTTTCATATATGCTTTATATGTGTGTTTTATTTATTTACATGTAAACATGATTAAGGCCTATTGTAATGTCTAGAATGCTTAGTTTGATTAACAATCCAAATGAAATACTATAAGGTTTGATGAATGTTTCCACATCATGAAGTAAATTCTCTCAGTGTATCAGCCATACCAATAAATGACTTGATATTTTCCCTCCTCCTTTTCCATGTACTTGTTTTTTTATTTGCTGCCTGTGGATTATAATGTAAATGGCCTGATTTTCTCAGTTTTAGAATTTGTTAAACTAACCATTTCAAGGTTAGTTGGAAGTGATAAGGGCAGCTGTTTGTTATTGAGTTCTGACTGCAAATTATGGGGTAGGATGACTGTTTAGGGTCGCTCTTTGCTTATACCACCTGGGTCTTCTCCGTTGGCAGCCTTGATAAGGGATCTTTCTTTCCTCTTACCTCTCTCTCTCTCCCATTACCAGGAGTTTTAAATTGCCTTCAACTCCTTGGTGACTACCTTAGTTCAAAGAGAAATGGGGAGGTGGCTGATGGTTATAGTAAGTATTAGACATCCATTATGAGTGGACTGAATTCTGTTTGGGGTCCCCGGGGGATATACCCTTCCTTAGCCCACCAAACACAATGTTTCATTGTGTGAAAGACTAAGAGGAAAAAGAAATTCTGTCCTCCTTACTTTGACAAAGAACTGTGAATACAAAATGGAATAATATTTTTTTTCTACTGGGAGGTTAACGTCAACCATTTTTTACTGGGCAGTCATAAGCACCTGGTCTTGTAAATTTTTCTTTAAGAAATGAAAACTCATTTTGGTGTTCTTTAAAACATATATAACGAGTCATGAAGTAATGATGTAAATTGAAAGAGAAATGTATCAACATGACCATGCTGGGAAGGTGGTATCGGAACATCTCAGTCAACCAATGTCCTTAATTACGCAGTAGAAAAAAGCTAAAAAAACTTGGTTTACCCTAGGAAAATACTTAAGTAAATGTAAATAAAGAAAATACATAGATTCATTTCATGGCTGAGAGCTGGGACATTTTACACTCAATTCGTAAAGAAAACATAAACCTAATTATGAGATTTAAAGGAACATAATATAATCATGCAAGGTGAAAAGCAAAACGCACATAATTTTGGGTGGATTCATAAAGAAAGCTGCATAGCAATTTTTAGCATGTTACAATTTATGGGATACACTGCTATAGAACACTTGTGCAAATATGGACAAGAGTGTTTAATTTTAGAGCTGGATGTTTAATTAGTTCAACCTGGGGATATAACTCTTTAGTTTTGCAATGCCAATGGTGCGCTCTACCTAGGATCATAAAAGTCACAATGATACTGCATAGGTATTCATTAAGGGCTGAGGATAAATTGTAACTATATTGGAATCAATATTAATAAAGGCGTATTTAAAAGGAAAATAATATATTTACTATGTTTCTTTTCTGCTAATTAAAACCTAATCCTACGCATATGGGTAAAATGTGAAATCTGGGAATTTATGTCTAAACTAGCATTCCCTGCTTATCAGGGAGATGAGATTTAACAAGCTTATTGGAGTATATTTATCAATCAGTGGTATCAGGATGTAAAAAGTTCAGTCATATGTAACCATTTTCAATGTTTTCTATAGGGGGGGATACAGCTCATTGTATATACAGGCCTTAAAATAGCTTATTTATACATACATACAAACATAGAAAAATCTGGGGGGATTTGTCCCCCCTATCCCCCCAGTTCCTACACCAATGAAGGAGAGCCATTTTAAGCAGATAAACATGGCAACATACGCCTGTGCACACTCTTTCTTGCATACCACCAAAATCATAAGTTATGTATTTACGTTACTTATTCACAAAAACATTTTTTCACATGAAGTAAAATATTTAAGACAAGGTAAATAGCACATTTTTATGTTTTAATTGTTTTAGGGTGCATTTGTACTTCTGGTTTCCAACATAGTTTTTGTGGGGTTTGCAGAATTTAAATTAGGATAAACTACTCCTTTAGAAAACATACAGAGATATTCAACTTCACTTTTTAAAACCCAAAAGAGAGAAAAGTTGTGCAATTTCTTTTACATATCACTCTCCTGGATTCCTGAACTTCTTTGGAATCATTGGTCAAAATTTGCTAAGCTTCTCAGGGACGGCAAAGTGGTTAACTGAGGCTATGATAGATATTTTCCATTGGAAAATGGCCATTACACCCTCTGCAAATTACTTTTCAGCTCCAGCAAAACTTATTTACGTTAAGTCATTGTATTTCTACTGATTTTGTGCTAGATACAGGTTTTAGAGATGAAAATGTATTATTTGTTCATCATCATAAAACAGACTATACAACACCTGTATGTTATTGACAGAGAATGGTGCTATGGCTGACCGAGGGAATGGCCCATTATGTATTTGAAGATATTTTAATAAAGCAGCTATTGGCAGCGCTTCTGTAATAAATGGAGTGATTGAGAGAAACTTGATACATGTCTAAAATACTGCCTTTTATGTTATTTTACCAGTGATTTCCAAGCTCTATTATCAGGTTAAAATATATAACATTATTATATTAATGGATATATTGTCTAGCGTTATAAAACCACAAATTGGTAAAACACGTGTCACAGTCTATAATATGTCTACAAGTACTTAAATGTGCATTTAGACAACAGATGAGTAAAGGTTCGTTGGAGAAACATATGCTGTACTATAATAAATTGAGATACTCATAAATGTGTCCATTCAAACGTATCACAAATTGCATAACTCCTTGTTAAAAATACGCCAATTGCACATCCAACTGGACTCCGTAAACCCCAAAACAAGTTTATTATTTTAAGAGCCTGTCATTGCAAGTACCACTGGAATTTGGAAAAATTTAACTTTGTGAAATATGTAACAGACAACATAAGTCGCTATGTAAGTCATTAATATAAAAGCCTTTTAAAAGAACCTTGGGTGAAATTTACTAAGCATCTCAAGTGTATCTCACGTTATCTCCTGATTTACTGTGCATTATTTCCTATGAAGAAAACCAGACCTTTTCACCTCAGTACACAGTTCAACTCACCTGATCCAAGGTGAGAAAGTAAATCCCCCCATTATATAAAGAGACATAAATTAATCTGATGCTGTCATAGGTCTCCTGCAATTAATGGTTGGTGTAAAAGCATCATTGTATGTGAAAAAACATTTATTCGGAAAACAGTAATCTAAAAGCATAATTAAACAGAAGAAACATGTTTCAAAGCTAGATTTAATTAGAAAAAAAACTATTTTAGTTCCTCTGCTAGTCAGCAGTGGTATCCGTGACACTTTGGATATATGTATGAGTGGGTGTTTACATTTATGCAGCACTTGTAGTTATTTTTGAGAGGTACCTGCTTCTAAGAAGGTGCAAGTAAAGGAGTAGGTGGTAAATACCAAAACATCACATTATTTATCAAATGCCTCCCTCCTTCCTGTCTTCTCCTTCACCTCTCTATCCAACATTCAATAGACAATAATATACCCTCTGACCATGGCCATATTTCTCATTAGGCTAACTAGGCAGCCGCATAGTGGTGCTTCCCTGTGAAGGGCACCTCATTTTACACATCAAAATATTCCTTTGCATAGTAAATACTGCAGTTCAATCACTTGCCGTTAGGTGGGCGAACGCCTGGAACTAGAGAGTTACAAGAGGGAAGATGCTGCTGTGCCTAGGAGTACCGCAGATGTAAATCTGGCCCTGCCTCAGACTTCAAGCTACGAGGAAATACTTAAATTAGACAAGTTGGAAAGTTTGTACCCAAACAGTATGTTAAAAATATTTTCTCTGAATTTTTTTTTTTACATTCTTATGACACAGCAATAAATGTTACCATCTTAACAAATATGAGTTTTTCTCTTAAATACAGTGGTCCTTTAAGAACTATTTATAGCCTACCTTAAACAGAACACATAAATTACAACTATATTTACCAGTACACCAATCTATTATTAATGCCAAATTAGTTATGATGATGTAAAAAAAAAGTAAAAGTAAACAGCTAAAGAAAAATAAACTGTGTCATTAAAATTGTATTTTAAACTTGCTTTGTGTAGCACAACATCAGATTTTAACGCTAAATAGAAACACAGCTGGAACTTCACATAAGGGCAGAACATTTATTCTTTACACAGTATTTGCTTTACACAGCACTCGGTCCATGCTCTATTTATACTAAAGGTACAGTAACAACTCTGCTGCAAAACACCAGCAGAGCGCCTTGTAAATGTCAGAACTTACTTTCTTCTGTATCACCAGTGGTCCCAATTAAATTCAGATTTTAACCTCTGTTACTGCATCCTAAGTAATACAGATTCTACTGGATATCAGTTGTTTTTTATGTTTACTGAAAAACTACCATTTCTTTAAAGGGGACACAGAAAAGGTCCTTATTATGGCAGGAAAAAATATTTCCAATAAATAAAGATGTTAACAACTTCTAAGCTAGAGTTAGATGTTTGACCTTGAATGCTACTATTTTTTAGGCAGAAATGTAATTTCAGGATCTTACCTGGATTTATGTCTTATTTCAGGTCATTACGGTAATTAACACTTACAGTGAGAGAGATTTACATTAAAAACATGCAAAAATGGTTAAATCTTCTCAGTGATTTTTAGCATTTGTTATTCTTTAGACTCAACAACTGGGCATGCTCTTCCTGCAAATCTCCCCCACTGAGTTGTTGTTCAGCCGTGTCTCCAAGACTCTATGGGCCTCAGCATGCCAGACACATTTTATGTCTGGTTGTACTTATCCATAAGGTATTCCTGGCAAAGATACTGGAGTGGGTTGCCAGTTCCTGACCGCAATTTGTCTGATCTCTTTGCTATGACCTGCACATCTTGGGTGACCCTATGGTATAGCTCACAGCTTCATTAAAGTATAAAGCCACTTCACCCCGACAAGGTAGCGATCCAGAAGGGGTCCACACTGAGAGGGTTATTTCATTACCTGAAATTAGACATAGAGCCAGGGGAAACAAGTTATGGTAAAGACAACAACATTCAAGGTCCATTCTCTTCTTACAGTTACATTTTTAATTTCTGCCAATTTGGGCAATTTTCTCTATTCCAATAAAGGGACACTATTATTGGATATATAAATGAAAAAGTATGTAATGTACTTAAAATTATACTAGTAATTTATTGAATGTTATCTAAATGTATTTGGCATCTCTATTTCTCCTGGGTAGACCTGTGATCATAAACCCCTTTTGGGGTTGGTTGGTTCAGTAATACAATATACCAATAGGACGCAAAGGTCCAAATAATCATATTTGTTTAAAACAAATGTTATGGTATTTGAGCTCTCATGTATTTATATGCCTCAATGAGGATGCGCACGAAAACACAAAGCTCTAATTTAAGTGATTTGAAGATAGGGCAGGGCCCAGTCCTGGATTTCAGCAATTCTCTTCTGGGCACAGATGAGTATTTGAGACTGACTTGTCCATAAAATGGAAACCCCGAAACAGTTACGTTTTGCTAAATTTTAGCAGTATTTCTTAATAAATGTAGGCTTCATTGTTAAACAAAATATGCTTAGATTCACATTCTCATTTTATTACATCCCAGTTGATGTATGAAAGAGTACACCAAGGAAATGACTTTAAATATATTGTGTGGCAGGGAAACCAGAGAATTTATAGATTAAGTGAGGCAAACTAGCATAGCTGAGTCACTGTTGATTATTTAGTAACTCTTGAGCTATTGGCCCCTTCTGGATCTCTACCTTGTCATGGTGAAGCAGCTTGTGTACTTCAATCAAGATGTGAGCTATACCGTATAGGGTCACCAAGATTGGCAGGTCATAGCAGAGAGGTCAAACAAAACATGATCCACTGGAGAAGGAATTGGCAACCCATCTCAGTATATTTGCCAAAAGAACCATGGCATTCTGCAGTCCATAGAGCCACAAAGAGTCGGGCAAGACTTTACCACTAATCAACAACAAAACTATTGGACCAACCAGAATCCAAGTGTGAATTCCAAACAGTGTCAGAAAGATACGTCCCACTGCTGACCTCCAAAATATTGCAGAAAAAAACAACATGGAGTTTGTATCCCTTTTAATGTGCAGATTTTAAAAAGAGCCTAACCACATTTATTCAAGTTGTAATCTTTGAATCCATTTATAGTTAATTTAGTTAAGTACAGGTTTTAGAGGTGAGACTGTGACCTTGTTGTCATACTGCAAGTAGCCTCATTAGTCACTAACACATGAAGGTACCATGTACCTGCTGCAACAGTGAGAATTCTTACCTTTAAATTTACTTTTGAGTCACCCTTTGGTGAAAAGAAAAAAATGTCAAGTATTTAAAAGACGTTAATGTATTTTGTAAAATTTTGAAGGATAATAAAATTATACCTTTCAAATGACATATGATATGAAAAGCCAATGTTAATAAAGAAAAGCTCATTAATATTATAACCAATATACAGTGTAGCTTTCATTACTAATATGAAGACTTTAGAAATAAGGTATTATATTTTATGATATTAAAATAAAAGTGATCTGCCTTTTTATGATTGGTCATTATGATTTCCCAGACCAGCAGTCAAAGCAAAATCAAATCCTACCACATCTTGAATAACACTTACTCTAAGGGTAGAAGAAACTAAAACCATATGACATTGCAGGATTTCTAAGGGAAAATACATGTCTTTAGCTGGAAATTAGCTTTTTGAAATTTTAATTTAGAGCTCTGACAGAACAACAATTCTGACATTTTAGAATAACATTTGCAGTGTGTTAGTCCCATACATCACAAAGCAGCAAATGGTCTTTTGAGTTGAGGGTCCTGACAGGTGGACAATATTGGCATGATACGCAGATTTTCTTTAATGGCAGCCTTACTATAATAGCTCACATATGCTTCTACAACGCAATACTTTTGGTAAGCAGATTGTGAAGAAATTAAGTGATTCTAAAGCACTCTTAAATACATAGTATAAGACTGTATATGTCTTGAGAATATGTAGGATATATAATGTCTCAACACAGAGGTTTCTCTCACAGCTGTGCATCAGAGACTTATATCTGCATCCGATTGGATGGAAGCTTTTTTTAAACACGACTCCAAATATCCAAATGGTTCGTCCAAGCAGGTGGAATTGTTGCTGACAAAATGTATTATATCCTAGTATAAATATTGTTTGACATTAGCTGGCAAATAAACTATATGCCTATTATATCCTTTTAACGATGAGGCAGAACACATGAGCCAATTATCATAGAAATTATAATGTTATTTATAAATAAGTATTTTGCCATTGTTTTTAATAAACTGGCCTTGAATGTTGCCAATTTTAAACGGAAATTACTTTTTAAGATCTTCCTTCTGACTACTATCTTTTCTTTTAGGTCATTAACTAACTTTAACAGTGAGGGAGATTAGCTGGAAGAGCATGCCCATTTACTTGTCTTTATACCGATTTAACTAACTGAGTATGCTCTTCCTGCTAACCCCACCTACACTTTGTGGGTGTTCATCACCTACAACATTTAAAGTATTAGGTCTGTTTGCAAACACACCCTGTCCTACCTACTGACTGTTCCATGATTAATAATATGCCAAACCATGTAGGAAGGCCCAATGCAGACAAAGATTTAGAACTTAGGAATGCTGCTACCAGTTAACCCTCTTGTTTAGGCGATTCCAGCATCCCATTCTCTGCACAGATACATTTGTGAAGGGTTAACGTTAACTGTAGCTGTGGGTCTGTCTGGGGGCAGCCAGTGATTCATGTAAACAGAGATTTAATTTATTAATTTCTCAGTGAAAATGCACATATTTAAAAAATTCAAAAAGTATAACATGGTGTTAGTAGATCTTTACAGTGGTGTGATCCAAATTGTGCTGATTAAGCTGTCATTAAATTATCTAATATGGAATGTCTTTAAGAAAACTTATTTCAATGTAAAACTATTTAAAAAATAAATAAAAATACAAAAATGTAGCACTTTCTTGTCAGATCTTTTGTGGTAGAAGACTAGACTAAAAGTATAGGTGACAAAGGGAACAAGCTGTCTGGAGAATAAACTTCCATTTTTTAGTGGTGTCTCAAATGGGAAGCATTTTTCATGAAGTGGTTAAGTAGAATTACTTGGAATACTATCTAGGTTCACATCAAACAAAAAATTGTCAGCTATTGTTTTGATTTTCAAGTACATGGTAAATAGTTTAGTGTGGATTGTTCCTACTCTTCTTATTCTTATACTATTGCGTTTCTTAAATTTCATCAACAGTCTACAACAAAAGCATATAAATAACAATTTTCAAGTTTATCAGTTTATTATGAACATATTTAATCTATAAAGTTGATTTAATAGTGTATTAATATATGTTTCTACCTCTGTGAATAATACAATAATAAAAATCACTAACTTATGTAGCTCTATTCGATAAATTACAATGATCATTTTCAATATTTACATGCAAGAAAACATTGAATGATTAAATCTAATCAATAAAAATGTTTAAAATATTTCAGCATATGACATCTTATTGGCAAAAAAAAAAGTGTGTTTTTTTTAACTTCCTTTAGGCTAAGCAAATTATCTTTTAAATCTCCTGCTTCTGTTGCTGCTTAGCTAAGTCCCATTTCTCTTCATTCCCAGTGGGAGTATCGGTATTGCCCTATTGTCCCAGACCATCGGTTTCAGTTATTACATTTTTGTTGTTTTACATTAACAGGATAAATATTTATCAAAAACAGATGGAGATTTTTTAATTGCGTAAACTTTAGGGAAAAAAAGAGAAAATGATACATGAGTCGTGACATTATAAATTAACCAATCAGAGGTCTTAATTTAGAAAGCATTAGCAATCTTTTGAACATTTTCTACTTATACAAACTTTTTGAATATTACTAATCATTCTGCCTTTGGATTTATTCATTTGAAAGATATCATCACATAGGGAAATACAAATAATCTGTATTTAGAAAGAAAGTTTGGTAGTCTGCAATCTCTTTATTTCTGCAAAAAAAGTTTCAAGATCTCATATCTGAGAGTTACCTATTTGAGAAAGCCAACAACTATAGCACAATCTACCTAAAATTATATAGAATTAAAACTATCTTATTTGTCTAACTGGTGGATATTGTTCTTATTTCTGAAGCGTATTCAGTTAGAATTTGTAGTGAGACAGGGGAACAGCACTTACAGCAGTCAGGTATCTATCCAACTAAGATAAGATATCTAAGCAATCTGAAAAAGTATTGCCTCCTTATTCAAACTGGCAAGCAGTTCTCACCCTGCCTTTTCCCTTTGTGTTTCTCTCTCTTTCTTCCTTGAGTTGAGTATCATGCACCGCACCCATATTGTTAATGAGTAATTATAAGTTCAGATTACTCAGGAGAAGTGGGTAATTATTCTATATCTACAGGCCTAAGCGGGTAGGTCACATTTATCTTGCTAACTGAATGTCTCTCATTTTTCATCTTATCACTCCGACAAGAGTTTAAGTTTTATTTCAAGCTTTCAGGAGTGCTCAATTACGCTCAGTTTCTTCTACAAACTTGTCTTTTAAGAACATATAAGAATCTGATAACAGATTAAAGAAACATTCCTCTCAGGTTTTGTGCCAACACTGAACACAATTCCTTGTTATATCCTACAGTGACATAGGATATTGTGATACCAAATAAAACTTTTTTAAAAACATTTTCAGTCACAATGATTAATTATATACAAAGTATGTTTATATGAGGTTATCCAAAGTCAAATGAAGGAAGAGAAAGTCAAAAGATTAGCCATAGACCGTAAACTCATGTTTAATAAAAAAAATAGCTGAATGGTTGACCAAGGAGGACTTGGATGTGCAAATTGGCAATCATTTGTTTGGCAAACTGTTCCTATATTTTTTACAAATAGTATTTTGAAGAGCTTTCGTTGTGTAAATGAACCCACAATCTTACCAAAACATTTTAGTTAATTGTTCAAATTTAATAACGGTTTGTGATACGTGTGCCATATTAGACACAGAGCCTCATTCAAATGCGATTTGATATTGAACAGGGCTCTATATAAGCACATTGCATATTTTTTTACAAAATTTTTTAGTTAGTGAACTTCTATTCAAAAGCAAGGTCTTCACTAACTAAAAACTTCCGTAAAAAAATATGCTATGTGCTTAAATACAGCCCTATTCAATTGGCCGAATCGCATCTGAATGATGCCTGCAGTCCCTGTTTTCCCATTTGTCTCTTTACACCATAAAAGCAGGACACTTTGTGACACATATATTGAAAGTAAATTTGTATTGCTGAAAAAAACATGGCCTGGGGGTTCATAAGAGTCATGATACAACAGATAGAATGCTAACGAACAAAATTGTTAAACTTGAATAGTTCATTCAAATGGATACTTGGGTAGGAGCATGACTCACCTCCAAATCATATACTTACTAAGTATTTTAGGTGATGACAGCTTTCCTTTAACAGCTATTATTTTGGGGGAATGGATAAAAATAACGATAGTCTAATGGGTGTGTTAGTCTGTTAAGAACAATTGGTTGGTTCTACAATGGGCAAAGTTCTATTTATATATATATTATGATCAAGAGTACATGCCAAAGATTATTTACTGCATTATGTGATCAAAAATCACCTATGAAATTCGTATTTTTTTAAAAATATATTTTGTATTTATAAAATAACCAAAACATAAATGTGAATTCTATATATAGTTAACCTTAAAAAATATCACAAAATATTTAAAAAAAAAATGAAAATGATTATACTTTTGGTTATGTATAACTTTTTTAATTTGTGATGTTATAATTAAAGCCTGATTTCCAGAACCTCACAGAACAATATGCAGAGTGAGGCAAATTAAAGGCACATGACTTCCTCCTTTCCTCAGGTATCTTTGTCAGTACAATTAAATGAAGGTTAAAAAGGCAGGACCTTTTCTTAACATATTCTGTTTGCTCTTTCTCCTCTTCAAGGTGTCTTCATGTTACAATCATTTGCTTCATGAATTCTTTATTACATTAATCAGCAGTGATGTACAGACTCATTAGAAAATGAGTTGGAAATGTAAGATCTGTCACATTCCTGAGACTGGTGACAAGAGAGGACTCCAGGGTCTTTATCCTGGGACAGAAGGGTAGCACATATAAATAGTCAGATTGTTCTATGTGCTTTTGAAGTGTATTTGCTGTGAGGTTTAAATGTTCTTATTTGCTGTAGTAGGCTTTTAAAGTTAATTGCATTTAGCAGTTTCATTCTGCAACAAGCAAGATAAAAATAAGGCAACAAATCAAAATCTAGTCTTAATTTAATAATATTTTATTAAAGAGGTGCAAGACATGATGGTTATATTGATGACATCACATTAACCATTTTTATGACAACATTTTCCTTTCACTCAATTAAACTTAATGTTGACACTACTCCAACGGCCCCTTTGGAATCTTTCAAAAATGTTCATAAAGCTATCGGCCAACCAGGTCTCTGGTGGAACAGTTGTGACTTGAGGATTTTGAAAGTAGATCAATAACATTAGTCCTTTTTCTGTGTTACACAACATCCTATTTCCATTTAATTTAAAGAATACCTGCCCAGATGTACTAAATTCCGAAGTTTAGTTATAACACTGCATTCTGGGAAGCTGAGCTGGGACATGCAAATGTGCCCACAAATGCCTCGCTCTTCAATCCATAGCCATTATCAAACATGGCTTACTTTAAGCTTGTGCATGCTGTATTACACAGCTTTAATGCAAAGCCAAGGTTGGATTAAACACGCCTGAGTATCCTATCCATGTACAGCTGTTTCAAGCTTACTGGCTATCATCATATATATTTGTTGTTATTCTTCAGCTGTTAAGTCGTGTTGACTCTCTGCGAATCTCAGAACACCAGGCACATTGTTATGTCTGGTGATGCTTATCCATAAGGTTTTCTTGGCAAAGATACTGTGGTGGGTTGCCAGTTGCATCTCCAGTGGACTGTGATTTGCCTGACCTCTGTTATGTTCTGCCCACCTTGTATAACCATATATGGTTTAGCTCACAGCTGCATTGATGTACACAAGCCCCTTAACCATGACAAAGTAGCGATCCTGAAGGAAGGGGATACATAAATGAATATATATATATATATATATATATATATATATATATATTTATTCATATACAGTGGAGTAGCCGTTAATGTCCAGTAATCCATATATACCGTATGTTAAAATAAGTTAAAACATTCACCTGAACTGAGTTATAGGGTTAAATTAATTGCTATAAAAATATTTATTTTAGACATTTTTAAAGTGCTGTTCATTGGTAAGCTCTCTTCACTTCAAAATATGTGTAAACATTTGCCTATCAATAATTTGGTTAGATGGCCTGACGATAACAAAGTTCAACTTCCCAAAAAGAGACATGTAAAATCAGGAACACCATTTATCTCTTTGCTCCTTCCTCAATTTGTTGGTAGTAAAATTACCTTGAACAAACCTAACCAAATTTAACTTGCTAAATCAAGAAGCCTAAACTTTAATGAGAATTTTTTAGGAATATATTGATATAAATGATATTCTGTAGTTAAATTCATTTTTATGTTTGTACATTTAAGAGGTTATAAGAGTTCTGATATGATGTATGGCTTCTACATATACATATGAAACAATTCATGTAAAAATAATAAAATAATTTAGAAAATGAGCATAATAGAGTGAAACATTTCACCCAAAATCGGAACCCACCGAAAGATTTCACTATCTAACTTTTCTCTTTCATGGAGTATCAATTTATGTGCAGAAATTTACAAAATTACCCACAATAATAGTATTTTTTATATTCACCTATTAGTGGCTGTACAAAGATTGCTTTGCAGTGTAATGTTTGTTGGTGAATGGGCAGAAGATTGTGCATATAACAAAGTCACAAAAACAACAAGGGGGCTAAATGGTATTTGGAAAGTGATTGAGGCTACTAAGATTATGGGTGCGAGGAGATATTTGCACATTACATAACTTATTCAATATACAACAGTATTTATCCAGCTATTTCAGTCAGGAAAAGTATTAATTCCCTCTAAAAGTACTGGAGGAAACCAAGGGTCCCAAAACGGACCCACCAAAAAAACAAAAACCACTGCATGTATCCCCAGGGTCCTGAACCTCCACAAGGCTTACAAAACAAGGCCCATCAACATCAATATTTAGAACATTTTACCCTCTTCCAATCACTATTTTAATGATGCTGCAATGGTTTCTAAAGAGTGTAACATTTAGAGTAACTATCTCCACAGAATATAGATGGCGAAACACTGCTATCACATATAATAGTTGTCATAATTGCGAGTTTGTCGGAAAAGTCTATGTTAAAAGTAAGGGGTTGCGCATCGCAATGCCCGAAAGTTACAGGTTTGGAGGGGGCTGCAAAGAGCGCTGAAGGAGCTCATCACGAGGCCTGTACGTGACTGGCATGACAGGGCTGCAATGAGCGCCTTTGGCACTCATTGTGGGGTTCGCAATGAGTGCCTTTGGCACTCATTGCGTGGCCCGTGCATGACTGACTTGATGGGGCAGCAATGCTCCAAAGGTGCTCATTGCGGACCTCACGAAGAGTGGACTCGGGGCTCAGCACGAGTCCTGTATGTGACTGGCTTGAAGGGGGACAGGCGTACGAACTAAAGGCTTAAAAAAAATTACGCTTTAACAGACGCCATTTTTTTCAAGCCTGTAACTAGGAAGCCATTGGGGGACCGCCAAAAGACGCCAATTAATTAGTAAATTAATTTACAACCTCACACACAGCACAGGGGGAGAGGCTGGAAGCCTGTAAGTGAGGTTACAAGCTAATTTGATATTTAATTAGCATTTTTGGGAGGTCTCAGAATGGCTAAGCGAGGAAAAAAATGGCGGCCGTAATTTTTTTTCAAGCACATAAACCGGAAACACATTTCATGCTTGGGGAAAAAGGTGCTCATCGTGAGGCCAGCAAGTTAGAGGGGGGAGAGCCTCACATTGTGTGGCAAACAGCATTGCCAGGCTTCAAATTTTATTGCCGTAATTTTTGATGGGCAAGTCGCTAGTACAAAATAATAATTTGCATTATGTATATATACACTCCTCATAACAATTATGTTATAAGACTACCTAGTTGTATTTCTTCTCAGGGACATTTTGCAGGAAAATATTAGATTATATTCAGAAAATGTACATTGCTGGGAGCTGATCCAAATGTAAATAACCTCAAGGTTTACAAACGTACCCTTTTTTTTAGAGAATCAAAGAAGTAAATGAAGATAGTGCTACCTACTTTACAGCATTCTGATGTATTTTAGGTTCTGAAACTAAGATTAGTTTTCCTTTTCCTGAAATGTCCCTAGTTTTTGTTAGTTTGTTGAATAGTCACAGATCCCTTTGTTTGTAGGTAAATATTAAGTGAATAAGTAGCATTAGGAATTCCAAGTTGAGAATGCAGTGGCATGAACTGCTCATAGGTATTCCTGCCAAATATTGTAAGTAAAGGGATAGCTATTTCCAGATAGATGTGAGTATTGCAGCTTTCCCCGCAGGCTTGGAAAGTTAAGGATACTTGGAACAAAATAAACATTAAAAAACAAAGGTGTGTTTCTCCATATAATAGCCAGAATGTAATTGTATAGCCTTGGGCAAAGACAGGTTGAAGGACAAAGATTTTTAAATTAACTCTAAATTTTCCTGGCCCCCTTAAGGCATTTTGCTAACTATTTAACTATTTAACAATTAGCAAGTTTTGTTCAAGTATAATTATTGAAATATTAAAGGAGGTTCTTGGAGTTTTTATTTGCATCATTTTGATTGTATGAAGGTGCAAGTGGGACTCGGTTCATTTTCTATGGCCGTTTATTCAATGTTAAAGCACAAATGTAAGTCCTAAATAGGAGATGCTGTTTAATTAATTTATATTAAAGAAAATGTACTTAGGCATACTATTTGCCAACTACTAAAGGGTGATGTGCTGGAAATCTCTTGGAGATGGCAATCATAGTACATATGCACATTCAGTAATTCACCAATCAGCACATATTGCATTTGTATAAGCGTCCAAAACTGGTAACATAATGGTATCTGATGAAAGTCCCTTTTTTTTTGTCCCAGCCATTGTTTATGTTAGCCAGTGACATCTTCAGGCTTTCTTTAGAGTTGGACAATACCTTAACCATGATATCTCTGTAATGCCCATTGACATTCTGCAATAAAATCTCTCATACCCACAATTAGTCCAATGCATTCTGCTAGGTATTCTCTCTAATGCACATATCTTATTAGCAAATGCTATATAAGATATGTATAGAATATATAACACATTGTTATATATTCCTAATCATGTTCATATTATCAGTGTAAGGAAAATTAAAATCATGATGGCAGCAGGAAAATATAGAAATGGTCAACATTGTGTCATGATTTCAAATCGTAGGATGATGGAAAATGGTGACGTGCTTAGGGCTTATTACAACATAGTTCAACCAGACAGAGTACGTCTCTTGCACCTCAAAGTACAGAAAGAACACATACACTAATAATTTAAAAACAAACCAATGGGCAACAATCCCTAAGGTCTTGCCAATCCCAGTATGGGCCCCTTTAGGCTTTGGCCCAAGGAGACCTCCCCATCCGCCATGCTGTTAATCCTACATTGGCCTTCTCCTGCTTAATATTGCATCTTTAAATGAGGCTAGATACTCTAATGATCTGTCACTTTATGAGGTGTTAGCATTTGCAGCCAATATTATCTCTGAAATTCCACTCATTCATATTACACTGCAGTCAAACTGCATATTGCTCCCTTTTTCATTGCGTTCTTTCAAAAACATCTCAGAACTAGCAAAGCAAAAGTGACTAAAAGCATTTGATTCTGTACACCCAAATAAATATGTCATTGTGCAATAAGAGTCCTTACAGTAACCTGGTTCTGATCTAAGTGTAATCCAGGGAAGTATGATGAAAAAAGAACTAGGAAAGCCTGTTACAAGTGAGCAATTGAGAGAGAAACAAGTCTGATGGATTCTCGACCTCCCTTCACAGCAGGTCACTGCACTGTTAGTAGCCTCCAGTTAAAAAAATATTTGATAAGTCACCTAGAATAAAGCAAAAAAAGATTAGTCCAGACAAGCGCATACTTCACTTTTTGCATTTACTTTCTTCATCTAGCACCTCTGCTATAAAAAAGATTAACCTAACGCACCTGTGACTTATTGAAAATACTTATAATAGATCTATCTCTCACCCAGCCTTATGTATATTGTTTCTCTGGACACACACAGGTAGTGTGCCACCGATTGATATGACGAGAGTGTTAAGTGTTAGAAATGACAAAATGAGGGACTGACATCCAGTATTATACACTAATCCTTAGTACTGAAGCCAATGTTATTGCTTCCTAACGGTAAAATTATATGTAGGCAAAATAATGGATATATTGTGTCTATGTCATTTGTTGAATATGTTTTATAAAGTTCTATGTTTTATACAGCACAAAAGAAAATAACCCTAGATGAAATTTATCCTGATAAAGAATAAATTAAGTGTTAAGTGATTTATGTAAATTAATGTATCTAGAACATTTCCACTCAATGTTATTTTCAAAAACAATCAATAAGGAACATTTTTATATTAATACCAGTAATAGTACAAAATAAACCTTAAACTCTTTAGGCAAAAAAATTATTTATATAAATGTTTTTACTAGATAGAATAATTATTTTTATCCTTCTTTATGTAATTGTGTATAATCTTTACACTTCACTTCTATGAAACCCCCAAAATATCAGATTCTTATTCTGGAGACTCCCTTTCTTCCTGTTTTCCCTCATAAGAGATGACATCTTGCATAGCTGTAACCTAAAATCACACCCACACAGGAGGAGCTCCAAACTATTAGTGCCTCATGCTGCTAGCAAGCAGACAGTGACATGCTGTGTGTCTGTGCAGCAAGCGACACTCTCATTGTGACATTACAGCTGTGCAAAATGGCACCCTACATGAAAGAGAACAGGAAGAAATGGTGTCGCATCAGAAAAATCTGTTACACTGAGGCTGCTTAGAAGTAAATGAAGTGTACATTTTTTGTAATTAATGAGAATAAAATTAAACAAGGAATCTAGTTAAAGTATTCATATAAAAAAATAGTTTTACAGGGGTAGACATTTACTTTTCACAAAATTTAACAAGGTTCAGCTAAATTTGTAAAAATCAAGAACGGATCCATATTGTTTACAGTTACACACCAAAGTATTTTACTATAAAAGGTTTCAAAGGGGCAAAAGAAGAATTTTTACATAGTGGAGCAAATCTAAAGAAATTATATAATTTTACTGATTTAATTAGGGATATGGAAGCTTCAGGGGTGTTTTGTAGTATATATAATGAGGCAACAAAGGTCCAAAATAACAGAGGCCTGATATTGGCCCAGGCTTGTTACTGATAGCATCTGCCTTACAAACTGTCTATTTGATAGGATGGGTAGAACATGTATTATGGTATATCCCCATTTGTATATATATTAGATTAGAATTCCTTTCTGAATTAGGTAAAGTTTATGGTTATGAGCACTGATGATTCATGAAGTGTTCCTTTCATGTTATCCTCCCACTGTTAACTGGGTCTTCTCATTCATTTTATTTTGGAGATTAGGCATAGGCTGGCTGTTTTTCCATCTAATGGGTTATGGGTTTGTTTTTGCTAATGCACAATTAACAAATGATTTTGTAGAATTATTTTTCAAACAATTTAAATTGGTCATATGGACAGAATATTTTATCTGAGTAGTATGTTTGTGTTGCTCAATACATGTCCTTAGTCCACCTCATTTAAATATTTCAGTAAAGTTTATACGCATGAAATGTATTAGTTGTCAAACCTATTGAAAGGTGTCATAAAGCTAATTCATACGTTGTCAAAATAGTGGAGCTTAAATAATTATTTGAGAATTAGTTACTTTCTAACATTTGACAACCAGCCTGTTCCACTTATACCAGGCAGCCACCTGTTTCATTTTCAGTGTATTCAGAAATACACATTTCATACTCATAAGTACCAGTGCGTTTCTTCTTCCTGCTGTCTTTCTAGTCTATGACAGAGATGCAAACACTCCTAAATAAGAGATAGTGGCTGCCATCCAATAGAGCCCCTCTTAATCAACGAACATCGTGGGAAAAGCACAAGATGAGGGCCGAGAAGCAGCTCATTGTCTGAGCAAGATTAAAGCCCAAAAAGCCGTATTGTCTGGCAAGGGGATAAATCTTCCTGCTGTCACTCAAGAACTGAATTAAATTCTCCTTCATTTCTAAAAGGGGCTTATCTGTACTGAATGGCTTGTTGCGCCACAAGCATAAGGGAACATATTAAGTACGCTACTCTCTTGTACATTGCGACAAATAAATAGAAAACAGTGTAATATTCAATAAAACTGTGAAAAGGAAGATGTGCTATTCACACTGATATTGTTACAGATGGGACAGAAAGCAGTTGCTTGTACTGTCCATACTTCCACTGTAAGAGCCAACGCTGAGTTATCTTGTAATTTGCCTTCCTTACTGCTAAGCTCCTCCGTGCTATCTGAGATGCATCACATGGAAGTCAGCTTGCAGGAATGCAAGCCAAATGATGGCATTACTAATGCTGGGACAGTTGGCTTTTCTCATATGATAGAGTGCTAGAATTCTCACATAAACCTGATCATATTATAACATAACTAGAGATACATAACTATAAATTGCAGCACGTGTGAAAAATTCATTATCCATCATAAGTGAGAATTCAGTGTCACTTAGAAAGGTGTGTCTATTTTAAATGCTTTCAAGTGGAAAATACCTGGCAACCAAAATGAGTCTAACACATCTGTTAAGTAGTTTAAATGAGTACCTCCTGGAACTTTGTATTAAGGAATATATCTTTAGACATGTTTTATTCCCATGAGCATATAGAGGCATTTAATGTAAATATCTGTGTGAAACAGAATAGTGGAAACATGAATTAATAGGATGAAAGTAACATTCAATTAAAGCTGGAAATTAAATATGGACCTGGGTGCAACATTAAATTATGATATCTAAAAAAATGTAACTGCCATAATACAAATTTATGAGCACGTTGTAGAAAAGCTGGAATATCAATTAAAAATCAGTTAATGCTTTTAGAGAATGTTCCTCTTCCTCAGTGATCAGGTAGTCTACTTATCCAATCATCAATGTCTTATACAGTAAAAGACACTCCTACTTAAACACAGGTGGGTCATAATTGACATATTCACTAATATTTTTATTTTTGCTCACAATGACTTCCTTCAGAGTGTCATATGTTACTGTCCATGAGAATCATTGTCTTGTTTTGTTCAGTATAGAATGTTTGAAAACACAGTTTAATTTGTGTACAAGATATTTGGTTAGTTGGCGACTACAAATGTGTAGATAAGTTAATATGAAATGTATTAATAACTTAATTGAAATCTAGAAGAGTTTCGATAACATGTATGTAAGATATTAAAGTCTGTTTACAGGATATTGCATGGTTTTCATTATATGCGATATAGTAAGCATTATTTCTAACTCAATCTTCTTATTTCCATGTTTTTCAATGTAAATGAAAAACATTTCTTGCAGATTTTAATTTGGGGAAGTGTTATCACTAAGGGCATTAAGAAAACATAGAGCCTCATTCCATTCGGGGCTCGTAACTCGATCGCAAACATCCAAATGCCTGTGATTGAGTTGCGGGCTCCATTGGGTCTCTGATTGCGATGCTATTCAATTGACCCGGTCCGTAAGTTATATGCCGGTCGCGAAAATCAGAAAACCATGCCGTCGGACGTAGCATTTACGGGCATGAACATGTTAGGGGAGCAAGCCCGTAACTCCTGATGCATAAACAGCCCATGGAAACAGAGATCGTCATCATGAATAACCTCCAAGCCCATAACTCGTAAGTGAAGGCCGTAGGGCTTTGAAATTTAACCTCCATTTTTAGAAGTCCTACTGGCTTCAACCTCCAAGCTTGTTGGACTTTGAAAAATAGAGGTTGGATTTTAAAGTCCTACGGGCTTGGAGGGTGAAGATTTCCGTGATCAATATAACATGAGAATTGAACATGAAATAAAGTATTGGAGAATGTTGTGCTATTAATTCTAAGACCCAACATCACTTTCACTCTTCATAAAAGTACAGTATTGCTTATTTATTTGCTTTTAAAGTACTCAGATTTGTCATTAAGCACTATGCAAGACCTCCTTGGTACCATTAACTTGTGGTTAGATATTTGCCATTTGCGGGCTTGACGGAGTGGTTAGTGAGGGGGAATCGGAGCAATTGAATAGTGATTTGCAATTTTAGCCTTGCGACAGTAAAAGATCAAAGTCTTGTAGGGCATTAACTCCGAGCCTGTAACTCGATCGGAGCCGCAAACCGAAGCCAACTGAATAGCAAAATAACTTGCAACCTCCACTTGCGAGCCCGGATGTCCCAAAAGCCTCAATTTAATGAGGCTCATAATTTGTGAAACTGGGTAAATTGTAGGAAAAAAAAAATATATATATATGTAATATTGACTAAAAGATAACACATAGAATACATCATTTCATTGCAACTGAATTGTAGTTTACTTTCATATTGTTCAATTTATTTCTCCATTTTATATTTCAAAATTAATTTGTATTTTCCTTATAACTCATTAATATTGGATGCATCTTATATTCCATTGCATTATATATGCAGGGAAATGCATATATTATAGCATTATGGTAGTGCTAGTAGCATTCTTACATTGCAACAAGTCTTACAGTTATTGTTCAGTTTAAGATATCTCCCTATATCGTGAGCAGAGTGATTTCCTTTCAAGTCTTGAATTAGATGATTTACAATAGGCACTATGCTTGTGAGTAATAAACATAGCTTGAAGTGTGTAATTTCTACGGTGCAGGAACTCCAAGTCATTAATATATTTTATTGCTTCACAGTGTAGCATACAGTGTACACAAACAAACTGTAAACCGCTTAGTACATTAGTGAGTTATTCCCCCTAAATGACCCATGTAAAGCACTATGTTACACCATAAACTAGTAAAATGCATATGACAGTAACTACAGTGTAAGTATTAAAAAGTAGACAGGTTTACTATTGGTCAATAAAATTTAGAATTCTATACACCCAAATGTAGGCAAATGTTAAACAAATGTAAATACATTTAATAAAGAAAAACAAACATTTTTCTTTTCTTTTCTTTCAGTATATTCCTTTTGTTAATGCATAAAATAATAATGCCAACTATTTCTTGGCCATGCCATTAATGTATTGGCTTTTGTACAAAATGTCCTTGAAATTAAATGCTGGATTTTGAGTCTTCTCGAATCAAATTAAGAATGTAGCCAGCTGGAGATGACTGTTTAATATTATAGTGCACGTCCTCTTTATTTAGGGTATCACATTCCACCTCTTATGTCCATCCTGCATAACGCTTATGTGATACAAAGTGCATGTAAAATTTCACTATCAGATGCCAATTTATTATAGTTTTCTGGGTTTTAACATTTGGGATTATAAGAAACATTACATTTTGGATTTTGAACATTTTGGTAAGTGCCCAACAGGATTTTCCGTATCTTACGTAAGTTTCCTCTTTATGGGGTTTACTGTTCTCTTCCACTAGCTTTGGAAATACTTTCAATCTCTGCTTGTTTTCACCTCGCTTTTTCAAATTGATTTAATCTATCTATCCATCTATCTATCTATCTATCTATCTATCTATCTATCTATCTCTCTATCTATCTACTCAGTCTATCTACTCAGTCTATCTAATTGGTCAGTCTGTACAAATAATCTTCTTTTAATCGCTCTTTTAATCGCTTTACATTGTACTTGCACCAAGGGTCCATGATAACCATACAGATTATATAACCAAGAAGCAGAGAACTCCCCATACCATAACTTTATCAATACTCGTTAAAAAGCATATTTACAAAAATTGCAATTGGCCAAAGGGGGACACTTATACTCCTGAAAAGTATGTAGTACTAAGTAGTGTTCCCACAATTCTGTGTAATATTTAGAGATACACACACTTGATATATACACAGTGCCACTCACTCGTTACACATTTACATTATAGAACTGACACTCCAGCCTTCTATCTTTCTCTTTGAAATTGTGAGAAAACAAGAGAAGAGATAGTTGGGATGTATTCAACTGTAATGTACCATTTATTACCCAGAGTAAGAGTGTTTCATCAAAAGTGACTGGAGTTTTACAAAACTCCCATATGTTCTAATGTAATCTCTTTTACCCCACTGATGTCAAAACCTCTGGCAAAGTTGGCTTTCACAACATTTGCCACTAGCATAGGACTTGACCTAATTGACCATTCCAAAACTCTGACATATTACTCTTTATTATGTCAAAATTTCCAGTTTGAGTATCTTTCCAGGATTTCACAGATATCATAGGACATGCACATTGCAATAAGAAGTTAAACATTGCATTTAAATCATTATGTTGTGGTTGGGAAAAATCATACCCACAAACCGCTTTTTACTCCGAAACCCAGTCATGATACAAAAAACAGAGGCGTCTAATTATTTTCTTATTATTAGATTTTATTTATACAAAATATCCGTCAGCAACGAAAACATCCAAAATGGCTGCTGGTGACTGACTAACAGAACACAAATATAAACAATACACAGCTTTATAGTGTTTACATAAAGAACATGGTATAACCCATGACTCATGGTACAATCCATTGCTTAAGCCAATAAGATATTATTTTTATTATGTGATCCAATAAAATAGGATGCATGCAGTTTTGCACGTGCTTAATCATATCTGGTACGTCACTATATGCGCAAAAACACTTTTTTTTATTATCTCTGCACATAGGTCAAGTATTGGCCTTGTAGACTTACTGAAATACATATTTGTTTAGGCTTTAAGAGTTGATTGTCCCCTAAGAACATAGGGTCACTGAGAGTCAGACATGACTAAACAACAAGCCATGATTAATATAGCATTTTTTAGAGACAGACTTGGGGCCCTATTAAGTAGTTCCTGAAGCCCCTAAAAGGAGCTGGCAAAAGTTACAGCTATTAAATTGGCCTTTTTTAGCCCTGCGGATTACAGGCTGAAAAACAACAGCAGTTGACAAAATCAGAACTCTGACCCAGCTAAGCCTTTGATCTTTCAAGCCCGTAAATGTTACAATCACAAATCGCTATTAAATTACTACTCAAGCCCGCAACTGTTTTCACACCTGTAAATGGCAAATGTAGCCAAAAATCCTATGGGTACTAGAGAGGACCCATAAGGGGATTAAACTCCTGTCTGTTGCACTGTAAAAGCAAATATAAACACACTACTGTATTTTAAATTACACAGAAAGCGTTGAAAGGTATTTAGATTAATAGCACAACATTCTCAGTATTGCAAATCTGCAATAAAAAAGTTTTAATTTCTGTGTTATATTGATCCTGGCAATCAATGTGTTAATACATATAGTAGAACTCGCATGAAGTAGAATATTATATTTATTTGCATTATTTCTGAAATGTGGGCCTTATTGCTACTTGGACTTCAAAACCGTAAGCGATTGAAATTCAACCTCCATGTTTCAGTGACTTAATGATGACGATCTCTTTTACTGTTGGCTCCGTCTAAACCCAAAACTACGGGTTTGAACCATTTATCATGTTCACGCCCGGAAATGCTACGTGCCAAAGCATGGTTTATGGATTTGGATTCCGGCCATGTCCTTATGGACTTTTCTAATTTAATCGCTCAGTAACTCCTGCAAATTTCAAGCCTGCAGAGTTACGGACTGTAAGACAGCCACAGCGGAATTTAATAGGGCCCTTGGTTTGTGACCAGATACTTTAATTTTTGAATAGTGGGTCTGGAGTTTACCATATTTTTAGATGCACTTTCATATAACTGTGGCTGTCTTTTAGTACAACAGAAGAGAGATATCCGCTGCATCAAAAATTTCTCCAATTCCTCCCAGGTGACTAATCCTGTTTCGAAACAAACGTCTTCATCAGTAAAGCAAAACGAATAGCATAGATAAAAATTTAAGTCTGCATGTACTTTTAGCCTTCTAAAACAAATTGCCTATTGTATACCCAAGTCTTTAGAAAGAACATAATATAAATATGAACCTCAGTGGTTCTTTGAGTTGTCACTCATTTTGACATATTTGAATGAGTACAAGACTGCCAGCCTGAGAAGACCACAAGCACAAAGTCCCCAGCCAACCAAAAGACCAGGATTTTAGTAAATCCCTATTTGGGACAGCTGGCTTAATTAGTGTTTGGACATTTTTGTTGAGTTTCCTGTTATCAGTTAGGCATCGTCTAAAATAGTGTCATGTCGGTGAAACTTGATCAGTGCAGTTAGAGGAGCTAGCACCAAGGATATGTACGTCAAGTATTAACACTAAGTAAATACTGCACACCTTAAGTTTGTAAATAGCCATCTCAAACAAATAAATGATGTAATTCTTAATAAAGAACAGAGAATAATCTAATAGTAAAATATCCACTTCCTGGTTGAACATTTAGTAAGAAAGGAAATAAGAAATGCACACGCTTTCATTTTTTTATAGAATGCAAACAACTTATTATAAGTTATCGATGTCAATGAAAGAATTATCACAATAAAGATTAGTGTAACTTCATGATAATTAAATCAGATGCTTTATACATTTAAAGCAATATTACATTATTTTAAAATATAGTTTTTATTTAAAATGCTGATAAAGCAAGGTCAAATGCTTTAGTTATTTATCCATTCTGTTTTCACCAGGGTAGAATATCATATGCTCCTTACTCATATGCCAGATATGAGGTGAAATGCATGAGTAAGTTGAAATCAACAGGTAAAACATTCCTATATAGAACAATATGTAATAATAATGTACTGTGAACTTGTATTTTGCTGTTATTATTGGGATTGGGAAAGCTGTGATAATTTATTAAAGCGAGTTAAGCCATAGACAACCTTGGGTATTTTGATAGCATGGCAAGTCGATTTAATTACTTGCAGTAGCGATGAGTAAAGTCAATATTGAAGTGAAGTCAACAATATACAAATAGGGACTTTATCTGCTTGGGCACAGATGGATTAATGAATTAACCCACCAGTGCTCAAGCAGAGTAATTTCTAAATCCTGACCTATGAATTTGGCCTGAGGTTGCCTGCTCAGTGTATCCCAAAGCGATGTTACAGAAAATAACCAGTTTACATGGTTTCAACTTACACTAATTAATTCCAGGTACTGTATACTGAACAAGTGTCTCTATAATCCAGACATAAAAATTGAGAGCAATCTACATATGGAAAATCAGAACAGTAAATTATTTAATGGTACTGTAAACACAGTAAATTTGTTTGTGGTTCAGTCGTGCCCGATATGGACCTCAAAATGCTAGGCACATGTTAGTCACTGCCCCTCTGAACTCCCTCAAGCTCATGTTCATTACTTTAATGTCCTTACCTATCCATCTCCACCTCTATGTTCCCTTCTTTGCGTGCCTTCAATTTTTCCCAGCATCAGAGTCTTCTCTAGGGAATCCTGTCTTCTCACAATATGGCCAAAATATTTGAGATTGACACTAATGATCAAACCTTCCAGTGAACAGTTTGGCTTGATTTCCTGTAGTATTGATTGATTGGATCTTCTTTCATTCCAAGGGTCTGTACGCAGTTTTCTCAAGCACCACAATTCAAAGGTATCAATTGTACAGCATTCTTTATGGCCCAGCTCTCACATGCGTATGTTACTACTGAGAATACCATAGTTCTAACAATGTGGTCCTTTGTTGATACTATTATATCTTTACTTTTTAATAGCTTGTCCAGACTTGCCATACCTTTCCTTCCCAGAAGCAAAACATCTTTTAATTTCATAACTGCTGTCACCATCTGCAGAGATTTTAGAGCTCAGGAAAATAAAATCTGTCACTGCCTCCACTTCTTTCCGATCTATTTACCAGGTACTGAGAAGGCTGTTTTCCATGATCTTTGTCTTTTTAACGTTGAGCAGCAGGCCAACTTTTGCACTCTCTTCTTTCATCCTCATCAATAGGCTCTTTAGTTTCTCCTCACATTCAGCCATTAGAGCAGTATTATCTGCGTTTCTGAGGTTGTTGATATTTCTTCCAGAAATTAATTAATTCTGGCTTTGGATTCACCCAGACCTGCCTTGCACATAATGTTTTCTGCATATAAATTTAAAAAATACAGTGACAATATACAACCTTGTTGCACTACTTTCCTGATCTTGATCTATTCTGTTGTTCCATGTTCGGTTCTGACCGTGGCTTCTTTGTACACTTAAGGATTCCTCAGGAGTGGGATGAGATGATTTGGTACTCCCATCTCTTTAAGAACTTGCCACATGTTGCTGTGATCCACATAGTCAAAGTCTTTAGAATAGTCTAGGTAGCAGAAGTAAAAAAATGTTTTTCTGAAACTCTCTTGCTTTCTCTATTATAAAACTGACTTTGGCAATTTGATATCTTGTGCCTCTGTCTCAGCAAAACCCGTCTTGCACATCTGGTAGTTCCTGGTTCATATATTATTGGAGCCGAGCTTGCAGGATCTTAAGCATTACCTTGCTGGCTTCTGAAATGAGTGCAGTTATTTGATAATTGGAGCAAAATGCGCGCTGACAAAATCGCATGGACAGCTGCGCGCCAAGAGCAGCGCGCTTTTGTAAAGTCGGCCAAAAAAGGGTGCAGACGGAAGACAATAGAGAAAGCCCCCCAGTGTCTCTGCCCTGCTGCACTGTTGCACTAAGCAAGGATGGCAGGAGAGACCAGAGCTGTGCTGCGAGACAGTTACAGAGGAGACTGGGATACAAAGAGAGACTGGGATATATGCAACAGAGCAAGGCATGGGGAGAGACACTTGGGGGGCTTTCTCTAATTTAGTTTCTGACTAAACCACTATACCACCACGCATTTTGCGTGGGCGTTGAAGTTGGGATGCCCACTGGAACATTATTAATCATTCATGGGAGTGTGGAGTGGTTAAAGACTCACACCCCAAGCCTAACTCTTAACCCAGTGGGAGCGCTCATGCGTCGCGCACATGTCTCTGTGCGCATGCTTAACGCGCTGTGAAGTCGTGCTGCAATTCGTGTTACAGTTTTGTTATTATATATGTTCTTTGCATGCATTTAAACATTATTCAGCTTATACTGTTTTTCAGCTTACATTGATACCTTCAGAAGCAATTCACAGTTCAAGCAGGAGACTTACTGCATATATACAATTAATTAAGTAATTAATTAGTAATTAAGTTATTTTTTCAAACATAAAATAAATAAATACAGGCTTTATTTTGTCATATATTACATTCAATTTTCCTTTACTGGTAGCTAACATGTTTTGCTTCCTAAAGGATTTGTCAGTGGTAGGGAAAAGTTCATATTTCTATTCAGTCCTATTGAATGACCACCATAATGATGCAAAATTTAATGTAGGATTTGATGGAAGAGAAACTTACAAAAGGATCATCTTAACAAGTTAGCTTCCTTACTAAAGAATATTTGCATATAATAGTTAATGAATTGCATACTATATTTATTTACCTACTAATTTATATATATATATATATATATATACTTTCTACAAACTTCTACTGTAAATATGTGCCCTGGTGGTCTTTTAACAATCTGGACTGAAAGTGATCACAAATTACCTGCGGAATAAAGATTAATGGAAAGTTGTGCACAAAAACCCTTACCACTGGAGATCTAATCGGATGCCATCTTACAGTCTATATCCATGCAAGCCTTTCCGTGTGATACTGATTTGTATTACACTCACAATGAATAGACTAAGCACAGATTCCTATGGTAACGTTAAAAATGCATTCCAGTTACAGCCTCAATCTACTCACAGTAATTACATTCTTAACTCGCCTAAAAAAAGCATGCTAATTAGTTGCTAAACCAGCCTGAGCTCATTATAGCACCCATAGGTTAGCATATTTTGCATGGATTATCACATGTGTTTTTGAGGGGTATTCATACTGTTGCTTTATAGTTGCAACACGCATGCCTTATGTCAGCCAATCAAACTTTATTTTAAAGCATCATTAAATGTTAACTAGATGGAGATTAAAGATGTGATAAAGGCATTGCAGACACTTGGAATGAATAGGATGTGCTATTTCAATGAAAAGGGGAACATAATCATTTATAAAATAGGGCATTTGGTGTTATATACAAGATTTCAGATGTATCTCAAGATATTTCAATTTATTAAGGATCAACAAATGACATGGAGGTGATAAGATATACGTTTTTGGTAAAGGACAACAGTAGAACCAGATTATCTTTATGCTCTTCTGAAGACTTTGCAATTGTAAAAAGCTTCTTAGAAAGTAAAACAAAAAAATATCACCTTTAATTAGTTATTTTTTTTATTATTACTAATAGCCATCTTTTAAAATTCACTATTCTGAAAACTATTCTTAAAATATGCAACATGTTTTTAGAATGTAAACAATATATACAGCCTCTAATTTATTATTTTTAATGTGCAATTATGCTACTGTGGAATCTTCCATTTTGGCTTCAGCAGATAAACTTCCTGGGATGGGAGGAGGCTTTTATTAAAGAGGAGGTGTCTGCCTGCACAATGGAAAAGTGGCAGATACATCTGTCATGGCTCTCAGAAGGATTAAATGAAGCTTTATTAGTTGGAAGGGACACACAACAAAAGTAATAGGCAGCAACAGAGAAGAAAGCACAGCTGCATATATAGGTTGCAAAATATAATGCTTATGTGTATGTTTTGCTTTCTAAAAACTCCTTTGCCCAATTTTAGTTATTCAAAAACATATAGGAAAATAAATAACCGCCATGGTTCTTTAAGAGTTGTATTTAAGCACCAAATAGAAGTCCATAGAAGTAAATACTGGTACAATACATGAGAGAAATTATAGTATTACGTTAGGCGTAAGTCATTCAATCAGCCCATGCAAAAGTGACAACAAATGCAGAGCTGATAATCTAGTTGATGAAAGCACTAGAGTAACATAATTCACTCACCAAAGGGAGCAATTGGAATTTTATCTGCATTGAAGGTTCCTTTTTAGGTTAATAAGCAATTCAATGGTCACACAATATATAGCTTTATTGTATATAATTGATAATTAAAGGCTCTATTTTATCTATTTTTTATAAACCATTTTGGATCATATCAGGTCTAGTTGTTGAAACTGGCATACTTTAATAATGGAATGACAATGGACCTTTAACCTTGTTTTACAAAGTGAAAATATGGAAACTTTATTTTGATCTTTACTACATGCATTGATTCCAGTAATTTCAAGTGAAATATATGTGGATGGTATTATAAACTGTGCAAATACTTAAAGTAGTAGCAACTGGTTTCCCCCACAGAGATAACTACAAAACATTTATTGCAACTGTAATCTGTTTCTGTATTTTATATGCAATATACTTAACTTGTGTCTAGAAATATGATATTTATATTTCAGCATTGTAACCTATAAATATATGTTAATCTATTAGCCTTTTGTTCCTATAAAATGTAGGCATATGTTTGGAATATAACATTTTATTTTAAGATGAAGACAAAACCATACTACTAGACAAGGCTAAAGTAATATTACTATACAATACATATTGTGCGGGAAGGATCAAGGGCACCTAAACGATATATAAAATATCTGTGAACCAGTATAGATGTCGGTTTTAAGTTATTTTTTTTAGAATCAATTAGTGAAAATATATTTCTTTGAAAAATGCAGAGCTAACCCTGCTAAATTACGATACATCAACAAAGTTTATACTTCCTTAGTCTATATGGTCGTTATGTGAAACAAGATAATCTGTCTCTGTGAAAGATTCATTTTATCCTCACTCACAGATGGTACCAGCTGTAACGTGACCCAGTACTAAATAATAGCTGCTTATGCCAAGTATGTACATAGCGAACAGATAAGGGCTTAACAACCTATTGGTTATTCATAAAATGTAGTTTGACTTGATCGCTTTGATCAAACAGTTGAAAGATGTTCAGGTATTATTATTATCGTTTATTTGTAACGAGCCAACATATTCTGTAGCACTATACAGTGTTTTACGATCAAGGCAAAAAACAATAGCAGTATTAGCATTATGCAAAATTTAAAACTTGCACACATAACTGTTGCATGTTATCTGTGTTTTATCTTGTGTTAATAAAATGTAATGTATTTGGTAGTTAATAATGTCATAGGATATAAATACATAAACGTGATTGGGTAGCATGATCGATTCAACGCTAAAAAAACTATAGTAAATTCCATCTGCAAGTTTACTATATTTGTTGATCAATTCTTTGAGAAAGCACTGTATTGTGCGAAATGCGTAAGTCTACTTTTAATGCTGATTAAATAACTGGCAAATGTATATCATTGAACTAATCTATGGGTCCTCAGACATGCTAGTTAATAGTGTCATTGGGGTGCTCGTGGTTCCACACATCTACTTTGTACTGTGGTCCTTCTTCTGGCGGCATGAAGTTCAATAGTCTCATTTATCTCGTTTATTACACAAGGCGTCACAGGACACGTGGCACAAGGCATGAAAAGGATGGCTTGTAATAAATAAACATCACAAGCAACTACATTAACACATTAAAAAACACTGCGTTCAAGTGGTTTATGTGCAGAGCAAGACAAAACAGTAGGGGGTTACAGGGGAACATACAATAAGTATTTAAATCCATTTTTATTCATTTTTTTTATTTAGTATACATTTTTATACTCATTTTTCATACTTTATAGTGACAAAGACATTTATCGGTCGGCATACTGAGCCAAAGCACCAGTAGACCTCATGCCTATCAGTAATCTCACTCCCTATAGCTTCTCTTACACTCCGGTAGCCTTCTTCTATAGTCAATGTAAAACTATAGAAGAAGGCTACTGGAGACCAACACAGCCATTGCCACTGTCATGTGCAATGAATAAGTGGTAAACTAATTTACTGGTTTCTCCAAAACACTAGCCAATGGGCTTTTAGGCTTTTGTAGTTGAGAGGGGAATAATTCACCTACACATTTATAAAATTCAAGCATTTGATTGTTCATATTTATATAAAGCTCGGCAAAACATAATAGGGCATATGGGTGAAGTTTTGGAGATATCTGTGGTGGGTGTCAATTCTTAGTACACATGCCCATAGGATATTTGAGGAACATAAAGATTCTTCAACGCATCTCCATACATGTTCAAATGGGACTGACCCTTTTGTCAACATCTTAATTACAACAATGGTCAGAACTAACTATGTTATGGTATAATTTATGCAGAAACTCATTTAAAAGGTAAATATGAAATGTATAATTGCTGTATATTGCATTGTTCACAGGGATATTATAGTCGCATTTCTGTATTTTTCTTTATTGACACTTGTTTCTGTTCAGTGTTAGTTATGTCTTTCTGAGATATTAAAGTTTTATTGCTTTATCGTCCAAAGACTTCTTATCATATGCCCCCTTTTTTTCATTTTAAACTAGAAGTGAAATAAAAAAAAAACAATAACTTTCCATGATAATTTTTGTATTTTTTTTAAAAGAAACTTGAAATAGTTTTAATGTTAACAAAAAGGCCTTTTATTTCTGTAGGTGCAACAGGCATAAGTGCCAACCACCATCTTTCCTTGATTGATAGCGAATAAACGAGGCAGACACTTGTTTATCAGCTTTAAGAAATGTCACCTCTGTCGAATGATATTATGCAAATTCAGGAAATGGTCAGTATACAATGCTGTAAACAACATCATAGCTCAGAGTACATGCAGTTCTGATCCTTTCAGGTATTCAAGCTTTTGTCTGCCGATATAACGCTCGCCTGTCAGCCCCACGGTCAGAGGCCTAATCTTTTTTTCTTTGCACACTGAAAAGGTCCCAGTGCCACATCAGGGCATCACACTGACTGCCTATTCTCTTTCTCTGTTGAACGCAATCACCGGACAACTCGGCTATAATTCACTCCCCGGCTAGCCCTTTGAAAAGGTGGACGGCCTCAGTGCTGTTAGCTCAGCAAGATAAATCATGTACTCGAAATTAACTTCCATTGAACAGAAGGGGAGGAAGAAAAGCCGACTTGTCAGGCGGAGCATGCTATAGAAAAGATGACTAGAGTTGATAAATGTCAATACGGATAATTTGAGGGCTGTGATTAAGATCTTATCTAGGTTGGAAGTAAATAGAAAAGACTTAATAAAAGTCCAGCCCAGGGATCCATGCTTATGAACTTGTGAAATTTATTTTTTATTTAGTGGGTATAAAAAGGAATACCAGAAAGGTCTTCGCTGAAGGGGAAAAAAGTTGTATTCATGGTGTCGTTTAAAGGGATTAAAAATCCCCTGAGAGAAATCCAGATTTTTTCACAATGGTGACAGAGAGAAAGACGAAGAAGGGAGGCTTTGCTGAAAAAAATACTCTTTTTCAAAAGTTTGGTGAGCAGACAATTGAGTATAGTTTGTGGAGGAATCCCAAAAACGGGGGAGCTAAGATTCCTTTGTACTGCGCTTTAACAAATACATTTGCCTATTAGGCCGGCGTGTTAAGAGGAACAAATGTAACACATAAAATGTGACAAAAACTCAATTATTTGTGCATTGCTACAGACTCTATTATGCCTGTATAAAATAATGAAGCAGATATGTAGTTGAACTTGAATCTCTGGGTTATATACAAGGATGTTGCATAATATTGGAATGTTGGGACTTTTTTATTAATTCTGGAAGCACTGATCATGCAGCAATTCCTTTGTTTTACTATCTTTAGAATATTGTATTAACTATTGATGGTAGTCACATATTTTTTTAAAATCCATAACTAATCATTTTATACATATTGCATATACATTAAAAATCGGTATAAAATAAACAGAATAAATGTAAGTGATCAATATTTGTGCTCCTCCCGGGAGCAGAGAATACCAAATACACTCTCAGCTAACTAAGTCCTAGAAGCAAGAGCAAGAGGTTTCTTGGATCCAAGACTCCATAGAATTGTATATGAATTCACATCCTATATTAAAGATAGTACATTCAGCGTCTCCTTCTCTGACACTTCTTCCTTACCTCTCCCTCTGTCTGTTGGTGTTCCCCAAGGTTCTGTCCTAGGTCCCCTCCTCTTCTCCATCTACACCTCCTCCCTTGGCACCCTTAATCAAATCTACCTCTCTGCACCCAATCTATCCCCCTCTCTTTTAGCTCAAGTTTCCAACTGCCTATCTAGCATGTCCTGCTGGATGTCCGCCCATCAACTCAAACTCAGTCTAAGACTGAACTCCTAATCTTTCCACCCTCTACTACAGCTTCCACTCCTCAAATATCTCTCACTGTTGACAACGCCATCATCACTCCCACCTCCCAGGCTCGTTGTCTTGGGGTTCTACTGGATCCCGCCCTCTCTTTTATTCCTCACATCCAATCAATAACAAAATCTTGTCAGTTTCACCTAAAAAAAATCTTCAAAATTCGTCATTATCGTACAGAAGACACAGCTAAAATTCTAATACACTCTCTCATTATATCTCGACTCGACTACTGCAATTCCCTCCTTGCTGGCCTCCCCATCTTTCGTCTGTCTCCCCTCTAATTCATAATTAATGCCTCTGCTAGACTCATCTTCAATACCAAACGATCAGTGTGTGCAGCTCCTCTCTGTCAATCACTCCACTGGCTTCCCATAGCTTCCCGTATCAAATTTAAAATCATGACCCTAACGTATAAAGCTCTCAACAACAGTGCACCCCCTTATATATCTGCTCTTGTTTCAAAATACTCTCCCAACCGCCCCCTTCGTTCTGCTAACGACCTTCTTCTTTCTTCCTCTCTCATCACCTCCTCTCACTCCCGACTTCAAGACTTTTCTCGTGCTGCCCCTACTATTTGGAACTCCTTGCCCCGCTCTATTAGACTATCTTCCTGCCTCAAAACCTTAAAAAAATTACTAAAAACACACCTGTTTAAAAAATCTTATCATCTTCAGCCTTAACATGTACAACTGCACACTCCACAGCTTAATAACACCTACACCCACAAGCTACAGTACAACACACAGACACCTCCACTTGACTGAACAAATTGCTTACACACCACCATCTTGCATCTGTCACCCTCTTGTATCACACCTAAACCCCTTAGATTGTAAGTTTGCGAGTTTTCAATATTGTGTCAGTGCCTTGGAAACAAGCTCTATGTACATTTGATTTTATGCTCCAAAACAGGGCCCCCCATTCTTTACAAGGTGTTAAGTTAGTTTTTTGCCATGTACTCAATCCCTGTACAGCGCTACGGAATATGTTGGCGCGATATATAAATATTAATAATAATAATAATAATAATAATAATAATAATAATGCAAAATCCTGCGTATACAGTGCAAATCTATGGCAAGGTTGGAACGGCAGTATCATAAGAAATAAATACTGTTGAATTCAACTCAACCTCACTACAGTGTTGAGCTTTGTAAAAGTAGCTTATGGTGCTTTTATAGGTAAATTGAACCCCTCCTCTATTTCAAAGTTATTACAGCAAATACATTATTGATGTATTTTTGTCTATAACATGTACACCATTTTTCTAGGAAAGTAAATCTAAGGAAAAATATATAATGGTTATTTAGATTTTAGCAAACTTGCCATATTGATGCATTCAATACTTTTATGTCTCAGCTTCACAAGAACTCCTACAGGACACACATTAGAGCTTTAGTAAGTAGTTGTTGCATGTCGTGGGTGTAGCAACAGGAAAAATGAGGACAACCCCTCTAGATTTTACGTTTGTATTTATATATAAAGGTTTCCCTGGTGGTCCAGTGGTTACTATTCAGTGCTTTCACCGCTGTGACCTGGGTTTGATTCCACTTAGGGAACCAAGAGGTCACAAAACCCTGAAGCCATGCAGAGTTGGGCCTGGTCAGTACTAGCATGGGAGACCACTTAGGAGCTGTATGCTGTGGCCCACTAGAGAGGTCCCAAATAGTCAGATATGATTGAACGACACAAGCACAATTCAACAATTTATGTATAAAGAAGCTGTTTTGTACTCTGTATCACCACCACAAAAAATACATTTGGGCTTTTATACCCCCCTGCTGTTTTTCATATTCTTCCAAGAAGCAGTTTTACTTCACTCTTCTAACTGAAATCCAAATCTCCTAATATGTTCGATCTATTGAAATGTTCCATTTTCATGTATTGTACAATAAAGTTTTTTCCTTCCAAGTTTGTCCTGTACAGGGATTCCACATTATGCAGGGACATATCTAAGCACTCTTTGCTTTATCAAGTAAAGAAAAGAATCACCTAGGAAAAGAGTACAGCAAATTTGAAGCAACTATGCATCACGAATTGTACATTGGAATGTAATCAAAAGTGTCTGTATGTCTATATGCATAAGTATTATGCTAATTGGATTTTTTTAATAACAGGATAATATTTATGTAATTCTCTTGCCTAGAGAACAGTGAGCATTACTGCAGACAAACAAATGGCCCACTTTATTCTACTCTATAGAAAGAATTTGCTCAAGGCCTGTTGCTCCTAGCCTTGACCTGGTAAAAAAATAAACTCAGCCTCCACACCATGTTACATTGACCCCACCTGTGTATTTGTTAAACTTATGGTGGATTTTATGAAACATTATTGTATTTACTTTGCTATTCTTCTATCTGTATCAGTCTGGTGGTTCACATATGCCTTCCAGCAGGCTTTGATGGTGGAAAAGGAAACTCTTCGGGCCTAATATAGGAAGAGGAGGGAAGAAGCCCTATCTACTTCTTAAACTGACCCATACTAATAGCCCTATTAAATTCCCTCAACTTGTAAAACCGTAGCCTGTAATGTAGCCCGCAAGACTTGCGGCTATTAAATTGGCCCCGTAAAGCAACCCGCCAACGACTTGCATGGTAAGGGCAAGAATAGCCTACGGTACGTGGGAATTTGAACTGCGCGCCCGCAAATCCTTTGATCTGTCAAGCCCATAACTGTTATGTCCCAATCACACTATGAAATTGCAACAAATTCACTGGCATTCAAGCTTGTAACCCGCAAATGGAGCCAAAAAGCCAACTGGTACTAGAGAGGACCCGCTAGTGGGTTAAAGTTCTATCTGTAGCACTGTAAATGCAAATATACACACACTACTGTACTTATAGGTAAAGGGGAAAGTGATGTTCGGTATTACAATTTATAGCACAACATTCTCAGGCTCGCAAATCTGCAATATAAAATACTTTATTTTCAGTTTAATTTCCGTGTTATATCAATCCCGCCAATCAATGTGTTAATACATATAATGGAACTTGCATGGTCTAGCATATCATATTTACGGATTTATCAATTTTGCATTATGTCTGAAATGCGGGTCTGAGCAAAACTGGTAATTGAAGCCTGTAAGGCTTTGAAATCTAACCTCCATTTTTCATTGACGTAATGATGACGATCTCTGTTGCCATTGGCTCCATCTAAACCCGTAACTACGAGTTTGACTGATTGATCATGTTCAAGGCCGCACATCCAAAGGTGCGACAAATGGTTTACAGGTTTGAGTCTCAAGCCCGTAACTCGCGCCATGGTCTAATTCAATAGCTCTGTAACTTGGCCAAATTTCAAGCACTGTGGGTCTCACGTTGCCGCTACGGGCTTGGAATTTAATAGTGCTGTAAGTATGTCAAACAATATACAATTGTTCTACAAGTGTTATAATAAAATATTCGGAAGATATCTCAAAAACTATATGAAAAGCCACATATGATACTACTATATTAAAATGATTCAATATTGTTTTACCTTTTTACTAACCTTTCCTACAAGCTTCAAAAGAAGGCAATTATTTTTAATGGTACTTGTTTTATTATATAGCATTTCAATCTGTTTACTAAGACCTTAGCTGTTTACAGTCCTACACAACTGCTGCCTATCTGCACACAATTGTAGAAAAAGCTGAATTGAGCTTGAATGTTTGGTTGAACTTTAACAATTTCTGAAAGTTCATATCCCTGGAATACACATAGCTGCTATACCTGATATACACAGAGCCCCATGCTAGTGCATTCTGTTTTACTGGGTAAGATTATGTTCCTGTGTGGAAGAATTGCAAGGGTAAAGCAACACCTGACATGCAATCTGTAAACATGCCCTGGTAATCCTTCAACGAATCATAATCTTCCTTATTAATGACTCTGTGAAACCTGTGGACCCAATAAACCCCATATTAGGAAAAGAATACAGTGAGGATTGGAAAGTGACAGATAAAGCAAATATCCTGCTCCTAAACAAACACAGCAGGACAGGAAAATGACAAATGATGGGATTGTGTCAGCTTGAAAACAGATTGGGCTAATGGCATGCCGGACTTTGCTCTCCAGGGGATCAATATTCTATCAGACAGGAGAAGCTTGAGACCTTGTGAATGGTATTTGTGTGGACAAAAGAAAGATTGATACAGATACTCGTGATATACCGTGGTAAGGGAGACAAACTTTAAAGATATAGCCAAACAAAAGTCCATTTCTCTACATTATGAGAAAGCCAATAATCATATTTTTTTTGCAATCTGAATGTTAGTAGTGACATGATTTTTATATCGTTATAAATCTATATTATTATCACAGTAGTAAGAAAGAGAATTTTACTGATAAAATATCAATACATTTCTGTCCCATTGGTCTGCTAACCTTTTTGTAAAAAAAATCTCCTGAAACTTCTGAGGTAATTTAGGTGTCATATTTATTACACGTATGAAGAACTGTACTTGATAATGTGCAAAATGTTAACACAACATTTAAAATAAAACAATAAGCAGACATTGCAGTAATGAACGGTACAATGTTATGGTGAAAGACTGCCACTGTAGTCAGCCACTTGATGGTAGAATTATTTAGGAGAGCAAGCCTCAGTAGGGTAACCCTTCCCATCAAACAAACGTAGACAAATGGTTAAAGGCTAAAGCCCCATGAAAAAAACTTACATACCTGCTAATATTAGTTTGTGGTTGTTACAAACTTCACAAACGTGATGTTTTTCCCAAAATACAGTGGCGGTTTAATTGATATCGGAGGGTAGAAGTTTCAGAATTAAATAGGGAAAGTACTATTATAAAGAAAAAGTAATACATAAATGGGAAGACATTCCATCAGAAGCATTAGTGACAAAAATAGTGAAAAACATTAAGAATAACCTGGGTTCTACATAACAATATCCCCATGATTTTGCTTTTTATTAAATAGGGTAATTGGAAAAGTGGATAGGGTGTAGTTTTCCTGGTTTGTATCAAATTCTAATCTAAAGAATGGCTTTCCAGTAGTGAATAACTGAGTAGCAATGGCAGGCCTTTTCGAAATATTAATCCAGTCAAGTGCAACAAACTGTAAATACAAAAAAAAGCTAGTATGAATCATTTAGCTACTCGGTGTAACCACAATATACATCATAGACACAAATACACTTGATTACAAGGCTTAATATGACCAATGAATATCTGAAGAAGAAATAGTGGGGGGAATTACTCAGCACGTTTTCACCTAATATGAGGTAAGGAGAGCTAATATAACACGAGAAGGACGGGGTTTCCACCATAGGAAATAGTGTATAGTAAATAAACAGATGACTTGAGATGCATTTGAGTAAATGTTCCCCATATTGTAACGAAAAAAAAAAACAAAGTGGCAGATAAATGCCAATGATTATGGTGGGACAAAGAATGATTATGAGTGGGAAATGACTTTAACAAATCAGTAGGTTTTTTATTTTTTTCAAGTAAAGGTCAATCACCATGGTGCATTGTGATGAACTTTACAGCCACCATGGTTTGTCATTTATAATAATAACTAGATGTACACGGTTGTCTTATGACTGGGAAATTCTAGAAAGTTCCCTCTTGTACAGTTTATCTCCACAGCAGAAGTGTGTTGCATAACAATGTAAAGGAGGTGTGTCACATGGTACACTGAATCTATGTCATTGGTTGGGAATGCTGTCAGTCAAAGAGCTTGCTGGGACATCATCCCCAGACTTACTGTGACTAAGAGAAGGTTAATAAGAGAAGGTTCAGTCTTATATATTTAAACTTGACTATCAGCATGGATCTGCCAGGTTCAATAAAAGGTCACAGTTACAGTAATCACAAGGCTGGTATTTCCAGTGTAATTGATATGTACAGAAATTTGAGGACTCGGGTTGTAAATAAATCTAACAAAGGATGCGTTAATTTGGCAGGGAATTATATATCCAATAATAAAGCCCATTTTTATCACTTCTACATGGAAAAAAAATACACAGAAAGTTCTTACTGGAATGAATTGACTTAAACTGAGCCTTTCCACTTTATTTTGGATACTATACAAACTGTGAATATGAAGCTTCTTTAAATACATGGAACAGCTGCTTCTTGACCAGCGCTGTGTTTAAAAGTGACATAGAAAAGGTCCTACGTTTTGACAAAATGAAAAGTACACACACAAAAAAAAAATTAATGCAATTAGTTAAAATTAAAAAAATGAAGTGGAAGTGCTTTAAAATAAATGTAGAAGTTGGGGTTATTTTATGTATTAATTAACTGAAAGATCCAGAGTCTGAGGCAATGGCCTTATAGTCCACAATAGATTAAGACCAACAGTGGGGGTAAAAAGGAAGACAAGCATGTCTAGTTAAAAAAGTAATAGTTGCAGAGACAGTTAGTGATAGCATTTACTTGTTCCATTTCTCAATGTTTCTGTCACTATTAGCATTGTAACTGGATACGCAACTCTTCTTTATTACTACACTCCTGATAACTGTTGTTGATAAGGTAATTATCATGAGTTTGGCTCTTCATACATAAAATAATAACTAACTTCTACCATACATAAAATAATAACTAACTTCTATCCCAAGCTTAAGGCATTTGCACCTAGAATTTTTAATCACAACCAGTTGCAATGATATTTATTTTTATGTATACGGCAATAAATAGACCATGTTCTGTGTCACTTTAAATTAATAAAAAAATTGTATATATATATATAATAAAACAAGTACCGGAACTTGTCTGTTGTAAAGGAGTTAATGACAACAAAATATAGCAGCGATTCCAAACAGGAAATGTACCAGCCCGGTTGCGCCAGTTAATTTACCTCCTAAGTCTTGTGTAGATGAAGGAATGTTCCAGCATTGTATCTGACAAGGAAAAACGCATTGAATCTAATGCAATCATTTGTCTTTATTGGAGACTTAATAATGGAGAAAGCAGGTGCAAACAGATTCACAAGGTATAGAATGACAGTCTGTTCTTCAAAAGACAATAATATAGCGTAAGATCCTCTTCATGAGATATTGTTTGATACCGTTGAACTGAGTATTTCAAAGGGATAATTATTTTTGTAAAACTCTATGAGACCTATTCATTAAATAGTAAATTTGTAGGTGACAAACATACAAGCAATAATTAGAGATAAGCAATAATTAGACATAGTTTAAAGCTTTATTACTTTTGGAGAAAAGCCAATTTGTGGTTCATATATGAAAATTAAGTTTATTCAAATCTCTGTAAACTAGTATTGAGTAACCTATTTCACCTGCACCGCCATATATGTGGCCCCTGTGGGTTACATGAATATATTATGGGGTAAAAGAGTGGGAACTGTTTTTCCATGCCAAATATTGTATATATATACTGTGTAGTGAGATATCCTTTTATGCGGATCAACACAAAATGTAAGCCAGACCAGTCATCTTTAATGGTCAAATAAAGCTCCCATGGTGTTGTCCATCAATGCTGTAGATTGTAATTTATATGAAGACCTAGCATGTTAGCTCAGTAGCGTGAGTCATAAACTTCTACAATTTGATTTAAAAAAGTGCAATTTAGCTTATAAAAGATGATTTCTCAGAATAGTACATTTGAAAAGAGATCCTTCTGTGTATATAATTGCTGTGATAAATGGTTGAAAAATCTGACATACAATGCAATTGATAACAATCAGGGCTGGAAATGTCACTGAAAGATTATAGTCATCTGTCTGAAATAATGAGAGCCAATTCAAATATTACAAATTATATCTCATAATGATCAGCCACATGGGATGCACTTATCATCCATGCTGATTCTTGCTCCGTGGGTTCCTATATGAGGTTGCATATTTTTAACCTCTACAGTGGCCAAAGTATTGGAATATATTGTATATTGTGACAATAATTAGTTTTACTAGTTGGATAATTCAATTGGTAAATTTAGAGAGCAAAAATATACTTAGAGAAAAGTCTCAAAAATAACAGCATCATCCGTACTAAAGTACAAGTATTGTGGATTTCTGGATATGTCAACTTAGTGCATGCGCCCCATACTATAACACAGGAACGGAGAGGTTCTCCCAAGACTTCTAAAGACATTTCAAACACTTCACAAATGAGTACATATGTACATATGATTATGCCATATTTCATATCTACTGTGCACGATAACAATGTAATATTATTTAAATACAATGACTAATTCTCCTTTTAGTGTGTTTTAATTGCACATGTGTTGCTATTAGTATATTATGACAGGTATTCTGATAGCGGACTAGCCTCCCTTGTGTGTTTTATACATTTATTTTTATAGTTCCTCTACATTGTAAGTTACTCTGAGTAGGGGCCTTGTCTCTACTGCACTGATGTATCCATTGCAACATTGAATTATATTTCTATTTCTATATACCTTATAATTTGTTTTACCTTTGTGTGAAGGATATCCATCTATTTTACTGTAATAGTTTTAGTTTTCCATTTTAAAAAAATTGGTAACAATGATGTGTATATTTTATCCAGTAGTAGTGGATCATGGGGAAAGGGGGACTGTAATATTGGGCTCAGTAGTGCTAACGGCCCAAGCCATAACAGCCAGAACGTTAACATTACAATCATTTTAATATCTCTTTCCATAGAAAAATTAGCTAATGTGCTAGTTTTAACACAGGTTGTTTCACTCCCCATTACCATGTGCTGCCCCTCCTTCCATGGGTAAGTTGCTGAGCTGTGTGGCTCTGTAACATGTTTACTGCAGTTTCAAACCAGACTCTTTGCCGGCAATGTGCTTGATTACATGGCTCTCGTAGGAAAACTTGTAAGGCTGCCTTGGCCCTACAAGCATTCTTGCAAGAAAATGTATTGAGCTATTACATATTCCCTGCAAGCTAACTCACATGGAAACTTACGGACCCATAGACAGGAGATTGCAGTTTAAGGACTTCTAGCGTTCCTTACATGTACACATAAGCACCTGTACGAGTACGAAGCTGTATTAGCCAATAAACACAGTAGACCCCATAGCAACCCATGTGAAGTTAAAGAACATCGGTAAATATTGCAAGCATAGAATCTTTAAAGCGTCTCATTGAAGGCTCACTAGCATCAGGGACAACGGGAGTGGCCTCTGTAGTTGGTGGGAAGATGGGGGAAGTACCAAGGGAAGAGCCGGGACAGTCCAATTCCCATGCACAGTTGATTTAGTCAAGTCATGCTCCTTAGCAAATACCATGCAATTCCCTCCAAAGACACATAACAGAAAGCCATAAATACACCAAATTTGTGTTAATTTTCATAGATTATTGACAGACGACATGTGCTCTGATAATGCTTCTTCTTGCATGATATGATCATAATATCCACACTATAAACAGTGCTACATATGTCTGGCCTCTATCAATATGCATAATATGTATACCTGAATCAATTTCTATAACAGTGTCTGCTGGGCTTTTAAAATTGTTTTACCCTTTATGGTAAGAGTTCAACATAGTGTATCTCTGATATCCATATACCTTTACAGGATGTACTATGTAATTAACAGTGATGACAGAGATTGTTTAGAGCAGGTGTTCTTATTTAGAGTGCTATTCCAATGCATCTTAGTGAAATTATCGACCACAAATAAACTATCGTCACTTTATTATATTACTTTATGGTTTGACAAATAATGCAGCAGTGGTAGCACTACTTGGAAGTGAAGAGCAGATAAGACTGCTTATTGGAATACTAAAATGTAAACCTTACTAAACTTTTACATATCCATCCTTTTTTCCACATAGAGCATTTCAGAGCTGTATCATACAGTTTTAAAATGTATTAATGATACTTCTGGTGTACTTACCAGATTAAAAGAATATGTAGGTGCAATGCACTATTGCTATGAGTTCAATTTTAGGAATTTAATTGTTGGAGAATCCCTTGTCTAAATGTATAGTTATTTTGGTGTACTGGCCAGATATGACTGATATGTAAGTATTATGCATTTTTAGACATTGTTAGGAGTTAGAGATGTTTCTTATTTTATTTTTAGTCAGCCTCATGCCCTCTAGGATCAGTTTTCACTGCACTGATTATATTTTTGCATAGTCTTGCTACTTTGTTGACCATGCTTCCTGTAAATTAACACATTTCTATAGAAATTCAAAACTGATTGACTGTGTCTGACACTTTATTTTGTAATGGGTGATTGTTGTTTGTTCATACACTAGACCAGTGGAAGTCAATTGTAGTATATTTCTATTTGTGTATTCAGGATCTCTTTGACTGAACCCAGATAAGTAACTACATGATATTAATTGTAGTCATGCACCTGGGTCAACGAGAATGAACCTAAATGCATAAGCAGAATACTACTGCAATCGTGGACCGGCGTATTCAGTATACTGACTTTACTATCAGTATATTAAGCGTTTTGTCATATGTTAAGTTGTTAGGGAACACAAACTGATTGACAACACATTGATGATGTTTATAATCTTTGCACATGAACATTGTAGTTTACACATATTGCATTGTATTAAATGTCAAGGAATACACATTGATTGCTAAGACAGAATTATTGTTGAGGGAGGTTATAAATGTATTTGTAGGACAGGTCGGTAGGTATTAAATCCTAGGACTCTAAATTACCCAAGTGTGACAACATTATTTCGGTATCAGTGTTTAATTATGTGAACAGATATTTGTAATTTACATGATGATTTAGTTGATTGGTCTTCAGTATTTCTTGTTAACCATTAGATTTGATTATTTTGCCCTTTAGTATGTGTATGCCTTATTTTTTTATTTTATTAGAGTCCTGTAAAATTGTTTTAGAAAGTAAATGAGTACTTACATTCCTTCTCACACTCACCCTAGGAAAAAGAGACGAAGGAAGCTACAGTATTCCATTATTGTATTACCAAAACGTGTAAAACTAGTTTTTGTCAATTGTCTGGAATGATTTTAGAGTTAATGTTTAAGCTTGTGGTATGGGTTATGGTCAACAATTATTGTTACTGCTATGTTAAATTGCTAGGGTTAGTGTTAGGTTGTTGTTAAGTTTAAGGTTATTGTTGATTTGGGGCAGTAGTTCAGAACATGGGCACAAACATATAGCATGGAATTGTGCCACACACATAAATAATTCAAGAAGGTTGACATCCGACATACAGTTTAAAAAAGTAAGCCCCATAGAATAAATTAGAAAGTGGAGGCACTGACTCAATTCTTTAACTAACTTATTTAATAAATCTATACAAACGAAGAATGGTAAACTAGAATAAAACATCAAGCAATCAGTGAATGTATCAACTGATGTGTACAATGTTCATTATCTTTATGACTGTGCCTCCGCTAATACATCCACTGCTTGACTTCCAGAATTGTAAACAACAATTGAGACAGATGGGGAAGGCATACACTTTCAAATGCATCTATTACCGTATTGGTCCAAATATAAGCTGCACCTTTTTTCTGATTTTTGAGCTTGCGAGTTACGGGTGCGGCTTATATTCGCAACCGTAAAAAAAATCATTGCCGATTTGCGAACTTTGCTTGTTAGGTATGCGGCTTCTATTCGCGAACACAAAATGACTGCCGATCTGCGCAATTGCGAGTTAAGGGTGCCGGTTTTCGTGCTTGAGACTACGGTATTGAATAGCGATTTACGGTTTTAGTGATTCTAGCATCCTGTAAAGCCTGTAACCTGCAAAAAAAGCTACAGTGCTAATAAGAAAGCCTGTTTCTTGCAATGGCTGATCACTTTGAAAGTCTTTTTCTGTCCAATATTACAGGTGCGGCTTATATGCGGGTGCGGCTTATATTCTGACCAATACAGTAATCTGATAAAGTTTAAAGGGACACAGAAATATATCATACTTTGTTGCATCACAAAGAGAGTATTTGACAATACCTGCTCTTGGGGGCTTGCCTTCTGCCAGCCAATGAGATCTAAAGTGTGCTCTCTGTATTTCTTTTAGTTTCAACAAACAGCTATTCCTTAATGTTGTTTGTGCAAAAAAAAAAACTTTTTGTAATGTTTAAAACATTCTCTTATTCTTGAAAAAAACTCTGGTGTTTCATGATCCTCAAGCTTATTTATGAACTCAATAAAGTATTATGCTATTGTATCTATCTTCTATCTAATAGGTTGGATTATAGAGGTGGTTGAATCTTTCTTTTTAACTATCTATAATATGTCCTGTTTTGCATAGGTTTCTCAGTACTCCCCTGTCTTGCCTACATTTCTATTTGTTCGAGCTATTTGGCTGATTCTGACGTCTGATATTTTATCAATGTGCAAATTGTGCATTAGCTTTTACAGCAACATCTCTCATAAAGTCATCTGGAAATGAAATGGATAGCATGCTGCGATGAAGTGGGGCATTGTCTTTCTGTCTATAGAGAAGTCTTGCTGTTATCCTTTTATGAACAGTCACTCGCTGTGCATGTCAGCTGCAGTAGTAGGTCTCCCTTATAATTCTGTATGGGAAGTGCTGGTTATTGTTGCTCAAGAAAAGATACAGAATAGTCTTCAGTGAGCTCTCACCCCAGTGCACTGGAAAATGAGTTGCAAATGAGTAGACCGCCAACGCGATTGTAGATAAAGAGCAGAATCAAATGTGCCATTTCTATTATATACAGCTGTCATTAATTGTATGACAATACATAAGGTCTTGTATTTCATTAAAAAGGAGACAAACATTCTTTTTATCCTACACCTTGAGGAATCATACATGTATATTAATAAAGACTTGCAGCAAAAAACAAATCTCCAAGCAGTTAAACCATTTCAGTGAGATTTCTTTAAGCATATTATTAAGTTAAATGCATTTTATAGCTTATGAAAATTAGACATGTAGAAAAATAGGTAGGATGATTAAAGTAATGCCTTAATCATTATGCCAGGTCCTAGGTACTGTAAGACTAGCTTTTAGCAAGGCATACTGCAAATTGAACATATTCTAGTTAGTCTTATTACCATATATTAAAATGTCATGAAAGGATCAGCAAACTGGATGTTGACTGGTAAAATAATATAGGAGTGTATACGGTAGTTTGGAAGACACTTCTGGTTGCCAAAGTAATGTTCCTTAACTATGAAGAACCTTTGTCAAGCTTGTAAAATTCTGTGGTCATGATGTACTGACAATCTGTAGAATTGTGAGTCTTGCTTTATGTTGAGAGATTTACTAAGCTATGATCCAGATGCTCATCACTATCTTCATTATTGGGTGAACCTCATGGCAGTGGGGAGCATTGAGCCTCACTACCACGCTTCTCTTTACCATGTGTTTTTTTGGTATTTTCAGGTCAATATCGCAATTTATGTTTATATGACTGCTTCACATGTAAAATTTTATTAAAAATGTTTAAAAAACATGATACAACAGTATCTTAATATTGTAAGGAGAATTACGGAATATTACATTTTTGTCTCAATACTGACTTTTTAAGTCTTGTTTTTAGGAACAAAGTAGTGCGCCAACTGCTTCATAGGTTAAATTACAATAAACCATTACCATTTACGTGGGTCACAGTAGCTCAGTGCTGGTGTCATATCAACACTATGATTTCCGATCAGTCACAGTGAGATATTCAAATTCGACACAGGAATTTGCTGTGTATTTCACAGTCAGATCTCTACATTTCAGTAGGGGTTCATGCTTCATGCTTTGAGGTAAAATAATCATTTGTTTCTCACATTCTTTTGATTGCATATTCAGTAAGAAAATGTATTATTAGCTTGTGATTTCTATTCACATGTTATAACCATGGTAAGACCTGGCAGACACGATGTATAGTGGAATAAAAAAGGAGGTCATACTCATTATTATTATTATTATTATTATTATTATCATCATTATTTTAACTATTACAAACACTTAAGTGCTATACAAAATTGTACAATAAATTATTGAGAAAAAATGTATATATTTACACACACAATTATAAATATGTTTATAGACAGGGCCCTCCATTTTTTCCCATACTGTCTTTTTCTTTGTATGGCGCTACTAATATGTTAGCGTAAACAAATAAAGGATAATAATAAAAATAACTGTATGAACACTCTAGCAGTCCTTACGTTGGCTCCTCTTGTCCTCCAGAACAAAAACTGAAAACCAAATATACTGCGTATACCAATTGCTGTCCCAATTGAGGTCAGTGCAAGCCACTTTCACAGTTGAGTTTGCCACACAAATAATTCAGAGGCATATGTTTGATTTCATGATTATAGGTTTAAAGACATGAAACTGCAACCAGAGCAAATCTGTCCAAAACCAGATAACATCGTATTGAAATATTTAAGCCTGTAGCACTTCAAAGAAATATGGAGGTTGGATTCCAAAGTCCTACAGGCTTGGAAGTTGAAGCCCGTAGGACTTTGGATGGAAAATAAACATGAAATAAAGTATTTATTTTGGTGATGTGCAAGCTTGAGAATGTTGTGCTTTTAATTCTAATGTCACTTATTGTGTTCCCCATCATTTACAGTGCTGGATTAATTTTTAATTTGCATTTAAAGTGCTCCGATTTGTCAGTAAGGCCTTTGCGAGACCTCCTTGGTCCAAGTAACCTGTAGTTCGATTTTTGCCATTTGCAAGCTTGATAGAGGGGAAATCGGAGCAATTGAATAGTAATTTATGATTTTAGCGGCCGCAACTCTTGCAGCCGTGAAAGAACAAAGGCTTGGAAGGAAGTAACTTGCGATTTTACGAATCGCAATGGATCGCAGCTAACAGCAAGTAACCCGATCAGAGCCCACAAACGGAAGGCAATTGAATAGGAAAGTAGCTTGCGAACTCCATTTGCGAGCCCGGATCTTAAAATTGCAACAATTGAATGAGGCTGCATATATGTGACCTGCTATAGAATTAACTCACTGTGATTAAACCTCATTAATACCATCATTGCTTCACTTTAACTTGTGGCTTTATATTGCAGCAAATTCTGTGAAATGTAAATAAATGTAGATGTCCTTCCGAAATACCCAAGCATCTAAATTAGCTTGAAGCAAACATGGGTTTGGACTGACTGACTCAAGACAACAAATGATAGGAAAAAAAAGAGATAGATGTTTGTGCTAACACTTCTCCTACGTTTTGTTATAAATGCCACACTTCATTCAATTCCACCATTTATTAAAAAATCCAAAATACTATATGAGGGTTATATTAGTGAATAATAAATTGTATAATATACCAATGTATGCAAAGGGCTGAATCTTTCACTAAAATGTAATCCCATTGACAAAAACTTTTTGTTTTGTTAATTTAAACACTATTACTTTCATGTGTAATATATTGTAGCATAACTTGTACATGTCATTAACACTAGAATTAATGGATAATAGCTTTTATAGAGAGAAAATTGACAATATACAGATGGATTTGCTGGAATTTTTGCTTCAGAGATCTTATATGGGATAGATTGACTTGCAGGGGCTGCAAAATGAGTTTCCCCATAGAAAACATATTTTCTAGTCTTCAGAGATATGCACATAGCATATTTTTTTTACAGAGGTTTTTAGTTAGTGAACTTCTATCCAAAAGCAAGGTCTTCACTAACTAAAAACTTCTGTAAAAATATTATGCTATGTGCTTAAATAGAGCCCTTTAGAATTTGCAGAATCGCAATTTAATAAGGCTGATGATTTGCAGCCCCCTTTAAATTTAGTTCATCTAGTGGATTGTGTATAAATATGCACTGATATTTGTTGCATGATTGCACAATCCATGTTATTGACAACACTATTTGTAGTTTAGTGATGTGAAACATGGAGTTACACACTAGTCTTTGAAATAAATTGCACCACATGTGTATCACAAATTGATCGACTATCATGTCCTATTATTTTCCAATATCAAACCCATGTATTATCATATATACTATGGTATATATTTAGAACCAGGGCAGGCCAAAATATATTATCTATGTAAACTGGTATATGGATAGAAACAGATGGTTATCTAACATGATACCAATCAGATTAGTCTTTTAGATCTAACTCATACAATGGAGTATGTCCAAAAGCTTGAGGTATTCTCTTTTTCTGTGTACATGTGGTTACCTAACCACCAAACAGTATATTTTCAGGTATTCTAGACAGTACTGATTTCTGCAAAAATGATATTGCTTTACTAATTGCATTTTACCATATTTAATTAAGTACGTAAATGCCCAATTTGTAGAATGACACATACTTTTTGGATATCTTTAGCTATTGAGTAAAACTTCAGACATTATCCAAACTGACATCATATTACATTTGTATGGTACTGTCAATAGAAATAGAAGGACTCCAAAAATGAAAACTGGGTGAAACTATGGAAAAGAGTTCCTCTTTTATTAGAGCAGGATACACTATTGTTATATAGTTCTAGGGATGCCATCACCCTATATCAGGGAACAAGCACCAGTGCTTATAAATTATTATAATGATTATGTTTATGCAAAATGGGTTTCTTTTTTCTTAAATTATCATAGCATAACATCTATAAACAGTAAAATTAAGTCTTTGAAATATAATAAAAGCTCACAATTTCCTGTGCCCAAACAGTTCTAGCCATAATCCAGTAAGTGATATGTCATTCTTATTAACACTTTGACTACAGTTTATTGATTACAATAGTTTCATTTTTCAATGGGTTAATTTCATCTATTTGGATTGGGTAAAGAAAGAATTGCAAATTAATCCAATACTCTCTGAATTATGTTGACATTTGCAAGTTGGGGCTTTTCAGTTTAGTTGTAAAATAGAACATAATTGCTGAGAAAACATATCCTAAGTTCCAGGGGTTTTCCAAAACCAAATTTCAGATTAACACCAGTTCCAAACAGCTGGAGACAAGTACTTAAAGAACATATCTTACACATTCACCAATGTTTTAATTTTAATGTCTGTGAATATATTATTTCATAGAAAGTAAAATGAATGTACTGCCTACTATATGGGTCACAAAATTATTACTGCATAAATTACTATGACCTCTCTTTACTACTTAGAGCATTCTCAACTTATCATTTATGTGTCACAATAATTGTGTGATGACCATCATTTTCAAGTATGCCATTAATAATATTTAAATGACCACTGGAAATTAGCAAAAACATCATGTATGTTATGTATTCAGCAAAATAACAACAATAGCAGCTATATATGTAATGGGCATTAACAAATGTTCAGAGAATATCTTCATTTTAGCAGACTGCCAATATGTGGAGGCTTCCATTTGAAGGTAAGCATAAGCAGTTAAATACATGTATACTTGTAAGCTGCCTCTGCTGGGAGGGAGTGAGTGGAAAGGTATCATGAGCTGAAATCTAGTCTGAATAAACCAGTCAACAAATCTCCCTCTCTCCTCCTCTTTCCACTCTTGCATAAATTATAAAAATCAGCAGGACACACCTACATAGTGTCCAAACCAGCATCAAGTAGGGAAGTAGAAAACAAGGGGTGGGGAGAAAAGTGCACCGCCTCCTAGTGATAGGTAAAAGACATAAGCCACAGGAATAGTGAATATGAAAGACGAAACTCACATTCTTAAACCTCACAAAAGGAGGTATATGTACTACATCCAACTGAACCCCCTTCATGGATCCCACAGGTGGTCTCTTTAGCTTTCTTCTTAGCAGGTGCAATTTCCTGGGAGTAGCTGGAACCTTTTTTCCGGTATGTTCTTAATAGAGGGTACACATGTCTCTCCCCAGTAACCAGTAGCTTACAAGGCTCTTAAGCCAGTATATTAGCTGGTTAAAAAATAGTGTCACTTTATTGAAGTATATCATAAAAACAGTTCCACAAGTGATGCTACTGTATAGTCCCAAAACTTGTGTTATATAAATATAATTCATATAATGTATAAACAAACAAATGGATAAAAGAACATAAAAAAAATAAAATCAATATTAAAACAATGTCACAATGGTTTTCCTGAAATTAAAATAAATTCTAGACACGTTTCACCTGTTTTAGGGCTTCTTAAGTGGAAGTAAGGAACATAGAAACATGGCATCCTTCAGATACATGCAATGTCTATTAAAATAAAGATTTTATATAAAAAATATCTACTTTTATACCTACAGCTTACATCTAAAGTGTTTTTTTTTATTATGGTGCTGTGCTTTTTCATTAGATAACATAGCAAAATGATGGCTTACATACATAACTCATACAGTTAATTGGTTGACAGGGACAAGCCCCAAGATAATTATACACTTATAGCATAGTGATGTAATCATAAATATGTTTACTCAGCCCAATGATATTAATAAAATGTTTTTAAAAGGCACTGTCTAGCATATCTATTCCCTTAAATCTGATATTTACCTTCACTGCATATTCACATTGGATTTTTGTTATTGTGTATTTCATTGAAAGGATGTTTTTCTCTCTTTTCCTTAGTTTAATTCTGAACTTTGCAATAGGAAGCTTTGGTTACAAAGTATATAGTCTATATGTCCATGTGCAGATTCATCTCTGAGTCTGTTATTACACTAAAACATATACATAGCAAAAATGAGTTTGTCAGTTCGAATTTTTAATCTCTTGAACTCAATTCAAACAGTGACTGGATGAATATCTCAATAAAAATAAAACAAATTACATGATGTCCTGTTTCATCTGTAAGTGGTAAAGAAATGGCTCCATATTACCAGAATTAGACACAACTACTTCTCTCATTTCCAAACAACATTAGTCAATGTTTCTCAGGAGAATTTTTTTTTCTTGTTTTGAAAGCAGCAAGTGAATAACTCTACTTTTGAAAACTAGCCATTCTTCCTGCTATTGTTTTTTATGCTTCCATTGATTAATAGTTATTTTATATAATCCTGTCAGAAAGCAAGATGGCTGCCAGTTATTGAGGCAGAGAGGGTATTACAATTTAATACATTTGTTAACATGCCAGAATCTTGTGTTGGGACATATGTGGGTGTTTTCTGCTCTAAAGTTTCTGTTTAGTAAAGTACAGCAATTAATGACTTTTCTCTTGAGGAAAACCAGGACTGAATAAATCAGACTGTGCAGCGAAGAGGTAAACAGGACTCGTAAAGGAGAGGCTTGTGTGGTTTCCAATGTAAATGCTGTTGTGAATCCTTTCACATCTTTTTTAATTCACATTCACTGAAGAGGGAAAATCAAAACTGACAGGCAGACACACTGTACTGAATATGATATATAATAGACGTTCTGGCCCGACATCTTACACATGAAAAAGCCTTGCATGAAAAATTGCTGGAAATTTCATTTGAGTAGAATTTCTATGAATAGTTATAGTTATAGTGTTTAAAGGTGTATGGAAGTTCCAGTTGTTATTTCTACTTATAAAGCCTAGCAATTAAACATATAAAGAATGCTTAAAATGACTTGAAAGAAAATGAATGTCTGTACAAACTGTCACCTTGTCCCTGTCAGCCAATGAGAACTAATATAGACACATTTAATTATTTTATTAACCATCTATCACAAAAGTCATCAGATGCATAAATATTATACACTAATAACACGACTGTTTAAAACATAATATGTTGCATTGTACTTAACTGCTAGTATTTACCCAGCCACTCAATTATGTTGAGACTAGAGTAAAATTGTAAATTAAAGGACCACCGCAGTTTGGAAAAACTTTACATGTTTGTGAAGTATGTAACAAACTAACAACATTAGTAATAATAAATAATGGACCACTAGACATGCAGACAGCATTATGTGTATTTGGAGGTTGGCCAATCGTTCACAGATGCAAGACAGAATGCCAGGATGCCAGACTATGAGACCCCATGTGGAGTCAATCCCCTGTGTTTGTCTGCCAATCCCGGTCATTGTTGTGTTGTATACACCCCCCTCTTTATCTAACTGCTATAAATATTGTTGAAATTCCAAAAATAAAACAGTTCACTGTTGAGACATATAGAAATGGTATGTTCTCTTATTTGCTCCTGGTGGCTGTGATACTGATCCTATCCGCACCCTGCAAGTAACTTGTGCTTGTCACTACCACAGGAAGGTACTGAGACCCCTGGAAGTGCTGATTCCTGATGGAGAGACATTGACTTATACAGCAGCCAGATATCAGGTCCTTGTGGGTAGTTAACCTGTAGTCTATAGTAGGTGGCCCTGGGCAGTAAGAGCCCCTACCCCTGGATCATTACATCATGTGACTATTCCTAGTGGCAACTTTTCAACACAATCACATACAGAGGTTATCTGAATCCAAGTTTCCTCACACATCTCCTTGTTGTAATTTCCTCTCATTACCAAATTAAAATATCTGCCTTTCCTTTGAGCAAAATAAATTCAATCATTCACAATCAAACTGTGTATTTTTGTTTTTATTTGTTTAGGTTATTTTATTATTGGACTTAGCAAAAATAAATACATTTTATATTACCTTTAAGTGGTCCAACAAATGTTTTTTCATCGAACATAAAAAACAGCTACCATGGCCATGTGAAACTGCCTCAGAGAATCTTAGTCTTTCAACAGACACCAACTGAATAACACTTTTTCAGTATATAAAAATAAAAAATAAAAAAATAAAATAAACCACTTATATTTATAATACTAGTTTCCTAATACTAATAAAATAATATAGAATACCTTGCAGAAAATATCATATGCAGTCAGAATGTGTGCTTGGTTTTAGATTGTCTTTCCCTCTTTGGCACCGCATATTCCTTTTTAAATAATTGTAATGAAGCCCTTGGAAAGAGACAGTAAGAATGGGACAAAGGTCAATAGTGAAAAAATGAATTCAGTTTTTAAATACAGAGAAACAGATGTGAAGTGTTCAAAAACAAAAGGGATTAATGTGGGTATTCAAGTTATTCTAAAGGCTGTATTAACAAGAATTATTAACCAGTGTTACTGGTAGGTTTAGGTTTGCATCTTACATGGATTTAGATTTGCATCTTAAATAGATTTATACATTTATTTGGCTGCTGGAGGCATTCATTATGCTGTAAACATAAAGTTATATCTAAGCCCTACACAAATAGGACACCCATGTATTTAATTTGAAGCAGCCACATGCTTTTTTCTTACTTAACTGTCAACAAAATAAAATATCTTAACACTTTAAAATATAATGTTTACACATTTCTACACCATGGACATAAGTGAAAGTCAGTCATGTTTCTAGGTGACATGCAAATTTTGCCAGACACTGCAAGGAGGATGGTATGATTTAGCCAGTGCAGAATTCTGATATAAATGCTAAGTGCACACCCTATACTACTTAACTCAATTTAATAGCCATAACTATTGTGGGTTCCTTTATGGGGTACGGGAACTCTAAATCTCAAAATGTAATGGTGCTCTAAGTCTGCAGTAGGATGAGAGTGGTTTGCCATACTTCTGGATTACTGATACAGGCACAAATAAAAAATAATATATTTTAAAAAAAATATTAAGTGGTACTACTGGATCTGGGAGAATCAGTAGCTAGGAATATCTGACCTCTATTTTCATATTATCAAATGAGAACCTCAGTCTCACTACAATTGCACTCCAGCACTGAAAGTGCATCCAATGTGCAAGAGAACATTTGCTTCCAATTTTACTTCTGTCAGGAACCAATGTGTAGAGTGATAATGATGCAGTCGGAAAACCTGGTTATTATTATTATGAGATGTATAAACATGGGCATCGCTCACAGTCAGATTTTTTAATACATTTTAAAATAAACCACAATTAAAAGGCCACTGTATCCCACCAGCTGTATGAACATTTACCATAACTTTAAAAAGATTGTGTGAGAAAACTTAGTTAGAACATTACTCCTTGAATATACCCCTCCATTCCTTTTCATAGATGGCAGAGTATGCTAAAATTACTTTAACTCAAGGTAGCCTTTAGCACTATTAATAGAACAATCACAAACTGCTGATAAAGTATCAATTCAGCTGAGGCTATTACATCCTCTAATAGTTTTATACAGTGAATGAAACTAGAGTGCTGGAAAAGAGCAAAGGAGTAGAAGTTGCTTTTTTTATTACTAATATCGTTATAAGAAAGTTGTATTTTTATACAATCTGTATTGGAAAAGTTGTTGCAACAGTATACTACAGCAGTGGAGCATTACAATATTTCCTTTAAGAGACCACATTAGATTGTGAAGTATGCAACAGACTATTATTATTATTATGATATTTTATTTGTATCACGCCAACATATTCCATAGCGCTGTACAGGGGATAAGAACAGGGGAAATACAAGTTTATCAAAATTCATAAGTTGAAGGGCCAAGGGCCCTGTTTTGAGCTTTGAATCTTAGCAGAAAGTGCTTTATTCCAAAGCACCCTACAAGACTGGAAACTCACAATTTACAATCTAAAGGGAATTAAAGGACAGAGAACTGGGGAAGAGTAACAGATAAGGAATAGCAATGGTCAGGAAGAAAGTGAAAGATAGAAAGAGTTATATTTTAGAGGGGATGGATTTGAGGTGAAATACTAGTATGCTGGCTGACCCCTAGTGTTGAGATGATATATCTGCAAGTAGGAAGTCAGGTGTTTTCCATGACTCTATAAATGTAATCTGAGTTGGAGTGGTTGGGTGAGGGGTAGGGAGGGAGGGAAGTATTCTGAGAATCTCACAGATTTAGTAAGCCTTGTAGCAGAGTGATTTTGCACTGCTGAGGTGGTGTGCATGCTATCAACTTTAGCAGCTCTGTAAGCAATGGGCATATAAGCATTTTTTTTCTTTCAGATAATTTTTTTCATTTTACCATTCTGCTAGTGCATGGAAGCTGCAGTGACAGATATACTTCCTTTTCAAAGAATGAAGTGGTATACACAGAGCAGGATAAGGAGGGTATGTGGAAGAGGGATACATCAAATGTGAAACACTATAATGTTAGATTATTATATACTTGACAACACTTAAATTGTTTCCCAAACTACAATGGTTCTTTAAGCATATACATGTCCAGGGATTAGAAGTTTCAAGGCAGAGTACATTATTAGACCTGATGCCCCGTGGAATCACCTAGTTTAAGACATGAAGCAGCTATGACTTTTTAGACCTTTACAGACAATTTTAAAGGGAAATAAGTGTATCCCCTTCCCTTATATGCACTGTAAAAAAAGAAGTAGCCGGCTGAGAGTGAGAGAGATGCCTATTAAGTGCTGCTAATGTTTGTGATATATTAAGTGTAGCATCACAGGGAGTGAAATCAAATCCTGATATAATCTCCCAAGAACAAAAGGCTTTCAGTTGAAAATATAAAAAATGTTAATATAGTTTTATATAAACCATATCTGGTATATTAAAGCTGCATGTGGATAAATATGGATCCTATTAGAAGACATGCGTGATGTGGATTATCACATATATTGCCTTGAGCGTTTTTAGGTAAAGAATTCAAAGCTCCGTTGCGTTGGTAACTTAGCTATCCTGGTGACTGAAAAGTATGCTTTCCAAAATGAATTAGCATCCAAAATGCAAATGCCAGTGAGTATGTACGCATGCTAAACAAACATATTTAATGTTGTCATCTACGTATCCAAGGTGGAAGGAAATCTTACCTCCATTAACTGGGGCAATTGACACATGGCTTGCATTTCCTGAATATTGTCAAAGTTATTCCTGTGGTTAATTCACAGATGAATACCTTTATAATCTATCTTGGTTGAATTCTTTTTCTTACATATGTAAAGACTTTCCGCCTGCAGAAATAGTCTGTTATCTAAATATTTAATTCATTTGTTAAATAATAATCTGGTCCATATGTGGTGGTTTGGCAGTATGGTGAATATCTGGTTCAGTATCGTCTAAGTGAAAACTTAAATATAGTTTTTTCTTTGAATAGTTTAATATTTTGTGTCATGTTTACCAGGAACAGTGTTTTCAAATTTTATTTGATAATTTAACTCTTAGTCTATTTTTATTGATAATGTCTCCCACACCGGACAGTTATTTTTTATTAGTTTTTCTGTTTTTTAGCTAATTCTCAGTGGAGTATAGAAATAATTTGTAAAATTAAATCATTATTGCTTTTGAATTGAAAAACAATTCTTTCTTATCACTTTCAATTAACTGTTTGTCTTCAAATTATATCACCATAATTTGATTAATCAATCCAAAAATTGGAAAATGTTGAAGATACCTAGCATTATCTCCATATTCCACCACAATTAAGACTGCATGACAGGTCTTAATAGTATATCATGATTATTTAATTTTCATTTTTGTGCCTAGAACATTTCATATTTTTATTATTTGATTACATTTTATTATTTTATAAAATTTTCAAATTAGTGAAAATTTTCAAATTTTCAAATTTTATGAAAATTATTTGTAAACTATCAATAATGCTCAGGGAACCAAAAAGTTTCTGGGTACCCTGTCTCTGACACTGAATGTAAATTGACCTAAAATAATAAGAACATATAATATTAATAGAAAGGATTTTATCTTAATAGACAGTGTTGAATAGAATATAAATTGATCTAAACAGGTTTCAAGGAAATAGAAATCATAGAGAGATCATATTGCAATATCCAAATTATTGAGGTGCTCATAGCTGTTGACATACCCCGGCAATTTTAAAGACATTCAAAGGTAAACTAGTTATTTCTCAAAATATCCAAACCCATGTATATATGTTATATTGCAGACAGACATTAGTATACATATATCACTTCACATAAAACTTTATACATAAGAAGAATCACAGCAGGGGGAAGTGTGGTTTTCTAGAGAAAATAGTGATATTACTTTGGGACATTTAATGGCTTGCATTAAGAACAACCAATGCATTATATGTATTTAAACCACCAGACCCAACATTTGATTATTTGTGTAAGTGAAATGGCAGTATTGAGTCTGATGCTGGAGAGGGTCTGTAGTTTGTCAAGTCCTAAAATGGTAGATGCCATTTTATTGATGTATGTTGTAAATAAGTCGACGTGGTTTATGTATATGGTATCAGTGCCTTGGTTGTGTGAATAACATTAATATAAGAGTCATTTTAACCTCTACATTGTATTATGCTCTTTATATGCACACTCATCACTCTGTTCACATTGGGTACATGTGACATGAATAAAATAAACTTTATTGAAATAACATTCCTTTTACGAATGTCACACAAGTGAAGCCTTTGGAATGAGGGAATTTGACAAGGGACTGTGAATAATCATTGAATTTCACATTTACCACAACATTTTGTGACAAATGAAGCATGAAATTTGATAGTAAAAATATATTTGTACCTTAAATGTAATCTTCATTTCTGCCAAGTTCTGTCAAGGTAGTCAGTGAACGGTGCTCTGACTTGCCTTTATTCTATAAAAGTTGGATCAGTGTGTTTAATAACTAGATTGCAAAAGAGAGCTGGTTTCATTGGAATGGACAAGGTTCATTACTCATTAAAAGCTAAAACATTTTTTTTTTTTTCTTCACCAGCTGTAGTTTTTTTTATTGTGAACCAGTCATTTGAACCCTTGCATGGAAATGTGCAATATGTTTAAAGATACACTTTAAGTATATATTGCAATACATAGTTAAAATAAATATTTTCAAATAAATTCTACTAAACGACATACCCTATGTTCTGGAATAACTACTTGCTAAGGCATATTCTGTATACTATAAACTTTACAGATCAGTGGCTTCATCTGAAAATCCCCAAGCTCCAAACTCTACAGATTGGAGCCTTTGGAGCATAAAGATTATTCTTTTTCGACAGGTCTGTAATGCATTTTATGCAGTTTAAAGGAATTTTCGAAAACATGCGCAAAAAGGCATTCGCTAGTGGGCCATGTCTTTTTAGCTTCTTAGGCCCAGTAATTTACTTGTATATATATATATATATATATATATATATATATATATATATATATATATCCGAAGTGTTAGTTTGTAATTTCTGCTCTGTATGAGAAAATTTGTACATGAATTGGTGGAGTTCTTAAGTAGAGGTTCTTTATTGCCTTGAGTTGTGATCCTCGTGTGTTTGAGTGCAGTTACAAATTTGAGAGTGGAATTTGAGGTTCATGAGGAAATGTTCCATGGTTCAAAGAATCTTAGGCCCCTATTAAATTCTCCACATTGTAGTTACTGTAGCCTGTAATGTAGCCTGCAAAAGTTACAGCTATTAAATTGCCCTCTTTTAGCTACCCGCAATCGATCTGCAGGTAAAAGGGTAGGAAATCCCTAGGGTAGTCAAAATCATAACTCCGACCAAGCTAAGCTTTTGATTTGTCAAGCCCGCAATCGCTAAAATCGCAAATTGCTATTAAATTGCTATTACATTGCTACAATTCCTCGAGCCTGCAATTGTTTTCACACCCGTTAATGACAAATGTAGCCCCAAATCCTACCAGTACTAGAGAGGACTCGCAAGGGGGTTAAACACCTGTTCGTAGCACTGTAAAAGCAATTAAAAAAATCAATACTGCACTTTAAAAGACGGGGAAAGTGATGTAAGACGTTAGAATAAATTGCACAACAGTCTCAAGCTCACAAATCAGCAATCAAAATATGTTTTTTTTAAAGTGTAATTTCTGTGTTATATCGTTCTTGCCAATTAATGGATTAATACATATCATTGAATTTGCATCAACTAGAAAAGTACATTTATTGATTTATTTATATTGCAACATTTCTGGATTGTGAAAGCATTCGCAAATCACACTTCCAAACACTAATTTATTGTGGTTAAACCTCCATGTTTTACTGACGTTGTGATGACGGTCTCATTTACTATTGTCTGTTTCTAAATCGGTAGTTACGGGCTTGCTTAATTGATCATGATCATGCCCTGAAATGCTACTTACGAGGGCATGGTTTACAGATTTGGCTTTTGGCCATGTAGTTATGGGCTTGTTCAATTTAATCGCTCTGTAACTGCTGCAAATTTCAAGCCTGCAGACTTACAGGCTGTATGAAGGCAACTGTGGGCTTGGAATTTAGTAGAGGCCTTAGTTTGGTGTCCTGCAATTCAGGAAGTCAAAATGGGTTCCTTTGGCTGAATTAGTTTAGAGACCACTGTGTTTGAAGAAAATACTATTATATAAGTTCTGATATGTGGAATGGGATCATTTTTATCAGAATATTTTATAGTATAAAATGCACCCTTGCAATAGCGTTACTCCAGATTAAAGTCAGTGTTTCCTTTCTGTTCAAAACAGTGTAGATATTTATGACATAATTGTCATTAGGATTGTAGATAGAAAAAGACAGCTAGGGCTTGGTTGGTTAAGTAATTATACCTTTCAACAATCTCTAAACGTTAAGCTTGTCACCAAGGAAGTCTTTGAGGAGCATCAGTTACACTTTTCCACTGGAACATTAGGTGTTTATTTAAGACGAGACTAACAAGCTCTTATATGCTAGATGACAAAATGACGCAAGGCTTATTTTGCATGCATGTCTTCTTTTCATTGACTACCGATCACATTGTCATAGGATTACATCTTACATAAAGGCTCTTTCATTACAACACCACAATGACTTCCTAAAAGAAGAATAGTTGTTTTTTTTATAAAACTAGGTTGTAGAGTCATTAGAGTACTGCATTCAATAAGTACTGGGGTACCTATAATTGTATTGGTGTATGGAGCATATTTATCAGAGTTTAAAAGTTTACATTCTCTCTTAACTGTTGTCCATAAAATACCATAGAAGGCACCATTACTAACATTACTTTATCGTCCTCTAATAAGAAAATCTTATTTATTTAAAATTATTATTGCTAACATTTATTTATACTGGGCCAACATTTTACATAGCACTATATACAAGAGGAGAACACACTAACTGTAACATAGTTAAAACAACTAGATATAGAAGATGTAGCATTTCTTCCTCAAGAAAGCTTGCATTCTGAAGAAGATTATTCGGTAATTAACACAGAAGGAATTAGGGAATATAAATAATTGCTAGCAAGTGGGAGGATGTGACTGGGTGTCATAATGGAAACTGAACCAGCATATAAATTGTATGGGTCATAAATGTGAGGGCTATAGGTAATGTTTTTTTTAAAGGTAGTTGACTTATAGCTATGCAAGCTCTGTGATAGTCTGTCAGAATGAAAGCAGGCAATTCCAAAGGACAAAAGCCTCACAGTATCAGCAGCGAACCAGTGATGCAGGTGGTGCAATACACCAGGGCCAACTTCTGGTAGGGCATTGATGTGTATTTTTTCCTTTTTTTTTTGCATTAACTTTTTCCTGGTAGTGCCCAACCAACACAGCCCCCTCCTTGACCACATACACTCTGCCCAGAAATTGGTCCGTGCCAGTTTTAAAAAAAGCATTTCTGTTGAAGCTCCAAGAGGTGGCAGTGTGAAGAATTTAAGCATAGTGTGGATGTGTATCAGGGAAGAGGTGAGAGAGCAATCTACAGGGGGATGAGTTCTGTCAGAGGGCAGCAAAGGAGACAGGGATGGGCACTATGTGAGGTGGGTGCTGAGAAGGGTTGGCTGCCTGACAGTGACTGGATGCTATGTAGGGATGGATGCTAAGAGGAGTAGGTTATATGTGGGGGTGTATGTTGAGAGGGACTGGGTTCTATGTAAAGATAGTATAGATAGATGGATAGATAGAGAGATATATTGATAGATAGATAGAGAGAGAGAGAGAGAGAGAGAGATAGATAGATAGATAGATAGATAGATAGATATATGTGTGTGTGCATCTTTGTATGTATCTTTGAGTGTGTGTATATATATATATATATATATATATATATATGTATATATGATGTATATATGTGTATATATATATATATATATATATATATATATATATATATATATTTATGTACTGTAGTGTAGGGGCCACCCACGCTAGGACCCCTCAGTCGTACAAGCCACCCCACCTCACACAGTATATCACCAGAAAGTGGAACGTGAGCGTCGTGGAATTGTGCTACATGCAGAGGATTTTCGCCCAGGCAAGTGGTAATGGTAGGGAAGCACTTATGGAAATAGGACTTGGGAAAGGGTCTTGTGGAAGGGCACTGAGTGAATTGGTACTGGGGGGAGGAGTGCACCAGGGCCATCCATTCTCTAGCTCCACCACTGCATAGTATATTATATGCTGTTTATGCCTCTAATTTGTATTTAAAAGAGTTTAGTTGTTTGTGTTACCTTGTAATGTATGAATGCGCCACTAATCATCTTTTTTGTTTTCTGTGTTTAAGATCAGGAATGCTAAACAACTCAGTCACATATTTAGCATCCAAACAAAATGAAAATGCACTTGTCTGCATTTGGTATGGGATCAATACCCCTTGAATAAAGTGTGCAATGTAGAGCACCCAGCATTTAATTTATTTTAGTAACCTCTTTGCAGTGAGTGTGCTGAAAGGCTGAATTGTTGCACTGTCTCAGTCAAGTTGTTTAATTTTTTACTGCTTTAATGATCCTCTCCAACCTCCAGGCACTTGAGTTGTGTTTATGCTGCTTGAGCCCTAAACTAATACATTTAGGATCGTAACTGCCAAGAGGCGAGCTTCGGCACAAGGCATGTGAAGTAACGCAGTTACTTTCATTTAAAGTTCCAGGCATGTATTAAACAAACAACCCCAGCAGTATCACTAATAAACTATGAAAATAACCAGATAAGTTGAATTAAAAAAAGTTTTTTTCAGGAATATGATTCGTTGCATTAGCAAATTAGTTATGTGTATCTTCTTTTACTTCTATTATACTCTAGCTTGCAAGGAACACAGTGGCGGAAGAGACTTTGAATATTTTTTTTTATCTGTTTACACAATGAAAATGTGGTATTTTCGAATGCTTGAGTAAATAATATACAGCAGCAGACAAGAAAACATCATTAAAACCCACAGTAAAGAAAATGTGCATAAAAAAATATGCAAACTATGAAGGATTTTTTTTTGCTTTCTACAAACATTTTGCTAATTATAATTTTTTTACTCAAAAAACATGTAGAAAAAAAATTGAGAATGGGTAACTTAATCCCTTGAGAAATTATGTAGTGACAGCATTTAGAATTGGTGGATATTAATATACATATATTAAAATAATGTCTATTAAGTCAAATAACCATTTGAATCCATCTGAGCACTTACAATCCCCAGAGAAAAAAACTTTGCTTCCAAACGATCTGATAACTAGATTCCAATACCTAAATAGACTGCAAATTGAAAATAGGACTGCACCTTTAAATTGCATATGGAATTTGCAGTTATTCTATTATTTCAACGTTGTTTTTTAAATATTTAATGGAATCCATAGTCAATTCCCATGCCAGTTGGAGAGTAAGTCCGATGACATCAATAATTCTTGTAAGTTGCAAATTATGTTCAAGAAAGATGAGTGGTATAAGCTCTACACCATCATGAGGATTTATTACGTAAAGCTTTTAGGGCAGATAGAATAGGATGACTAGGTGTGTTTTTTTTTGTTATTATTTGACATCAAATCATGATGGTGCTGTTTATTATAAACACTAGCGAATTGCCCGTCAAAAAATGACGGCAATGAAATTGTAAGGTAGCTAATGCTGTTTGAAATATATAATACATTAATAAATGAATATACTTTGCCTATTTTAAAGCATTGTGTGGAAGAGCTGTGAATGTGTTTTGATGTTGCTGCAGCATTAGTGGTGTGGATCTGCTGTGTAAGCGTGCTGAATGTGTGCAGTGTAACACTGTGCGTGCGCGAGGCCAAACCGTTAGCGTAGTCGTGTACTTCCGCATTGGCGTAAAATGGCGAGTAATGTGTGGTATACGTCTGTATCGGAATATCCGTAGGTGTTTTGTGGTGTTTTGCGAGTTTCTTGTGGTGTTTTGCGAGTTTAGAGTGCTGTAGCCTCGTTTTCGTTTTGTTCGGCGGCCATTTTTTCTCTCGCTTCGATTTTTTTTTAGTCTCTAAACTGTTTTATTTCGAGTAAAATCGAGGTGTAAGTTGTATTTTTGAGGTGCTGGGTGAGCTTTGCGAGGTCCTCAGGTGCTGGCATGGAGCGCCTATGGCGCTCCATGCCAGCAACTGAGACCCTCGGGCAGTGCCCTCGCGGGTCTCAGTTGCTGCAAGGAGCGCCGAAGGAGCGAGCCCGCAGCGTTAGCAACAACTCGTACGCTCACAACTATTTATAAACATACCATTTTTATCCCACTTGATTCCAGAGTTAGGTAGACATGTTATAGTGGTTACAGATACTTGACCTTTAAGTCACACTATTGGCCAGTGCTTACACTTATTAGTATAAAACTAAAAGTTGCATATGACAAGGGTGTCCCTACATCTAATTGGTTTTACACTGTAGAGATCTAGTACCTCTAGGCCTGGACCTAATCATAGCTTAACATGGCCAGATAAGTCGCTGTTTCCACATCTCTAAAGCTTCAAACTCTCTCATTAGTTATTAAGTGTAGAGCAACAAATCTCAGCAGATACAAATTCTAGCAAATATCCTTTCCACTGTGGAACCTTATGACATAATTACAAAGGCAGCAACAATTAAGTCAATGCTCTCGCTTAGAGCTGTACTAACATTAATAATATATATAAAATTATAGAGTATGAGCCATTTAGCTTGGTAATATAACTAGTGTAATGGACCACTTGTTAAATATATTATAAAAACTATAAACAGTGTCGAAATAAAAATAATCTACAATTTAATCATTTAAATGCAGTCCCTATAAAACTGCCATTGGGGTCACGTTCTATCGTTCTATCACATCTCTCACACCCTTTTGATCAGAGAAGTTTACTTATCTAAATCTCATTATAAGTAAGCTTGGCAATTACCCCACATATTAGTAATATGACTGACACCTGTCACTCTTGTTACTAAATGTGCTTTTTCTCATATTATGTACCTATTCCTTATTTTTAATTTACTTTAATGTACTCTGGTAAAAGCATCTGGCAAAACTACACGCTAAAGAAACACATGAATACGAGGTGGAACTATTCATTTTGCTATAGAGATGGCAGTGAACAAGTTAAAACACTTACTTCCATTCTGTCAATGTTGTCCACTTATTGAAATAATGCAGGGTATATTTGCAGATATTCTAATCTCTGTCAATGTCAAAGTTAACAGAAGAATCTCTCCAGGATGGGAGGAGGAGTCACTAATTTGTTTGCCCAAGATGCCTGTTTAACGCTTCACTTGTGCAAATTGGGATATGTCCCCCGGACCCACCCTTGTCAGAGTGTAATCGGTGACAACCAGACAAGGCCTCTCACTCATCAGTTCCCCAGTGGAATTTATGTAGAAATAATGGAATGGAAAAACACAAACTATTTCAGCTGGAGCCACATGTTTCGCTCTTACTTACAGCTTCCTAAAATAAGGAAAAGGGAAAAAACATTTCCTTAGCACGACTTCTTATTTATACATTCTTTTTTTACTCTCCAGCATTTCTACACTTGTTGATTTCTTGCTAATTAATCTTTGTCATACTTTTATATATAGCCCACAGTTCTGCATGATTGAGAATATGTTTCTATCGGTGTACTGAGTTCAGAAATAGGCTTAACAACAGAACCAAAAGGCCCATCTAGTCTGCCATTTCTGTTTTTTACAAGAAAGCCTTATGCATATTTCAGTTATGCTTGAAGACTACAAGGTTTTTCATCAGTGAAGCGAAAAAGAGTTTTAAAAAAATATGTGAATGCTTTAGTAAAAAGTATTTGGCTCAAAAGGGTTTACGGCATAGCATCTACCTTGTGCCTTTCACACTTGTATTTACTTTTAACCTATTTATTCTGGGGGCCATTCAATAAATAATAGATGAATTTATGCAAGCGGTGTGATCCAATGTCACCATGTTGCTCCATTTAGCAAGACCCTAAAGCATAATAAATAGCTTAAATTAGGCAGATCGTGTCAAGAAGCTTAACAATCAAGCAGTGTTTAACAAGGGTATGAAGCTATTGTGTTTTGGCAAACAATTAACTCCTATTGACCAGCTGAAATCATTGAAATCTTTCCATATTAGGCTCAGTACTTGAGCTATCTTGTTATGGTAAGTGTTGAACATTTGTAACTTGCTTTTTTTAGGGGAGGATGATGAAATTATAATAGAGGCCTTTTTTCAAAAGGCGATGAACCAGTAACCAGTTAGGATACAGCATTAACCTAATTCATTAAGAGCTAGCTGCCCCTTTTGTTTGTGCAGAGCTTGCAGCCCTATTGATGTCAAGCAGGCTGTTAAAACGCATAATGACAAGGCATTAGAGACCCCAAGAGCAATTAACGGGCTGCTTAATTAGCAAAAGGAATTAGAATTTGAGTGGCTGATCTTTGCTTAAAGACTTGTAAAAAGCAAAAGCAGTTGTTTGATTATACATTGATCAAGCCTGCTAACTCTGTCCTTAGGTAATGTGTTCATTATATACTCTGAATATATACAAGGCTCTGAATATGCTGGACTGTCCTATAAAACAATGAACAAAACCAGAGCCCATTACAACTGTAATGGATAGAGTACTATTCTTAATCCCCACTGTTGCCTTTTTCTCAACATTAGAGATATGCATATATATAATGGTGCTTGCCAAATATGTGATTAGACACTAAAGTCCTTTTCTTAACTAGCCAATCTATTCTTATATTTTGTATACTAAATAAATATATGTTCCCAGTAAGAATGAAGAATGGAACATGATAAACTTAAATGTCTGTTAGTGTTATTGTCAACATTACTGTGAAAATATATTAACTAAACTGCAATACTTTTTGCAAAAATACAGAGAAAAAAAATACTTGTTTAATGAAACAATATGTATATCTTTTATATACACACATATATTCTATGTAATTATAGAAGCTTGGGACTGCCTAGTCTTTTTATGGTTATTATTCTGGGATATTCACACGCACCTTCCTCTCAGTTTGATATAGCTTTAGACTGAAGTTGGTACACCTAGATGTCCTAAGGATAATTAACATATTAACAGACTATGCTTGGTGGGGTAGTTGACAAGCAAGAAGTTTCAAAAGTCAATATGTTGTCTGTAAGTAAATGCTCATTTTAAAATATTTTTCTAGTTTTAAATAATATCATATTCGCAATATCCACTTTGTCACTTTAATTTATTAACCAATATATGCATACTCTTTACTGAGGGAAGCCATTTTTCCCCTTGTCCCTGATTCCTCATTTAGGATATGACATAAAATGCAAATTAGATGCTCATTTAGTTCTAAAGAAAAAATATAATGAGGCACAATAAAAAAAAAAAATGCAACTTGCAATAGGATCACAGTCCTGGGTAACAATCCAGGTAAATGAACAAAACAATGTATATAATATTCAGTAAATTAAAGACTATGGCCCATATTAAATTGAGCACTTGTTGGTTACTGGATCCTGTAATGTAGCCCATAAACTAATTTGCTATTAAATTGTCATCTTTTAGCGAGCCACAAACGATATACGGGTTACAGGTTGAAAATCCCTGTGGCTGCCTAAGTCGTAACTTCCAACCCATCTAAGCCTTTGATCTTTCAAGCCCGCAAATGTTACAATTGCTAAAATCGCAAGTCGCTATTCAATTGCTACAATTCCTCAAGCCCGCAAATGTTTTCACACCCGTAAATGGCAAATGTAGAAGAAAATCCTATGGGTACCAGATAGGACTCGCAAGGGGGTTAAACACCTGTTCATAGCACTGTAAATGACAATAAAAAATCAGTACTGCACTTTAAAATACGGGGAAAGCGATGAAAGACATTAGAATTAATGGCAGAACAGTCTCAAGCTTACAAATCTGCAATCAAAAAAATTTTTTTTTTACGTTTCATTTCTGTGATATAGCAATCTCGGGAATCAATGAGTTAATACATATCGGGCCACTCACATAGACTACAGCAGTATCGTCATTCATTTTTATTATTTTGTACATTGCCTGATTGCATATCGGACCTCTAAATGCTAATTGACTGACATTTAACCTCTGTTTTACTGACATCTCGATGATGGTCACATGCACTATTGGCTGTTTCTAAATTGGTAGTTATGGCATTGCTTAATTGATCATGATCATGCCCTGAAATGCTACTTATGATTGCATGGTTTACGGTTTCGGCTTTCGACCCGTAAATTGCTGGCTTGTTCAATTGAATCACTCTGTAATTGTAGCATATGGCCTGTATAACGTAATCTGCGGGCTTGCAATTGAATAAGGCCCTATCTAATTTACTTAAAAAAAAACTTTTAGGGTAATTCTTCAAATGAACATAATGTAAGTATAGGACGTTTATAAATGTTGGATTGTTTTGAAATACAACAGGACTTAATTATTGCTATTGCAAATACATGAATATTTCAACAAACAAAATGGGGTAAGCCATTCATCTGACTTGACATTTGTGGAATGACATCACTTATTGAAGTCAACTGCTTTCTCTCCTGTGTCTGTTAACAAATTACCTTGTTAAAAGGATATCCTATGTTTCCCAATGCCATAAATTCTTCACTGCATGTTAAATACCCCACACACCTTTGCACTATTAAGCAATCCTTGACTGACCTCTTAGTCATTTTGGCAAGGCTGGGCTATTTTTCTTTGGCATTAAGCTGTTTCAAATGCATAACGCTGGCAGAAGTGCTTGCCAGGAGTTAATATATGCTTTTATATTACATTTGCTTCATGCATTTTCAGTTACATAGGGTATCACCTTACCCTCTTACTTCTTTTAGAAAAAGTATAATTTACATAAAAGTAATATGTTAATCTTTACGCTATTAGAGAAAATATGAAATGTTTGCTGTGCAGAAACTCTTGAAATCAAGATAGACTTCGGAAATTATATATCTCCATCTGCAGAGCTTAGTAAAAGCCAAAATAGGTACATTTCATATCATATTGATAAATAAATGTGACATTTTTAACTCTGAACTAAACCATGTTTCCTAGTAAATTTTTACGCCATCACTAGTCTTTGTATTACATGTAATTAACTATCTGAGATAATCTTCACATTATTATCTGATAATTGTCCTTCTCTAAACTCAACAAAAGAATTATATAGGTTGATGTGGAATGAACATATTGCTGTCATAAATTTTTTTATATGTTAATACATATTATATTTGCTTTTCGGCCAAGTATTTTCTATTATAAAAGTGATAAAAAAAGATTTTGCAATTTCTACTATAATTAAAATTGTACATAGTATTAAAACTATCATAAAGTAATACATATTTATCGATTTTATTTTTCTTAAACTTTGTGTCATTAATTTAGTTCTAACAAGTAAAAAGGCAAAATAGAAGTGCTCAATCAAATAATAAACTAACCATAATAGTTAGTTCTATTGAAATGATAATCCACTCTGAGAGCAGCCTCTTTTATCTCACTTGTGCTCTTCATAACAAGAAATATCCTGTAGTATATCAGACTGGTCTCACCAATATAACAGGAGACACAGCAAACCCCAGACTGACGTTTCGGCCTTCATTGGGCCTCGTCATTGAGGTGTAGCTGAACTTCCTAAGGCAGTGAGATAATAGAGACTTCTCTTAGAGAGGGTTATCATGTTCATAGTGTTGTGGAAATAATACAAATATTCATACATTTTAAGAGTATATATATAGCATTTATCTCTTTTTTTAGCAAGTGTGAAATTTGTCTAAGATGTAAGCTGTAAACCAGTAATTTTTTCCATTGTAGACTATAGGGTAGGAAACAGTTTATTATGTACTCTTTAAAATCATTATTTTTATTTTATAAGTGTAAAAAAGTCCCCAATTTCTCATAATAACTATGTTCTAGAGACAGTAAACAACTTTTTAGCATAAACAAAATATGTATTTTAGTCATATACAAGGTCAACTTTTGCCCTTTGCGCAGAAGATAAGAAATAAGTATTTTTGGCGCATCTAGAGTGACATACCAAGACATGCTTTCAGTGCATGACCTGCACATATGTTATATTTCATTGGATATCATAAAGTAAATAAACTTTCATTGGTTGTTGTTTCTGGGGGGGGGTATGGATTGTCCCATTGTCTTTATGCAAACAATTATAAAAACTGTGTTTGGATATATTTCTGTCAGTCACTGAGCCAGTAGCAGCCATTTTGGATGTTTTTGCTGCTGACTCATGTTTTTGTCTAAACAAACTCTAATAATAAGAAAATTATCAGAGGACTCTGTGTTTTGGTATCATGACTGGGTTTTGGAGTAAAAAGTGTATGGTTTCTCCCAAACATTAGATCTAACATATTAAGGTTAGTTTGTTCAGTGATTGAGCTCCTCTGATTTGTTTTCTTGTTTATCCAAATCACCCTTGGAGCTTAGCCTGGCTAAGGATGATAGGGGGATCCATGCTCACTGTGCTTGTGTGTGAGTGGAGCTACACCCCACTGACAAGGCCCAATGAAGGCCGAAATGTATGTCTGGGATTTGCTGTTTATCCTCTTCATCTTAAAAATGTAAGTTGTATTTTTTCTGGGTGTGATACTATTTAGTTAAAAAGGTCATACCCTTATCTTTACACTGGTATTTCCTATGAAAGTCACTCCATACAATCGGTTCGCTTTGATAAAAAATAGGACCAAACCTGAAGATTCACTTGCCTCAGAAACTTAGCATGATTTCTTGATCCTACAATACATTTTTAACCAATTGCATAGAAAAGATATATGAGAATCAGATCTCTAGTTAAGGTAACATAATGTGTGTCTCCTTCCACAATATTATAGTTTAGTGGGTATAATTGTATGCTTGGTGACCCTCTGTTTTTAGGATTGTGGTCACCATGTAGTGAGTTTAAATGCTAGCTTGTGATTATGAGGTGGACATTTTTCTTTTTTGCTTCTGCTCATTTGTGTCTAAAGATATAATTATCTGTAACCTCAGCCTCGTGTGGAAGGATGTGTTGATAACTGAAAGGTGTGGCTAATTCTGAGAAACCACATTGACAGTAGATGCTATTTAAATTTTACAGTTCATTATGCTCATTGTTTACTCGTATATCCACCAATTTGCGTGGGGAAGTTGTTCCTAGACATTGAAGGTCCTGGAAAGTTGGAGATCCAAGTCTTTTCAATAAATAAATCCCAACCTATTATAAAGTTTCAAAGTATATTTATTATATATATTCAGTTAATGTTTGCATTCAAGCTTGCACATTTTGTTTATCTGCTTGTATTGCTTAGCATTTGATTAAGGGAGAGGTTACCTCTTGAAAGTTTGTGGTTTAATATTCACCATTAGTGTACTTATACAATATTGTTACTTACTGGAAATCAAACGTGGCTCTAATAAGTCTTCAAAGATGTTATTCTGTAACATCTGCCTATCAGTGCCTAAAGATTATCACATTTTGAATGGGCAGAATAGGAATACATAATGTAATTATTAAATGTGCTTTTTAACCTCACTGATGAATACTCCTTCCATCTTATAATTAATGTACAGTAAGTATGTATTACATCAAAAGTATTTGTCAGAAAGGTCACTTGCATTACTTGGAATATGACCATGTTTCATATCTATAGGTTATCATATTATTTGATATTGCAAACACACATTATCAAGCCCAGTGATCAAGAACCAGAATCAGCAAGTTATGTCAATATCTACACAATGGATATTGATGAGAACAAATAGATTGTAAACACTTTCCAGTGAGCAAATAGGACTGAAATTGATGATTTTTCATTCTTGGTTTAAAAAATATGTCATGTCTTGTATATCATAAAATGCTAATGGACGTTTAAAATAAGAGTATTAGCTTGTACTACAACCTTCCCAGGAATGGTATGTCTTATTTGTGGGGGGTGAATGATTTTTGAGCATAACATAGTAAGTTAAATCTATATGTTAAGTTACTACATTAAGTAACACTGTTGTTGAAGTACTTCTTCTTAAATATAGTTTTCTATGACAAGACTTCGCACCTTTTTTTCTGTCCCTTCCTTTTGCCAAAATGATCAGCTGTTTTGTATAATATACCTGTAATACATATATTTACATCATGACTCCCAGAATCCTTCACTGCAACTTCCAACGTTATGAGAAAAGTTTAAAAGGCCTATATTCTATCATGAGAAGATTCCTTACAAATCACTTGACTCCTCCACATATTAAACAATATAAAGCTCTGAAGTATCATGTGTCAGGAATTTGATAGAAATGAACTTACAGAGATAGTATAGTTGAAGGATTCTATTCTTTAAGACTTTCCCAAGCAGAAAAACTCAACAATATAATTAAAAATATATTATGGCCATCAGATAACAACCTAATAAATATATCACATGTGGTGCCCAGACATATATGAGATTCACAAACAGAGAAAAATACTGTTTTTAATTTTGTTATGTATAAGATTATTTTTCAACCACATTATATAAAAATATAGGAAAATTAATATTTCTGCCATATTATTATAGTTATATTGAAAATATGATATCTACCTAACGCATATCTTAAAATGTTAGGCAGAATGTACATTATGATGAAATGAGGCTTTCTTTATCCCACTGTTTGGCATAATCTTTACCTAATTAGACTAAATTAACTTAGTCCTGCAATAATCATCAGTGCCTTGAGTTTTTAAAAAATAAAGATTAAACTTAAAGAGATTAGACAACTTTTGCAAGATATTAGCTGTTCAAAAATGACAAAAATGTTCTTAAGCCTCTCCGAAGGAAAGAGTGACCAAACAGGCTGTCTTTTGTTTAGGTATAAGAACTGATGGCAAGAGGTTGAGAGCTTACTTTCAGGCTATGTGTGCGGGACACAGGGATACAACTTATCTATCGCCAGTAAAACGAATCAGGTTGGGGTATTAGCAAAGGGATTAAAAGTCAAAATTGCTGGTGCAGCAGGAAAATGATGGCCACCCACAAGGTATCTAGTGGCAACAGAATAAAGATATGTATAATTCAAAATGCTAAAAGTATACCACTGTTAGCCAATATATATTGTTACAGCAACCATAATATATAACACACACACACAGGTATATAACATTTATAAACATCTCCATTTCCTCATGATATAACACAGTAATGTTTCTTTGCTACCTGAAAGTACCTGAAAGTAATTGTAATAAACTCTATGATGGAAAGAAAATGTTAGACTTGGTTCCAAAGGTATCTGTTTGTGTTATTCAGTCGTGTCTAACTCTCAGTGACCTCATGGAAAGTAAAACACGATGCTGATCCACTTGGTATTCATGGCAGAGATATTGGAGTAGATTGCTAGTTCCTTCTCAAATGGTCCACAGCATACAGCTTCTGGAATTCCTAGTTGGTCTCCCAAGTTCTGACCAGGCCCAACCCTGCATGGCTTCCGGGTGGTGTGACCTCTTGGTTCCCTGACTGGAATCGAACCCAGGTCGCAAATCCTAACCACTGGACCACCACTCATGCGTTTTGTTCTGAATCGCCTCACTAAAACATAGGATTTTTCAAAAACTAGTGTTTATATTTTTTGTTATACATTTTATTATACTATAATATTTGTATTGTTCTAAAAACTTCAGTTATTTCAGCTAGTTAAAGAAACCTTATTTTTTCTCTGTAGTATATTTAATTGAGTCTTTTAATAATGAGCATAAATAGAAAAGGGAATGTAATTGATCTTGACTCCATGTTTATGCATGCTTGTATTAATTGTTACAAAATAAGGCTTTGTGGTGCTTTGCTGAATTTTTTCAGTTCTTAGATTGCATTGTTCTGTCTTTTCTTCCATTTAAAGGTCCCTTGTAGCTTTTTGAAATTCAGTTTGCGTCAGAAAAAATAAAGGGCATGGACTCTATCTAACACCATTACTTATTTATCATTTTTTTCCAAAGGCCTTCCAGGCAAATATTAATATTGCTAGAGTCTCACCCCATATCATTTTTGACAGAAACTGAACAGAAGATACTACATTAGCTGTGGAAAATGGGATGTATGGGAGCTTCATTATACTGTGGCATAATGAGTTTGACAGTACTTATTATCCAAAGCAATTAAGTGAAGGTTTCTGCTAATTTAATGTTGATAAACATACCCTCATTCACTTATTAAGTAATCATGTTCTGCAGAATAGACAGACGTAGTATATTTTGATTGGTTTCAACAGCAGCTGCAATTACAGTTTGTATGTTTGGGTGTGACAGGATGAAATTATTATTTCCCTTGAATTGCACATTCAGCAGAAGGAAGATTATTTGTTCTTGATTAATTAAGCTGTATAATTGTACAGCATTTGATACTTTTTACTTAGACCTAGCTAAAGCAAAAAAGCATTTTGTTTTACTTCCTGGGTGAATTTTTTTTATTTTGAGAATCAGCATGAGAATCATAGGTGCATTAGTTAACTTTATTTTATATATATATATATATATATATATATATATATATATATATATATATCACATATTATAATTGTCAAACTGCAATTTGTCGTCACACTTGCTAGCCGAGCTCGGAGGACTTTGGTAATGGGCGCTGAAGGTGCTCATTGCCCTGCAAGCCTTGCAAAGCGAGACAAGCAGTTGAGGCATAGAAACACGCGGGACTTAGGCTGAAATGAGCGCCAAAGGTGCTCCTGCGAGCCTCGCAAAGCGAGGCAAGCAGTTGAGGCATTGAAGCACGCGGGACTTAGGCTGCAAGCAGTTGAGGAACGCGGGACTTACTTAAGCTGCAAGCACTTAGGAACACGGGACTTAGAAAAAAAAATCCGACCTCGGAATCTCATGGGCAAAAAAAAAAAACTCTGAATGTAACTGCCGAACCGTGGAAATAGAAAAATACCAAAAACAACAACAACAAAAAAATGATTTAAACTACACTCATACACAGCACAGGGGGAGAGCCAGGACGCATGGGAGTGAGGTTGCAAGCAAATTTAAGCCGAATTTGCTGTGTTTCGTCACTCGAAAATCAGCTAAGCAAGAAAAAAAAATTCTGAAACTGGATGAAAACGAGGCTCTGCAATGCCAGGCGTGCAGACCTTGCAAAATGCATGACGCCACACACAGTAACACTTACATGAACAACGCCAGGCACGCGGGACTTACACAACGCCAAAGACAGTAACAATTGCACAAACAAAATCCTCTGCAGTACACAGCTTTAATGCAAAGCCATGGTTGGATTATACACAAGCTGGAAATCCTACCCATGTACAGCTGTTTCAGGGTTACTGCCTATCATCAGCGTTTATATATATATATATATATATATATATATATATATATATATAATTTTTTCCTCATGTGGGGAAATGTATGCTTTAATACTTTAAACCTAACATTTACCCTTAATTACTCCAACCCTAACGCTGACCCTCACTATGTATAATTATTGTCCTCATAATGTTGAACCTGAGGTTTACCTGTAACACTAAAATTATCTATGCTGACTCCAACATTAACCATAACACTGTATGTTGCCTATTTTAACTCTAATATTATCTCTCATACATAATAGTTTAGCTCTATATTCAATAGTTGTAGTGATATAATATCTCATTGCACAGATATATTTAGGACATTACTTAAAGTTTCCTATGACATCTTATAATTTTGCCAGTAGCACAAATCTTGGCAATTGTTTTATTTGAACAAGTGAAAGTAAGATCTACTATTAATTGCCATTGTATTTGGTTATAATATTTTAAGTTGGTCTTATTAAATACACAATATAAGTTTTAAAAAACGTTTTGTTAAATCGTAGATAAAAAAAGTTAATGGGATATGAAAGGTGTCTGGATCTTACTAGATATTTAATATACATATATATTTAATTACTTGTATGTACTTTGTTTTACTAAAAAGTACTTAAAAGCTCTGTTTTTCCTACCTGACATCACCAAAATATTCACTGCAGTGTATGCAGACACAGCCCCTGTATTTCTGGATGTGCAGTGTAGTATCCTAGCCTATCTCAGAAAACATGATGCAACATGCTGCTGAGACATAGTTCCTGATAGGCTAGGATACTAAACTGCACATCAAGCACCACAGAGTGACTGCATATGCTGCAGTGAGCAGACCCATGCGGGTACAATTTGTAAGATTTTAGGCAGTAACAACAGAGCTTTTAATTGCATCTTAATAAAACAAAGTACTTACAAGTAAATAAATACATAGGTATATTACATCCTTGGTAAAACTTTCCATATCCCTTTAATTCATTCAACCTACAACATTTGCATGGTATAAGATTATTACCTGTTTTATTATTAATGATGATACAGTGATACATGTACATAAATATAAAGTACCTAAATGTGTCACCTTCAGTGGAACAAAAAATTAAATCAGCACTTAGCTACTGAAACCATGATCAACCAAACCCTTCTTGACCTCCCTAAATGCTCAAGCCAGACAACAAGCATGTGAGGTGGGTCATATGGAACAGATTTAGATACAAGCCCATATCATCCCACTAGAGGAATGCAAAGTCCCTGCCGATCCCTTCCGCAAAGCTGCATCATGTGTATGAGATAAATTCTGGGGACAGAAGGGCCTGCCAGACAACTCAAAGGACAATAACGCTGGTATCTCAAACCAAACAGACACAATACATTTTTTGTCTTCAAGTGATACTGGGCTGATTGAGTTAGCAAGCCGATTAATATTTTCCAATTATTTGTTAACCCTTTTTTCATGTATTATGATCTGAAAAACAGAAAGTTTTAAAAAGTGCTGACACACAGAATAATAATTGTACAGAACATGGTGGAATGTAATTCATCTTTAATATGACAGTATATATGATATACCGGTATATAACTTAATTAAAAAATGTCTAATAAAACCATATGTCAATGTACAATCATTATATTGCATCATATGTGTCATATAGCATTGCGTAACAATGCTTAAAATGACAAAGCAGAGTAAGTTGAATATTTATACATTTGACTTAATGTTTTGACCAAGTCACTTTGAAGATTCGCTTATCATTACTCTAAAATTGTAAGATCACAGCTTTCCATACATACAGTAAATAATTCCTCAAGTAATATATGTCAAAACCTTTTTAAGTTAATGCATTTTATTCCTACAGTAACTGAACTGATTTATGCTGAACTGATCTATGCTTACCAACATCATCTCTACATCATAACTATTCTATAAAACAATTACTACATCTATTACTTTGTAACACCGATGTTTAATCTACCCCAATCTGTGTCTTTCTGAAGTATGAACATTCGCACTGCCACAAATACTATAATGACAATATAGCTATCACTGTCGGAGCGCTTCAATGATTATATTTCTATCCCTACACTAACTATATCCCTTTAGCTATCATATTCTTACACATATTTAATGTTACAATTATTATTATCTTTATTTATATCGTGCCAACATATTCCGTAGCGCTGAATTATCTACCTAAACACTGTCTTTACTACGACAATTACTGCAATCTAACCACAACTGTTCCTTGCCAGTAGAACAACCATAAACATTCTCCCTATGCCTAACCAACATACTGTTTTTGTTCCGTCCTTCAGTCGTATCCAATTCTCGGTGGCCATATAAAGCAGCACTCCAGGCACATTTGTCCATGTTTCTGATTGTGCTTATTCATATGGTTTTCTTGCTAAGATACTGGAGTGGGATGCCAGTTTCTTCTCCAGGGGACTGCAATTTGTCTGACTTCTTTGCCATGACCTGCCCATCATGGGAGACCCTACATGGTACAGCTCACACCTTCCCTGAGGTACACAAGCCCCTTCGCCACGACAAGGTTGCGATCCAGAAGGGGAATATTCTGATACACAACCATAATAAACTCCTATCATGCCCGAGTTGTAGTAACCAACCAAACTAAAATACACCCCTTTATCCACTACTCTTCTCTACTATACTACACTTTTATACCAGTAAGAACACATCTGAAAAAAATAAAAAGTATCACTTATTAAATATGTTCCTTTTACCCAACACAATATCATGCCACCATAGTACATGTGCCAGAAGATATATGTCTTAGAGGAAGAAGACATAAAGATTAGAACTGTTCCGAAAATATAGTAAATACATTCTCTTCATTTTACTTTGCTACTTTGCAGAATGAAACCTTCATATATACTATGTCCTTGTATGATAAATACTAATATAAAATCTGTATAATGATAGAAATATTACAGAATGTATATACTATATAATAGTAGTCATTACCAAATGATAAATGTGACTTGTTAGCAAGGATAATGGGTATTTCAGAAACTCGTTTGCTTCAGAAAATTGCGTGTTGAGAATGAGATCTTCCTATGTGCATGCATTATCTTATAACAGTGGCATGTTCTCTTTATTTTTAATAGAGTTCATATTTTGGCAGGAGATTTCATGAATTTCTTAGCTTTTAGACAAACATTAATATTTTTAGCAAGTGTAGCGTCTGCCAGATTTGACAAGGATAATTCCTCATTCTCTCATTTCATTGCATGTTCTTTCCTTCTGCATTTGCTTTAGGAATGTACAGCACTGACCTCCAACAGAAATACGTTGCCTTTAATTATGTCTTCTAGTCAAATATGTCAACTTCAAGATTCTTTAGTCAGAATCAGCACATGCTGTGATTTTTCTTTTATGGAAAAGAGGCAAGATTTGGAAATTGACAAGGTGTGACTTTAAAATAGCACATTATATTAATGCAGTCTTACATGGCGGCAGTAGTGTTTTAATATCTAAAATATATGTAAAAAAATAATACCACCCAACAGTTATTATTGTAAGTAAAGTCAACAAACTCATTGTGGCTTAATTGCAAAAAAAAAATGATAATAATAATTTTAATATTTTATTTCTTTAGTGCAAATAGCTCACAAATATTAGTGACTGATTGCCATAATTTAGGTTTGTCAATATTGGAGGCATCTGTGTAGTGAGGGGTTATATTCAGGAAATATAGAGAGAAAGCTAAAAAATATTTCAATCTTACAGTAATATTGAGTGAGGATACGGTTTTATCCTTGATTTATCCTGGAATTTGAGATTATGAGGCAGATTCATTAAACCATTGTAAAGGGCCTAGAATGGCATTGTGACAAGTTTCTCCTTAGGAAGCAGCTTTCTCGGCCTTCAGTGAAGCACATCACAGATCATGCAAAGTGGCGGAGTCAATAAAAAAGCGAAGAATATATGTGGATGACCAGATCACCCACCTCTAAAAATTATTGTCTGCCCTTCTCCCTTAATACATTGAATTCCCTTTAGATCCAGGCTACTGCCAGTAGCAGACGGCACAAACCTTGTTGTGGGCATTGCACCTGATGGATCAGCAGTTGTTCTGCAACTACTCATGCAATAAAACTAAGGGAATGTTAGGAAATATAGCACATATTATTTAAATTACCAAAATAATTAAAGGATATAATTTCAGACTATGTTTAAAAGTGATCCAAAGACAAAGAAAATTAATTTACTTATTGATGACAATGACAGTGAGTGGAGATGATGATGTTGGAGGTTGTACAAATGCACTTGGTGAAAAGTCAAAACAAAGGTTTATATTCTTTGATAAAGATTTACAGCCTTATTAAATGGCGATTTGGCCAATTGAATAGGGCTCTATATAAGTACAGGGCATATTTTTTTACAAAGGTTTTTAGTTAGCGAAGACCTTGCTTTTGGATAGAAGTTCACTAACTAAAAACTTCTGTAAAAAAAGTATGCTATGTGCTTATATAGAGCCCTATTCAATTGGCTGAATCGCAATTTAATAAGGCTGTTAGACGGCCTTCTTTCCCTAGTACTGTGTGATATCCTAGCAGAAATGGATAACTCATGCATACCATTAATAATCTGGTGATAGGTCAAAACCCTACCCTTGTCATCGGCAATAAGAAATTACGGCATAAATAATTGTTCATTGCATGTGACTTTCATGATACAAAAGCTATCTACTGTAACAAGTTATTATTTAATGTTATGACTTTTACATTCTCATTTGAAATACTTATGATTAATGGTTAACTGTGTTAACATTTTCTATATTTACATGTTTTTTTTGTGGAAAAAGGAGTGCCTTCAGGTTTATAATACTGAAATGGCTAATGAATATAGCTATTGCTCTCAGTTCTTGAGGCATTCTTAGCTATTTCACTTTGCTTTATGAATTATGCCCTTATAAGCAAATATAAACCAGAGCCACCTAGCAGCCTTGTCATTCTGGCAATTGTCTGACTTTGCTGTGTAGTAATTTATGCCTTAAGCCAGTAATTTGCAAATCTAATCTAAGAGAGCTCTAAGGATGTGATTCAACGCATTTTGACTTATTTATTAAGTATCTCCCATTAGTAAAACAAATGGGATAAAGATCAGACATCATCACTAGAGCTTGCTAAATATTTGATCAGTCCTAATGGAAATTGTCAAATTAGTATAATTGCACAATATTTTAACAACTAGATATCAAATGCAGAAACAGTTGTTGCTATTTATTCTGTTGTATTATCTACTTCAAGGGCCAATCTTTGTGTTTTGGGGATGGCAGTTCTCTAGGCTCTAAATTATATTATTCAGCTGAAACCTTCTATGTTTAAACTATGAATTATAGAAAATGGGAAAATATAAGTGGAAAATTAACTAACAAATAATGAATGTCACTTATCAAAAATCGTATGTACAATGAAAGGGTCTATGTTTATAAAACTTTTAAAATGAGGAAACGCTGAAAAGGGGGATAATGGAAATAAATAGGCTAATATAGATTTATTTCTATTAATATGGAGATAACATTGTTGAAAAAAGTTGGGTATAATTGATCAAAGGCTTCGAAAGAGTGATAATCACTAAAGCCGAACTCCTGGGTATATAAATATGGCTATTTGTCCTGATATGGAAACTGGAACTACTGATTTGCACATGTCAACTTACAGCAATGTACTGGCACAAATTAACTAATGTGTAAAGTGGTATATGAACAGCAACGAAGGAGTGATTCTCTCTTGTACCCTGCTTTGTGGAGCAATCATATGATCACTACCTGTTCACATAGCAGGAGTATTATAGTTTGGTTTAAGCGCGAAAATGTATCTGTCAACCATTAGCGTTACAAATAAAAGAGGGCTCTCACATACTTCTATATCAGTTGGATGACTTACAGTTGAACCTGTAAGTACATCATCTATATGGCATATAGCCTTATAAATAAGAACTATTAATAAACAGAGAATTAACTGTAAGCCATGCAGTTGCCTATAAAGGGAGTATACATATATATAAATATAAATATATATATATATATATATATATATATATATATATATATATATATATATACTGTATAAATATATATATATATATATATATATATATATATATATATATATATATATATATATAACTTATATTCGCACTGCCCTATAATGCAAATCATAGGCTTAATTCATGTATATGTCATTGACCCATTGGTTTCTATGATAAGAAGTTATTTAGTACCAGATTTTATTCTAGGTTAGCTCTAATACACTGACTGGTCAAAAACATTTAGAAAAAAATAGATCCATGATTGTAATTGAAATGTAAGAATATATATGGATCACACAGTAGTTATCATTATGTGGACAAACAGTGATATGGCAAAGCATCCGCAAGACCCCCTGCCTTTAGCGTATATCAGTATAATGGGAAAAGTGTAGTTAATATATAGTAGGTTGCTGAAAGTGCTGATTCTTATAATAATCATTTTCCATTGGTTCTTAGAGCTGTAATTTAAGTTAAATTCCTGTGTGGTGTAATATTACCAGTGAACACACAATTCTTCACTGAAATGTTTTACTGACAAGACATTCAGGTGAGATCCGTAATTTTGCAAGTGAACTGCATTGAATAAACATGTAACACTGCTGCAAAAAGCTCCAGACAGCCAATTTTTGTTGCATTGCAATGTGCATTGCTCGAATAGAATAGGGCTCTAAATGTTTTTGCAGTTGTCATATTTTGTATATTTACAAAAAGTAATAAGTGAATCCATGTAAAAAAAATAATTATTCACATGCCATGAATGTGTTACTGATAAACAGAGCAGAAGAAATTTGAATTTGTTAACTGTGTTTATTAACTCAAGTTGCTGGGAAAAAAAGTATTCTAGGATTATGTATTTTGTCCACACATTTCCAAAAACATAAAATGTCAAGAGACCTTGTGGCATTGGTTCAAAAGACTTTTATTTCCACTCAATTTCATTGTGATAATGCAAATAAAGAGGTAATTTCCTTATTAGTTTGAACTCAATTAACAAAAATGAAATGTCATATTGGGAAAATGCTGACTAAATGCTTTTTTGTGCACTACCTTTCACATTGGGGATGGCAGCTTGCCATGAGTGCTTGCATGTTAATTGCCCAGTAGATTTTTCTCTCTTTGTTATTAGAACAGATGAATTATATGACAGAACCCTGCTGGGCCACTGCTAACTTACAAAAGATGAAGCTCCATGTCAGCACTTTTTTGGCTTGACCTTAGATTTTTATCTAAAATAGCCTTCTGTGAAAATATATAAATAAATATGGCCTTATTAAGTGTTCATATTCTAAGCCAACAATAACCTAAATCTAGACAAGCCCCTCCCTTTTGGTTCCTATCACGAAAAAGTGTTAGACTACACAGACAGTGAGGTCATTTATATCAACTATTGTTTCCTTATATGTTAACACAATTTAAAAAAAAAATCTATTTATCATGACTGTTTCCCTTTGGTTATTGAATTGTTTGACAGGTCATGGCTAGATGTCTGTTTTAACTTCCATGACCCCAATAAAATTAATTGTGTTTTGTTTCACATGTCTAAGCTCTTGTTGTTGATTGTGTGATATATTTAGATAGAATAAATATTCATAGGTAGTGTTACCATATAAGTAACTATGGCTGCCTAGGATCCTCAATGTGCACTGTATGAGTGTTATATTTATAGTATGCAATTGGGAAAAACCTGACTTGATAGTGAAGAAGACCCTTTAATTTATAACTATTGTATTCAGTACTGCTCTAACGGCAGTAGTAATTTTGCTTTTGTCCCTGACAGGATTAGATCCCTGAAAGGAAGGGGAGGACACTTGGATTCAGATAATATCTATATTCGCTTCAAATGAATGACTAACACTTTGAATAACCTTTTCTCAATAGACCTAAATAGCACAGCAACTACCAGTATGATAAACATAACCCTCAGGATTCATACCAACTAGCAATCCAATATGGAAGCAACCATGACACAAGAAGAGACGCCAATATTTTATCTAAAATCTTTTATATTCATGGCTTTCATATCTGCTAATGTTGTTAGTTTGATACCTACAATATGTGTAGCCTGTTTGGTTTGAAAGCAGACAGTCACTTAATAATCAGGTCCAAATTGAGAGGGTTGTCTAATGATATGTTTGTGTTTTACCATAACTGCTTGGCTATTTAATGTATTAATTGTAGAGGAAATTTACTAGGTGTTATAAAAAAGAGAATTCAAGAGAACATATCCAGATTTGTTCTATGTACACATATATTTTTATAAAACAAAAAAAGAACATTTCCAAACGAGGAAAAGACTGTAAAGAAACTACTTTATAACGATTATATGTTTATTTATTTATTTTTTCTGATTATTTGGTTACTATCAAAGGTACTGCTGTGACAGAAGTTGCATAGTCCTTCAGTAAGTAAAATGCCCTTCTCTGAATGAGCTCAGTGATCTGTGATATAGTGTATGATAAATGGAAGAAATACTGCTAGCATTAGACTTGTGACAGAGAGCCAAGGCAGCGAGCCTTGACAGAGGAGAATATACCTCTCAGATCACTCTTCTGTGTCACTTCAAGCCTATATCAGTTATCTCAATAACTTTTGGTTAATACTTGCATTTCAAATGACTATAATTAAATATGTTTTTTGTTTTACTTTAAAAAGTCGAAAAGAACCAACATTTGTTATTAGTAATACACAGTATGATTTTTAATCAATAAAGGGGGTACTAAGCATCTGAAGTTATCTCATGATTAATTATGCCCTTCTCACCTCATCTCATCGCTTTTAACCTCAACTCAGGTAAAAAAAAGTTCTTAGTAAATTCACCCCAATGTTAAATGGATAATTTTACTCACCGTATATATATATCAATTACAGTTTGTACTACGATGGAAAGCAAACGTTGAAAATGCTTTATTTGTTTTATTTAAAACACATATTTTCCATATGTATCAAATACTACATTGTTATTGAACAAACGCTCCAATATGTTAATTGCTATTTTTAGTTTATGCTTCTTGTCACCATCTGCTACTTCAATTGGACTTGGTAAGAACCTAGTTCAAACCTATCCAGCAGAATTGTTACGGCCCTTTTACACATCTGAAAACATGGACCAATCACAGGTACCACACCCAGGAGCTTGCTTCCACAGACCAGGATCTCAGGAACGCCATATAATCCCTTAGAATTAGGATTAATTCATAGACTGACACTTACACCTTGTTTATGTAAGTCCAGACACAACTGCCATACCTTATTAATTGTCACATTTTATACAATTTTCTGGCACACAGGCTGGCCAATCACAGTAACCCCATTCCTAAATAATATGCTGCCCCCTGCTTACTGAGAAACCCTGTACATCTGATGAGCTCAGACCTTTAATCTCATCCTGGTGATTATATTTGGCGGGGGGTGGGAGGGGGGCATCAACATACAACCACACTGTAACACAATCAAAATGTATAAAGTACAACTGTTATTTTCAAAACATAAGCAACCAAATATGCATAACCGTATTAATAAATACATAACTATAACCATAAACAGGGTAAATTCTTGTCAGTCCCTGCCCAGGCCACAGTCTAATCAGGCCCTTTACATTTTCCATTATCATAATTTGTTTATTAAAGGACCACTGTAGGTTATCAAAAACTCATGGGCTTAAAACTGTTTTCAAAGAAAATCTTAATTTTAACATACTGTACTAGTGTATTGAAGCCGAAGGGAGTTATGACATTGCAGTGCAAGAAAAGTTTGTAAATATACTGAGAATATGGAAGGGGGAAGATGTTCTGTGCTAAAACCTTTTCTGAATCAACTAATGAATCAACTGAATGACTAGATAAAAAAAAACACACAACACTTCCACTCTGTCTCCAAGTCAGTAGGAAGTGCAGGAAGACATAAACATGGCATCATTTAGGCACAAGCAGCGTATAATAAAGATTTTACCTAAAAATGCCGTTATGCTCACTTTTTACACACATATGCTGTTGTTGATATTTTGTTACAAACTTTGCAAACATATGAGGCTTTTCCAAATGTACAGTGGTCTTTAGCTAGAATACTTGATCTTCATAAAACTAATAATGTCAGACACCCCCACTTTTCATGCATCCAGATACTGTCAGGTTCACATTCACTGCCAGACATATATATATAATACTCATTGCTAAGAATATATTAGTTGTATGTCACATACTCTTAGTCACATATATTTCACATATATTTCACATCCTGTAAATATATATATCTATATATATATATAAAAACACAAATGTGTTGGTCTATTAACTTAGTTGATGAAAGTCATATCAGCTTAATGTGAAAAACATTTGTTTGGTTAAAAAGAATCAAAATACTTTCAATAATCTATTTTATAATTTGATAAAACTCCATGCATAACTTGTTCTTATTTATGTGAGCTTCAAAATGTTTCAAAAGAACTTCCATAAGCCCCTTGATTTATATATGACCTTAACTTGGCTATTTTATCTTCTCATCATCCAGTAAGTGATAGCAATTATGTCAATAACAGATATACAGTTTGTCATTGGTCCCTTATGTAAAATGGGAAGCAAGTGAGCCTCTCACAGGATATGACATAATGACTGAGAAGATATAATTTGAGATAACAGAGCTTTATGGCCGTCTTGGTTACCTACAGGAAAAGGGCAAATATGTCCCAATAGTAACCAGACATTCAAGAAGTTCAAAGGAATTTTTCTTTAGAGGTTCAGCAACAGCATCATTTACATCTTTAAAGTTCATATTGTTATTTGGCATGGATAAAAAACTGGCTAAACGCCCTCTGGAACTCAATGTTCCACCACGTTTCTTACTTGATTGTATTTCCTTGGAAATAGAGAAATATGAACTTATCAGGTATCTTTCCTCATCCAATTTAATCACGCTAAGAAAGTCACAACATCTTCCATTTAAATTCAGTACATCCTTACAGCATGACGTTCACATTTGTGCTTCAGCTGGGCTTGATTTCTGTAGACATACCTAAATTTAATTAGAAAAAGTCTGTCTCTTATCATGACTTGAGATTTTCATGGACAAAAAGGTCTTTCTTATTATAAACAAGGATTGGGAAAAAGGTGAACAGTTCAACCAACAAAAGTAGTTATCATTGACCTGACCTCAATATCAACAAAAGAAAAAGTTAATTGTTGGATTAAGGTGGAATTTGATAAATCTCTTCAAAATTTTGTCCGAATTGTAATAGTCAATATGTTTACGATCAATTCTGTTGACAAACAACTCACTAGATGTAATAGGAAGGAGACAAAACCAAGTGTAAACAATTCACAAATGATGCACTTACAATGCTGTTGATTTCCCCAACAACCAGTTAGGATGACTAGATGAAAATATCCTTGTGGAAATTGTGGTATGCAGATTCATTGATTGATTGTATTATGATAAACTGAGCAGAAGAAAATGACATTTCTACACAAATGCCTTGAAAAACAAATCTTTGAAAAGGTATAGACTGGACTCTCGTGTTTTAGTTCTCTTTGTTGACCTCAGTGTTTTTCAGATAAGTGCTCTTGAACCAAAACACCATTCTTGGTAAGTGATGGACATTGAACTGGTTTCATGTGTGCCACTGTCTAATGCTGATAAATACAGTACCTACAAATAAAAATGCAATTTGAATTAAAGGACTTCATTTGTTTATTTGCAAAGAGATTGGCAATATAACCGGTATTTGATTAACAATATTTTGTATTAAAACTTAGTTTAATCCATGAATAGATATGCTTCTCTCCAGCTCTCACCTGGTGTCCAGGTTTGAGAGAGGATATGCCCAGGAGGTAGAGAAAAAATAAAGATTTCTATAAGGACAGCAACTTGAGCAAATAAAATGGAAAAAAAAATATTTAGGATAGATAAAAATAGTTTTGGACAGCTCTTCGGCAGATCATCCCTCACTCCTTAGACAGTATTATGGGGTGGAGGGAAGCAGCTCTGTTTTGTAAAGAACACTGCATGAAATGTAGTTTTTTTTTTTTTAAACTTTTATTGTATTAAAAAAAATATCAGAATTGTAAGCAAATAATAATACATGAACATACAAAATAACAGTATTAAATACTTAAATGTTGCTTTGCATTATATGAAAAAAAATCATAACTTATAAAGTCACATATTAAACTCTTTATCTTATTTTTAACATAAAAGATTATTAGCAAATTATTATTAAATCTAAACTATTATACTCTGCCAATGGTTTCCAAATATCGTAAAAATAATCTTCCTTCCATACTGTCCATGTAGGCAGTATGCCAAACAATGGGAATTGAGCCAATTTAAAAAAAAACAATGAACTTATTTATTTTTAAATGTTTTATTTGTATTCCATGTGTCTCCATTTGTAGCTCTGATCAAGCACTGCATGTCCTCCTTTCATGCTGAGTCACTGTAGGAGGGTTATTGTAAATTATGGGGGGGTGCATTAATGTGTGCGCAGGTCTGCTTCTGGGCTCACTCACAAAGCCCGGAGGAACAGTGTAAAGGATATCATCTACTGCAAATGCAATCAATTTGATATACAAAGCATTTTGGCAAGGAAAAATGCCTTTGCACTTGTCGTTTGCTTGGGAACTTTGGTAATCGTCCTTATCGCCACTCCTCGTGCCCTCTGGAACAAATTAACGACGAGTACCAAGGGTCCACTGGTATGTTTATATCTCATCTTTGGCATACTGCTTACATGGGCATTATGCCTTCTAAAAGAACTTTGTGGCAGTGGTCCTTTGACTGAATACCAAAGCTAAGAAGTTATTTTTTTAGTTTATATTTTAATTACTCTCTCCAAATACTAACTTTATTACCAGTCGCCTATTAAATAAATACATGAAACTCTATGTATTGCTAAGTATTTTGACCAATTTTCACCAAAAATACTAACATTTCAAATAAGCTAAAAGATAAACCCAATGCCAACAGGAGCAATTTTGCACATGATGTATCATCTTACCAGTATTCTTCCAAAGGCAGAAGATTCTGGTAAGTGGTTAAAATAGAAGCGGTTTCTTTGTGGAATCAATGTGTTTTAATGTCAGTTTGTCTATCTATCTATTTATCTATCTATCTATCTGTCTATCTATCTAATTATAAAACATAACATTATGTAAAAGCATGAAGAGTATTCATTCAAATAAAAACACAAAAATAGTGCAATTGACCTAACAAATAAAGGATTAAAACTCTTTTTTATGTGAATTGTTTTGTTTATGACTTGTTTTAAAGCTCATTGCCTCAGTTTTCACACAAAAAATCATATTTTCATTCCAAAAGAGTTGACTGTGATTTTGTTATGATATGTTAAATTAATACACAATAATGCAACACAGCCATTATGTTAGTTTATGTAATGCCATGTGAATTAATGATCTGACTTGAGCTACTATTAAAACACTGACAGGAAATAATTCCATTGATGAACAAAAATATTTCCAAAGAAGAAAAAGGATTTCCTAGAAACTAACAATGCCTGTCCTTATTTACCTCCTCTTTTATTAGACTTCTCAATAGTTCTACCAGCTTATGTTTCCACACAGAACAATATATTGGCATGAATGAGTTTCTGTAGTTGTATCTGATTTTCTTATACAGAACTGCCGCCATTTTGTCTCTTTTTCTACCTGAGCAATTGTGTCTTTATTGAGATGTCAGAATGTTACACTGGAGATAGCAGTAACAAAGGATGAGCCTTTCTCAGGTTTCAGAAGCGGCTCCACTCAGGTAAAAGCATTCAGTTATTTATAAATTGACCCGCTGACCTCCTAAGCACTGACAAATTATCCATCCCCTCGCTATACACTTCTCATTCTCCACTGTTATGAAACAGACCAATTTGCTCCCAATTAGCACAGCATATGTCTGTGCAAGGTAAAGGAATAATGAAGCTTTTCATCATCTTCCAGGACAGTGCATATCAGACATCTCAAGTTGGACAGTATTCTGCAGCGTTACAGCTTTAGATAACAGCAAAGAAGATTTAAAATTAAAATACTAAGTGTTCTTATTTTTTTTAATCTCCAGTTTCATACTGTGAGGTCTTGTCATAGTCCTGATGAGATCTTATAATAAGTTACAAAACTCTAATATCTGTCTAAATCAATGCATTTTGCAGGGGGGGGGGGGGGAAGCTAATAACTCATTTAAATGAGGTAAAGCAGATAATACACAGTTCATTGGAATTAATATATTTTATTTTTGTTTTTTTAAAGGGTGCATTGGGTAGATTCACTAAGCATTGAATGGGCACCAATGTGCTTTGTAGGAAGGCTGCAATGCCTATTTTCTATTGCCACTACAATCTGTATTATACACAATATGCTCCCAATGATGCTTAATAAAAGTAACCAATGACTCTTCTTTTATACTTTTTTATTCAAAATATCCTATTGATATCTTAATACATATAATACTTTCTAAAGGTGTCAAATTGTACTTGACAGCATTGTTTTAAATTTCAAGTTTATCCCTGATGTTCTTACAGCTGTGTTTCAACCATCGCTCTTGAGGGGAATAAAGAGTTTGGTTTCTAGCACATATTTATTTGTTGGTGTATACACCAAAGTGATAGGTTTCTCTGAAAGGACATTCTCTGGTTCTCACATTAGTATATAGTGCATCTTCTTCATGCCATAGTGATTACTGCAAGAATGCTACAACTTAAAAAGTGTGTTATATCAAACTTGTCTGGCTCCAGGTCTTGAGGGCCATAGCCAGGATATGTTTTCAGGATATTCCTTTGTGAGCATAGTTAAGTAAATTAAAATGATTGAGCTTTCAAGCACAATATGTTGAAAATCTAGAATGATACACCAATCGGCCCTTCTCCTCAGTGAATATACACAGCCTTAATAAATTGCGATTCATAGGTCTCTATATAAGCACATAGCATATTTTCTTTTTACTGAAATCTTTAGTTAGTGAAGACCTTGCTTTTGGATAGAAGGCCACTAACTAAAAACTTCTGTAAAAAAATGTGCTACGTGAGCCCTTTTCAATTGGCTGAATCGCAATTTAATAATGCTGATGATTTGTTTTTTTAATAGACATAAATATATCAGTCAAATAATAGCTGGAAAAGAACTGAATACAATATTTAGTTATAAACCCAGTAGTACAATAATAATACATGGCATTCAATATTTTAAATAATAGAAGTGATAAATTACCACTCTGCTAAAATCAAAGTTGGTAAAAAGGCTGATTGATCAAATAATGACTTGAGAAAACAGCCACAGTGATTAAAACAGGGCAGATGGGAACATGCTATATTCTTTAACACTTTTTTTCTAGATATTATTGGTTGAGAAAGCAATAGCATAAATGTTTGTGTTAGAGTAATTTTGATTGAGTACACACTGTATACTACATCTTATCAAATATTTAATTGACATATATGATGCCAGAAATGGATGAATACTGTATGCTAACAGAAAGGATACTGTATGTATTATAATACATTTAGTGATTTGTTTCTCATAAATCCAGAAGTCAATAATTTGAACATATTTACATATAGCATATTGTCCATGGTGCTCCACTACCGCTTAGGTTGTGATTAAGGCTGGCAATGCAATGCTTCTTTCCCATAACTCTCTCACCTTTTTCTAAGCATGTCTTTCTCTCCAAATATTAAGAATTCCTTTTGTCTCCTTTTCATAACTATCCCATTATTTGTCTATTCCCATAATTATCCCACTCTTTCCTACCATGTCTTGCTCTATTTCCTTTTCTTTGAGTGGAATCAGTGATTTTCTCAATCCTCCATTCAAATACCTGTTCTTCTCCTCCCTTCCCATAACTATCTCTTTCTTCCATTCCCATGACTCATTTGGCAGCTTCTCCTCAGTTACCCCCTAGACTGCTATTTGTCTAAACAAATAACATTTAAACATTTTTACAGGCACCAATGTGTGCTTAGTAGAAAAACTTACATTTTCTGATCTGCCATTGTCTTCTCTCTGTTTTTTTTTAACTTTATTCTGACCTGATGCTTCAAAGATTGTAGTAATTGTTCAAAATATTTAACTTTTTCATTTTTATTTCAATAACGTGGAAATATACTATTTTATCCTTTCTGTTTTTCAAAAACAATATTTGTCTCATGGGCGTGCATCCACTCTATTCACATAACCTTATGTATGGACATACTTGGTTAATGTAATATTTTCTTCATTAGTTTTATTTTGAGGTTATAAACAGAATCCTTGGGATTTCACTTATTTTCTTACCCAATATATTTTACTGAAATATTTCACAAATCTACCATTTTTAGCAGGCCAGCAGAAGTTATATTGATTGTTGCCAATTACTTAAAGCACTTTAAGTTCAGGTTCACAGAATTATGTCAATGTTATCTTTGTTATGTTTGTTTAACTGGATTATTGTATACAGATTTTCACAGTTGTAGTCGATTATTCGGAAGAAAGGGACCTGTTGTATTGTCTCAAAATGCACTTGTTCCAATTCTAAGCACTTTCCATCTGTTTTCCTTCTTCCTTCCTTATGATATAACTAGAGTTTCCTCAGATTATTGCTTTGACACAGGGGGAGTAATAGGAAAGTAGAAAGGAAGATGGAGAGACACAGATCAGGCAAACATACTTTAAAATAAAAACAAATATATATGGAAAATATATAATGGGATTTTTTCACTCTAAAATTGATATATTAGTTTAAAGAGTTCAAGATTCAACCTCTATTTATTTTCTATATATGTGTTTTTTTGTTGACATTGTTGATCCATGATAAAAAAGCAAATAAAAAAAAAAGAAAAGGAGACATAAAATATTTTTTATCTCCTTACCCCGTCTAGAAATCATCTTTTTTTATACACCTTGTCTTCCTTTTCAGAGCTATGAGGAGTAATGGATTTCTTAAATTAATAATGTGTAAAGAGAGATTTACACCATGGGACTAAAATATTGTCTTTGCCTTTATTCACACATTTGTCACTGTAGTCTCTAATAGAGGTTCTCAGTGGGGGAATAAATAATGAACAGAAAAAAAGGTCTGTCATTTTCTAGAGCCATTTGCAAATTCATCACCAATATTCTCCTGGATGGAAAATAGAGAGGTGAATGAAAAATATGCACTGCCACTAATATATCTCATTGATTTTCATACTGCATTTATTCAGAGTAACCTAAATGTCAAGCTGTTAAGAAATAAGAATTCTGCATCTTTCTATTGAGTATTTGTAGTTGTAAGATATAAAGTGGGCTTTTGAACAACCTCTTATTTTACTAATGTGTTTTTAATTCATATTATTGTTGTTTCATTATTCTTTAGTGAATTAAAAATTATTGATTTTTTCAGAAAGCTTTGATTTATTTTCTTCAGTGTACATTTTCTCTTTTTTTTTGGAAAAATGCTAATATTTGGAAAATGGGAATTCCTGTGAATTATTTTAGAATTATTGTTATTATGTGTTCAAATATTAGTTTTATTAATCAAAATATTAGCATTTGACTATGAAGTATTGTATTATCCATTTCTTATATATGTCACACTATTTTATCTATTGATATTTTTTAGAAAGTGAAAACATTGTATACTAGAATACAATTATACTCATTATACACAACTTTTGAAAACATGGCTTTAATGATACTTAAAGAGATTATGATAATAATTATTATTGTTACTGTTTATTTGACAAATATTTTGTAGTTCTAATTAAAGTATAATTAATTTCAAGTGTGACAGTATAATTAAATGCAATCACTAAAAAAATTAGAGATTGCATTTGTGTTTATTTTAATTTCAGAACAAATGTACCTATTATCAATTTTAGTTGTTCAGTGACACATATTGGATATGTGACTACAGTGGTCCTTTAAACTTTTTAAACTATCAAATCACAAACAGTGTATATTCACACAATGAATATAGATCTTTCCATTGTCAAGATAAAAGTCTTCTGTGTCTCATGATCTGCATTTTTTTTATTATCTAGTCAAAAAGACCAGGACACAAGGAGATAAACAGGTTGTTCATAATTACGTTGGAGTCCCAATTCCAAGGTCCAAGCAATAGATAACATTCATTCTAGCACAGAGATTAAGTGTTTGCATTAGCATCTTCATTAGATTTTGTATTTCAAATATCAGCATTTATTATACAAGACAGAACCCTTTTAGCATTAATTTATGAAAATTTAAATCATTGTTACTGACCATTTTATTCGAACAGACAAAATAATTTAAGAGGAAAGTAAAATGGATTTAGGAATTATTGGTATGTAGGGACATTTTGGTTAAAGGGGCACTGAACAGATCCCAAGTCTGCAATAGCTAAAAATGAAATTTAAAAACTAGTACTTTTGAAAATAAATACTATTAAAAATACTAAAATATATTTAAACTTGCTGGTTTATGCCTATGAATCAACCTAATTGATCCCCTGCCTCTGCATGTTATTGGTTATATGTAAAATGATCACTCACTGTGGGTTTTCAGAATTAGCACATACTCATAGTGATTTAAACAAACTGTTAGATGAGAGACACTGCTCTCTGCTTCACACCCAGTTACATCAATACTTCTGAAATCGTGTTAATCCTCCCCTCAATATATTTAAATATTCATTGCTTAAAGTTTTCCTGAATATGGAGCTTCGAGTATTATAGCAGAACAGAAATAGTGCGACTACAATCTTTAGTTTAAAATTAAACTTTTTAGGTAGAGACAATTGGCTGCCTATATGGACTGACTTTTTTTATCTTCTGTCAAATCTATTTTTTCAATGATATGTATAAAACCTGTCTAAGAATATTGGAGTAGATTTATTAAGCTACAACAGAGGCTATTAACCGCCCAGGCGATCTGGCCGTGTCAGTGCCCCCGAGTGTTATAACGGTACACTCTGGGGTGCTGACGCGGCTAAACCGGCTTGCGCCGCTCCCCTGCGTCACTACGCTCACAGGGATTTCGGTGTCGGAGGAGGAAAGCATGTGATCCCGATCGTGGCTCGGGGTTGCCACTTTAGGTAATGAACATTAACCCCGAGCCATGCTTGGGATTTCCTCTAAGGCGGTTAAGGGCAGTGACAGTCTAAGCATTTATCCCATAGGATATATCCATTGCCTTCTTCAGCAGTCTACTTCACGGCCTCTGCAAAGATTTGTGATTCTAGGTCAACTGAGTCTCTATGTCATACTATGCTACTTCCCAGGTCATCTGTTTATTTGATGCAAATCTGGCAATACAGTAGATCCAAAGGAAATTGGTATTTGCAATGTCACAAGAGATCTAACATATAGATGAACGCTGGTCTTTTTTAACATAATGGAAATTTATATAAACATTTAATAGCATACACCTGTATACCCATTTTTTTTATATATATTTATATAGCTAAAATGGTGTAGACCTACATATTAGTGCCTGTGAATACATAAAGATCTCCTTTTTGCTGCAGGTCTTGGCTGTGCACAGCTTCCTTCTCTCCCTGTGTCCCCAAGCTAAGCCCGAGTCGGCTGCAAGCTAACACTTTTGTCAGCGTGATTAATAGCGCTGTGGATTGTCGTTAATTCACTGGCTAATGACTGCAACTCTGGCCACTCATAGAGTAATCGGGTGATGTATGTGGGGAGCGCTCACCTCGTGGCAGAGGTGAAAATCATTTCGACAAGTCAAATATTGTCACCGGGAACAAATGGCTCTCCTTGTTAATAAAAATTAATGAATTTTTTTGGCCACTTTATGGCTTTCTAACTAAATGAAGCTACAGAGTGAGTGAACACAGAAATTAGATTAGTTAAGTCAAGCACTTGATTAGAAGGCTGGGATTGTTGGCAACAGTGGTGTGGCAAATCTATTTGAGGGCATTAGCTCAATGCTGCAGAACAATGCCTTGTGCAAATATCACTTTATCAATTAAAACGTCTGCAAAGCTATTCAGTGTATATTATTTACATTAGCCACTTTAAGCACATTCACTCTATATTCCTTCTTTTTTCTTTCACTGTCTGAAATATATCTAATCTCTACCATCCTGCTTAAAAAAATCTAATGGCTTCCTATACAAATATTCCACACCTTAGACACTATGACAAATATAGCATGGTGATATATTAAAGGCATATGAAATGCAACACTTTTCTTTGCTGTGTCTGAAAAAGATTATTTGAAAATATTTCAACTTGTTTTCTTTTTTAAAAAACACATTTTCCGTCACTGAATAAACTGCTGTGGGTGTGTAATTGCCCAGGCAGCATGTCTCTGTCAGCCAATGAGCAGGATTAAATTATATGCGTCATAAGGTTTAGCCAGGTATATATATACTGTATGATTGATGAAAATTTAAGACTAGAGTGGTCATTTAAGCTAAGCAATAAGTCAATAAACTTGCAGAACAAGGAAGCTAAAAAGTAAGTAAATAAACTCCCAGATACATATACATTGAAGACCCAATATGACGTAGCTCAAATGCATTATTAGGGGCTGTGTTATATCAAGTCTACAGTTTATAGCTAAATGTATTTATATGCTTGCAGATGTTTTGTGTGTGTTTATATAACCATATTATATATAATTGGTGATGCTTTTGTTGGTCCATTAAACATTATCATCTACTGCACCCAACGCGCATTTCTCTAGTCCAAACAAAGGAATCACCCTTACAACAATGAATCTCTAACATTCCAGGATTCTTGTAAGATAATTATTTCTCACAATGTTAACAGGACATAAAAAAAACTTCAACTTAACTGTTAGTGCTTGGTGTAGACCATGCTGTTTGTTACATCCACAGGGGTTTGCAGCTGGTAGGCTGTGACCAGCAGGTTATTATGAGATTTATTGTTTTATACAGTTTGTAGAAGACAGATGAAAACAGTACGGCATTGAGCTTATATCTTTGCCAACACCACTGTATGAATAAATTAAGCCTTGTTTGTATGTGTTTTTAGAAGATGACATATAAAAGGTACATTACTTGCACTTCTCACTTCCTTAGTTAGCTGTCACAGTTAACATAAATGGATCCCTAGTGTAGTGTATGGCACAGAATTTTGAAATAAGTGCATAACAGATAATCCCCTGCAAGGCTTCTACCTAAAAATAAAATATTTTCAGTCACATTACCTTGCACTGCCCTAAGAAATCTATGAAAGTAAAACAGCTTATATGCCATTTTCTGTTAGCAGTATAGGTGAAAATTATTTTACTATATTATTAAAATCACATAAGCAATAGAATATTTACGAAGTGGCATGTGTGACATTTTGTGCTGGAGATAATGGTGGGTTGTGGTGAAGTCATGCAATATACTTCAAGATTGGTTCTTCAGCATGAAAAATCTCACTTATTATTTAGAGAATGAAACATTTTTAAGTACACTATGTACACTGTTTTGTCCCTTTTCATCTAAGTTTGGCTCAAACATCACTACCATGGGCCAATAGGAAATTTCAATATTGTCAGGTAATGACAGCCTCATGACAGCCATTATTGATTTAACTTTAAGTCATTTTGGTGCAGTGTAACATAATTTGTTTTCTCTGTAAATCAATGACAAACTTTTGGTTTGTAATACTGGTTCCATCCCCACTGAAGACTTTGCTAGGAGCACAATAAGCTATATTAATTTGTCCAATAATTCTGCAATCTCTAAGTCACATTAAAAATATTGTTCCAAACTTGGGTAAACAGACTCCATTGGATAAAATATTAACTAAAGAGATCTCCCCTAAATATTGAGATACTATTGGTGAATATAACCCTGTGACTTTAAACAGGTTGGTTTTCAAGTGGACAGTATCAGCTCTTTGGACTGGGTTCACTAAAGTTCAACAAGGTAGCTAAGAGGGATGGTTGTATGAAAAAGCAGAAAGGTTAATTATTTAATATATAAGGTTAATATATTTATATAAGGTTATTCATTTAAAACAAGCATTGTGGCCCCATTGCCAACTCAGAGAACAGCGGAGGAGCTATTGCTGGTGTAGAATGTGAAAAGCACTAGGCCCACAGCAAGATAGGGGCCATCTGCTACTAGCAAAGTCTCTTATATTATGGTTTATTAATAATTATTAGGGGGCAGGGCAAATCATTATTTTTATGGAAAGCTGATCTGATCACCCTGGGTATGATCTGACATTTACATTTTTATTGGCCCCTACTGGGTGTATAGAGAAGTTGCAAATGGGGCCCCATTATTTTGTAGCATGGCTCTCCATTCACTAGCTCAGACACTGTCATGATCTGCTACTTCAATTGGACTTGGTAAGAACCTGGTTCAAACCTATCCAGCAGAATCATGCAGTCCTTTTACACCTCTGGACCAAACACCAGTACCACACCAAGGAGCTTGTTTCAAGGATATCAGGGACACCATATAATCCCTTAGAATTAGGATTAATGCACAGAATGATACTTACACCTTGTTTTATGTAAATCCAGACAAAATTGTCATACTTTTATTAATTGTCACATTTTATACAATTTTCTGGCACACAACCTGGCCAATCACAGTAAGCCCCATCCTTAGGTACATAGAAGAGGGACCAATTAACACAATAGGCTGCCCCTGCTTACTTGGAACCCTGTACATCTGATGAGCTTATCCTGGGGATTGTATTACCTATCACCATTTGCTGTAAGCACTCAGACTTTATATCTGCTCAATACCCCCTGTGTTTGTTTATTTAGGTGGGGCTGGGTGAGTCATCAACAGATAACCACACTGTAACATAATCACAATACATACAATTTATATGTACTTTTAGGCAAAGTAAATACAAAATACATACTTATAGCAATAAAACAGGGTAACTTCTTGACAGCTCAGGCCCAGGCCGTGGTCCAAAAAAGTCCGGTCAGGCCCTGGTCATGACAGACACTTTTTGTGAGCCTTAGTGAATCTGGACCTTTAACCTGCCTGCCCACACATACCCTTGTCCCCAGCTAAAGGCTGTAAATTTTGGAACAGTTCAGCAGAAACAGAGAGAAAAAAAACTGTGACTACGAACTTCAAAAAAGAGGATATTTCAGTAAAAACTGTGCATCTTCCTTTATAGTTGTAAAAATATGTTTTAATTATACAGTACCTTTAACTTGACGTTGTAGCTGTGAGCCACTTGGGCTACAATTAAGAAGTGAGCTTGTATAATTTGTATTGTACTGTACATGATTTCTTCATCATGATAATAAACATTACAACCACAGCAAAATAGTAGAGAACCTTATGGGAATTAAACTATGTCTGGAATAAGCATATGTCAATCCTGAACATAAAATAGGGTCAGAGGGTATAAAACAGATAGGAAAATGAGCCGTCTAGAAGGGCCAGTACATATTACTTTGGCAAAACATATAAGCACCCTAGCAATAAAAATATACTTATATATTTAAATGAAAATAGAAGCAAATCTGTATACTTAATGTACTTAAAATGTTTGTACTGTGAGAAATAATAATGTTTTCCAATTCCTTTAAAATTGCCCTATGTCTGATGTTCCATCTCTGATGTCACTTATTAAATTTAAAGTTGTCCTGGGAACGTGGAATTTTTTGCTGCTCAATTTAGCAGTGTTCATCCCCAGAGGTTCTAAAAGTTGGAGCTAAAAGATGAATCCTCAAAGAAATCTTCACTCCTTTTTTTCCCAGAAAAGGTTTAATAAAAATCCTATTTCACAAATGAGTATAAATAAACTAACTTCTACATAGATATATATATAATTATGGTATTTTACAAAAGTACACTTCCGTATACCTTGATGATGTCATGATTGTTTTTAAATAAATAATATGAATGGAATTACAGAACAATTACCGGTAATGATTTAATGTGGTGTTTATTGGCCTCAGTTATAATATATAGATACAATACATTAGTATCTGAGTTTTTAAGGCAACAAAATAAATACTTGCATTTATTTTTATTTTCAGTTATAATTTAGTATTAAAGGAGATGTGCCCCCATTCAAAGGCAAGAAGACACATTTATATGATTCCGGTGAATTACAATTCCTCCTTTCCTCAGTCTATATTTTCATCCCAGGGTTACCATACAAATGTATATATGGAGACGCATAGGTGTATGTGTGTAAACTGCACAACATAAAAATGTAACTTGCAACAATTTAGCTGCATGCTACATAATACCTTGGAACAATTTAGCCAATATAATTAAACCAGCAGAATTTTACTGAATAAGGTTTTGAATGCATATTCCCCTACCACATGTTGTAAAATCTTTAAAATGATCTTGCACTTTGTTAGACGCAATGAAGAATTATCCACAGACAACACATTGACATTTATTTGTTTAGAAACCTGTGTTCTGCTCCATCAGGGACCTAATGGCATGTTATATGTTTGAAAGCTAGACTTGGAAATAACATAATTTTACTTTGGATTAAGTGCAACACGTGTTTGAGATTTATAACAGCCAGATTATCTAAACAATATATTTTTAGTTATTAGAATGTAGCCAGCATTTCTTCTTTTATTAGACGTAGAATGAAGTCTCCTGGGTAATAAAGTCACCACCATTACTGTTTGTCTGTCCAGACTCTAGTACAAATATTCCAAACTACGTGTTAAAGGGCAGATAAGTTTCCCAGCCCATTATGTCCTTGGCACCTTGGTTTCTTCATCTAACTATTAATGCAATTAATATCTATTGAAAACTTTAACGACTCTGACACCTATTCTCTGGGGGTATCATGGAGACCACCAAGTCATTTCATATAAGCCACCAAGAGCTGTCAAATGCTAATGACATTTGCTCACTTCCAACCTGAGCCAGATGTGAACCAGTGACCTTTTATTGTTTGTTTTGCAGGACATTTGTGTCCTTTAATTTTTTCCCTTCATCCTATGCCTCGAGGAGGAAAATGTGGTTGCTGCACTCTGAATGTAAATGGTGGGATGAAGTTATTATGTATCTGGTGCTGGCTGTCTCTTCTACCCAGTCAGCTGGAACATAAATAATATTGTACAAAGAGATGGCAGTAATTGCACAAAAGGTGACAGATGTACATAGAGTGGAGATTGTGCATGTACATTAAAATAATCCAGTTTTCAGCAACATTTTAGAACAATAAGATTTTGGAGGAGGGGGAATATCCAAGAGGTCAATGACCCAAATTATATCTACTATAGAGTGAACTTTCATGGTGAGATCATCCATAATGTAGTAAGCTTGTGATGTTCATTGTTTATTTCATTAAATGATATTGTGATTTTTTGGTAGAACCCTAATACCTTCCTTCTTCTTTAATGGTAAATACATTATGACAATATTGAGTGACTGAGACTAGAAGCAATGGGGTAGATTCTCTAAGCTTCATGGGGTCTGCTCTCCTGAGGGCATTTTTTGTTGGTGTGGTTGCTTAAAAAGATACTGAAAATGCACGACTGAAAGGTGAAATGTTTGTGAAACACATAATAAAAAGCATTAGCAACTATGTAAGTCTTGAACATAAAACCATTATTAAAGAAAATCTAAAATGTTGCTGATCCTGCTTGTGTTATGGGAGATCCCATCTTTAAATACAAGGCTGCCTGAGTGTGAGAGGGTTATCTTACCAGGGCTTACTCTTCTGTGACAGTCTTTCAACAGAACCAAATAGAAATGATCCAAATCCACTATTTCTCCAGTTCCTTATCTGCCGTCATTAACGCAAAACTAGACGCAACAGATAAAAACTAAAAACTGCATTTATTTATTTTTATGTTTGTAAAAACATTATGCACATTATAAATTCAAGTGCTTACTATAAATATTGCACTTAAGTGGTCTTTAACAAATTTATTTTTCCTAGAAACAGCTATATTTTTCACTAAAATATAATAATTATTCTGTGAAATTGTACGAAGTGACGGATGTATTTCTAGCTTTAAGTACAATAGCACTAATTTATATAGGAGCTACAGCATTAACCTGTATAACCTATTGTTATATACTCTGCAGGGCCAACACGTACAGTATTAATTAGTGGTATTGTGGTGTTGAGTAATATATGCCATGGAAGGTATTGCAACCTACAATTAATCCAGTGCCACTGGCAAAAATCACGCAATATCAATAATGTTTTTGTGGTAATATATGTAATTTATATATTAATCTCTAGTGTACTTTGTCCATTTGGCTTGAAAGCTAAGTGTAAGGTGTCAGAACTTGTAGGAAAATATATAGTTAGCGGCTATTGTCTTATTCTTATTTGTTTTTCTACTATTTTATATGACTAATCCTGTAATTTATGTGGGAAAATATTTAGCAAAGGTCGGATCATTGTTGATACAAACAGAGTAATAGTTTATTTCCATATTTTTCAAACAATTCAAAGCTGAATTTATTCCTGTTTCCTGTGTATGAAAAAAAGAGCAACGTGCTAGATCTTTACAGTTTAATTTCCAAGGAAAAATTATTGTAAAGGAAAAAATGTTGTTGTTTTTTATTATATAGCATTAATTTGTCCTCTTCTGGCTATGGTTTATTGTATGTTTTACTACATATGAGAGAAGTGTCTATATTTGTACCATAAATAAACGTTCAGAAATAAGGTAGAATTAACTGGTAATTGTTCACTAAGGCTATATTTTTTGAAAGGGGATGGGCATTTTAAATAATAAACTAATATAATCTGTAATTTTTATTTATTTTATTAAATGTTTTCTCTAACATGTTGTAGCCACCTAGGAGAGTCAATGGATGCTCATAAGATCTCTAGTCAAGGACCACTGTAGTTTGTTAAAAACTTTACATTAATATGGTAGAGAAGGTAAAGGACACTCATTTATTGGTCATCTGGTTTGATTCATATGGCAATATTATTATATAAATGGCAATTGATCTGGAGCAAAGAAACGGATGACCACAGTTTTGAAGTAAAATATAACTTTTATTTCATACTAAGAAAATATGTCTAGAAATTAACATATATATATATAAATTGAAAAACAACGGTGAGTGAAATATATTATATACACAGCAAAAAATTATTCTGTGATGCATTGCTATATGTCATTTATGCAGATATAGGATATGTCCAGTATTTATGTTCTTAGGACCAAGTCTATAGATGTGCCAGTTACATCAATATACAATCTGGGTAATAATTATGCACCCTCTAATACAATAATGGTTAATATGTAGTAAATACTGGTACTCTCTAATATAGATAGTGGTCCTGGAGTAAACCAAGGTCAATCTTAAACGTTCTCACACTGGCTATTGTATACTATTATCCTATATAACAAAAACGTGTTAGATACTTAAAGTAATTTATTTAGTTCAAGATCATACATTTAGTTCACGTGTCATATAACAGAGCATAGGCACTATATGAGGGGAAGAAAAAATAATAACAGGCAGATTAAACTGTGGCCCTAGTTTAACTACTTTGTAGTGAAAAATACCTGGACCTACTATCCTCTAACATGAAAAAATCTAACCTTACTAGTCTAAGACTATATATATATATATATATATATATTCAGTTGTCTTCATTCTGTTGCAAGTTGTCAGTGCGTTGATCCTAGGACCACATCTGGGTTTCCAAAACTGGATCACTGGACTGCTGCTGCTGACATCATCACTGCGAGACTGGATGGTCTGACACGCGTGGGTTTCACTTCCTCCTGATTCACATTAGTTTACTCCAGGGCCACTATCTATATTAGAGAGTACCATTATTTACTAATGATTAACCATTACTGTATTAGAGGGTGTATAATTATTACCCAGATGGTATATTGATGTAACTGGCACATCTATAGACTTTGTCCTAAGAACATAAATACTGGACATATCCTATATCTGTACAATTGATGTACAGCAACGCATCACATGAGATTTTTTTGCTGTGTATATAATATATTTTACTGAACGTTGGTTTTCAATTTATATATATATGTTAATTTATAGACATATATTTTTAGTATCAAATAAAAGTTATATTTTACTTCAAAACTGTGGTTTTCTGTTTCTTTGCTCCAGATCAATTGCCATTTATATAATAAATATTGCCATATTAATCAAATCAGGAGATGACCAATAAATTAGTGTCCTTTACCTTTTCTACCATATTAATGTTAAAGTTTACACTAAGATGGTTGATATACAGCCACAAAACAATGATAACAGATACAAGCCCATGGTTAATATTAAGATAAGAAGGCAGTTTCCTCAGTTAGATTATACTGTACTCACCCTTAATTACATAAAAACTTTACATGTTTATGAACTATGTAACAAACCAACAACTCTACCAGGTATGCAATAAAGAAACATAAAACATTTTTAGAGAAATTATTATACTTAGATTACTTTGATTGTGTCATGTGGCATTCCATTTTAGATTGCTCATCTGTAGCTTGAGGGGAAGGGTTGTCCTATTGAGACTTACTCCTAAATTTACTTCTTTTGGCAAATATACTATTTGGAGAGGATGCTTTCAACAGAAATGAATGCAGATTTTAACCAAATCCACGTTGAACACAATAGCTAAAATGTAAAGCTCTGGACTATATCGGTTTGTGCAGCGCTTATATACTACAGGATATTTCACCTCTGTGTGTGGCACAGGTACAGCTAAATATGATAATCGTGGTCCAAATGACCACAGACAAGCAACATCTTGGCCTTCTTTGCCTATTGATGTATTCCTTATTCAGGTGACTGACTAATCACAAAGCCACAGTAGGGCACATCTTTTATGCTGACATGGGCTCATATATATTTGTATGCTGCCACCAAACCCGATATTTTGCATCCTTTCCGTTTGCTCTATACCAACCATACAGCATCATATAAAATCATAAATGTCTGGGTGTTTATGTATCAATTCAGTTAAAAAAATTAAGTTATGCTTACAGATAGAAATATCACTGCATATGCACACACCCTTCCAAAGCACTGCATCAGGCAGCCTGCCACCCCTGAAAATGTGCTGCCTTAGGCCAGAGCCTTGTGGAGCTAGGTAGAAACACACCACTGGTATAAACACACCACTTCCTGGACCTACAAAGGCTAGGGTAAATCTTAGTTTCTACATGAAATAAAAAAATGACTATACCCCATCTAACGTATTCAATACTATCATAAATTACTTTTCCATAATGAATCATGTCTTATCTACAATATCTGGGTATACTAATTCTATATTACAGATGTATTGTATCATGGTTTGTTTCTGTTTGATATAGTTACAGACTGCTTCAAGGAAAAGTATTTTGGTTTGTAAGCAAAAACAGAACCAGCAAATCTTAATTTTAGATTAAACTTCAATTACAGTAGATAGATATTTAACATGTCTAATTAAAGAAAACATTGCAGCAATCTGGAGGCTAAATGCAAAAAAAAAATGTATTATCCAGTCTTTATAGGGATTAGTCTTGGGGGAAAGTTGTGTTGATATAGAACAGAAACAGTAGGGTTTGAGCCGTTCTGTTGAATACCTTTCCTACCTCCAGGGCAAGTGGAAGTGGTATATTAACTAAGGAATAGGAGAGAGGAAGAAAAGGCCAAATCACATCTCTGTGAAACAAAGAGGCTTTTTAGCAGAAACAAGCCTTGATAAAAATTACAGTGGCATCACAAGTCATTTCACCAGCCTGGCCCCAGGCAGTATGTGAGCAGCGAGGAAATAGGGGGATGCGGCAGCTCTGAAATACAAATACTGGAGTCGCAAGTGCATTTTATATATAAATAATTCCATTCAGTATACAACATTTACTTTAAATAGGGCCAGGTGGTGTTTACAACACCTCATATCACACTTTGAAAGCTGAGTGTTAGAGCCATATATGAAGCACAGTGGGATGTTTGCCAGTTCATGGGGAACAGGCCTGTACTCCGCTCCTAATGCAATCCTTTAAACTTACAAGCCAGCTTTTTTTCAAACAGTAGGATCCTGTCATTGTGCCATATGTGGCGACCTCACATTTAGAGGTACATTTAGCTTATGTGCTATGATATATTATGGGTGTCTTTTTCTGCTTGGACTGCATGGCTACTAAATCAATAACTATGTAATGTCGTCCCATGGCAGCACAATAGAACGCCAATATCATTCACACTGGGAGTTGCTAGTTGCTCAGTGGCAGTATATTGCAACTTCATTCAGTAATGGTGCTATATGAAACAAATATATGGGATAGCAGGCATCCAGTAGTCTGCCCAGACTTGGTTCTTTGACATACATTGATGCAGATATCCAAGATTATATGTGTATGTGTGTATATATATATATTACATCTCTCCGTGACCCTATGGACTGCAACATGCCAGGCACATTTTGTCTGGAGTTGGTTTGCCAGTCATTTCTACAGTAGACTTTGATTTGTCTGACCTCTCTGCTAACACTTATCCCTTCACCACAACAAAGTAGTGTTCCAGAAGGGGACATAGTTTTAGATATGTATAATTAGATATTGTTATGCCTATTAAATTCATATGTCACTCCGGTGTTTAGTGAATAAGTCCCAGAAAATAAAATAAAAAAACATAATGGCTTCACACAACTGAAACACTAGATTAGGTTTTAATTGATATTTAAATAATACTAGATTTTGTACGTCCTCTGCTAAATGTACAAGTTTTTGCTTGGATTCTTTACTTGGACCATGTGCTCCATATAATGACATGTGTGAAGAGATTTTTCTCATTAGTGAATATGCTCTTAGTATTATGAGAATAGCCCAATGGTGAAAGTCACTAAGCTTCTGAGGAGCTTTGTACTAGTTCACTTTAAATTTTCCATAATGATTATTATTATTATAGTTCATTTGTAGCGCTCCAACATATTCCGTAACGCTATACATAAGTTAATTTACAGGCAAATTCATATTCAGTATTAACACATTGCAAAGAATGGCGGGCCCTGTCTTTGAGCTTTGAATCCGCTGTCCATAGCGCTTTCACCAAGCGCCATGCAAGACTGAAAACTCGCAGACTTAATTAAAAAACAGACTTCATATCTCAATAATGCTACTTCACAATCTCTGTAGATCTTAGTGAATTTTACCAACACCCCTGAGACACACACCCTATCTACATGAATGTTTTATCAGATATATTTTAGGTGAACACTCACAAATCAACACATTTGCTATTACACAACCACTGAATGTAAAGTGTATTAGAGGACTTTAAATTTAATTTTCCCACTAAAGTTAATGTTTTATACTGTTTATGCAGCACTGTATCATTTTTGGAGAAGAGATCCATTTGTGTATTATGCAGTATAGCTATACAAGGCTTATAAATAGGGAGACATTAACCTCATTTTTCAATCTCTTTACCTCTTTCAGCATTTGCACAGTCTTTCCCTAATGTTCCCCAGGGTAATGTCTGCAGCTCAATTTAGGACATATAAGTTGTTATTGATTATTATTAATATTTATCATGTTTGTGAAAATGTCTTTTCCCAGTGCTATTAATCTGCTGTGTTAATAAACGTCAGCACTCCTGTCCCAAGGCCCTGGGGGAACACGCAGCAAGTTGAATGACAATAGATTCCAGCAGCAGCTACAGAATATTGTAGGTACAGCCGGCTAGAAAAGCCTTGAATTAGTTCACAATTTAAAGCTGCCTTTCTACAATCTGCCGTATTTATTTGAACTCCGCTTATAGAGTTCATCAGCAAATCTGAGAGTCCATGATCATATAATCTTGAGGTTATATTAATTAATTTTTGTAAGAAACATATTTCATAGAGATTTGTATTATTTTAAGAATATATTTAAAGAGTAAACATAATTATTATTTTTAAGCATTGTATGTTTTAAGAATAGGCAAGACGCGTTCAGCAACTTGGTAGCATTTTCTTAAATATCAAAATGTTTACAATCATTGGGAGTGCAGCAAACAACATGTAAACTCCTGTTTCTGAAATGTCTTAATATGGCTAATGATTTATGGAAAATATAAAAATATTTTCACCAACATTTCTAAGGTCCGTTTACTTATAGGGTATTTATCATGAGGCACCTACTCTAGGGAACATTGGTATACTCCATTTAACATTCTCTCCAAAGCTCCAAGTACTCCCCAAAAGATTAAAGAATAGGATTTTAAAGTATTAAAAAAAAAAAAAAAAAGTTGATCTATCTAGTCTGTCCATATTAATCATATTCCTATCTCATTTAAAACATCAATCCATAATTGCTCCTTGACCTTGTCTTAAGTTCAGGACAGCCACATACAAACCTAAACATGTTCCCTCCATATATTAAAATGTCTACCTCCTTTTCACTAAAGTACTATATTCACGTGATACTATCATCTAATTTTGGAGTGTAATATCTTGTTCTAGGATTTTCTTCCCTCCTCTAATTTGGTTACTCTCTTAATATATTTAAATGTTTGTATAATATTTAATCAAACCATGGGGTGGATTCACTAAGCTTCACAAGGTCTGCAAAGGTAACATTCCAAATAGAAAATTGCAGCATCTAACTATCTGCTTTGCAGCCATATACACTTGTTATGGATGATCTTGCCCAATGCTTTGATCACCTTCCCTTTTCCAATTTGGCCTAACCTTCCATTTTCTTCTGCTCTTGCACACACACACACACACATATATATATATATATATATATATATATATATATATATATATATATATATATAGAGTGGTGGTAGTAGCTTCAGGTTGAATGCAGAACATTGCATACCCTGTAAATAATGTTTCTGCAAGTGGAGTGTCTTTTCTTACTTGTAAGGAATCCAGTTTTCTGCACCATGGATACGGATACTTGAATTGTATCTTATGAACCTCACACACATGAGTCTTACACTCTAATAGGCTTTTCTGTGAAAATATTTTTGATGCCTGGCTGACTAGCCTTTTACTGGAAATATAATACTGGCATTTAGTGCTGAGTTATTTGGAAACCCTCCCTGCTGGTTTTACTGTACTCTGGAAAATGTGTTTTGGGGAATACTCCAAATTATCGTTACAGGCTTCTTTTCCTATTTCATGAGCAGAAATCCTTTAATTAAGGAACACACTTAATTTTGCCTCTATCACTTAGCTGTTAGTCTTTTAAACCTCTATAAATTATATGCTAGGGTTTACTTGTTATAAAGATATTATTTAGGTTTTTGAATGTATACTTGTGAAGACATAGTAACCTTATTTTCCATCAGCGCTTAAACGATGGGGACTCCATTTTCTCATGACATTTGTTCATTTTATTCTAACAGCGAAAAATCCATAGAAATTTAAGTATATCTACAATTGATATGGGCTCAGATGGGAGGATTTTTGGTAAAGGAATTTAGCACGATAACATGTAATCAAGTGCATGATTTCATTTCTAGAACAGGTGGCCATATGTCTAGTTAAGAAATCTTTGATTAAGGTACATTGTAATGTGTTTACTCCATGCAATAAGCACAAGCAGCCTAAAATATCTGCATTTAAGTTTTTTAATCTCATTTTAAACAACACAACAGGGAAGCCAGGTGCAAATGTTTCTTCCGTCCCCTGCCAGTTCTTTATCAGTCAGTTAAAAGGGATCCTGGAGAAAAAGCTTCAAGGGATATGACATGTGAATGGCTGAGAAGTCACCATGGGATTCTCATATTAAAGAAGAAATGGTAGGGGGTGGAGCCCTCCTTTGATAGGGGAACTGTATTGGTTTTTTTTAAGTATATTAGTTAATCTTTATTTTAGTAGGTTGTTCCTTATCCCATAAGGACAGAAACAAACAGTATATGTAGAACCAAACATGGTATATGTACTACGATTTGATATCTCCAAGAGATCCTAAACACTGCATGTTTTAGTACACATTGGCATCATCATTACCTGGTATAACATAATTCTTCCCCGAAAATCACTCCTGTAAGTTACTTTCAGAGCTATCCCAACCATGGGCCTCATTCAATTGCGATTCGGCCAATTGAATAGGGCTCTATATAAGCACATAGCATATTTTTTTACAGAAGTTTTTAGTTAGTGAAGACCTTGATTTTGGATAGAAGTTCACTAACTAAAAACTTCTGTGAAAAAATATGCTATGTGATTATATAGAGCCCTATTCAATTGGCCAAATTGTAATTGAATGAGGCAGTTGCCTAGTGTAAAATACTTTAAAGTGCTCCATGGTACCAGCAGTGACTTTTATTAATTTATCATTTAGTTTTACAGAGAGCATTATTTAATTTTATCATTGTTCTCTATTTAAAAAAGATGCTTACATATATTTAGAATATAAACTTCTTGATAAATCTAAATCAATCATTTGTATCTATATTTAAATTATTCATTTTGCATGCCAGTTAAATAAAGGTAAAAGTTCAGTCTAGATATAATCTTTCTCTCTGTATTATATATGGGGAAGGGGCACTCAAATCATAGGGCAAAATTCCCTAAGCATTGCTGTGGCTATGAAGTGATTTGGTGAAAGCCAGATTTATTTTGGCCATATGTATCATTTGCCCGCCATAAAAACTCAGACTTCTTTAGGTGAGTTTATTAAATCACTGGTACTCAATTACTCAATAATATTAATAATAATGATTATGATAATGATAATACTAAAGTTCATTTGTAACACACAAACATATACAGCCTTATTAAATTGTGATTCGGCCAATTGAATAGGGCTCTATATACGCACACAGCATATTTTCTTACCGAAGTTTTTAGTTAGTGAAGACCTTACTTTTGGATAAAAGTTCACTAACTGAAAATTTCTGTAAGAAAATATGCTCTGTGCTTATATAGAGCCCTATTCAATTGGCCAAATCGCAATTTAATAAGGCTTATAATGTATAGTGTATATATAATACAATTACTTCAGTAAATACTAGAAGATTGGAGAGCCCTGTCCTTGCGCTTTCAATGTTTGTTAAATACATTAAAATCGTAAACTGGTAATAAATTTAGAAATTTAAGCTTAATCATATAATTATTATTTTTGTTAATATAAAGATAATTTATTTGCTCTGTGTCAACATGTTCTCCAAACAGGTCACAATTTCTTTAACTTAGCTGCTTCTGCCAAAAAACACTAAATCCACTGGACTGGATCCAAATTCTTCAGTCCACATCTTTAGATTTTGTGATCACAGCCCAGATTTTTTTTTCTCCACCGGACCACAAAGCCACGTGATTACCAGGAAAAACTAAACTATAGAAATCCTATCTAAGGTTTGGAGTGTGCTGACCAAGGTCCTCATTCAAATGCAATTTGGCCAATTGAATAAGGCTCTAAAAAAGCACATAACATATTTTTTTTAAAGATGTTTTTAGTTAGTAAGCATCTATCCAAAAGCAAGGTTTTCACGAACTAAAAACTGATTTAAAAAAAATATGCTATGTGCTTATTTAGAGCCTAATTCAATTGGCCAAATCGCAATTGAATGAGGGCCCAAGAGTGTAAATAGAGGAACCATGTTGTATGCACACAAAATAAAAAGCATGTGGCTGTAACAGATATTCAGGGTAGAAGAGGTTGCGTTGGATCTCTATTTTCATTACATTTCAGAAACAGTTACATTTGCTTGCGTTTTAATACAGTAATTGCTTGAGACAACAATTTACAAGCCACAACTCCACGAAAAAAAAGAAAAAGAAAAGCACAGTTTAACCAGAAACACTTATGGCATGTTCCACAAAATTGAAAATGCAATCATTTGCTCCCTTTCCTATATGACATCAAATGTAGCTGCAGTGAGTATTTCTCAGCAAACTTTTGAACCACTTTCGTGTTCAAAAGAGTTTCAACTGTTAAAGGACCACTGTGGCCCATAGTTACATTATTATTATTATTATTATTATTATTATTATTAATAATAATAATAATATGTATGTATAAATAGTCAACATGATGTACAGCGCTATATACAAGGGGAGGGATATACTGAATACAGTGAGCAATTGATACATAACAGTACAGTTAAAAATGTGATACACAAGGTGTAGAAGGCCCTGTTTACAATATGTTTTTAAAGAATTAAACTTAATGATGTGCAAAATGTTTTTGAAAAAATAAATAAATAAATAAATACAGCCTTAAATGTAACTGTCGTTGTAATTTGTCATTCGGTGGATATTTTTGTTTGTAATATCTGCTTCTTTATTGTGGAAGTGACCTTGAAATATTTTGTTGGTCATATGCTTCTTCAATTGGGATTTGATCTTGAAGCAGACGCATTTCGCTGTTTTATTTGATATGCAATCCTAAATGCCGGTTACTTTAAATTAGATTAATGGAAATCAAATCAGTTTATAGAGTTCATTCCTGTTGGGAAAAACGTTCAAACAGGGCAATTAGTGGACAATATTTTCCCATTATCAAGTCTAGTTCTTCAAAAGACCAGATTGTAAACGTGAGACTTCATTACTTTTAGTACATCTAGATTTACTTTAAAGTATATTTTTATTAGTTAAATATGACAATTTCCAAGTAATTAAAGCTGCCACAACTTAAATTGCCAAATGTCATGTAAGTCTGGGGTAGTATTACTTTACAGAGAGAGTGGTAGATATGAGGAATACCTTTAAGCAGAAAAGGGTAGGGACAAAAATACTAAGAGAAAGCAAGAATGACTGACTAAGGTTACCCTTATTATTAATAGGAGGCTAGCACTTTCAAACAAGTTGGCTTTATTTTGAAGCTGCCCTGGTTTAGGGTTTAAACTTATATCTCCCTCTACTGGGGAACTCCGGAATGAGCAGAATTCATGCCAAACTGATCCAGACTCTTCAGAGAGAAACATGGAAATGGTGGGTTTTTCCTTCCTGTGCATGCAGGGCTGGTACAGATCATGGAAGACATGATTTGCTGTTTGAAATAATTTACCAATAAGTTGACAAATCCCGTCCCCTCATTCAATTTCTATTTGGTCAATTGAATAGGGCTCTATATAAGCACAAAGCATAATTTTTTTTACAGAAGATTTTAGTTAGTGAACTTCAATCCAAAAGCAAGGTCTTCACTAGCCAAAATCTTTGGTAAAATAAATATGATCTGTGCTTATACAGAGCCCTATTCCATTGGCCAAATCACAATTGAATGAGGCCCAAGGTATTGTAGCACAAGATTAATAATACAGTATAACAAGTGTTCATCATTTTATAATATACACCTGTAAGAAATGAGGGAATGGCAATTAAACTCCCAATACATATGCACATATTTAATTTTTTTTTCCGATCTCCCTAATGAAATATTTTTTTTGGCACCGATTAATACCACTTTGCAGACCCTACTGTAGAGTCATGAAACCAATCTACGTATCTATAAACACAGAGATTGCAATGTACGGTTTATTGAGTAATGCGAGAGTGATGGAAATTTATCAGATGTTTCCACTAGTTTACACCACCTATAACTGAGGCTGTCATCTGGAGTAAATCTAGAACAATTTATGAGGTTATTTTACTACCAGAGCTTTTCTGCAAAATTGGAGGTGGATTTCTAGAGAAACCCAAGCATGAAACCAGCCCATTTAGAGGGAGCTTGACCACATGTTTTACAAGATTAAAATGTGGGCATATCCATTTGAATGGATAGAAAACTCCAATTTTATCATGAACTAAAAAATAAAATAAAAAAAACATGTGACACAATTATAACATGCATGTTTTGTAGTATTTAAGCAAACATTACTCTTAATTTTCTCAATGTTATTAATGTAGAATGTTAGAAATGCATTTAATATCGCTGTGAAGCTTTTAACAGGCTGGAATGATTGTAAACTGTCTATACTGCAAGATAAATATCATTTTTTTTTAGACTTAAGTCCACTTATTTGTTGTGTAAAATGTTATTGAGATATTTTAGAAAATGCTCTTTTAAAAATGTCTGATGGATGTATGGGAGTTTCTTGTGCGTTAGTGCACTGTACATGTGAATGGTATTTCATCACTTTTTACATACCTTGTAGCTTTTAGATTTTAACTCTTAAATTTGACTTTTGTGTTTCAGACTTCAGTATTTATACTTCTCTCTACCCCTATTAGGTGATCAGGGTGTGGGAGAGGATCTGCCCATAATGCTGTTGTGACTTTATCAGCCTCCTTCTTTGCAATGGCCACTGCAGACAGGCCAAACAAAAATGTAGGACAGTATATTTTGGGCAGATCCCCTCCCATTGCCTGGGCAACTAATAGGGGGTGGAGAGAACAACTCTGAATGTCTCAGAAGCACTAGTTCTAGATATAGTTTTAAAAGTTACATACAATTTATTTTCTTCAAATATTGATAGCATTTCTAATCAGATACTAAGTAAACAAATTAAACCCTTCTGTATGAGCCATATTCAATTGAGGTTTTCCGGTAGCCTGTAGGCGAGGTCATAAGTTAATTTGCTATTCAATTGGCGTCATTTTGCGGGCTCCAAATGGGTTCCGAGTTACAGCTTTGAAAAAATGGTGATGGTTAAACCCGTAACTTACAGCCTCCCGAAGCCTTTGATCTTTCACTTTCGCAAGAGTTACGATGGCTAAAATCACAAATCGCTATTTCATTGCTCCAATTCCCCAAGGCTGCACTTACGTTCAAGCCCTTAAATGGGAAATGTAGCCCAAAATCTGACGGGTACTAGAGAGGAGTCGCAAGGGCTTAAAAAACCCTTACGTATGCTCCCCCTAAAGACCCCATTGCTCTTAACCCACCCATTCCTAAAGTAAACCTCCATGATGCAGAAGGCCCCATCGGGACCCCCGCAGGTTCCCCACATTAACCCCTTGCTGCAGGAGTCCCAATCGGGACCACACAGCAGTTACAAATTTAAATCCCCTGCATGTAAATAGTTAACCCCGGCCGCCAGGGTACTGTAAGTACCCCAACGGCACCTAACATTAACCCCCCCTATGCTGCGGGGTCCCCTTCGGGACCGACGCAGGGTCCTTATATTAACCCATGTTGCTGGGGCCCCGACTGCAGCATTTAAAATTCAAGTATCCCGCCTTCAGGTCCTTAATTGAATAGCACCGGAATTGTAGCACAGTGCGAGCCCCCGCAGACATTCAGCCTACTGCGATAGAGTTGCGGGCTTGGAATTGAATGTGGCTCTTTGTCCACTACACTGGCCCTTTAACTGATTATTTGCATCCCCTTTAACACAAATAACAAATGATTAGATGCCGTGCAGCAGCCCTTTACAACTTCTTGAATCTTTATAATGAAGATTCTTACCATGCTTCCAAGCACATTACTTTTGTTTGCCATACTTACATTATTTAGAGTAAGGGACCACACACATCTTGTACGTACACTATTATTAAGAACTATTTGCTTTGCAGATACATATTTAGTGAAATTGTTACATGTTAGAACAGCAGTTCTGTCCCTAGTGTCAGCATTTAAGGGAAATCTATCATCACAAAAGAACTTATATACATAACATATTTTATCTATATATGTATTTATGTTACCTTATCTTACTTTACTGACAGGTATATAGAAAATATATATTTACCTGAATGCTGAAAACTTATTTTTCTGTTCTTGGACATTCTTGAAATTGTTATTTTTGTTTATTTATATGTTATATCATAAGGACTTTAAAGGTACTTGTTAGGTATTTTATGATCAGTACTGTTTGGACTTATTTATTCATGAAGATAAGTTCATACATTAGTAGTGTATTTTATATTTTCTTTAGGTGTTTTTTTTTTTTTTTTTAAAGAATAACCTGAAAAAATAGTTTAACAAGAAATTGGTTTTAAGCTCTACCCACAACTTCCTGTTTCTATGCATGAGCTGAGCTAGGCCATAGTGTATACCTGGTCATAATTGAAAAGAGAAACTGATTTGGTGGTACTGTCAAGCATAGCAAATTTAAGTGGGTAGTAGACACTACCTACCAGAGAACTGAGTCATTCTATACACATATAGATTTATTTTATTTAAAAATAAAAAATAAATGTTTTCCACACCCCCAGAGCTGTTTACTTAGGCACATTGTACCTACCAATAGAAACATTGTATTTGGGTACGGTTTTTAACCCTATACTAACCTTCAAGCCAATAGCAGCACAATCTAGAAATCCACAGAGCGATGTCTGAGCTGCTCCTTGCTTCCTTGTGCATGGGAAAAATAAGACTACGCATCCCATGATGCTTTGCTACAAAAACTGCCATCAAAAGTTGAAACAATGTTATAGCTGCCTGTGATTGACCAACATTAATTATGAATTATATGCTAATTTTAGCCAGGATTTTCAGAGGTGTTAATCAACTGCTAACAAAATCAAACGATTTAGCAAACTTTTGTGCAAGTTTAATAATGTTTATTTTGGTATTTTTCATGCAAAAATATGTTTTTGTGTACCACTGATTCTCTTCTATCAGATGCATTCATAATCCAGGAAACTTAAATATGCCTTTAAATTAAAATTTAATTTAAATTATAAGTCATATATGCATGCGGTTAGGCCTGTGATCAACTAGATACTTTACTTGTGACACCTTTTTGAACTCTAGTGAAGACGAGAAGCCTGGCTTGTGCAAGGCCACTAACAGATTATCCTGCAAAGCATGCCTGCCCTCTAACTCTAAAGGAATGGAGTCTCTGTAAAGAGGCAAGGTATTTCTTAACAGAAGGCCCATTTTCAAGATTTAAAAGAGATGTAGTGTATCATTAAGCTAACACGCTGTTGCATCTGTGTCCCTTGATAGTTCCAGTTTCCAACTTGGCAGCAAAAAAAATGTCCTTTGTAGAAGTGAAAACTGTAATTTTTGCTGGGTGCTATCCCCTCTTGGATTACATCAGAGGTCAATCATTAATATGCACCATGGGAGTTCGTTTCATTTCACTTTGGCCCACAATGAAGCAGTTGTTGTGCTTGTTATTATAGTGGAAACTACTGTTCAGCGAGAGCGCAGTCATGCTGCCTCATGTTTGAGAAAGGCAAAGCCGTCTCTGCACTGCTGCCGATACACGTATTGTCAGAGCACTGTGTTTTCCTTCACATGTGTCCCAGAATCCCGAGCAGCAATGCCCCTAGAATGACAATCACCTCTACACTAAATGAAGGCCTACACTAACATACTGCCACTGTTTTACTGAGGGGAAGCATTTGTTCTATGAGAAACAGAGTTTGAAGACATAATAAAAATAGTAGATGTTATTTGAAGGTATCCTGTTCCTCTTCAAACAGAAATCTATAGGAAAGCTATAATAACATATAAAAAAAATGTTTTGAAATTACAACTATTATTTTACTACTAGTAAACTGCCCTTTAAAAATGATGGTATAATTTTAAATTTTTCTCTCCCTCCCCCCCCCTCTTCCTTTCTTGTGTCTCTCCCCCGTCTTGCCTCCCCTGTGTCTCTCCTCCGCCTTCCCTCCCCTGTGTCTCTCCCCCTTCCCTCCCGTGTTTATCTCCCTCTCCCCTGTGTCTCTTTCTCCCTCTCCCCTCCCCTGTGTCTTTCTAGAACTCCCGCTCCCCTGAGTCTCTTCCCCCCCTCCCCTCCCCTGTGTCTCTTTGCTCCTCTCCCCTCCCCTATGTCTTCCCCCCCTCTCCCCTGTGTTTTCTTCCCCCTCTCCTCTGTGTCTTCCTCCCCCTCTCCTGTATCTTCCTCCATCTCTCCTCTATGTCTTCCTACCCCTATCCCCTGTGTCTTCCAACCCCCTCTCCCCTGTGTCTTCCTCCCCCCTGTGTCTTACTCTCCCTCTCCCCTGTGTCTTCCACCCCTCTCCCCTGTGTCTTCCTCCCCCTCCCCTGTGTCTCTTCACAATATTATTAACTTGTACATAGTTTAACTATTTAGTGAAATAATGCTTTACTTATTTTTGTTTAAAATTTTTTGATGTGCATTAAAATAGGTAAAAATAAAAAGATCATTATTTATGATACATTAAATATTACATAAAAAATATATAAAAGCAGAGTCATTTGAATAAAAAGAGCATTCAGTGTTATCCTGGATAATTAGAGAGGGAGTATTGATCCAGGGAGGAGTCAGATCGCTGGTATCTGATGTCTGGAAGGAATTTAATTTTTTTCCCCTTTTGAGACAATTGGCAAAGTTTCACAGTTTGTTTTTTTGTGTGTTTGCCTTCCTCTGGATCAAATACCAATTAATCTGCATATTGCAGATCAGATGAGATCTAAAAGGGATAATTTTGATGGACTATTATCATTATCTTTATTTATAAAACGCCAACATATTCCGTAGCGCTGTACAGGGGTTTAGTACATGCCATACAAAATTAACACCTTATAAAGAATAGAGGGCCCTGTTTTTGAGCTTAGAATCAAATGTACATAGAGCTCATTTCCAAAAAACAAACACAAGATTGAAAACTCGCAAAGTTACAATCTAAGGACTATTAGATGGACTAAAAGTCTTTTTTTTCAACCTCAATTACTATGTAATTTACAGTATAGGCAATTTATCTGAGACAGGGGGATTGTTGATACCATTCTTTTAAAAACATAACTTTTTTGATCAAATGTAGTTAATCAGCTGATTTATCATTTTTTCTCTGTAATCTTTGTAAATAAAGGCTCTCTACACTTATTAAATAATAAAGCAATATATATTCCAAATACCAGCCCATATATACGTAGCTGATTTATCACACCCCTTCTGGATTGCTGCCTTGTCATGGTCAAGGGGCTTGTGTACCTCAGTGAAGCTGTGAGCTATACTATGTAGGGTCACCCAGGATGGGCAGATCCTAACAGAGAGGTTGGACAAATCGAGGTCCAATGGAGAAGCAACTCCAGTATCTTTGACCTGAAAACCTTATGGATTAGCACACCCAGACACAAGATGTGCTAGAGTGCTGAGGTCCATAGGGTTACAGAGAGTTGGGGATGACTGAACAACAATTTATTCCATCACAAATACAGACAACATTAATTCCATAGAAAGAGATACATTTAAGATTTTCTAATAGCAACAAAAGTTCCACTTACCCAGAAAGTTGCAGAAATTTTACAGGAATCCATAAACAGATGTTTAACAATTAAGGTCATGTATGAAGCACAGAAATAGAAGTAAAACAAACACAATTGTTTAATTACTCTAAGATGTTTTACAATTCCCTACATCTATTTTAATGTCTTACTGATTCTTGTGTAGGCATCTTGTTGCCAGTTCAGTTCACAGATTTATTGGCAAAACTGCAGCATTTATTCTGAGTTACAACACAACTTGTAACAAAAATATATTTTCCTACTTATTTTAATGGCTTTCTGAAAAGATGTAGAGGACTCATTAGCACAGTCATTAGCCCATATCCCGTACTCTCAAACCACGGTGTAACCAGAGACAAGAAATTCAGGTTTATAACGCAAGAAAATAACATGCTATTGTGTAGTAAAGATTTCCAAAGTCATAAAAATGCATGTTCTTGGCTGAGCCTCACAACAAGTTATGAAACAGTGATTAGAAACACTCTTGCCATAATTGAAGGCTGGTTTGTAGTGATTGCAGGCCTGTGTTTGGATTACAAAATGTAGTGGTACATGTACAAATTACACTATACTCAATCTGTGTCTTTACTGATCTTACATATAGAGAAACAGCAAAATGGGAACAGATAGAGACTAGGGGGCACTGTAAAATAATCTTTATAACTATATCTGTTCAGGACTGTGCTTATAAAAAATGTAAACTACCGTTCTGCAAAAAAAGAACCACTGTGCAAAAAAATTATATGTTTTTGAGTCTGATTTAGAGCATAGTAGAGCAATAAAAAAAGTCATTAAGATAGTTTCAATTAGAAAAAAATACATTTTCATGCATTTTTGATCAAGTGCCTTTTTATAAACTATTGTGTTTCTTTAAATGCAATGCAGCCCCATAAAAAGCATTCTCTGCATGTATAGTCTTTTAATAGTTACTTCCAAGACAAGATGTAGAGATAAATAAAGTATGCAAAATTCAGGAAAGCCTAGGAGATTCATAAAGATGTCCTGAGGATTTATAAAATAAAAACTTGTTTATTAGATAATAGTTGGTGTGCACGAAGTATTTAGATTGTAAATCTGCGAGTTTCAATCCTGCGCGGTGCTTTAGGGAAAGCGCTATGGACACCGGATTCCAAGCTCAAAGACAGGGCCCTCCATTCTTCACAATGTGTTAATCTTAAACTTGTCTTTTCCTGTAATTTAACTCATGTATAGCGCTACGGAATAATTGTTGTTACAAATAAACAATAATAATAATAATAATAATAATAATACTGTAAAAATGTTCTATGCAGCTAATTTCAATGCTACCTACAATACATTTGATGCAGCAGATATCAAAAAAATAAAAGCAGTTGTGCCTTTTGCATGCACCCTCAAAATGTTCATATCTGTGGTTACACCATTAAGTTTTCTGGGTGCTGTGTCTACTAAAAAGTGTTTGCACTCTGTGTTTTTTCTGTAAATTGATTATTTCACATCCTCATAGCCAGCCACTTACTTTATTAAACAAATCCCATATGCCTTATAAATAGAATAGATCTAGATCAAGAAAAAATGCATGCAGTGTGTGCTGAGGGCTCTTAAAGAAAGAGAGGGCACTAAATAGCCACATAAACTTTCATGGCAGCGCCACCTGCAGTGTGATCTAGGATAAAATAGTACAATTGGTAATGCATAGTGTAACACAAAATTTATTTTATTTTACATATGATGCCTATTATTGTTTATTATTAGAGTTTAATGTTGTGATTAATTACAATAACAAGGTATAGAGTTAATTTATTTAAAACAGAATGCCATCAACTTCATAGTTTACTAAGAAATAGTTTTTACTTATTGAGCTAAATACAACTGTCTCTTTTCCCCTTCAGGTGACAGTGACCTTGTAAATAATATGTATGAGCCTGATCAGGATCTGCTTGCTGGTGAAAGTGGAGAAGAAGAGACAGAAGACAGCATCATGTCACCCATTCCTGTAGGACCTCCTTCACCATTCCCTACCAGTGAGGAGTTCACCCCAAAGGAGGGCTCGCCTTATGAGGCTCCTGTGTACATTCCAGATGACATTCCAATCCCACCAGACTTTGAACTCAGAGAATCCTCCATTCCAGGAGCTGGACTGGGTATTTGGGCCAAAAAGAAGCTTGAAGTTGGAGAACGTCTTGGACCTTACATAATGATGCAGAAGACCACATTAAAAGAGACCAATCTGGGGTGGGAAGTAAGTCAAATCTTTGTTTAATCACTCTCAGTCAAAATGGTTTTACTAAATTAAATCGGACAGTGTGGCCTAGGGCAGAAGGATATGGGTGGGAGTCAGCTTATTCCTGTCAGATATTTACGTCTTGTAATTATATTGTGGTATTAAAAATGTTGTTACAAGTTTACCAATGAGAGCAAAATCAAATAGAGTTACAATATGTCAATAATGCATTTCATACATCAGCAGTCTCACACTCTTAATGTCATGAGATATGAGTATCTGCATTTTTTCGGATGCTTGTATGCAAATGCATTGAACTGGCCATACGCATTCTTAAAGGGACACAATACTTCACAGTATGAATATGATTATTGTAAACAGAGTTGCAATTTTCTTACATGTCTTCCATACCTTCCATTCCATTTTCTCCTTACATACCTGGCATATCAATCACCCTCTACTTTTCCCGGTATCACAATACTAAATATTGTTGGTACCAATGGGGCTTGGTTTGGGGAAACTATTTTGGCTTCCATCAGTAATACATTGCACACTCTGCCTATCAAATTCCTCCGGCACAAGAGATGTTAAATTCAATGCCATAGGTAATCTCAAATTTAAATGTCTCTATTCTTGATGGATGTTATCATTTCAAAGGCCAGGTTCACACAAAAACTGTTATTTTGTACAAAGACCTGAACAGTATGCACAATTTATTCGCTCTGATGCTGCCACGGTATCTCAGCTGAAAGATGCTTAGCCTCAGGGAATGTTCATTCATTGCTCCTACCTTCCCCACTTATGTATGTATTACAATGCAAACCATTTATTTAAAACCCATTAAGGTCATTTCATGGTTAGCAGAGGCACTCATCACACCTCTATAAAATCTGTATCTATTAACACTCATCTTCTCATTTTTATTATGTTTTATAGGAAACTGTACCCAGTGCATATTTAGTTAAATATATTGCATTTTCCAGCAACCAGAAGAACAATATAGTACGATATAATACATTTGTAGACATAGATTACCATGTTGACATACTACTTATGTTCCATGGAAATTAACACTTCTGTCTTCATTAAGGTGTTTCTAAATAAAGAAAACAAACTAGCTGATTAACAAAATGCTGACTAAATAGTAAATAATCTGACCTTTATTCAACATCGCTCATTTATTTGTTTGTTTAGAGTCAGATCAATAATGTAAATTGACTGTGTTTTCTTGATGGGTTTTTGCTTTTTGACACTGATGAATTGGAAGTTTCCAATTCTATTTAAATTAAAATAATTCTAAAAAATAAGATAACTGAAAAATTAAAATTGCTTAATTGTACTTATAAGTATTATTTACTTTGTAAGTTTGTGGCAATGTGCCAAATGGCCACTGAAATCTATTTAAAATATATGCTTTTGAAGAACTACAAGTAAAATATACAAACATTTTTAGAACATTTTTAGAGTGTAAAAAAGTAATAAAGCCTTTCAGGTATTACCTTTTATAAGCAATTATGCAGCAGTGGAGTCCGCCATTTTGATTTCTACTAACCAATGTGTTGTGGTAGAAAAATTATTTCATTTCAGAGGAAGCTTCTGACTGTGCTATGGGAATATAGAAGAGTAATATAAAAATGGCTTGATAGTCTTTCACAAATGCCATTCCTGCAACTTATTCATCATATTAGTGAGCAGGCATATCTTTCTTAAAGTTACAAGATATATTGAACAGTGTTTATGTTTATTATCCACTTGAAAACAGTTTCCATACCTTACATCCCATTTTCTCCTCCCATACCTGGCATATCACCCTCTATTTTGCCCTCTACACAAAACCTATCTGTGTGTGCCTATACATTTGCCTCTATCCTTTTATTATAATACCTTTTTTTCTATTTTTGTAAATAAATAAGTCAGAGGAAAATTAAACAGAGGAATAACTTGCAGTAATATTGTCTAACTATATTAATAAAGTAATGACTTAAAAAAAGAAAAGTCAGTCTAATATGTGCAATAATTCTCCGACTGAGAGCATCTAATTAGTTTTTTGTTGTTGTTTATTCAAATGACCCTTGGGGCTTAGTCTCCATAAGGGTTATAAGGGGCTCCAGACATGGACCCCTTGCTTTAGGAAGTTCAGTTACACCCTACTCTTGAGGCCCAAGAAAGACCAAAACGTACATCTGGGGTTTCCTGTTTCTCCTGTTCAGGGTAGAATTGCCTGGTATTTCGGGGCTTGACCCATAGACTTAAAGCTTCATATTATAGTTTGGAATGTATTATGCCTATTAGTGGAAGATTAGTAGTCGTATAGTGCAAACATGCTCGGCCAGAAACACTAAAATACGAATTGTCGCAATATCTCTCCATTACTGTGTTATACACACTAACATATAACATCACCAAGTGTTCTTCAATACCTTACCCTTTAGCATATATACGGCCTGGTGTGTGGTGAATAATCAGGACTGAGCCTGTATAAGTATTGTAGCTAAAATGACCTTTCTACAATGGGTATTACATTGTTTGAAAAAGCCTTAATAAGTATTATTACATTAACACCTTGTAAACCACAAACCATGAAATCCAACTCTTTAGATCTGACAGATCTTTACTTTAGTACGAGCTGCAAACAACTGAAAATAAACTAAAACAAAGACACTTGAACTGTCAGTTACATGGAATACAAAGCCCCATGTCTGGGCTTGATCTGATGGATGTGCTAATGACTCACAATTCCAGATACAAATCACTTATCTACATTTGTATTACATTGGTGAGTGAGAGTAAACACACCTTTCTTACAACCTGTATGAGAACTTCAAAAGATCTCACAAATCATGGCCAGTAATCTGGCTTTAAAAGGGGTTCTATCGGTCACAAACCTCTTATTGTTTTATCAGAAGCTACAATATTTGACTAGTAATCACACACATACCTGAGCCTATCTAGAATCAGCTTCAGGTCTTATCAAATTGTTATGTTGCATTTAAAGGCACACAATCACCTTGGTCAAAATATTGTATTTTTGTACGCATTGCATCAGGTATAGCCTATAATATATTTTTTTTGTGTGCAATTGTCCCATTTGTAAATTAGCTGATATTTCAAAAGCTTTGTTGTATTGATGGCATCGGAATATATATAATTAACAAATACACTAAAAAGAGCACAAAATGCAAATTATCTAAAATGAAGTGTATGAAATGCTGTACAAAATATACTTGCAGAATAAAGGCAGATATAGCATAGGCACAGTCCTGTAAGTATACAGGCCCCTTTCTAGTATACTGTATATACACACACATATACATATGCTGTATGTGTGCATGTTAATCCGGAAAGAAAATGTATTAAGATGAATAAGGGAGGAGGTTATCTCAAATGACCAAATACAACTCTGCACAAGAGCTAGGCTAGCGAAGGATTGAAGTGGAGGCGAAAGGATAGGGATGGTTGTTGTTTTATGGATAAGTATGCCTCTTTGACCATGGACATAAAGATGTCCTGGTATATTACGGTCCATGAGGTCACAGAGAGTCGAAAACAACTGAACAACGCAAATAAAAAATGCCTCTTTGTACTCACTAAGCTATGTTCTCCATTGCTTTGATTCTTCAGCTAGGATGTATTAAAGACCAAAGAGAGTGTGAAATAAATATAAAAACAAAAAACAAAAACAATATATATATATATATATATATATATATATATATATATATATATATATATATATATATATGTATAAACACAATAGATACTTTTTCTAATCTGATTATCGTTGACTACAGGTCTTTAGTACAATAACATATTTAACATGGGACACAGCTAAACCTTGGACAATCCTTAAAATGACCTTGAGACACTTTTCTAGTCTCTTATCCTGATGCAAGCTTATATTTGCCTTCTTTTTTTAAGTAATGTTCCATATCTCTATTACTCACTGAACCTCAAGCCTGGTACGGGCAGTTTCTATTATTTGCAATCGTGTTGACTTTGTGATATTATTTATTTTTGGTCTACGTGAGAATACTTTCTCTCTCCATGGTGCTCTTCATGTTCCTATGGCATTCCTTTGTTCCATGATCCTGACCTGACAGCTACCTTTATACCCGAAGTTAGAATTATTTGCCATCACTCCAACGTCCTCAAACACAGCCACAGACCCACCCAGCCACTATCTATTCTGACCTTGTTTTCACATTTCATGTAGATAAATTGCTTGCTTTGTGCTGCATCTTTTCTCTTTCTGTGCTAATTCTCTGTCCATAAGAAATTTGCAAGATACCTTTTCAGATTGACACACTATCTAAAGCAAAGTTTGGATAAGTGCAATTTGTAAGTAACTGAGATCATGATCAAGTCAACACCTGACATTCAAATGCAAATCACTACAGCAGTTTGTATTGCGTGTATGGAAATGTGTTGGATGAGTAGAATTACCAGTATACAACACCGTTTTAAAAAGGACATAAAAAAGTACCACCTCTAATCTTACTGAAAACAATATTTTAAAATAAGTAATCTTAAAGTCGAATATTATTTAAAAATAATTTAGATGGCTAAACTTTAGAATTACCTAACTATGATATGACATTCGGCAGGCTGATCGGTCCCTCTTCCCTAAGTATCACTGCATATAGACATTGCTGTGCATATACATTGTACTGCACTGCATCCTCAGGCAGCATCCAGAAAATGTGCTGCCCTAGGCCTGAGCCACACAGGCCTGGGTAACAGCACACCCCTGTAAGCATCACTCCCCAAGGATATACAGCACTAGTACATGCGCATAGTGAAATAAGTCAGAAAATATTCATTTGTCTTTTCAGGAGAAAACCTAGCAATTAATGGATAATTGTAATAGTATGTGTGAATATCTTTGACCATTTAAATGTTGTGATTTGTGATATTGTAACCTTTTTATATTAGCATACATTGTACAATTTCACCAAATAATATAGGGCATTTTCAGGTGTAATGCAATGCAAAAAAAAATTCTAAAACACTTCTCTACTGGTAAGTGAAGTTCTTGAAGTTATATTTTAATATGTAGCTCTAACTCTCTAACTGAATTATTGACCATTTATCCTGGCTTTGTGCTTTTGGTATGATAGAGGTTGATGAAAATACAGCATATACAAACACTTATACACAAACAAAAGTAAAGATACACTCAAGAGTATTATTTTGCTTAATATATAGAAAGAGATGGTGGTATCAACTGTAACAAAAAATAAAAGTGGGATAAGGATGATATCCAAAAAGGCCCCTCTGGTCAGACTTAGCTTTTTGTAAACCTAAATTCTTATAAAGGTGCCATAGTGTTATATATATACCCTATTTTTCCATGTATAAGATTATATTTCTTGCCAAAAGTTTGAAGTTTAAATTAGGGGGGTCGTCTTATACACGGAATACAGCACAGCGGAGCGAGCAGCAAAACTACAATTGGCCGCTAGATGTCGCTGTTTGAGCCATTAGTGTAACAGGTGTGGAGGAGGAGGTAGAGGAACAGCGCAGGCAGGAGGAGGAGAGCAGCAACAAGGGGCCAGGAAAGAGCGCACCCAGAACACGCATTCCTTCGGGACAAATACTCTGGCAGAGGATGCGCTGTGGCTGTCACGGGGAGAGTAGAAGCGGGAACAGGGAGAGCTGCATCATGTCCGACACAAGGCGGCGGGTGAAGGTCTACACGCTGAATGAGGACTGGCAGTGGGATGATAGGGGCACCGTGCACGTCTCCTCCACATACGTGGAGCCGCTGAAGGGGATGTCTCTGCTGGTGCGGGCCGAGTCTGATAGTGAGACCCGGGGAATGTGGTGGGAGAGGCCTCATACTGCCTCTGTGTGAGGGAAAAATGCACGCATTTTTTTGCCTAAAGATTCCACCATGATTGCATCTTTATTTCTTCATTTTTAACTAAAAAAATAGGGGTCGTCTTATACATATATATATACATATATATATATATATATAAAATTACACTCTTTACATAATATAATTACAGAAAAAAAATTCAAAAGCACCATTTAAATATTAAGCCACATGGCTTTTATTTTTGCATAGATTATTTATTCTCCTAAAAAAAAAATCACACAAAGCCTTCTTTAAATAAGCCAAGTGCTGTTATCCAGGATGTTTTGTACTTGACACTGTGGTGACTCAGTCTCATTTTAATAAGAATACTCCAGGTTTTCCTTTCTGTTTTTCAAAGAGGAAATGATTAGGTAATATTCATCGGATCCCTGTTACTCTGTAAATGGAATTCTCTGAAATGGCTCCGGGTGTATTATGCCTTGAGAAGAGACGCATCCACATTAAAAGACTTCCTTTATTTTGTGTGATGTGATTGAATTTATGCATGTTCTCCTGAGTCTATTACTCCCCTGCCTGCTGACACAGAACATATAGTCACAGGGTCTGGAATAAATCACACCACATTTTGAGTTTATTGCCCCTGTGGAGCAAAAAAACAATGATTTTTGATCATTTATTGAGTAAATAATGACATTTATCATAGCACTGTTTATTTTTCTAATTAAGAGATGGCGTCCATTGACAACCATAAGGAAAATATTGCCTCAGAAGTCATCTATTTTGCGCACATTTTCTAACGAGGCAGTTGGATGGTTTACAGAACAGTGAAAAAATATGGAAAAAGTAGAAAGAAGCAAAGTGTATTTATGTTTTGCGAGGAAGCTGTAAACATTGGAATATGTTATGTCTAAAGCTCTAACCGCTTCATTTTTGTAGTGGTTCCATTGTATATATGATTGGTGTTATATAAATAAAGTTACATACATACAAATAGTCTAAACCCTGAATAAGCAAAAAATCTTCATACTATAGTCTCCTCAAGCAGATTCTAAAATGATGTAGAAATTGAACGTGCACATGTTATTACCATGTTGACCCTACAGAGATCTGGCCACACAAATAATGTTTATGCAGCTTTTATGATGACCAGTAAAAGTTGTATAAAATATATAGTAAATAAAAAGTACATCTATGTTCACATTTGAATGTCTAAAGCAAGTTAAAAAACCTGCTTCCAGCTCAGAGTTCTGAGAAAAACAGTTATTACACTGCATTCTGGGAAGTTGAGCTGGGACACACAAATATGCCCACAAATGCCTCGCTCTTCATTCCATAGCCATTATCAAACATGGCTTCCTTTAAGCTTATGCATGCTGTATTACACAGTTGTATAAAATATATATATATATGTTTGAGAATTCTAAGTCTAAGTCTAAGAGCATAATTGGATATAGAAAATGTCATAAACCTAGTTTTTAAATTAAAAAAACAAAATAATAATGTCTCTGCTGGTCCCTGGAGGCATCCACAAAACTTTATAAAAGTTGTATATGTTTGAGGGGCTTTTACACTTCTGCATGGGCATGGCTTACAGTTATTCTTGCAACCTGTCTGCTTTTAAGCATGTCGAGGGAAAGGAGTATTGGTCCAATTATTGAAGACCATTCCTATCCCATACCCCTTTACTGATATGTAATATAACCACAATTCCTAAGCCTCCAAACTATCAGGAAATGTTGAAACCGGACAAAATGGAACCTTCTGTACACAGTGAGACTTGAAGCAAGGCATTTCATCTTTTGGTGCATTCAGGGTGTCAGCCTGAATCACAATCGCTACACATGTTAAAAAAAAATGGTTTATCTAGTTCCAGATATATAACGATACCCGTATCAATATGAATGCACAGGTACCTTATAAAATTCAGACCATGTGGTTATTTCCCCCCTGGTCCACTTGCTGAAATGATACAGCTGCAGGGAAGTAGTAGTACTATCTGCCACAACATGAACCAATTTATAAAAGATAGAAGGAGCTCCAGACTAAAGAGGAGAATAAATCAGCTTTTTTTCAGTGCGTTTCTTCAAGAAAATAAATCAAGAAACTTTTTTTTTTTAATTTCTGGTAAATTTACCATTTTAAAAATGATGAAAGCTATAGTATTAAAAAAGCCTTTCAAACATAATGATGATGTTGATCAACTCTTCAAAATAATTGAAAAACTCTATTTATTTCTCTTTATCAAGATTAATACACTATGCTATATTACCTTCCACTTCTTGTGGTGAAGGAGCTTGTGTACTTCAATTAAGCTGTGAGCTATACCATGTAGGGTCACTTAACATGGGCAGGTCAGAGCAGAGAGGTCAGACACATTGCGGTCCACTGGAGAAGAAACTGGCAACCCACTCCAGTATATTTGCCAAGATAACCCTATGGCTAAGCATGACCAGTCATAACGATTGTGCCTGGTGTGTTGTTGCACATAGGGTCACAGAGAGTCAGACAAAACTGAACAACAATATTATCTTACTACGTGAGCACATATTGATAGGGCAATTTAGTATCTTGGCTCCACTGCACCACTTGCTTTGGTTTTTATTAATATTTTTAACTTGTTTCTAGTACTAGTCGGTCAACAAAACAACCAAATAAAGCTCTGGATGGGTTAACATTAAACCTTCTCCAGCGCTGTTAGTAAGTATGAGAGAATCTGTTTAAAAAGCAATGACTAAGAATACCACAGTCAATTTTAATAATCTTCCCATACGCAGGAATAACTCACCAGTAATGGAGATGAGTGCTGAAGCTTTAAATAGATCTCCCTTATTCACTAGCAGAGGAGGGAAATAAATATTTTCCTTTCATATTTAATAGTCATCACTGCATACTGAGTTCTTTTATAGGGTTTTATCATCTCCCCTCATAGGAAGAATGACTATTCCGCGGTAGTGACCACACCACAGTTGTGACAAAATAACATTTTGATTAATAAAAATAAAATACTTGAAGGTCACATTTTTTTGTTTGCAACTTAAAGAACCCCTATAGTGCTTATACAGAAGTGTTTTGTGTTCATTATTAGTAAGTAAAAAAAAATCAATACAGCTTTTACAACTTATATTTGAGCTTTAGTGGTTTAGATTTTAGCTGATATACTTCTCATTACTATCAGGGATGATTATCAAGGTTCTTTCCTGATGGGAGTCTTTACATGCCTCCTTATCTGTATTGGCTACCACAGGCTGGTCAGATAAATAAACAAACAAGATCCTACTGTAGGACTAACACAGTTGCCCTTTAAATTACCAAAGTAATGATGCAGATTTGTATAAAGGAATGGTTAAAACGTAAGTATTCAAATGTCCTTGTAAAAGATAAGAGGAACTCTAGTCTGCAGATGGCGGGAAATCAGCTACTTACATTATATATTTTTCATTACAATAAAAGTATTTTATAATGGTTGTTACTCCTTAGGGGTTATGAAAGCTAGACTATTATAATATGCTTTTAAGGCTTGTGAATATTGTAGGCAATAACCAAAAACAGGGCTCCCTCCTATAGGCAAGGGAGACACATGTCAGGTGAAGCGACCATTCCTAATCCTTCATAACTAAGATTAAATGACCACTGTCTTTTAAACAATTAACAATTAATCCACATAATACAAAATATCTGATGTTACTATGTGTCATCCATGAACATAAATCTATTTTAGAGAAGATCTTACATTTTGAAGATCAGTTTGTATATTGTAAATACCAATCTTAAGTACTTTCTAATAGCTTGAAGCCTAAATACTAATTTATCAGACTGTGGGGGTGGGCAGGTGGTAGACCTGTTGACGCTTTTGTAATTTGACACCTATTCCCTTCCCCGCACATGCTCAGAAGCAGGCAACTCCACCAGTATTTGCAAGCTCAGAAGCAATCAGCACCAATATTAGCATGCCATGTCCTGCAGAAATGTAAATGCCTGTACTACACATGCCACTTTAACTAAATGATCATGGATGCCTCCAGGGTCTAGCAGAGTCGTCACATTCTGTTAAAAGCTAGCTTTATGGCATTTTCCCTGCTTAATTACACTCTCTATATATTTTTTCACCATCAAGTGGGCCTGTAATGAATTATGTTACTTATTTAACTTTAATAATTTGATATTTTATTAATTGAATCTATAAAAATCTAGTCTACTTCCTGCTCACTCTCTGTTGTAATAATAATCAGATATTAGAAGGATTCCTGACACCTGGCTAAGTGGTAGCTTGCTAGTTTAATCAAGTTCCAGGCTGGTGATGATGATCTCTAAACCGTTTAGCGTATTTACTTTGATCGCAGGCATGCACTCTCGAGTGGGGTGAGTAAATAAAGGCTAGGCTGCTGTTATGTGCAAAAAGAGCCATTTTTATTTCACACACCAGGAGTTAAATGCTCTTGCAACTTGCTTGGCACCTTAAAGAGGAAGTCATGCAGCAAAATAAAGACAGTAGTATATAAGAAATTGATGTAATGAAACCTGTTGACTTGTTAAAACAACTGTAAACATTGTTCACCTTTTGTTAATTTGTGTTTTCTTGGTGATCAAATTATATGGCAGCACTGAAAATACTTGGCAGCTTTTACAAGTCACATGGGCTGCAATATGCATCGGAGAATGTTAAAAAATGTCTACGTCCGATGGGGAAAATGGCAACCTCTGCAAAGCACATCACAATCCTGTGATACTTAGGGTCAGATTTATATATCTGGCACACCTAGGCACAAACTCTTTAGCTGCCCCTAAATGTATTGTTATGCAAATGAGGCGCACATAGGCAGCTGCCTTGTTCGGCTAGTTATAAATCTGGCCATAGTGAATCTCCCATATTGTATTAGCAAAGCTCTTTCCTTTTGTTTGCAAATTAGTAGGGGACATAGAGCCTTTGTAAAGATCATTGGCTAGGAGTGAGAGAGACACAGCACCCCTTCCCTTTCTCTGGGCCAGAAGCAGACCTCTTGGATAAAAGTATGAAACCAAAGCTTTCCAGAAATGTAAATGCCCTTCTTAGACACACAAATTCCATCAATTTAACATGGATGCCCCCATAATCCTGCAGAGGCATCATACATATTATTATTTTTTTTCTAATTAAAACCTACATGTATGGCATCTTTTCTTCTTAATCATGCTCTGAATCCGAATTAACATTTTAAAACAAATATTTTGTCTTTCATTATGCAGTGGTCCTTTATAATTGGTTAAACTTTTTGTAGACCATGCATTTTTTTGAAGAAGATATACAATTAATATCCCATTTTTTTTCTGTTAAGACCTTTCTGAAGTTCATTCTACATTATCAGCAGAGTAATTTCACGAGCAGAGCTAGGATTTGTGCCATTTAGGCCCAGGACATTGTCTGTCACAGCTGCAGTCAAGATAAACCTTCACCCAGAACAAAGTTGGAATGACCTTTTACAAGCAGAAATCTGCCTTGTTTCCCTCCAGACTAATTTATCAACCTTGGTTTCAGCACAGGCTCTCAGCAGAGGCCTGAAAGAACATTATAAAGAGCATGAATGAACAGGAGGATTAAGATGCTTGGCTAGGCCTTCTTATTCAACAGACACCTTCTGGATTTACTGAGATGTAAGCTGTAAATGACCATAAGTGGTGAACAGCCTTAAACCTGAAGACTGTTTGCCGAAGAGAAGTGGAGTGGAGAAGCGGTTAAGTTATTCTGTGAAAGTCTGGCCAGGCTCAACTTGATTGTGACAGTGGATAGTCAAGTATTTTTGTCTCTGCCCTCTCAGTTGTTCTTTGGCTTAGGAAACACAATGAACAAGACACAGACAATAGCCTAGTGTAGTAACAAAGCACACAGTAAGATGTATTTTGTCGGTTTAATATGTGATGCAAAATATTAACAAACAGACTTCTAAAAACAAGATAATTCACTAATTTAAAAACTAACTTCTGTAAAAAAATATGCTCTGTGCTTATATAGAGCATTGTCCAATTGGCCGAATTGCAATTTAATAAGGCTGTGAATCAATTGACAGAAGTATTAATTAACCATTAAAATATGAACTAGCACTCTGTTTGGATCCATTATCAAATGATGCTCAAAAGTCCCAAGGTAGTTCCAGGGTCACACAGGTGCATCAAAATGTATCTTTTTTTTTTTAATTAAAAACTAGCTATGGCTTTTTTCATGCATAATTATGCTCTTAGTCAGACTCAAAGAACCTTGTTCAATTGAGGCTTAGGGAGATCCAGGCTTTAGAAACGAAGGCCGTAAGTTATTTTGCTATTCAATTGGCGTCTTTTTGCAGGCTCTGATTGGGTTACGGGCTCCGGCCTCCGATTCATTGCGATGGTTAACATCACAAGTTAATGCCCCTCCAAGCCTTTAATCTTTCACGGCCGGACAAGTTCCGAACCCTAATTCAATTGCTCCAATTCCCCCTTGATAACCACTCCGTCAAGGCCGCAAATGGCAAAAGTTGGTCCACAAGTTACGGGTTCCAAGGAGGACTTGCAATGGGCTTAAAGACATGCCCGGAGCACTTTAAATGTAAATAAAAAATCAATACTGTACTTCAAAATACGGGGAAATGCGGAAAATATGGAATATACAATTTAATTTATTAATGTGTAATTTTTAGAGTGATATCAATCTCGGGAATCAATGAGTTAATACATATCAGGCCACCAATGTGTACTATTAGATTGGCTTCATTCATATTTAATATTTAGTGATTTGCTATTTGATTGACATGTCCCCTCCATCAGCCCTATGAAATTCCAAGCCCATTAGTTCAATGTGAGACCCGCAACGGCTGCGGGCTTGTAAAATGTTACAGAGCTATTAAATCCGGGCTGGGTGCGAGTTACGGCCTTGCTTAATTGATCATGTTCACGCCCCTGAAGTTCTACAAACGATAGCATGGCTTATGAATTTCGCTATAGGCCCCTAACTTGCGGTCTTGAATAGCACCATAAGTCGCAGACGTGGCGGGCCTGCAGCAGGCCCGCAGACATATGGTCTTGCACTTGAATGAGGCTCATAGTTTTCAAATATATATAATTTTCATTGTGCAGCAGTCCTTTAGGATGAAACCAACGTGCTGTTGGGGACACAGTATCAATTTAAAGATTTCAAAGCAGCCTATATTTCTGACAGCATATCTCTACAGTTCATTAGATACCTTATTTTTTTTTAATACAGTTTTGCGTTTGTTCACGACTTAACATTTTATAGCATAGCACCAAAGGGTTCTCTGCATAGTAACCATTATATCCACCCAGGACACCTTAACTAATTAGGCTGAAATAACTAGCGCTGATTTCTCATGGCAATCATTATCATCAAAGATACAAAGCCCGTGGATTATGTCGTGAATTTCAGGAATTCATGCTATTAAATTGCATTTAACTTGAAGCTGAAGCATTCTACTGGTCAGCAGGCCTAGTATCTCTTGGGTAGTTCTTAGACTTTGAGCTCTAATACCCTTTTCTACTAGCAAAAAAGTGTGTATATTCAATTTTGATAACATATTAACGCTCCTGTGGAATTAATAAACCGGAAATTTTCTATCAGGGGACTTGAAAATGTATTTATTTGTTATAGTTCCTGGTGACATTCTTAAAAAACACATAAAACAGGGGATGGGGGAAAGAGACAGAGGGGAAGGGGCAGAGACACGGGAGGGAGTAGGGGGAAGAGACAAGGGGGGGGAGACACAGGAGAGGGGGGAAGAGACACATTGGAGGGAGTGGGGGGAAGAGACCCAGGGTACAGAGGGGGGAAGAGACAAAGGGGAGGGGGAAAGAGACACAGGGGAGGAGGGGAATAGACACAGGGGAGGGGCGAAAGAGAAACAGGAGAGGAAGGAGAGAGGGAAAGGGACACAGGGGATGGAGGAGGTGGGGAAAGAGACACAGGGGAGGGGGAAAGACACAGGGGAGGGATGAAGAGACACAGGACGAGATACATAGGGGAATGGGGGAAGAGACACATGGGAGGTAGTGGGGGGACAGAGACATGGGATGGGGGAAGAGACACAGGGGAGAGAGTGGGAGGAAGAGACACAGGGGAGGGAGGATGGGGAAAGGGACACAGGGGAGGGTGGAGAGACACAAGGGATGGGGGGAAGACACAGGGGAGGGGGAAGAGACACAGGGGAATGAGTGGGAAGACACAGGGGAGAGAAAAGGGGTGAAGAGACACAGGGGAGGGACGATGGGGGGAAAGAGACACGGGATGGGGGAAGATACACATGGGAGGGAGTGGAGGGGAAAGAGACACAGGGAAGGGAGTGGGGAGACACAGGGGGAAAGAGACACAGGGGAGGTGGGAAGAGACACAGGGGAGGGGGGAAAGAGATACATTGGAGGGGGGAAGAGACACAGGGAAGGGGGAAGAGATACAGGGGAGGTGGGGGAAAGATACATGGGAGAAGGGGGAAGAGACACAGGGAAGGGAGGAGGGGGGAAAGACATAGGGAAGGGGTAAATGAGGCATGGGGAGCGACACAGGAGGGGGGAGAGAAATAGGGGAGGGTGGGAAGAGACACAGGTGAGAAGAGGGGGGAGGAAACACAAGGCAAGTTACTAGTACATTTATATTATTGCTCATTGGCTGACAGCGGCCTGCAGGATCAGTTATATATTTGAATGTCTTTTTTTTTTTTTTTTTTAAAGAAAAACATTTAAAAATAAAACACACAGTGGTACATTATCAAATATTTAAAAGATGAAAAAAATGTAAGGTATCCTAAATATTATACATTTACATACTAAAACATAAAAAATCCTCACCAGTGGCATAACAATTCTTAATAATATGTCCAGAGTGAAGGTACCCTCCATTTTATCTGTGTATCCTGCCCAACATGGAAGCCTTGCACCAAAAATGTCGAAATGGCTCCACAGGTTTAACAGGAATAATTCAGGATAAAAAAAAAAATCCACCATATGTATAAACATTCCCGTACAGGTTGAGCATCTATTTCAGCCCATGTTTTTCCCATTCTTGCCTTGAATCTGAGATTAATTCCACAGCACAAAACAGATGTTTGTTTTAGTTTGCCTCAGAATCTTAAAAATAAACTACCCTTTTTTAACAAAAAAAAAGGCATCACATATCCAGCTCGTTAGCCTGAGCAATTAGTGTGTTATCTCAATCTTCTGTGGAGCTTTCAGTAACTTTCTGCTGATATAAACACCATCAATAATTCTGTCAAGAAGCACTGTCCCTCGTGACTTTGCCTATATATGTGTGTACAAGTTGCAGCACAGAAATAAGAGAAATGACATCCTGCTTTGCTATACATTATTACCAGAACAAAGGTTAAAGCATCTGTGACACAGACTTTCTATAATGCGGAATATTTTCTGGAGACGCGTAAGAAAAATAAATACAGCAAACTGTAATTTTTGCCTCAAAAAATGAGGTAAAGGTCTGTTGTTTCTTTAACAAAATGAAACAATTTTAACAATAATCTATAACAAAGAATTATTGTAGAAAATTAATACACTTTTGTATAAGTTTAAAATGGCTTTATAAACTTTATTGGACGTTGCCAGTGCTACCAGGGGATTTCTTCCATCTGCAGTTCTCTGTTGAGACTTTTGCTAAGTGGACTCTTCACGTTCATTATACTGTACATTACTTCTGGACCGCTACCTTGTCGTGGTGAAAGGGCTTGTCAATGAAGCTGTGAGCTATACCATGTAGGGTCGCCCAAAATGAGAAGGCCATAGATCAGACAATTTGTGTTCCACTGGAGATGAACTAGCAACCCACTCCAGTATCTTTGCCAAGATAACTTATGGATAAGCACAACCAGAGACATAATGACTGGAAGATGAGCCCCTCTAGTCAGAAGGTGCCTTACTGGTGAAGAGCAGAGGGTAAGTATGAGTAGCACCAGATCTAATGAAGTGGTTGGGCCAAGGTTGAGTGGAGGACCTGCTGCGGATGTCTCTGGAGGGGAAAGGAAGTCCACAGCTGCAAAAAACAGTTCAACAGGGCATGCCGACCTTCGCTGCAGAACAGCGCGCTGTGATCAGGGAGACGAGAACTGCGCCCTGATGATGCTCCGCGCTACAACTTGCATCCCATCTGTTTAAGAGGCCCCCATCTCATGCTTACTGGACCTTCTTGGCAAGGTAAGGGTCTGACAGTGTGCCATATGGGCCAGGCACTAGGTGCATGTTGCATTGCATGTTTATCATGTATGTAGTGTTAAACATGCAATGCAACATGCTGCTAGTGACACATGCACACAATGACAGTGACATTACATACAATATGCTTCTAGTGACACATGCCAGTCCCACATGGCACACTGTCAGCCCCTTACCTTAGCCTTGGCAGCCACCAGCAAGCAGGTCCAGTAAATATGAGATGGGGCAGATTGGATGCAGTCTGGAGCGCAGAGCGGAGTTCTCTGCGCCCTGATGATGGTGCACTGGTCTCCAGCACGAAAGACGTACCACCGTTCAACACAGGAACCAAGAATGTTAGAACTATGAACCAAAGCAAACTGGACGTGTTCACAGATGAGATGCCATGATTAAACATCGATATCCTGGGAATTAGTGAACTCAAAGAGACTGGAACTGCACAGACAACCACCAGATCTTCTAATGTGGTCAGGAATCCTGCAGAAGAAACAGAGTGGCCCTCATAATCAATCAAAGGGTGGCAAAAGCAGTGCTCGGTTACAACCCAATAAATGACAATGATTTCAATTAAATTTAAATTCTACGAAAATATTCAAAACCTCTGAGATAAAACACCAAGAAAAGATGTTATTGTCAGTATGGAACCAAACAATACCTGAAACAACAGGCAGATTTGGCCTTGGAGCAAAAAAAAAGCAACAGATCAGACATTAGTCTGTCTCTTCCTAGTAATCACCCTCTTCCAACAGCATCAGAGATGACTCTACACATGGACATCACCAGATGGACAATATAGAAATCAGATTGACTATATACTTTAGAGCCAAAGATAGAGGTGCTTTATATAGTCAGCAAAAATAAGATCTAGAGCTTCTTATTGCAAAGTTCAGAATTAAGCTGAGGAAAAGAGGGGAAAACATCAGACCAAGCAGAGATGAAATAAATAACATCCCCTGTGAATATGCAATGGAGGTAGAGAAAATATTTAAGGGACTATACATGCAAGATAGAATGCCTGATGGACTTTGGACAGATGTTTGTGACACTGTGCAGAAAACAGCAACAAAGAATATCCCCAAAAGAAAGAAAAATAAGAAGGCAAGCTGGCTGTCTGATAAAACTTAGAAAGTAGCCCAGGAAAGAAGGAAAGTGAAAGGTAGTAGAGAAGCAGAGACAAGGAGACACTCTATAGTGAGTGATGTAAAGAAATAGAAGAAGATAGCAGAATGGGAAAGTCACTAAATCTCTTAACGAAAATTCTGGATCTCAAGGGAACCTTTTATGCCAAAGTGAACGTGATAAAAGACAAAACTGGTTGGAAATTAACAGAAGTAGATCAGATCCAATATATGGATCTGGAACTAACAGATGTGCAAGCCAGGTTTGGCAGAGGCACAAGAAATAGAATTGACAATGATGGCAAAATCGGAGTTGGATAGATAATGTTATTAAATAAAAGAACATGAGCTTGAGGGATTTTAGCTGGGGAGTGGCTGACAGTGGCTGATAGAAGTGCCTGGTGTGCTGTGGTCCATAAGGTCACTGAGAGTCAGACACAACTGAATGACTGAACATCAACAACTATTCAATCACAAGTCATAGATATGATAAAACACTTAGTAAATGTAAGTTACTTGAATGTAGAGCATATCATAGAGCTTTGCGTGGGGTAATATGTACAGCAAAGAGTATTGGGGTGTATATAAAGTAAGTCACCTGTTCTATGTAATTGAAATTTTAAGATACAGAGAAGAAACAATATATATTGTTGCTCTTCAATGAAAATACCCCTACTAAAGCCCTTTCCTTCACTTTCCTACCTGTTCCCTAATTAAGCAAGAAAGTACTCTCTATTCTAAGTCATTGTTAATTTATTTTTGGAAATGTGTTTAGGTTTTTCATTAGCTCTTCCTTGTAATTTTTCTTCCCTTTTTTGTGCCTTTGATATAACAGTTTCAATTAATGGCTTGCTTTCCTTGTTCTACTCACTTCTGAAATGTTAAATAAAGAAGGCAGAAAGAACAGCTTCAGAATAATTGCAAGTTTATGAATAGCATGTTTCATAGAGAAACATCCCACACAATCACGTGAATGTCCACATACATAACAGTGTTTTTTCATACATAATATTATGCACTGAATGTATCAGGCACATAAAAATAAATAAAAATAATATATATATATATATATTTATTGTAACATACAAGTTGGTTTTAGTAGGTGATACCTTTTTAGAAATCCACTAAAAAGTTCTTCAGAGTCGAGATTTTAGAACCCACAATCTTTATATTCAATCATCCTAAACAACTTTTCTTGAAAGGACCTTTTTAATATGAAACATGTTTGAAATTCAACTATTTTTGACATTCAGCTACCTTTTATTTACACGTATTTCTATGCAAATATATTTACAGGCAATAACATTGGAAACAATTTCATTGGAATTGTGGAAGAGCTCATTTTCTATATTGTTTTACTCTATCAATAATGGTCTAAGCTTCATAAATCTAATTTATAACAATTACGTAATCTAAAAACATAAGCAAAATAGTGTAAAACACATTTAATGTATGTTAAAAAAATCTATAGCTTTTGAAATTGCATAGGGTCAAGGAAAAAGTCTAATTTCTGTTATCGGTGAATACTACACTTACAAACTAGCACTTCACAACTGAATGTTATTTTTATAATATTGATCTTCTACTCTGACTTTGCATGGTATCTATAACTGATAAGCATTATCACTTCCTGTGGTCACGGAGCAAACACATGCTCATTGTGCTATATGCAACAGATTTTTTATTCTTTAATTGCTAGCTTTGATAATGTAATAGTTCAGCCACCTCCTAGGAGCAAGAACACTTACCAGTTGTAAAAAATATATATAGACAAGGGGAATGATTAGTCTACGTCTTATCCTACTAAAGATGTTTTTATTAATATTCAGTTAAAATGACTTGCTTCTAATCATACCAGTCTCTGGATCTTTTCCATGTCCCTTTAACATTAATCTATATATGTAGTTTTGAAGTTGATGGTGATAGTTATCTTTGTAATATGACTTCCCTTGTATCAAGTTGACCTATTGTGTTCACATTTTACCAAATTGTGTTAGCTGTTTCAAGATCATCTCACACTGTCAAGTCTGCTGACCCAGGCTTGTGAACCATCGATATGGATGTCTCAGTGACAATTATTGGAAATCTGCTATTGTTGTGTCATATGTATCAGAGGATGGGGTTTGGTCAGCTCTTGGAGATGTTAAATATTAATATATAAACACTATATGATAACATAAATTGAGATGTTCTCGAAAAGTCTAAAAAAATATTTTTTTAAATACACCTTGCCAACTGACTTGAAAAACGTGAAAAATATATAGCGTACACAAGAATATTTTTTTCAAATCCACTTGAATAAATACAAGTAAGTAGAAGAAGTAGAAGATGACTACGTGTGTATAAAAACCCACGGAAGATTGAGTTAATCATCCTGGGATAGCCCACAATTAAAATATTACCTCTTGCATAAACAAATATTGTTATTCTGGCTTTCACTTTTCTACTCTAATGAATTATCTGTCAACTGACATTGCAGATTGGTCCCCTTGTCACCTTTAAGTCCTGTAAAACAGCATTATGGACTTGGGAGCGAGTAAGAAAATCTTGGCCTTTATTGTCTTAGGGCCTCATTCTATTAGCGGCCGCAGCCGTTGCGGGGCCGCAAGGACCGGCCGCAAGCTATTCTGGTATTCTATTCCCCTCCGGCCGGGGATTCCGGCAGGCTTACGGCCGGTGCCTTGCTATCTCTTGCGGCCGCTCGCGCCGGAGGAAATCCTTTGATCTTAAACGGCCGCAAGGAAATCGGCCGTAAGAAATTCCTATTTGCAATTCAATTGCTCCGGGAACCCTCTCTGCAAGGCTAAAAGCGAGCCGCAGCTTACTTGCAGGAAAGAGGTCCCGCTAGCACCAATGAAGCACATAAAATAGCCCAAATAAAGCCATCCTGCACTTTGCAGAGTCTATAAAGTGATATTCGGTGTTAGCAAAAATAGCACATAATTACCCTATACTCAAATCCGTAAAATATATATTTTTTAATATCCGTAAAATATCCATGTAAAAAGTCCAGAGGGCTTGGAGCACCTCAGACCCGCCCACGCCGCAGCCGGAAAATAAACAGGTAATTTGAACTCGGGTTTGGGCTGATGTGCAAGCTTGAGAGTGGGTTACTTTTAATCCTCATGTCCCCCAATATGATCCCTAGCATTTACAGAGCTGTACAGTGCAGGCTTGAATTTATTTTTGCGTTTTTAGATTTCTGAGCTTACGGCCGGTTCCAAGATATGCGGCCGGCCGTAAAAGGAGATCCTTGCGGGGCCGTATAATAGAATCGCGAGTTAACTGAACCCCCGCAAGGAATCGCAGCCTTACGGCCGATTTACGGCCAGTAATAGAATGAGGCCCTTAGACTCTATTGTCCCCCTGTTTTCATTTCTGTGCCAACCTGACCTTTGTCCTTATTTAAAATTTGGTATAACTTTTTGTCTATCTCAAGAATGTTTTAATTATTAACCTTCACCATTTTTTTGGAAGGATGTTCCATATGTCAACAACACTTTCTGTACAGTAGGACTTCCTTACATTATCTGAAAGCTTACATTTCCTGTAATAGAAATTCTATTCGGACCCATGGGAAGAAATGTAAAGAAAAAACAACCATTGAATTGGTTACAAAGCACCAAAATCATACACATTTCTCTGTATATTTTGAAATGTAATCTCTCTTCAGCAATCAAATGTAACCTTTTTTTCTGCAAGAAAACCTACTGAGCCCTTACTGGCAAATATGTTTTAGCATTAATTATTAAAATTTTCATTGAATATATATATATATATATATATATATATATATACATATATATATATTGTGGAATTGCGGGGTTGTCCGGAACGCTTACGATGTTGGTCACACTTTGCAAGTCTCGCAAAGCATGGCGAGTCGTCACGCGAGACTTAGGCTGCAATGAGCGTCGAAGGCGCTCATCTCGAGGCCCATGGGTATTTGGCAACTACGAGCCTCGCAAAGTGAGGCGACCAGTTGAGGCATGCAGGCTTTACGAGCCATACAACTTGGGACCGAAACCTGTACGCTTCGCAAAAATCCGACTTTAACGCCTGAATCACAGAACTACAAAGACTGGAAAAACACAACAAATATGCCTCAAATTAACTTACACACTCACACACATCACAGGGGGAGAACCAGGGAGCATGTGAGTGTGGTTGCAAGTAAATTTAAGGCATATTTGGTGTTTTGTCACCAATTAAAATCGCCTAAGCAAGAAAAAAATGGCTGCCGAAAAAACGCAAACACAACGAAAATGAGGCTGAAGGACGTATAACTAGCAAGAAGAATGCAACACTAGCCCCAAGGACGTAAAAAGTGCTCAGAGGGCCCATAGCCTCACATTGTGTGGCAAACATCATTGCCAGGCTTACTATTTCACTCCCGTCATTTTTGATGGGCACTTTCCTAGTATATATATATATATATATATATATATATATATATATATATATTTATATCCATTTATTTTGTTTTTCATTTGTGCCAACCCTATGGTTCATCCTTATTTGACTGCATGTAATAACATACGATCAGAAATCATTATCATATGTTAATGCTACTGCTAATTAGCAGAATATAAGTCAGAATGTTTTATAATATACTGTAAATACTTATACATATTTATAATACATCTTAAAATATTCCTCTATTACTTGAAAACATATAAGAATATTATTATTTTTAATAACTTATTAAAGGGTAAACATTTTAGAAAACGTACATAGTGCAGTTATTAATTCCAACACCCAATAGTATCATTAAAGATAGCTAGAGATATAAATATATTTTACTATAAGAAGGTTGACGGCATTAAAATAACAAAGATTTCTGTTCAGAATTATACAGATTGTCACCTTTCTAAACTCTTATGGTGTTTAGTTTTTAAAAAGCAATTGGTTAATAATAAGAGGATGTGTAGTAAATGGAAGGAGAGGCACCCGAGATCTCAGCAGTAGGCTAATTGGAGAGTACAATGGTGGTGTAGCTGGGAGCACATAGTTCTGCAAATGTTCACTAGGACAATGTATTTAAGAACCGGGAACTGGGAAGGACCAGCTGGGATTGTTAGTGAATTAGCTGAAGTCAGAAATCTCTGAATGAGATAAAGAAGCAAAGGGAAATGAAGGTTAGGATACAATTCAGTCTAAATTAGGTAGACTGTTCACAAAGCATGAAAGAATGCTGAGATCCCTCTCCAACAGGAAATGGGTAGAAACGTTCACTTGTATTTACATAAAGCCAGTGTCTAGTTTTAAGAGTGTATTTATATCTAGACCTGGACAGTGTCAATGGAAAGTTAGATAAAACCACATCATCTTGTGCCGATCATACTCAGCACATATTTTTCACTGATTGTTTAAAATACAAGATGATTTTGGAACTTATATGTACAAAAATATTATCTTCTTCTATTAGTTGGTGGTATGGCTGGAAACCGCACACCGGAAACTATATTTGTTGGGTTAGAATGTCCAAATAGTGGTGAATCGTTTAGCATATTTACAGTAAAGCCTAAAACAAAATTATGTGTGAAAATAACTGTATTATTTTCACTAGATTTCTAAGCTCATGTATATGCATATGTATATGTATATGTATATGTATATGTATATGTATATGTATATGTATATGTATATGTATATGTATATGTATATGTATATGTATATGTATATGTATATGTATATGTATATGTATATGTATATATACAGCAATTATTTCACATATGGTGGGCTAAGAGTGATAGAAGCCCTCCACCGTACAAAGTACAGTAGTACATATAAGGAATAGTACATTAGTGATTAAACTTGAATGTCTAAAAATAAGTTGATAAAAACTTATTTCCTGCTCAAATTTCTCAGAAACACAGTATATGCACTGCAATCTGGGAAAACTGGGCAGGACATGCAAATGAGGACACATAATGCACCATCACTCTGTCAATCCAAACCATTTTAAACATGGCTCCATGGTTTGGATTGACAGAGTGATGGTGCATTATGTGGCCTCATTTGCATGTCCCATCCAGTTTTCCCAGATTGCAGTGCATATACTGTGTTTCTGAGAAATTTGAGCAGGAAATAAGTTTTAATCAACTTATCTTTAGACATTCAAGTGGAATCACTATTATATATATATATATATATATATATATATATATATATATATATATATGTTTATTTGACAGTGTTAATGTATATAGTTGTTTCAATATATAGTTAAAACTCGGTACAATAATATAAACACAGAAAAAAAGTAAATGAAAGTGGGAAAATGTAATTATTATTATTTAGGCTGATAAATGCGATTTCTAGATAACACAACGCTTCTATATAAATAATTATACTAATAATATGGTTGAAGTGTGATTAATGCAAATTATTGGTGCAATTAATTCAAGTATCACTATAACACTAGCTATTTCATGTACAATTTAAAACACTTCATTGGTGATTATGGTAATTTGAATGTGGTCAAATTGTAAAAGAATTGTTGATTCCTTTTTAGTTGTGTTGTGAAAATTTGGCATGCATCTAGAATGTAGTACATAGTATTAATTAAGTGTTGGCTCTGTAGTGATCGTTAAATGGAATTACACAAAAAATGCATGGATAACAAGTCAATTCAGACTTTTGAAAATAAAAACATTGTAAAGGTGACTTGGCATTTCTTTAGCTGCCTTTTTATGGGTTACATGTCACTTAAAAAGAGAGGAAACAAAGAGGTGAATTTGATGTAATTATTTCTAACCGCAATGATCTATAATGAGATGTTACTGCGACCTTCTGCCACTTAATAGAAGATTCACTGTAAATTAAAGTTTATATATATATATATATATATATATATATATATATATATATATATATATATACACATACAGTATCTATTAGTGCATGGATTTAGGAATGATACATTAGACCTGTGATTTACATTTACAAGCAAAGCACACAATGACTATTGTTAGACAACGTTCCCGCAGTTATGAAATCAGCACCAAAAGGAAATTGAACTTTGATGCCTCTACAGGACCCTGGAGCAATCAATGATACATTGATGGAAGTTGTGTATGTGAGAGGGGTCTTTCCATTTCTGTAGAACTGTGATAGCATCTATTGATGCAACTTCTTGTTTCTGGGCCTGTGAGGGAGAAAGAGTGTGGTGTCAATTTTATTCTTATCCAATTATCTAAGAAAAACACTTGACTTCTCCTTGAACCCTCCATACCAGACCTGGGCATTGTGCTGCCCACAGGCCAAATCTGGCCCTTTGGCTGTCCCTGTTGCGGCCCGCTACAGTGGCCTACAGTGGCATACAAATGTATGTCCTGGACAAAAAAACACTGCCAATTGTAAAAGGGGGCAATTTGTGAGTAGCGGTGTTGTGACTAACTGGGATGGATAGCATTCTGTAGATACTGCTCCTGGCACTGATAAAATAAAATGAAGCTATAAAATTAATATTGAGCAGAATTAAATTGGGCCTATGGTTCGGCCCTCCACAACATTCAGAGTTTCTCATATGGCCCCTTTGGGAAATTAGTTGCTCACCCCTGCTCCATACCCTTCCTCCACCAATAGCTATAAAGTCATGATTAAGCTCTCAAAGTGTGATGTAACAAACAAAAAAGGATTCCTGAACTCATAAACAAAGTTTAAAAAAATTAGATTTCCCCCCCAAAATGTATTTTATATCATTGGCTTACACAACTTCTAATGTTGTTAGTTTGGTACATATTTAAAAATATTAAGAATGTAGACGGTGGCTACATGGTATATACTTGACAAGCAAGTATCTTGTTTGTTGAACTATATTGGTACTTTAACCCTAAACATAACCCTAATTTATTCATAATACTATAATATACTAATAATATGACCAAACCCCTATTACTGATCACTAATGTGAATCCAATTCCTATCCCATTTGGCCTCAATTTGGTCATGGAACTCCTTTGTGATTTGTAATATTTTTGTTATTCCATATATCAAACATGTTAAAACATGTTGAACAGCAGAAATGTTACAATTTAGCATATAATAATGCATCTTCTTGTTCGGTGTTCTGGATTATCTTGTATTTTTGCACTCTCATATCTTCATAGACGGCAAAGTAAATGGAAATCTCTTAATTTCAATGCTTGTTTTTGCTCCAGTTATTAAACTGTTTGATAAATCGCTTTAACAATCACTGACAATGCAAAATGTATGAACCCAAGTTGTGTGTGTTAATTCAAAAATAAGTCAGAATAGTGGCACAACTTCACTGATTGGCACAAGTTTAGGAATACATTTTCATTATTATTTTGAATACTGAACACTTGAATTCCTAAAGTCTGCATTTTTCAAATTTCCTGCCATATAATAATATTTTTCAATACAAAAGAAGCAACTTTGGATATTTAAGCAAAAACAAACCAGAACATTTTGATAAAACTTTGCATTCATTGAAATTGTATGACATACATGGTGGTTCAATGTTTTTCTCTTGCCCACAAAAACAGTCATTGACCTTAAAATGTGAAACGTTGAATCCAAATAAATGCACGCTTCCCTTCTACTAGAGTATCTTTACTGTTAGAATTCCTTGTTGCATTACCAGCCAAACACTGCTCATATCCCACAATGCTTTTCTAATGATCTCACTGTAAAGGAAACCCATCAGAGAGGAAGCTGCATGTATGCAGGTATTCCCTGTTAATTTGGAAGATTAATAAGCATTTTTTTTAATCATTTTTTATTCATCACTGTTATGTTCTTTAGTCCTGAAATTTAGAATATACATCGGGACCATCATTAAAATGTGCATTATACTAAAAAATCTCCAAATCTGCTTACAAACCATAGTGGAAAGAAGTTTATATCCATTAAAGTCCAATTTTAGTAACTAGTACTACTTGCAGTACTTAAGAGGTTAATCCTCATTTTGTCTCTGGACTGTCAGTTTTAGAGTGACAGTGAGGAAATAAAAAAAAGAAAAAAAAAAGCTTTTGACAACTTTGGCTAATTTGCACTCCATTCACTTTCTCATGAAAACCCATCAGGGCTACTAAAGAACTGTTCTGCAATTGACCTTATTCAATGTCAGAGTGATATACTGGGAAACAGGCCAGTTTTTACAATGCCAAAAAGAGCAAATTGGACGGAAGCTTTGTTGTTCCCTTTCTTCCCCTCTTTTTCTTTTATGCCAGTCTTGAACTAGTTAAGTTCCCTTATTTGTTCCAGCAGTGGCAGAGGGGCTCAGGTCAGATCATGGGGTCATCATTATAGAGGTAATAACTGTAGGACTGGAAAGAGGGGTTAGGGGTCTATATGAGTGCCCATATTGGAATAATTGAATTCGCTGTAAATGCCAGTGCAATTTCCAGTTCAATATGTAATGCACAACCATCACTCCGACTTTCTGCATCAGTGGAATGTGTCAGTAAAACTTTTTATTTATGTTGTTGTCATCACATGCACAAACCTAAACAATGGCGCATTGCAAAAATGTACAATACACATTTATATTCACATGAGAAAGACTATCTAGCAAAGACTATGCAGAAGTGTCATTTGAGTGATAATTATTAGTCTATGGAGCCTCCTTGAAAGACTGCAAATGGAGCATAGTCTATCGCAGCTCTTCACAGCATACCCATTGTGGCATTCACTAACAATAATGTATTCAAATTAACTCACTAAATCAGCATCCATAGGTGTTACTGCAGTGATTGAAGTTATGTTTGATTATGGATTTAGCAATGTGCAAGAGTAAAACTTACAGTACTTTTTTCCTGATTCCTATTTTAATAGATTGGTATTGTGTACACATGATAATCTCATAGTTTCTATTAAAGTAGGATTCATGTAGTGAATGCCAAATATAATACAGTAATACAAATATCTATAATATTGTTTCTATTTATACAGTGCCTTGCAAAAGTATTCACCCCCCTTGGCATTTTTCATGTTTTGTTGCCTCACAACCTGGAATTAACATGGATTGTTTGAGGATTTGCATCATTTAATTTACAGAACATGCCCACAACTTTGAAGATTTTTTTTTATTCTGATCAAATAACAAATAGGACAAAATAACAGAAAAAGTAAATGTGCATAACTATTCACCCCCCCAAAGTCAATACTTTGTAGTGCCACCTTTTGCGGCAACCACAGCTCCAAGTCGCTTTGGATAAGTTTCTATGAGCTTGCCACATCTTACAGTGGGATTATTACCCATTCCTCCTTGCAAAACTGCTCCAGCTCCTTCAAGTTGGATGGTTTGCGCTTGTGAACAGCAATCTAAGTCTGAACACAGATTTTCTATTGGATTGAGGCCTGGGCTTTGACTAGGCCATTCCAACACATTTACATGTTTCCCATTAAACCACTCAAGTCTTGCTTTAGCAGTGTGTTTGGGGCCATTGTCCTGCTGGAAGGTGAACCTCCATCCTAGCCTCAAATCACGCACAGAGTGGTACAGGTTTTGCTCAAGAATATCCATGTATTTAGCACCATCCATCTTTACCTCAAATCTAACCAGTTTCCCAGTCCCTGCTGCTGAAAAACATCCCAACAGCATGATGCTGCCACCACCACTTTTCCCTGTGGGGATGGTGTTCTTTGGGTGATGTGATGTGTTGGGTTTGCACCAGACATAGCGTTTTCTTTGATAGCCGAAAAGTTCAATTTTAGTCTCATCAGACCAGAGCACCTTCCTCCATACATTTTGGGAGTCTCCCACATGCCTTTTTCGCAAACTCAAAATGTGACATTTTGTTTTTTTCTGAAAGTAATGGCTTTCTTCTGGCCCCTCTGCCATAAAGCCCAACTCTATGGAGCGTACAGCTTATTGTCGTCCTATGTATAGATTCTCCAGTCTCTGCTATGGAACTCTGCAGCTGCTCCAGTGTCACCTTAGGTCTCTGTGCTGCCTCTCTGATTAATGCCCTCCTTCCATTTGGTTATGATAGATTTGATGGTGCTCCTGGGGATCATCAAATATTTGGATAACCCTGACTTGTACTTCTCAACAACATTGTCTCTTACTTGTTTGGAGAGTTCTGTGGTCTTCATGGCAGTGTTTTGTTAGTGGTGCCTCTTGCTTGGGCGTTGCAGCCTCTGGGGCCTTTCAAAAAAGGTGTGTATATGTAATCATGTGACACTTAGATTGCACACAGGTGGACTTCATTTCACTAATTATGTGACTTCTGAAGATAATTGGCTGCACCAGTGCTTTTTATGGGCTTCATAACAAATGGGGTGAATACATATGCACAAGGTGCCAATTTTCTGTTTTCTATTTCTAAAAAATAGTTTTATGTATATATTTTTCCCATTTTACTTCACGAACCTAGGCCATTGTGTTCTGATCCATCACATAAAATTCAGATTAACAAAACATTAAACTCAAGGATGTAATGTTACAAAATAGGTGAAAAGTCAAGGGGGGTGAATACTTTTGCAAGGCACTGTATCTTGTGATGCATTACTCGCTATAGCATTAGTTAGTAAGTATGGCAATATGCAGATCTTAATCTGTCAAATTGCAATGTTGGATGGTTGTTTTGTGATTGGTGGAGAGAAGAGAAAAATGATTAGTGAATATTGCGATGTGATCACATCTAGAGTTTTAGATACAACACACCCTAACACACACAAAGAATTTCCCTTTTGCAAGGTCTTGTCATGGAATCAAAGGTTAACTATATTAGTTTAGGTGAGTCCCATTAAGGCCGCTAAACAACTGCCATGTCATCTTCTGTGAAGGCTTGGTGAATCTGAGTCTATCCAGTGATCTAAAATGTACATTTTTTAAATTGTTCCATACAATAACATTGAAAGTAAATTTAGTAACTATACTTTTTAACTCCAATTCTTTCCTTATTTTTAATAAGTACCCCTAGGGTTCAATTTGCAGGGGAGAATAAATACATTAACACTAAGTTATATATAATGTATAAAAAGACATACTAGAACCTAGTATCGATAATATTAATTATTATTATTATTATTATTAATAATGCTCTTTATTTAAAAAGCTGCAACATATTGTGTGTCTCAATATACAAAGGCTATAGTAAATTGCAAAGTGTAGAGAAAGTAGAAGAGAGGAAAAATTAAATATACTGATAAATAAGGTGATGAGATGAGTGATTACAATCTATATATTATTAACTGTCCCCATTTCACCTTTTTTGATTCCGTTTTATCAGTAGTCAAACATTTGCATATTTATATGTTTATTTAATGGACATTATTTTTTGGGGGTTGGTGGGTTTTTCATTTTGTCATGTCTTTCACACAGATATGTCCGGTATCAAAATATAAGGTAATATGTGTACATATAAAGATAATAATAACACATTTTAAAGCTGATCCAAACTAGGTACACAATATGAGATCCCACTTAGATAGATAGATAGATAGATAGATAGATAGATAGATAGATAGATAGATAGAGGTATATATTTACATATATATATATATATATATATATATATATATATATATATATATATATATATGAACTTTTATGGATATATAGAATTGCATTATGGTTTACTAACATAGGGGTTTATGCAAGGCCATATATTGTACCAATAGTGTTCTTGAGGCTATATAGCAATGCATGGTGATACTTTCCTCTTTTAATATATTCTCTGGAGTAACTGGCACCACTATGGCCTTCCCTCTATCATCTTCTCCCTCTCCTCCCTCCGGTGCCCTTCGGGTCTTCTCATTTCCCCTTCTCTCTCACAAATTCTGCCCATGTCCGCACCCTCATTAATCAATGTCAAGTGACTGAGTGTACAACAAGAGCTGTATTCTTCAGCTGCCCCCTCACCCTCATATATCCCATTGTTGAAAAAAACTGATTCAGATGGCAAGAAAACAGCCTATGCAGCACATAAAAGAGATGAGACAAAAATGAAAAGAATCAAGTGAAAAAAAAAAGAGGAACAGAGAAAAGAGAAGAGGCATTTTTCCCCCTGAAACGCTCAAATACGGCACAATGATAATTTAAATTATTCATACATTTATGAAAACAACCATTGAAAGTGAAGTGTATGATGGCCTTTGTCTGTTCCTTCATCCCTTGTCTCTTGTTTGGGATTAACCTTTACTGTAACTTGGGCAGATCAGTTCAGCTCTCACAAAGAGCAGATTTTTATTTGCCTGGGAAAATATTTCCTCATCCCTATGTATGAAAAATGAAGTGAAGGTATTTTGTGCTGATGTGGCATTTGCTCCATCACGAGGAAGAATATTCAGTCTGCCCATCAGATGCAAAATAAATCTGGAAACACTGCATTCCCTGGCAAATCCACCACAACCCTGCTAAAACTCTTAAAACAAAGGGGTAAACATATATTCCATTGGAACAACTTTGCTGGCCTGCTGGAGTCCAGTTATTATTTAAAAACAAATAACTCTCGTGAATGGAATTATTGTACACAGGGTATGTTATACATAATGGGACACTTCATGAGCAACTATAGAGGGGCAACATACAAGAATAAAATCTTCCCAATTCCTTCTTCAAAATGGTTAATTTATGTCAGTGGACTAATCCATGTTTCAAACGCTTAGTTGCTTATATATTCACAACCAATTTTACTATATATACATACTATATTAGTAATGACATAAAAATTGTACGAATTATAAAACCTTATTTTTTTACTTTTTGTAATCAATTACAGCAGAAACTGTTATTTTAATTTCTACTAATTTACTTAAGTGGGTGGATACTTTTAAAGCAAAGGAAGCTCATGGTAGCACATCGGAAATGTGGCAGCTAAACTGCCTGTGCTTTCAATAGAATTAATGGAACTAATAGGACTTGTTTACAAATACACAACCCACTGAAACAAGAGCTGCCAGAATTGGTTAAATGTTTAACCAATCAGAATGCAGGAATTAAAATCTGTGCATTTGGATTGGTCATTTGAACCAATCAGTATTCTCTCAAATTCCCCAGTCCTGATTGGTTGATATAGGAATCAATCAGAATAGGGGATAATAATAGAGTTGCCTTCATCTGATTGGGTGTTGAAAATGCCAAGGAAGACAGTATAAGTTTTACATTCTCTTCCTGTACAGACTCCATGGGTGTAGGAACTAGGGGGGATGGAGGGGACAAATCCCCCAGATTTTTCTATGTTTGTATGTATGTATAAATAAGCTATTTTACGGCCTATGTATACAATGAGCTGTATCCCCCCCAGAATTATTCTGGCTTCTACACCCCTGATAGCTCCACAAACTTGGTTGTAATAACATCCACAGAGCCAAGGCAGCCTTATAAAAGTTTCTATGAGAGCCATGTAATTGAATCCTATGTTTGCAACTCACAGAACATGTGACAAGTTGGGCTGTATTGCAAGTTACATCATATTAACAGCCAGACAGGTGCCCCTATAAATAATGCTACCCTATACACCTATTTAGTTTTTATGGTGATATAAGCTATTAAGAGGCTTGATATTCACTGTTTGTCAGTTATCCTAACCCCAGTAATACATTGTCTCATATGTTCTAAAAGTAGTACTAAATAAATCTGTAGAAACAAATAGTAATTTAGAGTATTTTGTATTATGAATTTTTATTTTAGATTTTAGCTTCAAAATATATTGAACAATTATCATTTTTAACAAAGGTTTTATCCTGGTTGCTTTCTTCTGCTGTTCTCATGTTTCCATCTTTGTGTACACACCATCAAGCTATTGTGAGGTATTTCCTATTTTACTGCAAAAATAAGTATATCTAGAGTCAGCATAAATGATATAAGGAATAATTAAATAAAATTATTATTCTGTGTAACAATCCAGAAATATAATTTTATCCTAACTTTTAAGACTTCAGATACAGTCTAGTGCATAACCACGATAAAAGACTAAGAAATAAAGCATAAACTTTTCAACTTCCAGAAATGTACATGTACAATTTTAGATTTCTTAGAATGCTTTGTCGCAAATTGTGCTCATCTGGAGTTGAGGTTTATTAATTCATCACCCATGTCAATATTGAAATAAATAGTATTCCAGAATGACATAACATTAGCTCATTAAGGGGAGTCTGACAGCCAATTAACACTTAATTTCATTGTGGAGCTAATGTGTTAGTTTCCTTCTCCCCCTCAGGGGTTTGAGCGAATCTGCATTAAAGTGAGAAGGCCATACTGTATTTGCACCATGTGCACTGAAACATTGCCCCTGAAATAGAATTTTTTTTTTTTTATTTTCCCTGTAATATGAAAGTGACACATCATAACTAAACTTTGAGTGATATATGCTTCATAGACCAAGGTTATACTTTGGGAAAATTGTGGCTCTGTTGTCTTTTTAACACATTTCCGATTTGGATTAACAGTCAGTTTTATTTGGTTATATACATTTTAAATCCATTGCACAATATTACTGGCAACAAATAGTATTTAACAGGTAAATACTATACTTAAAGTAATCAATTGAAGAATATGCCATGATGAATTGGAAACTAGTTCTTCCTCCCATATGCTATTATTTTTTCCTGATCTGAAGAGCTTTGTGGTAACGTTTTATGGCACAGAGACAAAATATCAGGCATGAACTGGCAACTAGTAATGTTTATTGTGATAAAAGGACCAATGTAGTACATACAATTGTGTTAAATTTATTTATTTCATAAATAATTAGCAATTAAATCATTATTTGAAGAAACAGAATTTTAATTATTACATTTGAACTTCACTTCAGCATATTCCCTATCAGGAATTGATGGGGAAAGAGAGGGTCTGCCCCAGAAGCAGTCCTCATAGGAGTATTTGTCTGTCTGCTTCCCTGCAGTGGCCACTTCATGCAAACCAGTCAAAAAATGTAGGGCTGCTATCTAGGTAGATCTTGTACACATCGGACACCTAACAGAGGGTGGAGAAAAGCAGTTTTGCTAGTCCTTGAAATGATAAATAAGTTCAAATATAAGTTTTTTGAGCTACATTGAATCCAATTGTATGACCACCATAGTAGACTTTTAACAAACTATTTCACATCAGTAAATAACATAAACACATGTGAGAAGGTAAGGTCACCCAAGAACTAGCTGCAGTAATCTGATCTGATTAAATGTATACTTTTTATACTGTTCTGTAACTTTTATATATACCTATAGGAACTAAGAAAAAAACGGTAAAACCATTAAATGTAAGCAGAAAATGCAACAGCTGCTTCTATTGAGGAAAAGCTGTAATTCTCCTAATGTCAAAGTATCAAGCTAACATTTTACACCTATTTTTACCAGTTTTTAAGGGTGTGATGTACTGTAGGTGTCAAAAGTAGAGTTGAGGAAGACTTTAATGACCATACATTAAATTGACAAGTACCAAACATTTCCACTTTTGCTCTGCAAATGTCCAAGTTTGAAAAAGTATTTTTACTTTTTGGATGGTGTAAAAGAGGTGACAAAGAATCAAAAATATATTAAAATGTTAGAGGGATCCATTTTTTTTCTGCTAAATTGAATTTTGTGAATTGAAAGGACTCAATAAGCATAATTTATGCAAGGGTTAATTGGAACACACACTAACTTTAATTTGATATAATAAAAAGCTAACATGGAATTAAGAAATCCCATTTTTGTAAATTGTTTTAGCTAAATCTGACTCTTGATAATATAAGTGATAACTGCTCATCTTGCACTGCTCAGTTTTACATCTGTTACAATGTAGCACTGTTTAGAACCCTTGTGCTGTTGAGTCTTTTGAAAAACAAAGACGTAACTATAAAATAAGTCATGATTTGAAGTTAAACGGTTTTGGAATAATAGTGTCACTTTACAGAAAGGGTAGTAGATATGTGGCATCACTTTCTAGTGGACAGTTTAGACAGAATGGACAGACTAGATATTCTTATTATTATCTTTTATCTGTAACGCACCAACATATTCCGTAGCACTATACAGGGGTTGAATACATAGCAAAGTACAATATTAACACATTGCAAAGTGCATTTTTACCAAAGCACCCTACAAGATAGAAAACTTGCCAACTTAATCTAAAAGGAATGGAAGAGGCAGAAACCTGGGCAAGAGTATCAGATAAGGAGTAGCAAGGTTCAGGTAGGAAGTGAAAATTAACTTAGGTAGGAAGGTATGCAAAGTGAGAATGATTTTCATATAGTAGGAAAGGGAAGGTATCAAATAGAAAGTCAGTGTGAGGTGTAAGGTTGGAGTATGTTATCTCTTTAATGCTTATTTGCTATGTTTCCATTGGCATGCTTGATTACCTGCATTGAAAAAAGATGGCAATATCTTTGAGCAGCACATATGGCCCAATGTATCAAAGCTTCCTCTCACTTTATATAAATTACACTTTCAGTTAAGAAGAGGAGCAAATTAATATCCCTTTCTGTCACTTTCATATGTATTTTCTAGTCTATAGACCATGACAAATAGGTAACTTTTAATTCCTGATAGGAAATGCAAGATCTATTTAGAAACATTTGTTTGAGAATTTGTGTGTTTAGGGTTGCATTTATAGGATTATGGTAAAGGTCAGAATAGGGGTTACAGACACTGTGAGATTTGGGTTCGAGGTTAGGGTTGTGATTAGGGCTAGGATTCATTTTGTGCATGAGGTTGAAAAAGGCTGAATTTACATGAATTAAAATAGACAATTAACTTATGAATAACTCAGCAGATCCAAAATGTGTTCTTTGTCATACTTTTCAGACTTGTATTACAGTTTTTTTTATGTCATTTTTTATAATAGCTCATTCCATTCTTCCTATTGTTTCTCTTCATTATACAGAAAAACATCCTTTACAGGAATATCTGGTCAAAACATAGCCACGTAATGTCAGATGTACAAGATTGTTTTGTATTTCTTTGGCTATAAATAGAACATTCTTCAAGCAATTAAAATAGAAAAATATTTGTAAACAAACCCTAACCACAAGCATATGCAGATCACTCAGATTAATATAAAACAAGTTAAACCTAAAATATGCAAGAGAGAACATTGTGCGATTAAATAACTGTCTACGGCCCTACTTAATATGTGTAATCCTTCTATATTGATACATTGAGCTATACGTACTGAGGTGTGACTGTTGGAAATCTCTCCAGTTGTCCTGGAATGGAGAGGTTTTTCAAACTTAAAGGGTTGCAGCAGACGTGGTATAAACATGGTATAATATAATAAACCATACATGGTATAATATAAACCTATAAGTAACAGATACTTTAAAAATGAAATATTATCAAAATGAATTGTCTTACAGTAGACTTAGTTTGCAGTTTTTACCTGTCAATCAGCCTTTTTGATCAACACAAGTGTAGTCTGTTTTGTATGTGATTCTTGTTGATAACTCCTAGTTACTCCATTGGGTTTTGGTTTTTATTGTTTTCAGGCTAAAGCCATATGTTATGGACAAGAATGTGAGTGTACAGAGCCCAGAGAGTAACTAGGCTAGATAGGCTAATTACCTATGGAGACAACATAAGCTACTTACCTATGGAGACAAAAACAATTTATTTTAACTTGTACCTTTAAATATGCTTATTTAAAGGTACAAGTTAAAATACATTGTTTTTGTCTCCATAGGTAAGTAGCCTATGTTGTCTCCATAGGTAATTAGCATAACTACCCCTCTGCACTGTATAAGAGTTAACCCAGTCTTTTGAATCATTTATCTGCTGGATTCCTTTTGTTTGTAACCCATCCAGAATTATCCTGGCTCAGGGATTTGGGATGCTGGTAATCAAAATAAAATACATATGAATTATTGGTTTAAGAAATATACTAGACATGCCATTATGACAGGGCCATATGGTTTTACAATACAAATGTCAGCTATGTATTACTATCAAAGCAAATGGTCTCACTCGCATGTTGAGTTATTCTACCAACTTGTTCATCCTTTTCTCATTATATATTTTAAATATTTGCTATGGGAAATTTAAGAAAAAGGAACTCTGTAGATATATTAGGCTCATTTAGTTTGCCAATGTTATCAACTTGAATTATTCTGTCTATTTAATTATCAGCATAGCCTTATACATATTTACCAATAACACCCCCCCCCCCCCCCCTGTCCTATACAGTTGTGCTCAAACATTTGCATACCCTGGCAGAAATTGTGAAATGTTGGCATTTATTTTGAAAATATGACTGATTATGCAAAAAAAAAAAATGTCTTTTATTGAAGGATAGTGATTATATGAAGCCATTTATTACCACATAGTTGTTTGGCTCCTTTTGAAATCATAATGATAACATAAATCACCCAAATGGCCCTGATCAAAAGTTTACATACCCTTCAATGTTTGGCCTTGTTACAGACACACAAGGTGACACACAGAGGTTAAAATGGCAATTAAAGTTTAATTTCCCACATCTGTGGCTTTTTACATTGCAATTAGTGTCTGTGTATAAATAGTCAATGAGTTTGTTAGCTCCCACGTGGTTGCACTGAGCAGGCTAGATACTGAGTGTTTGGGAGCAGAAAATAACTGTTGAAAGACCTGCGTAAAAAGGTAATGGAACTTCATAAAGATGGAAAAGGATATAAAAAGATATCCAAAGCCTTGAAAATGCCAGTCAGTACTGTTCAATCACTTTTTAAGAAGTGGAAAATTCAGGGGTTCTCTTGATACCAAGCCAAGGTCAGGTAGACCAAGAAATATTTCAGCCACAACTGCCAGAAGAATTGTTCGGAATACAAAGAAAAACCCACAGGTAACATCAGAAGAAATACAGGCTGCTCTGTAAAAAGACAGTGTGGTTGTTTAAAGGAGCACAATATGACAATACTTGAACAAAAATGGGCTGCATGGTCGAGATGCCAGAAAGAAGCCTTTACTGCACCAATGCCACAAAAAAGCCTGGTTACAATATGCCCAACAACTCCTTGACATGCCTCACAGCTTCTGGCACACTGTAATTTGGAGTGGAGAAACCAAAATAGAGCTTTATGGTCACAACCATAAGCGTTATGTTTGGAGAGGGGTCAACAAGGCCTATAGTGAAAAGAATACCATCCCCACTGCGAAGCATGGTGGTGGCTCACTTATGTTTTGGGGTTGTGTGACCTTTAAAGGCACGGCAAATCTTGTGAAAAGTGATGGCAAGATGAATGCAGCATGTTATCAGAAAATACTGGCAGACAATTTGCATTCTTCTCCATGAAGGCTGCTCATTGGAGACTCTTGGACTTTCCAGCATGACAATGACCCTAAGCACAAGGCCAAGTTGACCCTCCAGTGGTTACAGCAGAAAAAGGTGAAGGTTGTGGAGTGGTCATCACAGTCTCCTGACCTTAATATCATCGAGCAACTCTGGGGAGATCTCAAGTGTGCGGTTCATGCAAGACGACCAAAGACTTTGCATGACATGGAGGCATTTTGCCAAGATGAATGGGCAGCTAAACCACCTGCAAGAATTAGGGGTCTCATAGACAACTATTACAAAAGACTGCACACTGTCATTGATGCTAAAGGGGGCAATACACAGTATTAAGAACTAAGGGTATGCAAACTTTTGCACAGGGACATTTATTTATTTTTCTTTGTTGCCATATTTTGCTTTATGATTGTACCATTCTGTTATAACCTACAATTCAATATGAATCCCATAAGAAATAAAATAAATGTGTTTTGCCTGCTCACTCATGTTTTCTTTAAAAATGGTACATATATTACCAAATCGCCAAGGGTATGCAAACTTTTGAGCACAACTGTATGCAAGAGAGATAAGTGGGAAAAGGTTTTTCATCATAGGTAGCTCCATTTTATCTAAACTTTGGACTAACATTTCTAGTTTATTCATCATTTTCCAACATAGAGCCATTAGGAAAATATATATATTATATAAATATCCACATATTAATTGTATTGAGGTAGTCAATTGATTTTGCCTATGAACTGTTATTACTGCTCAATGAATGAATTATAAAAATACCATATTAGATGAATTAAAGTAGACAAACAACACTACAAAACTTCCAGATAAAGAGGAATGCAGGAACAAGAGGTTATGATTTGAAGGTGGAATCTGGAATATTATGGGGTAATGTACAAAAGTACCACTTTACAGCCTTCCAATGAAAGTGATGGGGAATTTAAGCAAGACTTGGATTAACATAAGGCTACCCGGGGGTTTGGTCATGCCAAGCTGTGTGGGTAGATATAATTGGTAGACATAATGGATATTTTTGTTCTCTCCTGCTCTCAAATATATGTGTCTATGTTTTGTTTGTAATCATTAAATAATTATACATGATCTACAAATACACTTTATTGAAGTGCCTATGATGTTCGCTTGTGTGAGTTAAACCTCCTACAAATAAAATTCCATTTGCTTGAGTGGCAATAAATGCAAGAAAAAAAATTCTTTCACTGCTGGGTTCTGGGATTCTCATCTGTGAATTCAAAACCAAAATGCACTGTAGAATGACTTCTTTACAAAGCGCCCGCTATAGTTTTAATCCTTTCTTCTATGAAATCACCATGACATTCTCCCTTGGCGATACAAGGTATTGAAGATGCCTGGGTTATACAGAAAATAGCCTCCTTTTTGCACCTTTGCCACCGATGTCGGGGTCTGGGAAGGTAGCCAAATGCCACTGAGGACACTAATGTAATAAATCATCCTTCGTTTTTTTGCATCTGCAGCCCCTCAAAACTGATGCCCCCTCCTTCCTTTAGTTTTCCCCTGTCCATTTCTGACAAAAACCCTATTGTCGTAATCTGAGTGAAGAAGAGTCCTTTCTTTCACAGACGCTCTCTGAAGCCAAGTTGTGGGTTGCCAGAGAAGATGCCTATGACTCCACAGGGAGCCTACATCCCCAGCTCATACTTTTCTTCTCGCACTGGGGTCACCCGAATCCTTTCATTCCAGCTTCATATTCACATAAAGACATCAAGAATAGAAAAAAAAAGCCCAGTAGAAAGAATTAATAGGCACGGTTGTCAGCTGCTTTATCAGGAAAAACAAGAAGCCCACAGTAACTCATCTGCTAGTTGTATTGTTATTTCTTGTGATGTACAATTGCAGATAAATCCAAATTGTGTAATGACCCTAATGCCAAAAGACATTACACAAACCTATTTATGTATCTGTGTGGACTACTAGAATGTAGGTATATAATGTAACAACTAGGTGAAGCACAAGTCACAGCCAACAACTGATAGCAACTGATAGCTATCATATAATATTGTGTATATTCTTGTTCAACATACTGTATCACAATGGCCATTAACTGTTGTTTATGTTTAGTAAATTAGATTTTATCTGATAAATAGACAATGTTACAGTTTAGTTAGTAATGCCTCTCTCTAAATCCCCACAATATGGCCTAAAATAACACTAAATAATAAAAATGTCTCCTTCAGGTAATAATATGATGCTCTTATTGTCCCATTATTATTTTTTTTTTACTTTGTGCTTACACTGGTAGGACTAAATAAGTATACAGTATTTATACATAATTGATTAACTTGTTGCATATACTACTGTCTGCAATGATACAAATTACATATTCATTAAACACTTTATAACGGTGGCCTAATTATTTTGCACTACCATTATCTATGTTATGTCACCCGCACATCTAAACACAGGTTCTTTACGTGCCCTCTCATTTGTTGTTGTTGTCTTCCTGCCAAGGACAAATGTGAATTTGATATAAATACCATATTTGTTTATCATATTAGTGGGATTTGGCTCATATGGGACTATCATGGGTTGTACCAGAGAGGATGGTCTGTGTGTGAAGCTCCATATACAGCTGTGTAGTTCTCCTACTGATATCCTGCACATAAGGAAAACGAAACAGGAAACAGTTGTACAGACATTCAAAGTTAACAGCATATTGACCACATATACAAGTAAATCAGTATGAGAGGATTGGTATACTATACTCCCAAGTAATTGACCATCATTCCCCATCTTTCATTACATTCCTGAACAAGCAGGTGAAGTCTAAGGGTAAAGGAAGTAAAGTGACCCATCCACTTCTTAAGTCACAAACCTTTCTACCTTTCCAACTGTTCTCATTCCTTTAACGCTCAAATGAGTTTCAATGATATGTTTTATTTACAATGTATAAAATGTTAAAATGTAGATATGTATATATATATATATATTTATATATATATATATATATATATATATATATATATATATATATATATATATATATATATATATAGTAAATACATGTTACATCTGTGTTCTCATTTGAATGTCTAAAACAAGTTTAAAAACCTGCTTCCAGCTCAGAGTTCCGAGAAAAACTTTATTACACTGCATTCTGGGAAGTTGAACTGGGACATGCAAATGTGCCCACAAATATATGTATATATATATATATATATATATATATATATATATATATATATATATATATATATATGTGTATTTGTCTTCTTTTCAGCTATATTCCACTGATATATAAATATGAAATCATGTTTTAATTCCTTTTTTTGTATTTGACCCTACAATACTTCTGAAAGCTTCTTCTATTTCTCTACTACCCTTTTGTAATGTAGTAAATCTGCACATGGACCATAAAACCTCATACTTATAACATATTGTTTTGCTCTTGAATTTACAAAATTGTTTAATATATATTATTTTTTTTATCGTGTCACCCCTCACCCTTCTGTACGCTAAACTAAGTCATAAAGTGTTTTCTTTGTAGTATATGAACCATTTTAGTCTACTACTTTTCAAAGATTTCTTATTTATTAATATAATTTTGGAGTTAGTTGATTAATTCTATATAGGGATCTATCTAGTAGCATTAGAACCTCTCCATAAACTCAGTTTTCCCAAAAAATGACAAACAAATGTATTTCTTCTTGAACTGCACCTTACCTGTCCTGACCTGTAGACAATACAAATGTGACACATTTTTGGAAAGTCTTAAAGGGACATTGAAATAATTTGATTTCTTTGTCGCATCTGATAATGTACCACCATGTGTTTTCCTTTTGCAAATGACGCTTTAAAAGCAGGAAAAACAAAACTGATTCAAAAGTTTAACTGATGTGGGGGCTTTGCCCTGTCAGCCAATAAGCAGTAATAGAGTGCTTTTATTTAATAGCTGGCTTTTGTGTACACTGATGAGCAATAAGACAATGTTAACTGATTGTAATATCACTTTACAATACTTACATTTACTTTTAGCAGGTTAGGACAGACACAATCTGCTTTGTGTCCTTTTAATGATAATTTTCTAAACAGATCTCAACAGATGTGTTATACAGTAAGCCAACCATATGGAATGAGAAAATTAAATAATAATAATAATAATAACAATAATAATAATATATTCAGATATAGTTTCCATTTAAGATGAGGAAACATAAGACCGCATTCCGAAGGATGATTCCCTTAGCAAACATTTTTATTTCCAATTAGTAAAAGAAAAATTGCTAATTTGCTGCAGTTGGACAGGCCTGACGTCTCAATCTGCAAAGTGTCAGGTCAATGAAAGGAAATGTTTCACACTGAGATGGGAGAGAGAGCAGCACTAAAGAGGGTCAGGGCATTGGGCCCAGAAACCAGATTGACTGGCCACACTGCTAAATTACTCACACAAGACATACATTGTCTGGAGTGCCAGCTCTACAGTACTCACGTTCTCATTCTTTCCCTTTTTTAGTTAGAGAGGAGGAGGAGAGCCATTGGCATTGGACTTAGGTTCATGTCTCATCCTTTACTATCACACAAAGCCAGACACTTAGTGTTACGGTGTGAGGTTAAACATTATCTAGACTTGTCTATATTATTCAGGAACCAAATGATAAAACGATGTACATACCTGTCACCTAATGTTACTTAGTAAATATTTTTAATAGATATTTATTGGGTCCCTCTGCAGCTATTGGCCTGAATGGCATATATTGAAATAATTGTTTTATCTATAGACCACTTACTTTTAATACAATAAAGATTGTATACAAAATGAATGGTGCATAGAGTAGATATAGGGGAGATATCATTTTTACCTGCCCTTTTTGACATGCCATATGATACAGAGTTGCACGGGACTGTATTAAGGTTTTCTGGACATCCACAAGATTGTGCTTTTAATACCATCCTTTATAATATACAGTTTGTCAATAAGACAAGCATAACATGTAATTACCACAAGCAATATACTGTATAAGACTTTTAGGTAGTAATAGTTGTGAAAAAAAAGTGGATATACATGTGTGCTATTAAAAGCATACTTAAGTTTCATGGATTATGTATGTATCTGGTAGAGGGGAATAGGCAGTGTATGAAAACATCTTTTGTATGAACAAAATTCCAAAATAAACATTATTATACTTACCCCAAAGTTTGCTACATCTCTTAAGTTAACACATCTGAAAATCCCGGCTAGAATTACCATACAATTCATAATTTGTTTTGGCCAATCACAGGCAGCTAATGCATTGTATCAATCTGTGATAGCGGTTTGTGCAGAAAGGCATTATGGGATGTGTAGTCTCCTGCACAAGGAAGCAGGAGGAGCCCATACACACCTCTGTAGATCTCTGCATTGTGCTGCTGTTGGCATGAAGGTTAGTAAAGAGTTAAATCCAAATGCAGTCAGATTTACGTGTTGCGGCTATTAAATTAGCCTTGTAACGTTGCTCCCAGCGGACTTGCGTGGTAACACATAGGTCAGCCGAAAAATGGCTACTTGCTGAGCAACTTCAAACATCGCATATGTAAATCCTTTGATCTGCCATGCCCGTAACTGCTATTTGTTCAATTCAGCTATTAAATTGCACTCACGAGCAAGCACGTAACATGCAAATGGAGCCCAAAGGCCTACGAGTGCTCAAGAACACCCGCAAAGGGGGTAAAGTACAATACGTAGCACTTCGTAATCAAATAAAAACGCACTACTGTACTTTTATCATAAGGGAAAGTGATGTTAGGTAGAAGAATTAATAGCACAACACTCTCAAGCCCGCAAATCGGCCCTGAAAAAAAACTTTATTTTATGTTCATAATTTTGTGTCATATCGATCCTGGCAATCAATGTGTTAATACATATACTGTAACTCTCATGCAATAGAATATCATATTTACTGCTTTATTAATATTGCATTATATCTGGACTTCAGGGCTGATTGCAAACTGTAATTGAAGCACGTAGGACCTCGAAATCTACCCTCCCCTTTTTCAGTGACGTAACGTTAACAATCTCTTTTTCCATTGGCTCCATCTAAACCCGTAACTATGTAATTGCTTAATTATTTGCATTTGTGCACGCAACTCCGACAGCCGAGAACTGGTTTAAGATATAGACTCTCTTGCTCGTAGCTCGCAGCCCATTCTAATTTAATAGCAACGTAAATAGGGCAAATTTCAACCCCGCAGCTGTTAAGTGCATCACATTGGACTTACAAGGCTGGAATTTAATATGGCTAAGTGTGCTATTGGTAGGTACACTGTGCCTATGTAAGCAGCTCTGGAGTTGTGGAAAACAAGTTTTATTTATAAACTAGCGAATTGCCCATCAAAAAATGATGGTCATAAAATTGTAAGTCAGGTAATGCTGTTTGCCACACAATGTAAGTCTTTTGGTCCTCTGAGTACCTTCGGCGCTCATTGCGAGCCTCTCCCCTCGTGTACTTTTGGTCGTCTGAGCACCTCTGGCGCTCATTGCAAGCCTCTCCCCTTGTGTACTTTTGCTCCTCTGAGCACCCTCTGCGCTCATTGTAAGCCCTACTTTCGGCGCTCATTGCGAGCCTCTCCCCTGCTCTTTTTATATATATATATATATATATATATATATATATGTATATATATATATAGTAATTTAGTAATTATTAATCCATATATATAGATTAATAATGAGTATTGCAATATAATTTGATACCTTTTGTATTGGACAAACGTCTTATTTATAATGACGAGCTTTCGAGAGGCTTAAACTCCCTTAGACTCTCGAAAGCTCGTCATTATAAATAAGACGTTTGTCCAATACACAAGGTATCAAATTATATTGCAATACTCCTTATTAATCTATATATATATATATATATGGATTAATAATTACTAAATTACTAGATTACTGGACATTCACGGCTGCTTCACTCTTCAATTATATATATATATATATATTATTTTTTTTATAATAATTAATTAATTAATTAAATAATAATATACTTAACCTGTTTGTAATTAATATATGCAGCAATCAATATCCTGAAGAGCTAACAATCTCTTTTGATTTTCCTGCAGCATACAATGTACATTTGGACTGTTGCTGACCTGAGGAGAAAGTGTCAGCAATGTGGCAAGTGTGCAGTATAAATAGGCTGCTTGCGCGAGGGAAAATCGTTTCTTTAGTTGTGTAAAGCGGCATTTTAGAATGGTAATGTTATAAGTTGCAAGTTAGTGTTGTGAAATGTCTGCGATTGTCTATGTGTTACGCAGGTGTGGAGCATTTTCCATCCTTCCTAATAGTGTATTTTGTACCTTGTACGTTCCTGGGTTAAAGTCTTATGTGTCTGGCGGTGTTTTGCGGGGTTAGGGGTTGTGTAGCTTTGTTTTCTTTTTTTCGTCCAAAATTTTTTTTGTCGCTCAGGCAATTTTCAGGTGACGAAACTCGCCAAATTGTGTTTATTTTTTGTTTTTTTTTTCATATAGTTTTTATTAAGGATATTTAACAATTGCATGTATAAAAATAAGCATAGTATATAAAACATAACTTCACATTTCAAGAAAAGAAAATTACTTTCCTTAACATCTGCTCATCTTCACTAAGTTGCTCCTTATTATAGTTTTTAACATTTTCAGTGCTCATATTGACATAATTAAAAAATAACATTTCAACAAGAATATTGTACGTAGGAATATGAAAAGAGAAAAGGCAAATAGAGAAAGAAGAGAAAAGAAAAAAGAAGAGAAGAAGAAATAAATAAATAAAGGAGTAAAAGGGGAAGAGTACAAAATAGAGAATTGCCCCCAATCAGCTCCTCTAAATTAGAGGGTCAGGCTTGACTCTAGCATGGCTTTTCCAATATCCGCACCAACAAATCTTTATATTGCTATCGTTACCTTTCGTCTAATGAAGTCTCCAGTATCCTCTCCCGCTCCGCCTGTTCCAGTCCGCCCCTCGCTCCACTCCTCACCAAATTGTGTTTTAATTGTTGTGCAACCTCACTTCCAGACGTCCTGACTGTCCCCCTGTGCTGTGTGTGATTTTTTTTAATTTATTTATTTATTTTTTTCAAACTTGCCAGTAACTGCGGCCCTCGCTTCACGGGGGCCGCAGCTGCTGCGGGCTCGCTAAGCAAGCCCACAAGCGTTAGCAACAACCTGCAATGCTCACAACTATATATGTGATAAAATAAATGTGTGTGTGTATAGAATGATTTAACATCATTTGCGTTTCTGATTAAAACATGATATGTTAGGTTAGAAAAAAGTAAACCAGGGAAACTTAGATATACCTTTAATAGGAGATTTCTTCCTCATCTGTAGACTGGAGCTCCTCCAGTCATTAACAAAAAGCTTGGCGGCAGAGTATGCTACCACTTCCCTGAAGCTGCCTTATCAATAAAACATATTGTGACATATAATTTAAACTCTGCCACCAATGCGGAAAAGATGGCAGGACCTCCAGCCTCAAGATAACAGGAAAATCAGTTATTTACAATTTAATTATTCTCACAAAATATTCAAGTTTTATTTCTAATGAATTAAAATTTCTTTATTCTCATCTCCATTACTTGGTATCACATAAGCTGGACATTACAGTGGCCATTCTAGTAAACATGAAGGTTATCTAATCACTGACAAAAAAAATTTATCCTATGAAAAAGAGAAAAAAAACTAGCATAGCCTAATCTTTATCATCCTTTCTAGTACAGTAGGGGCAGCCAACAATCAATATTTGTTTGAAGGACAAAGTAGATAAAAAATAAAAATGCGATAGATATTGGAAATAAAACATCTTGAGCAACAAAAGCAATAATGTATCCTAAGTGACTCCCAATTAAGTGATAATTTAAATCAGTATTAGCAATAAATCTGCCTGCTAAAAATAACCTGCAAATAACAGACGATCTTTAGACTCTGTGTCCCAGAAAATTCAGCTGATTCATCTTTAAGCATCAAAGATCTTATCGCACCCTAGTTATAATGACTAAGGTGAGAAAATCCACTCCGGTTTCAATATTTTTTTATGGAGCTGCTTCACTGCCTCATCTCTACCACTTGAAACATTTCTATATAAAATAACATAGGACTTTGGGAATTTGTTCCCATGTAAATGTATTGACTACAGTGCCATACCATTGCCATGCCATTCCATAGCACCATACAACTACAGTGCCATTCAGCTGTTAGACCCAATTTAATTAACATGTTTTTATGTACAGGACAATATAGATCATGTTTGTCCAAATGCAGTCCTCAGAGTCTGGAGCCCGATTCAATTAAGCAATTGTAAGTTACTGGAGCCCGTAAGTGAGGCCGTAAGTTAATTTGCTATTCAATTGGCGTCTTTTTGCGGGCACCAAATGGTTTACGGGTTACGGCTTTGAAAACTCTGCGGTATTAAACACAGAACTTACAGCCTCCTGAAGCCTTTGATCTTTCACGTCCTCAAGACTTCCGATAGCTAAAATCGCAAATCGATATTCAATTGCTACAATTCCCCAAGCCCGCAAATGTTTTCACACCTGTTAATGGCAAATGTAGGAGAAAATCCTACAAATGCTAGAGAGGACCCTGTCCGTAGAACTGTAAATGCAAATAAAAAACTCAATACTGCACTGTAAATGACGGGGACAGCATGAAAGACATTAGAATTAATTGCACAACATTCTCAAGTTCGCAAATCGGCAATAAAAAAAGTTTATGTGTCATTTCGGGGATATATTGATCTCGGGAATCAATGAGTTAATACATATCAGGCCATCCACATGGACTAGAACAGTATTTGCATTCATTTTTATTATTTTGTATTTTGCAGGTTTGCAAGTCCGATCACATATCTGACCCCCGAACCTAATTGATTGACCTGTAACCTCCATGTTTTACTGCCGTAATGATGGCGGTCTCATTTACTATTGTCTGTTTCGAAATGGGTGGTTACAGCCTTGCTTATTTGATCATGTTCTTTCCCTGAACTACCACGTACGAGACCGCAGCACACCCGCAGACATATGGCCAATATACCGCTTTGAATTGAATCAGGCTCCAAGTTTTTAGGATATGCCACTGCAAGTATTTCTAAATCAAAAACGATTGAGCCATTCATTAACCTACCTTTAATAAAACAAGGTGCTCTTCAAATCTGGACTGATAGTGGCCCTTGAGAACTGGAGCTGGGAATCCTGCAGTTGGAAGAAAACTATCTTTGGGCTGAGGAGCCTTCTATCTTTTACAGAGCCTGTTGGAGACTTCTTGCAGCTTCATGTTTACTGCTTGTCAGAGGCTTTGAAAATCTGCTGCACTGTCTGTCACAGATTAAAAAAAAGATAGGAGGAGCTCCGATCCAAAAATGGTTGGTAAATGAAAAAAGTTTCAATGTAAGTTTTCTCACAAAAGATCAAGTTTTTGTTAATCACAAATTATATGATTATTCTGATTTTACTACTTAAAAATCAGTAAACATGGATTATTATAGTATTTACTTTAACATAATAGAAAAAGCAAGCATCAAATAAGGTTTGGGTATGTAAAGAAGTACTCGCAGAGAAGATTGTCCAAGAAGTTCATAGATGCTGCCAAATGTTTATATTAACTAACATGAAACTGCACCTGGTTTGGGGAATGCCTTTAGCTTTAAAACAGCCGAGTAGTAGGACTTTTCCATAAATGTCCCCCACAGAAGATCCATTAACCTTAAAAAAAAATAAAAAAATATATTAAAAAACATAGCATACACAAGCCTAGACTGACCACTAGCATTGTGAGGCCTCTCTTCTTGACTATGTCAACCTATGGAATCTTCTCACTACACTAAGAACTGATCTATGCAACATGAAAAATAGCTTGCACTGAATAAAACAGAAAAGGGGAAGGCCTTGGTGAATATAGCCCACAATTGCACCATTTTGGAATTTCCCTAAGGCTCATTTTTGCCATGTAACACTATAACTATTCAGTAATTTCTTAAAAGAAAATAAAGCTTGAAAAAAATAAAATCTAAGCAGACACATTTAGACTAAGATCATAAATAAAGATCTAAACTATTTCTCATATGTAATACCAAGATCAGAGCATTCTAAGACCACTCCACAATACCTGTTATATACCATGTATTCTTTATTACTTAAACAGAAAAAAGAGATTTTATTTCCATAGAATCTGTAGCCAAGACAAAAACATTGTGCTTTTTTATAAAATCCACTAAATCTTCTAATTACTTTTGAAGATGTATGTCACCCTATCTTAATGTAGTCTACTAGTAATTTATTACAAACATTCCGATTGATTAGCCAATAAAAAATATGATTTTCTTAACTTAAAAATATTTCTTACTTATTAACGTATTTTTGTCTGTGCCTAGATTAGTTTACTTTATATATTGTGGAATGAAATATAAATCTTATAATATAAACTGAGACACAAGAGGCCCATGGTCTGGGCAGATATCCAGGGTTAGATCACCTCATAATGTTCCTAAAACTTGGCTATGGTTTGTAAAGTACCCGTGCATACCACTTTCTCACAGTATTTTAGTTCTGGCTCATCTCGCTCTTCTGCCAAGCAATTTCTCTCCTCATTATCAAGCATGTCCCGCCTCGCTGTGCTTTTAGGTTCCTGTGATAATGGCCAAATGCCATGCTTATGAAGCCGAGCAGATTGCCAGCTGTAAGGACACATATCTAAAGGCCCAAGTAGAAAATCATGCAATGTTTACAGTAGATTTTTTTGACTCTGTGCACATTAATAATTGGCTAATACAAAAGGTATTATTTTTATCTAAAAGCTTATAGTGATGTATAGGTTTTTTTCTGGTCATCAGACATCACAGAGGGCTGATAAGAGAACAAATGTTTAAAAGCTTTATTTTCAATATTTTTTTACGCATCAATTAGCCATTAAATGCATAATCTTGGTACAACTTGTTATTTTTTTATTGTAAAAGTACTTGTAGTCTTATATATTTTACTGGCTAATGTGGTACCACCTTCTCTGAGAAGTAGTGTATGTGAGGCAACAGTGACATAGCAAGTAATATGTCCGCTTCTGTCTGGAGATGTATTAACAGCCGTAAAAATCCGGTAGTCATATAACTTTATATGTTACTAATAGGACCACATCTAGAGTACTGTGTATTTGAGACAAAGTCATGAGAAGCATCACAATGAATCAGAGACTGTGGAAAGATAAGACTACTGAAGTGGTAAGCATAGGTGTAGGAGCTGGGGGAGATGGGGGGGGTGAATTATTTTAAGGTCTGTGTATACAATGAGCTGTATCCCCCTAGAATTATTCTGGCTCCTAGACTCCTGGTGGTAAGTGATTTATATCGTAATAGGTATATCTTGGAAGAGAGAGACAAGGAAGGGGAGAAAAAGAGAGTGCATGAATACAGAGATGGAGAAAGTGAGAGAGAGAGAAAGAGAGAGGAAGACATAGAGGAGAGAGAATAGAGAAGAAAACATACAAGAGGGAAAGAGGGAATAGGAGAAAAAAGATTGTATTAAAAAAAATATATGACATGCATGAAGTTATTTACAAAAGTAGATGAGGGATGCATGCTTCCAAGACAGAGAGGTGCAAAAGCAACAGGTGATGCCTGGAAGTTACAGGGAAGCAGATAAAGAACATAGTGAGGAGTATATCTCTACTTAAAGTGCATAGTTTGCAAGAGGCAGTCTTCAAGCAGAGAAGATGTAAGGTATTTTCCCTTATAATTCCTTTTCCATAGCCATTGAGCATCTTCAGTTTAAAACAAGGGAGCGTTGAATACTAAATGAGGCTTTGGCCAAATAAAATATTTGTCCCAGTTGGTCCTTATTTGCCCTCAATCCCTACATTTCTATTTAAAGCGTTGACGAACTAGTTGACTTTTCCCGGTAGATCTCGGATCTTCTGAGGTTTATACCTCGTAATAAATAAGTTACCAGTTCCTCTTTTCATGTTCAAGCACCATTAACATTTATGTGATTTAATTAGATTATCGGACAGGATAATTTTACAGTTACAGAGCTAATAAAATTGTTGTCTTTGAAGCGCTCTTTGGTGAGTAAAAACTGCTGACTTTATAATACCCGTTATCTTAAACTAACAAAAACAGTAGTGATGAGTCGAAGTTCATCGTTTCTGCTCCAGATCACAAAGCACTTGATGTGTCTTTCTCTCATTTTATGGAAACTTAATATTAATTAATTGATGTCAATTGTGTTATAGTTTGCATGATCTATACTTGATGTCATATTGAGTTTAACTGTTGTTGCACAGAGAAAAGAGCACCATGAACCTTGAGGACCTTTCTAATTTTAAAAGAGAGATACTTTAGTATAGATCATACAAACTATAACGCAAAGGACATCAACATGCATTGGTAAGACTGTAGTGACCTGGTAGAAATGTTAATCTTAATTTATGATGTGATATATTAATCTCTAGTGTATATATCAGAGATCAGCAACGTATGTCTCTATATCCAAATGTGGCTCAGTATAAATCAACATGTGGCTCTTCTTCCAAACCCTAGATGCAAATCATTGTCTGGTGTGGATTCAGATTATTATCTTTTATTTGTATCGCGCCAACATATTCCGTAGCGCTGTACAGGGGATAAGAACAGGGGAAATACACGTTTAACAAATTCAAAAGTTGAAGGGCCCTGTTTTGAGCTTAGAATCTTAGCAGAAAGTGCTTTATCCCAAAGCACCCTACAAGACTGGAAACTCGCTACTTACAATCTAAAGGGAATTAAAGGGCAGAGAACTGGGGAAGAGTAACAAATAGGAATAGCAAGGGTCAGGAAGAAGGTGAAAGATAGAAAGAGTTTTATTTTAGAGGAAGAGTTCAGATGAGTTGGAGCTGCAGAATATGTTGGCGCGTTATAAATAAAGGATAATAATAATGAGTGTTTGTTTGCTTAATTGATTTATAAAAGACAAGACCAGGGACATTCCATACAAAAGTGGTCTGGAAGATCAAACTGGCCCTTGGGTAAAGAACTTGGGGAACCACTGCCATGGTAAAAGCACTTCAGGCTTACACAGGGTTAAAATGTCCAGGCATTCTGCCAGAGTTGGGCAAAGTTATACCTGTAGCAAAGTACTATATTGAAATAAAATCAGAAAGTTAAATAACTAATAATATATATGTAATGTTCGTTGTCAAGTTGATGTTCACATCAGAAATAAAATAAAACACTAGATCTGAATAAGTAAAAAACATAAACTATTTTGCATATCACTATGTACATTAGTTATATCAAGAATTTGCCAAAAGCTGAAAGCTCTGGCAGAGTAAAAACTCATCCCGATGTTTCCCTTCAATTGTTGAAACGTCTATAATCTAAACTAATTTCTACAGCAGTTCAGATATGTCCCTCCCTTCACAAACCACAGGAAGATAAAAGCAAAGTAGCATTTTGCATTTCAGCCTCGATCATGCCAGTTTAACGAGCTCTGTGATCATAGCTTGTCACTTCAATGAAAAAAAATATATATTTTAAGATTTCATAGAAAATCTATTGGAACCATCAAAGAGTTCATCTCTGAGTGAGACTCTTGTGCAATGTTAAAGAGACATCTATAAATCATCCTCTACTGCAACTGAAATAGATAATCAATTCCACTGAAAGCATCAATAATCATAGTTAGACATTTATTACTTTTAGGATGGTTTATCTTTTGGACCCGAGGACAGCAGGGGCATGATGAATGCTCGATCTGCCACTGCACACAATTAAATCCTGAAAGGATAAAGCATTTTATATTGTGTGAAAAGGGAAAAAAGCAATCAGAATCATAATAGAACCATATTGTATGAAATCCACAGGAAATAAATAACTACATATTAAAGTGAGTGCATCTAATTTCAATTTTAATGTCATATCTCGGCAGACAGTGCATTTGTTTATTCCTGGCTTTCCTATGGGTCTAAAGGACAATGTCAATTCTCACTGGGCTTAATTTTCCCTGTCACTGTTAATTGGCTGTTTTTTTTCTTGGAATAGAATGTAGATGAGATATCTGGTGTGATTTCTGAGGTTAGAGAGTCACTGACAATATATCCTGCACTTCAGTGTGGCCCACATAAATATCAGTAGTGCTGTGTTCAAGCGTAGCATCAAGCTCATTGAATATGCACCTGTGGAGGCTAAACATCAGATGTCAAAAAGCAGAGGTCTAAAAGCTGAAGGAATAATAAGTGAACACTATAGAAAAAGGCACATTAAACACAATTGCGAAAAAAAGAAAAATGAACATTTGGCAGGATAAAACTTTAGGAGAGTTTGCCTTTTATCATTCTGTCAAGCCTATTGACTTAAAAAAAATACTTCTAACCCAAGGTCTAGCCTTTTGTTTTGTGTGCAACCTATTGGATGAGGGAGACCTAACGACTGCATTTATACTGTATATTTATGTGCAGAAGAATAGTATTTTACCACTGATTTTTAGAAAGAACTAATCATTTTATTAATTACTACTTTTTCATGCCATCCGTACTCAGGACTGAATGTGTCTACTAAATATTGCTTAAAGACAGAGACACTTCGTTATTTCTGTAAATTAAATTAATTGGTAAAATGCATGAAAAGCCGGTCTCAGATGAGGTCAAAAATGGTGGGCTTAAATTATAAGCATGTCTCAGATGAGATCCAATGCCATTCGTACTCAGGACTCAGTGTCCTCTACTATCTACTAAATATTGCTTACACACAAAGACAATTCTTTATTTTTGTAAATGAGATTAATTGGTAAAATGCATGAAAAGCCTGTCAGATGAGATCCAAGATGGTGGACTTAAATGACTATGGAACTTATCACTTTATTTTGTTCAATTTGAAAGTGTGCAACAGTGGGTTTCCCTTTTTAAATAAATGACCCAGTGCTGAATAAATTGCATCAAATGTAAAATTATACTGGCGTTCAGTTCCTTAATTTCACTAAGCATTGAAGGGACAACCAAGAGTTTCTTGGTAGGCTGCAATGGCTATTTTCTGTGTGGAAACTTGCCACGGGCCTTCATAATTCTTTTTTCTAATCTAAAATATGTAAAAGGTGCCATTATTAAATAAGAGGATAAAACTATGGTACTATCAGTACTAAATAGGTGAATGTAAATGTAACAGCTAAGCCAAAATCTTAAATATTTAGTGCTTTTATCCTAAAATATTTTCCACAGAGGGATGCTAAGATTATTACAACAGAATATTTAAAAAAACAGAAAACACAACATAGAAAACTAGACATCGCTGGATGCTCATTTGCAAATGCTTCCGTGCAAGTGGGTGGAGCTTTAGAGAATCTGTTTCTACTACTTAGTAATTTGCAATCCTTGTTTCTTGCAAACATATGCCCATTGTACAATAAACACAAGTGAGAAAGACCATCATCAAATATATTGCGTTGATTTATTATTTCTAAGTAATGTTGAGCAAATGTATCTAAATAAATAAATTATAAAATTAAAATAAGAGTCTTTGAAACACGCTGACTAAATGTAACGGTGTGATGATGAGAGGTGTTCTCTTTCACTTGATCTGTCAGTCATTTTTATGCTACTAACATAATTAGTGCAGGAGTGCAGACAAACTCTGTCTTCTTCTAATGAGTTTGTTCTTCTCTTTGTGAGAAAGGGGAAAGAAAACAGGATTTGTGTGACCTTTCACACCCAAAAGGATATGTAGACAAGTGGCCAAGTTGGCTGTTAAGCTTTTTGTTTCTTGCTAAATTAACCATACGAAAAGCAATGATAAGTGCTAAAGAGAAAGTGGTCCGCAGCTTAGAGTACCACAGACCAAATAAATAAGATGCCTTTCTATTATTATAGGGTCCCATGTTATGCCTGTTATGTTTTTATACCTTGACTCATGCCTCTCAAATATGAGTCACATTACCTTTTAACTAGAAAAATATCATTGTAAATATTAATAAATCTATATAGGGTTTTTTAAAGCAATTTTTATGCCACCATATTTTGGTATTAAATTATGTTTTTGAAGGCTCCTTTCCCCCACTGATCATGTAAAAGTGTTGCAGGGTTCTTATTTAAATGCACATACAGCATACACACATGTCTGTCTGTCTGTCTATCTATCTATCTATCTATCTATCTATCTATCTATCTATCTATCTATTTATCTATCTTTCTATCTATCTATCTATCTTTCTATCTATCTATCTATCTATCTATCTATCTATCTATCTATCTATCTATCTATCTATCTGTCTGTCTGTCTATCCGTCTGTCTATCTATCTATCTATCTATCTATCTATCTATCTATCTATCTATCTATCTATCCGTCTATCTATCTATCTATCTATCTATCTATCTATCTATCTATCTATCTATCTATCTATCTATCTATCTATCTATCCATCCATCTATCTATCTATCTATCCGTCTATCTATCCATCTATCTATCTATCTATTTATCTATCTATCTAGATGTGTGTGTATGAATAATTGTAAGTAAACAGGCATCTCTGGTGAAAAACTGAAATTGAAATAGCGGCTTTGAGAGTAAACGCTGGTTAAAGAGTAAATAAGGACAAAATATGTAATAGCAAAGAAAAAATATACAATTTCTCTTCTATACAGATATTTTTATTTACTTAAATACGTTACTGGGAATGATGCATTGATATGAATATCTACATTTTAAATATGTTCTTGATGGTATAATAAATCTTTTATTCATGTCATGCTTCTATCAGTGGAATTTTGGCTCTGTCCAATCCAGCGTTTTATTTAATTGGCACATAGAGTAAATCTTTTATTCACTCCATGTCCTTATTTGTTTTCTTGAAGCTGTTCACTAGAGTAGAAAAATAACATTTCAGCCCAAATGGCTGAACGGATGCACAGAAATATGAGTGTGATGCACAGAGTGGCACAGCCTTAGAAACATGGGGCAGGGAGTAGGAAACTTCAAAATGGACTTTTAGTGATGTTCCAAAATCCCTTCCAGAGAGAGAGCGATCTTGTAGGCTCTGTGTTCCTCTTGGCAGTGGATGAAAAGATGTGCAATCAAAATTCCACTAAGGTTTCCCCAGAATTCAGGCAAATTGCACTAAGCAGAACATTCAGGCACAGTGCTTGTATTTTATACAGTCTTCATTCACAGTTACAATGAAAGAGAAATAGTTATTCATTCTTTTTACAACACAACGCTGCTACATAATATTGTAGAAAAAAATACTTGTAATGATGGTATCAGTTGGGTTGTAAATGTGCCACTTTTAATAAGTATTCTCTATGGCAATAGTAATACAAAGACCGTGCAGGATCCAACCAAACTCCCAGGATGCATTGCTCTCCATTCAGCTCCTGACACGCTGAGCCTAGATCCCTAAAAAAACAACAAGGCCATGGAATTGGGTGGCAAAAAACAAAGATGGCAGGCAAGTCTGCATTCCTTTCTCTCTCTGTATCCCCTTCTAAACTTTCTTCTCCTTTCTTCCCTTTTCCCTCTTCTCATCCCACATAATATATTTTTATAACTTCATTCTCAATCTTTTCACTTCTCTCTCTCTCTTTCCAGCATTTTCTTATCTCTTTTCCACAAAATCTTATAACCGTCTTCACTATCCCCTCTTACAATAAAACAGCTGATTAATGGGTAATGGATCTATTTACATACTTTATAATAAATGGGCACCCTGGTTCTACAAGGATTTCCAACTACACCCAGAGTTCACAGGTTAATCAATCAGAACAAATGAAACTGAGCCTTTTTGGACCATTTTTAGGACCATTCTCAATAGTAAGGTCAGACCGGTCCAAACCTTAGTCTACTGAAGACAGATGTCATTGTATAACACAGTATTTAAGAGCTCTCTACTTTTTTTGCCATTCATTGCTCATCAACAAAGTGAATATAACCTAATTTCACATATAACCATTTCTCTCTTTCATTTACATTTTTTGTTGTTGTTTGTAGAATGAAAAAAATCCTTGTGACTTATGTTTTTTCCCCATAAGTGGGAAATATATTACCCTAATATTTTATATATATAAACAATAGTTTCATAATGAATTTGTAGAGTATTAAAGCATAAAAACAACAATATCATAACAGCTCTTTGGTCTGAATCCATATATTGCCAGACCTTTTAACGCCTATTCACTTCAAAGTGAATAATAGCTAAATGTGTATTTCCCTGATGGAGAATTGTGGCTTTTATGTGATACAAAGGAGTTAATGTCATGTATCTCTGTTATCTGAAACCCCCTACTAACATAAATGGGTGTTTTTTGCTGAACAATTATCTGTATTGGATTGTGTTGAGCTACAGTACCAGTAAGTGACAAAGCGCATATCTGAAGCATACACAAGGATCAATGAATCCTGTGGTCTCTTTCTGTGTAGGTTAATCATCACAAATAAAATCCCATGGATTGGAGTCTCATGACAACAGCCTTCAGAAAATATGTACTTATCGGGCACATTCCTCCCAGCTTATTCTCTGGTTCTGTTGCCTTTAGTTAATCTGTCTCATATCTTCCCATTCCTTCAGATAGCACTAATGGGGTTATTTATCTCTCTCCATCACTTGCTCTGACAATGACCTTGCCATGTTAAAGTAATATTTATGTTTGTTGCTGATGGATATAAAAGTGACACATCCCATCCTTATTGTGAGGCTGCCAAACACTGATACATTCCAGTGTTCGCTCCTCTGGGAGTCACCATCCATTTTCAGAAAAATACTTATTTACAACTTAAACAGAAATAAGTTTGCTACTGAACTGCTATTGTTCTCGAAGGATGGTGATAGACGGATACTATAGTCAACCAACAAGACAGGGTTAAATAACACATCAATAAATAAACAAGAGCCGACCGGAACAATCACCAGAATCCATACACTGTTAAAATGTGTGTTGAGGGCTAGTAAGGTAGAAACAGGGTCGACTCTTCCCTATGGGCAAAGTGGGCAGCCGCACAGGTCATCAGCTTGCTAGCCCCTATTCTCTGGAACTCCTTGCCTCGCTTCACCAGACTATCCTCCTGCCTTAAATCCTTCAAAACATCAATAAAAACGCACCTCTTTAAAGAAGCCTATAACCTTCCTCCCTAACATGCTCAGCACTACTCTCTCCCTACTGTACCACATACAAACTTTAACCTTTAGATTGTAAGTCTGCGAGTTTCAATCCTGCGCAGTGCTTTAGGGAAAGCGCTATGGACACTGGATTCCAAGCTCAAAGACAGGGCCATACACTCTTTGCAATGTATGAATCTTTAACGTGTCATTGCCTGTAACTTAACTTATGTATAGCGCTACGGAATATGTTGGCGCGTTACAAATAAACAATAATAATAATAATAAATAATAATAATAATAGGGGAGCCATCAAGGGTATAAACTTTAGCACAAAACGTATCCCTCATTACAAACCTGAGTGTCCTGTACTGCTTGAATTGGAATAATGTCTAATTTTTCCTATTTTCAGCCAGTATTTCATTGACTTATATTCCTTCAGTTACAGATATACAGAGTAGCATCGTATTGCTGTCTTATGACTGCATTGTATTTTTGGCTTGTTAAAAAAAAAACCTGACCTTGATCTTGATTTTTACCACAATTAAATTCCTGATGGTTATTCCAAGCAACCAAAATATGTGTTCCATTTTCCTGTATTTTCCTAAATTAACTTGTATGGTGTTCAATATCTATTTATATCCGATTGAGCTGTCCCTGGGTAAAAACATAGAAATATATAATTTTGATGACCAAAGAGAACCATAAAGCTTGTGTATTATGTATAATGGATAGTAAGACAAGTCCCATTTTGATGATGTTTCCTTTGGCTTGTGCCCGGCAGACTGTGGCAGTGTGTAACTGGTAATGGACATGCAATGAGTAGCTTAGTAAGCAATAAGGAGGCCACAAAAGGGCCAGGATATTTGTTTGTGTCTTGTCAAAAACAGCTAACTCAAAGGTACTGTGAACTCATGGATACTGCTAGGCACTATCATATAGAGCAGTCAAAACCAAGCAGAAAATGGGTACAAATGTTTTGTAGGTCTTTTACTTGTTTTTTAAATGCTGCAGGTTTTAGAGCTCTTAATTATTTACTGTGAGTCTTAGCAGTCTTATAGGGATCATTAATGGTCATCAATTAAATGATCATCAATTACAACATGCTTATAAATTCTCTTCACTTCAATAATATCACTCACATTTTCCTCCCATTTGGGATTAGATTGACCTGTTCAGGGTAGAATTGCCTGGTATTTCGGGGCTGGGTCACTCTAGTGAGTGGGACCAGACTGGCATACTACAGGATATTTCTCCCTGTGAAGGGCACAAATGAGCTAAAAGAGGTTGCTCTCAGAGTGGGTTATCATGTCCATAAATAACCTATTAAGGTTAGTTCGTTCTCTGATTAAGCACCTCTATTTTTTGTTGTTGACATTTTTGGTTGCAGCAAACCAAGTGTATTGCCATTTGAGTGTGAATCTGAGTATAGGATGTCCCACACAGCTGTCATTTAAAAACTCTGGGATCTGCCGGGATCTTTTCTTTTATGAGTGCGCCAACAATGGCAGCAACAGTTGCAGCAAGGAGCTGCTAGATGGTCGCTGCTGAAATTTTATACAGTTTGTAAGGACTGCTCAGATTGCACACAATTTCCAAGCCTAAAACATTACCCTTACCGTAACCCTAACCCCCAAACCCTGACCCTAACCCTTACCCTAATCCTAAAGCTATGCTATCATCAGCAAAAATTTGGCAGCAACATCTAGCTGATGCTCACTGGGCTGGCAGCTTACTGGCGCACTCATAACAGGAAAGGACCCAGTGCTGCTTGGTGATGTAGAGCAGCATTGATAAATTAAAAGTATTTTCATTTCAATCTGCTGTAAAAAAGAAAACTTTAACAAACTTTATTGCTCCAGACAAACTGACACTAAGAGGCATATACTGACATAAAGGAACATAACCATTAACCCTTTCAGGACAGTGCACCTTTGAGTGTATGTGAATCCTGTTACCCCACCTTGTGAACTTTACACTCCAGTAACAAAGGCATATGTCAAAATAACATATACAAATAAAGGTGCAGCGCAAGCTTTCTGGCAGAAACTGTATCAAATATTGATTAACTGTGCAATGTGTGATGCACTTGTACATCTCAATCCTCACTGTAATTAAGTACCTCTGGTGACTAAACACAGGCTTTCCTCTTCTTTTATGTTCCGATATTTATAATAACTGCTATTATTGTTGGGTAAATGCCGACACTGCTAGATTTAAAGGTCAGTGTAATAAACATATACAAGCAGTATGAGAGAAGGATTCCTGCGGTGCAGAAAATACATCATGGGATGCACAAGACAAACTGATAATAGTATTTCCTACTAAACAACATTTATTTTAAAATGATTGGTAGAAATGTTTTTTTAATGCTTTTTCTTTGTGAAATCATCTTTATAAAACTTAATTTATTCTTTTTCACTAATCACTCTTAGGAGATCTTTATTATAAGTACTGGTAGACCTCACTTAACGCTACCCCTGTTAGCGCTGTTTCGCTATAATTCTCTTTTGGTCCGTAATTCTCCAGCTAAAGCACTGATTCGCTATAATGATGTTTTTTGTCTCCATAAAAACAGAATCCAAGATGAGCCAGAAGCTTAAACATCACAAATTTAAAGTTTATATTATTGCTAATGTTCAGATTGCATTTGTGTTATGTTTGCTGTTTCTTTAAAATTCATATATAACAAAAAAAGAATACATTTAAATTGATTTTGTGCATTTTTTAGCGAGTTCCCCCGTCCATATCTACTATATTAAAATGACTCCACTAAGCGCTGTTTCGTTTAGCTCTCCATCTTCCAGGAATGAATTTACAGCGTTAAACAGGGTATAGCTGTAGCTGTAGTAACATTTTGATAAGTAGTCCTCTAACAAGGGAAGCTAATTCTGGTAATTATGCATCAGTCATTAATAAAATGTATATTCAATAACATGATATAAAGGTAAGATTCAATATTAAGAACAATCTAATTAGACAGAGATGGATAAAAAAACAGCCATTCCTGCCTCTCAACCAAAACTCATTGCCACGTGAAAGCATTTAAACATAGCCACTTTCTAGCAAAAGAGCAATGTGTTGATACAAGATTGTGCCTCATAATTTATCACTGCCTGCAAGTAAGAGCTGACCCTTGTGGGGGGGGGGGACTAGCAGATGCTGAATGTAATCTTTGAAAATAAGGACAAATTAAACTTTGAACACTGCTACTACTGCACACCAAGCACTACAGAGTCTGTGTCTGCATTTGCTGCAGTTAGCAGACCCCTATCTGTTTGATTTTAGGCAGTACAAACAGATCTTCTTAATAAATAAGCTTCTTAATAAACCAAAGTGCATACAAGTAAGTAAATACATAGATATAGTATATACCTGGGTTGCCATTCTGAACAGTAAAACAATGTATAACAGTGCATTGATGATAAACTTCAGGATTCCTGGCTAGCAAACAGATTGAAAGCTCGGGTGAATACAGGAAAAGATAAGTAAGGACAAAATCAAATCAAGTACTTCATTTCAACTAAATATCTCTCCCAGTAGCCTTCATTGTGCTTGAGTTACTGTATGTCATTGTCATATAGCCACAGCCTTGTGACCTTACCATTGAACTCTCCATCAGCTGAAGGCACAGGGTTCACAAATAATTTATAGTCTATTGGCATCCAGATCAAATGTAGACTATTAGTGGCTATTCTTTAAAGTCAAAGGTGAATTCCAGTGACATTTGTGATCTCTGACATTGTTCGTGGAGTTCAGAGAATCAGGACATTTACTAAAAAATGAGGACAGTATTCAGATATCAATGACAATTAAGGGAATGCAAGAACGCTAACTGCAACATTTTAGCTTAGTGCTTTTTGGTCTACTTTATGGACTAAAATAATAGTGTTTAATGACAGAAGTCCTTATTCTCAAGCGGATACCACTAATATAATATGGTTATGCTTCTGATGTACAGGTGGGTTATATTAATATAGATCATACTCCAAATTTTTGTTTTGGCTTTGAAACTACTTAAAAACAAAATATCTTGCTTATGAAATCCAGGAAGATTTTGTTTTCAGGCAATAAAATCATAATAAAAAATTTAAAGTTATGTTAAATTTGAGTAAAATAGTGCTTTAATACGTTTGACAAGCTTTTTAGAACTTAGCTCCACAGAATAAGATGGAAATTAGTTTTTTAATATTACTTTTTAACATGTATTGAACAAATAACTCCTATTATAACAATATACAAGAAAGAAGATCAAAAGCATCACCTATGAGAAACAGCCATGCCTTTGACTGCAAATCACTGAAATATTAAGATAAACCCTCAAAATATAATTTAATATAATTGAAAATACTGAACAAAAGAAAAGTAACAATTTTTTTTTCAATGTGATGTCAATATTTCCCACAAAACAGTGACTTTTCTTACTACATAGGGAAACTAACAAAACTTGGTATGCAGCCATATTCTCCCTATCCCACCAAGATAAGATCACGGCAGCTCTTTCTCTTTCCCTGATTCCTACTTTATATTTGGAAGTCAATATTTCAGATAGTGACATCCCAGGTCAAATAGCATTAACCTCGTCATAAGACAATAAATCTTTGCATACATCTGAAGATAGGTCAATATTAACTTCATCACCTCATCGACTCTGCACTTCTGATATTACATTCAGAAGTCAAGAAGAGATTGAATCCATACATAGCGGTAACATTTCAGTTACTAAACCCCTTGGGCATTTCAATAAAAGCACCTTTTTTGATACATACAATGTAAATAATATAATTAATAGGCATTTATGAGTAATTTGTACAATAATACAAGATAAATACACAGGTATACTGTTAGTTTTTATTATGAGGTAAGGAATTATCAGAAGTATGCCAATATTTCCAAGATGGCTTACATTGCTCTGAAACAAGGTAATCTGTATTACGATGATTATGATTTTAATTGATAAAACTTGCATTACTCATGTTTATTGACTCTTTAAACTAGCAATGCATTATAAACCTGATTCTTAAATGAGTTACATAGCTTTTTTTAGAGAGTTTAAATAAAAAAAAACATTGGTCGTTATTTAATATCTTGGTTTAAACCTAGAATTTATTGGCTTCTTACCTAGGTGACATATAGTGCAAATATGGTAATTTGCAGTAATATTCTTATTTGTAGATTATTGTTACTTTCTACAGAGAGTCAATATATTTTAACAGTCCAGCAGCAGAGCTTCACTTCTCCCAGTCTCACTGTAATAAATTCTGTCTATCTGTCATCCCTGCCATGGATAGGGATATATGGTCTTTGCTTATCCACTTATGATTATTACTGATGGTCTAAAGAAACAAGTTATCAATAAGTGAAAAAAGCATTTGCATCATTCCATCAATATCAAGGTCACTTCTTCAATTAACATTATCAAATGATAAAAGAAATATGAAGTAGAAATGTCCAGAATTTGACCTTTTCATGTATTTATTCTTCTGTACAAAAGCATCCAGCAATATTTACAGATTAAATCATTTATAAGCAAGAAATACTTTTGTTTGTACGTCTGTTCAGCCAAATAATTTCATTATATTTTTGTTACCTCTGTTAATTTATTCTTTCATTAAATAATTTCTTGACAGGTACTTGTTACCTGCTTTAAAAAAAATGCATGGCCCCCCAGCTGTTTAAATATCCAGATCACATAAATAGTCAGTGAGATGAATAGAAATGAATATACAGATGAATACTGTAATAATAATTTCCCTCCCCCTCTCTGTCTCTCTCTCCCTCCCTCTCTCTCTCTCCCTCCCTCACTATCTCCATCCCTCCCCTCCTCACTCTATCCCCTTTCTCTCTCCCTCCCTTTCTTTCTACTTCCCTCTCCGTATCCCTCCCTCTCTCTACCCGGGGTCACCAACACATGCGTGATTATGTCCTAATTGTGCATGTGCGACTATATACAGTTCACGCAATATCCCCCACTATGCACAATAATAACACCTGCATGTTACACTTGCGCTGAAAACACCACGCAGGCGTTACTCACATTCTAACAACTATTATAGTGGATATAAATATATAAAAACACGGATATTGAACTTACTCCCTATTAAATGTATGGGGGGAGGTTAAATTTAAATGTAGTTGAACATAGCTCCACAATATATTCCATATAAATCTTATAACCCAAGCCTCAGACTGTGTTGGTCTTATTTAATTATATACAGGAGCACCTAACCACACACTATGATAAACATTAGTGGTTAGTATATCAATAAGGAAAGGTAGTGCAATATTCAGCTGCACCTCACTGACGAGGACCATAAAGGCCGAAACGCGTCTGGGGTTTGCTGTTTCTCCTGTTCAGGGTAGAATTGCCTGGTATTTCGGGGCTGGGTCACTCTTTTGAGTGGGACCAGACTGATATATTACAGGATATTTCTCCCTGTGAAGGGCACAAGTGAGCTAAAAGAGGTTGCTCTCAGAGTGGCGTATCATGGCTATAGAACTAACCTATTAAGGTTGGTTCGTTCTCTGATGAGCACCTCTGACTTTGTTGTTTTGTTTTATAGATAGATAAACTAACAAAATTATCGGGTATCCAAAATAGAAATAATTTGGTAAAATTTCATAACCTTAAATAACTCTGCTAGTGCCGTTGGGAATTCCCTCTTAGACTGCTAGTCTGACTGTAGCATGAGGGGGAGCATTATCTTATGGAGGCTTAATCTTAGATATAATTTTATTATCCAGTGTGCAATTTGGTGGAGAACGCTTTTCAACAGAACTAAATAGAGATTTTATCTGAATCCACAGTTCCCATGTATTTAATCCTTTTAGGAACACGGACAAAACAAAATAAATACAATGTTTAAACATTAAATGCTGTATTTATTCATTTTAAAAATTGTAAAAACAATTTGCACATAATGAAGAAAGTTTCTTCAAAAGAGACATTTGTAAATATAACACCACAGTGGTCCTAACATCAGTCACACGAGTATAAGAACTACATGACACTTTAAGGATTTCTGTAGCTCCTCTGATATGCACTTACAAAATTCCAAAGCACACAGACCATTAACCAAATAAATGTTCTCTGAATATGTTTAAGCTCCATGGTACGACTCTCCTAAGTCACTTCCACCTTTGCTTTAACCATAAACACACTTATTTCATTTTTACACTGTTTGTTGGTACTGGAATCAGTCGGGAACATAAACAAACATATACATATGCATGAAACTTAATAGGTGCAAAGTACATATTTGTTTACAAATAGTTATTTTGCTTTGCGTTCTGTAGAGTGGTTGTTAAAGGACCATAGTAGTGCCAAACTTTCATTCATGCACTTCAAAGACCAAGAACACTTAAAGAGCATACTTTTTTTTGCATGAAAACTACATTATATGAAGAAAACTAACACTATTACAGCTGGGCAAATTTAATAGATATGGAATGTGAACACTAAAGCAGCACAAGAATACATTAAATAGCAATATGCCTCGATCAAATTTGGAGGACATTTTATCAAATGTAATAACAAGTCAGTTATCTTTGTTGGCTTAATTAGTTTTACATTCAAAAGAATGACAATAAAGCTCAAGAAACTCAACTGTTGGATATACAATATACTCCCAAGGCTGCCTGTCCTGTAAGTCACATAAGCGGTCAGAACAGAAACTCACAGCCACACTTTTATACACAATAGACCACTCATTTCTCATATAAAAGAAAAGTATAGTAAAGTTTACAATATTATATTTAAATGCCTGAGTGGGACTTCATCTTCCTTTAAGGAATACTGTAGTAGTAAGAACAAGTGACGTCACATTACAGGTAGCATCTAACATAATGAAAACCCTATTAGTCAATTTATATACATTTATAAATCATTCCTGTTTTTAAATCTCCATCTGCCCATCTCTAGGATGTTGCCATATTGTGCCATTTTATCCATTTTCCCTCCTCCCTTTCTTCACAGTCTTCAGCAAGCTCCATAATGCAGCTTCTAATGCACCACAGCACTGCCATCAGCTTCCTATTTGTCCATGGGGTCTAACGCAACAGCCTTCTTCTGCAATAGCCAGCATCACATGACATAGTGTACTAACAGAAAGCCTATAACTGTTCATGCACAAGAAGCTGTAATATGGAGATTCACAGCTTACCCCTATAAATCTCCATCTGCCCATCTCTAGGATGTTGCCATATTGTGCCATATTGTCCACTTTCCCTCCTCCCTTTCTTCACAGTCTTCAGCAAGCTCCATAATGCAGCTTCTAATGCACCACAGCACTGCCATCAGCTTCCTATTTGTACATGGGGTCTAACGCAACAGCCTTCTTCTGCAATAGCCAGCATCACATGACATAGTGTACAAACAGAAAACCTATAACTGTTCATGCACTAGAAGCTGTAATATGGAAATTCACAGCTTACCCTTCTACCTCACAGAGTGGCTCTGAGAAAGAGGAGGAGTGAGAGTGACCGACATCGCAGACCCCTAGAGACAAGCGGAGGGAAAAATATCAGTAATTCATTACACTACAGTGTTCATGTCTGATCCTTATTGAATTAGGCCTATTTTTGGCAGAAGCATAGCACAGTGAAAGTGGAAAAAATAGATAAACACATCAATTTGTTGCTAAACCGGATCCTTTTGGAACCTGATAGTTCTTCAAGTGTTAGTCACTGAACGATAATTTCCTTCTTCCAAGCCCTCTGAGTGTGGCATTGTCCTGTTTCCATAGTTTTATCATGTCTGGGCCAGTACACAAACAATGCAATGAGGAAGCATCTTCTTGTGAATTAATGCCTCTGTTTTTCAGTAATAAAACAAATAGATTGATTATTAGCCAAGTCAGCATGGACTCTGGCAGAGCCTTGATGGTTACACTGTTTAATGTCCTCTTCTATCAGATAACATTAGAGACACCTAATAAAAAACAAATATTTAATCAGAACCATTCTATTATCAGTAGGCAAGGCATGGAAAAACGGAAAAATGATAATCATTTGTTTAATGGATACAGTGAGGACAGGAGGTTATTAAATAGCATGTCCAATGATTCTAATAGCCATAAAACACATGATAACTAAACTGGCTTTTGGATAAAACGGGGAAGATCTAATGACAAGTATGGATGTGTCTGGTGCTTTACGATATAAAGACTATGTAAAAATGTTTGAACATCACGAAATATTGTAACTCTATGTTGTAAAGTAATCATGGGCGTAGGAACAAATTATACATTTTATATTATATATATATTTATATATATGGAGCCCAGACTTTTTTGAAAAGTTGTTTATCATATTTTAAATTACAGTAGTATGTGGACTTTTAAAGGAACACTGTATTCCTATGTATGTAACATACTGTATACTCTTTTAGACAAATGCACATTTTCATTTTCAACATTTTCAGAAACTAAAACAAAGAAATACATCCTTTTATTTATTTTTATTTATTATACTAGGAACATGCCCGTCAAAAATGACGGAATTAAAATTGTAAGGCTGGCAATGCTGTTTTCCTCCTCTTAACACCTTCAGAGCTTGTCTTGAGCCCAGCACTGAGCGCCTTCGGCGGTCATAGGGTGGCTCGCTCATGAGCTCCTGGCTTGCATAGTCTTGTTTTCATGCAGCCTCGTTTTCATGCAATTTCAGAATTTCGCCATTTTTTTCCTCAGCCGATTTTGTATTGACGAAAACTCCCAAATATGGCTGATAATCTCTTGCAACCTCACTCCCAGGCTTCCTGGCTCTCCCCCTGTGCTGTTTGTAAATTTGTTATTATATTTGTTACATTATTTTTTTGCTTTTTTAGGCTTTTTAGAGTTATGCACTTTTAGAGTTATGAGTTATGCGCTGGCTCATCTTGCTTTGCGGGGCTTGCGGTTGCCAACATCGCAAACGTCGCCAACATCGCAAGATCCACAACTATATATGTGATGCAATTTTGCTGTAGTGGAATATACCATTTGGGCTTCTGATTATCTACTTACTCAGATGGGAGGAGACTTTGAATATAGAGCAATTTCTGTCTGCATAATGGCAAAGTAGCAGCTGAAACTGCCATTAATGGAGAACTCATTAGTTTACAACAACACATATTTTAGAGAAAGCTGCAGAAAGAAGGAGCTCAGTAAAGGAATATAAAGTATATAAAAGTAAAATATTTAACAACTACGTTTTTGTTTCTTTTTCAATAACAGATAGTTAAATGACCATTAATAAAAATATGAACGCAATGTTACTTAAATAAACCCCTTATAAACATCTGTGGATCATCCAACAGTAAACACCATTTCCAATGTATAGACTACAGATGGTATCAACACATAGCATATAATTCAGTGAAGGTCGGTAAGCTTTAGCGCACATTAACATCCATTAAAATGAATGGGAACAAAAGCGTGCTAAAGCTTAGTCCCGTGTAGTGACTCTGCAACAGGGTGAGAGATTGCATTTAATTGTGTGCTTTCAGCAAGCAACTCTTGGTGACATTCACTAATCCAACCCATCTTTTATTTGTCTTGGCAGAAACTCCCAAGCCCATGGTTTATTGAAATTATTACAATTGCTTTCCATTACAGTTTATTTAACTTCCTGTATATGAAGCTCAGTTTTAGCACTTGTCATTACGAAGTTATGTCTTTTAAATTAACCAAACACATAAAGATTGCACCAGCAATACTGTTTTATAGTTCCTTTTGAAAATAGAATTTTGTTAATTTTGTACCAATGATTTATGTGGAGAGTTAACAATTTATTTTTCTGATACCTTTTTTATATTAAGTTTTGTAATGCAATATTATTTTACAACCTAATTTCAGTTTTAAAATAATACTAATATTTACCAAGGAATAACAAAAACTCTTCCATGGCTTTGCTGATCAATACAATTTTGGCAACCCCTAAAATTGGCAAATAGATGGAGAAAAAGTGTCAGTTTCAATTTTCCTGGCATCCAAGATCTCTTCAGATGGTCCTTCTGTGGAGGAAAGCTATGGCAAGCTTGGACAAGCTGGTAAAAAGTAAATATATTATACTATCAACAAAAGTCTGCAGTGTTAGAACTATGGTATTCCCAGTAGATGTGAGAGTTGGACCATAAAGAAAGCAGAGCTCTGTAGATTTGACTCTTTTGAATTGTGGTGCTGGAGAAAATTGGGCTGTAAGAAGTTCCAATAAATCAGTACTTCAGGAAATCAACACAAACTGTTCACTAGAAGCTATGATCATGAGGCTGAAGCTCAAATATTTTGGTCATATCATGAGACGGCAGGAATCCCTAGAAAAAACTCTGATGCAGAGAAAGATTGAAGGCACAAGATGTGTCTGGAGTGTTGCGATCCATAGGGTCAGACACGACTGAACAACTAAACAAGAGCAACAAAATAGGAGTATCACAATTTCATATAAACCAGTAATATTTGCTTCGTTATGGTGCAAAACTGTGATAGTCTAGCAAATAGTCTGCTTTATTTTAGGGTGGTAGGAGAGTGATAAAAATGTTGAATCAGAATGTTTTAGCCAATGTGCTGATGATCACAATGATCATAATATTTTGGCAACCCCTAAAATAGGCAAATAGATGGAGAAAAAGTGGCTGATTTAATTTTCCTGGCATCCAGGATCTCTTCAGATGGTGCTTCTGTGGAGGAAAGCTATGGCAAGGTAAAGGCCTTGAAGAGACACTGGAACCAACCAGTTGCACCGTACCCATGTGCTACCCATAGTATCACTTCAATGTATGACACTACCTACAAGCTCCTAGCTTGGATGTTTTGCAATAAATAGATGTTGTTGAGAAGGCTGCCCCTGGCATAGTGTGGGCCACAGAAATCAGCTGTATCTGCCCATGGGTCACCAGTTGGACAGCACTGGTCTAAAAGATAAGATCTTATAAGGAAAAACTTAATGACCTTAATAGTTATAGCTTATAGCAGTATGTCTCAAGTGTTTGGGTCTGGTTAACTCTTAATATTCATTGGAATTGCCTTTGAGGTTCGAAACAGGATGATGATACATATGACACACCAAAGTTTTTAGGTAGTTAGAATGAACAGACGAGATGAGCCGATTGGTTCTTATCTGCAAGCAGATCTATGTTTTGCTTGATATTTTAATGAGGGCTATACTAATTTCATTCCAGGAATTGCTAAAATATATAAAATCCAATATATTTATGGCAGAATTTGTTTTTTGCAGAATAATTATGAGGAATTATCTTCTTTAGAACAAAGTTTTAAACTTCCTAAAATACAAAATTACAGTGTTCAAAAATCCCAGAAAGATTCAAAATGATGCATCAATATTGAATGTCTTGTTTTTGATTAGATAATTATATCTTCAGCAACAGTTCTATTATGATCTAAGTCCTGCCTCACATAACAAGCAACTCAAACATCTTTGCTTCATTTCCTTTCAATTTAGGAAAATCAGTTTTTAACCGCCAGAGCAGGATATTGAAAGTATGTAATTCAACACTCATTAAGAAGACCATTTGCTAAAAAAAGTGATTTCCACGAAAAAGAAAAAAAAAAATCAAAGAAATTCTATTATGGATTAAAAAAAAATCTATGGGGGTTTAAAGGTGCTTTTCAGATGCCCTCCACGGTAGTGACAAGCGATTGACCAAATGTGCACTCTTTAAAACATCCAGATGCAGCGATGTTCTGGTTTAAATTACAGATGTCTCAGTTTGAACTTTATTGTCGTGCCAATTATTCCCACCAGGCTGTCACAATGTGACAGGTTGAAATTGGAAGGGTAGGGAAGTGAACATCAAGCAAACCCTCCAGGCTCATGTAGGGGAGCTTCTCTTTTATCTTATTGTTAATATCCTCTGTCAGACTCTGAAGGTTGTCATATTGTTAGTAGGAATGGCCTGGATTAGATTATTGCAAAATATGCTGTAGGACACCTTGTAAGGGAAAGGGTTAATGGATGAATCTTCAAGCTTCTTAAGCAGAATGAGGGTTGTGTGATACGTATAAGAAAATAAATCAAGAAGTGACTTGTGTGTGTATATATATATATATATATAGATATATATATGTATCCTCTTTTGGATTGCTACCTTATCGTGATGAAGAAGCTTGTGTACCTCAGTGAAGCTGTGAGCTATACCATGTAGGGTCACCCAAGAAGAGCAGGTCACAGAGGAGGGCAGACAAACCACGGAGAAGGAACTGGCAACTCACTCCAGTATCTTTGCCATGAAAGCCTTGTGGTTTACCACACCCAGACACAAGATGTGCCTGGCGTGCTGTGATCCATAGGGTCATGGAGAGTTGGACACTACTGAACAACAACATTAAAAATATATATCATCTTTTAGAAAGTAAAAAGAATATTATAGCTCATTAGTTTGTAACAATACAAGAGTAAGAAGCAGACAGAATAGGCTCTACTATTTGTCTGACCTCTCTGCTATGACATACCCACCTACAGTGGCTCTACATGGTATAGCTCACAGCTTTATTCAAGTACACAAGCCCCTTCACCACCACCACTTAGCAATCCACAAGGGGACCAGGGGAACATACACCACACTGCACCTGCAGTGGGGGAGGCATGGTGGGAGGAGAGGAGGGGCTGGACTGGGGGTGGCAGAGGGATGCCTCCGGGGTGGAGGAGGCAGGGCTGGGGACCAGAGCGCGTGGCATGGTCTCTGCGGTCACTCCTTGGAATGCGTTCCAATCGTGCGCAGCCTGGCCAAGTAGGACTCAGTCATTAGATGATGCCTTCTCTCCTCCCTTTTGCGCCTTGCCAGGCTGCACATTACCTCCGCATGATGCTCCAAAGACAGTCCACCTGCTGATGAATGAGGGCCAGCATCTCTGACTTGGTAGCCTGGCCTGATGTTGGGTATGGAGGTCCATGGCGAGTGACGTAGTGAGGAGATGGCGGTGTGGGAGTGGGGAGGGTCTGGGGCCCGGCTGAGCGGTGTTGCAGATATGGAGGTGGTGTGGTTGAGTCCTGTGGTGGTGGTGACAGACAGTCCACTGCACTGCTGTGGGGGGGGGGGGGGGGAAGGTGGTGACTGGCTTGTGTCATCCCTCCAGTTGGAGGGCCCTGGTGATATGCTCAGTCTTTGGAGGAGGGGGATAGTGGGATCGAATCCCAGCGGTGTGGCTGGAGGGCCGGATGGTGACCCCACATGCCATATGACATCCTCCTCCAAACCAAGGCCCTTGGCTCCGCTTGTCTCCTCCTCCCCCTGCGCCGGTTCCTGCTGAGCGAGGGCTTGCTCCTCCACTTCTTGCTCCACTGATTGCTCCTCCACCTCCTTTCCCCTGCCTCTGGCTCCCCACTGGACCCAGAGATAGAAAAGAAAGGCACATGTTATTAGTATGATAAATAATATATTGATTTGTGTGCATTCCTAACTATCTGACATCTAGGCTTGAACCTGGATGATACGCCTAATTGCAACTCAGATTAGATATCATTTGCTAGATGTGATCTATTCTTTGGCTCTTGGTCTTGATCGTTCCTGTCTCCTAACACTATCTTGATTCTGGCTGCGTCTGTAACTGCATAGGCTGCAGTGGGCACACCAATACATGGACTATCTATTGGTTGAATACTGTTGTTGTGCCCTGGAACTACAGTGATTTGTCAGCTTCATGGGTTTAATGACGCATTCACCAATCCCTTGTTAATTCCATGGAGCTGACAATGCAGTGTCCGTGTTGGTCATCATGAACATGTGAAGTGTGTGTGAAGTGCATGTGGTGGCATGCTGGTGTATGTGATATTCACCTGACATGGAGGCTGGGTCATGCTGGGCCACCAGGTCTGAAGCTCCAGCGGCAGGGACTATCTCAGAAAGTCTCTGGCGACCCTCTCCCACTCATTATAGGTCATGGTCTGGTTATTGTCCTCCTTAGCCATCATCCTCCTCACTTTGGCCCTGATGTTGTCGAACCTGTGCTTATCTAATCTCCCTCTGTCAATCATCTGCAGCTAGACCGCTTTCTATTGGCTGAGAGGCTGTATCGCACTACGTTATACCGCTATTGGATCTTAACGGCCAATCGCATCTTGGCCAGCCCCTTAACAGTTTGCGGCCACGTGAGGAATTTAAGAGCTTGAGGCTTCGGCTCGTAACTCGCTCCCTTGCTCAATTGAATAGCATCGCAATCGGAGACGAGCGGGAGTCTGCACCATGGCTGCAGACATACAGCCTACTGCGATCGAATTGCGGGCTTGCATTTGAATGGAGGCCTTAGATTCTGTCTACGTAGGAAAAACTGTTATTACAAGGGAAAATGTGCGTTTCGAAGGTATATTTAAGATAATCTAATTTATTTTGAACCAATGTAAAGGAAATAAAGTATATGGCATGTTTTATTAATCATATTTTATTGGTATGTAACTTAGTAGTGTCATCTGTTGTTGTCTCTTTAATCAAAGTAAATAAGTGATGACACAGTGAGCATTCTCATCTAGCCCAGAATTACTATCTACAGAGGAAAATCCTTTTTATAGAGACATTCCAAAGTAAAAAAACATGTTTTTGGATGTTTTTAAGAAATGCAGATTCCACAAATAAGTGTTCTTTGTTCTAATTTGATTTCTTGGCCCAATGTGTACAATTCTGTAGCCCACCGTAACTATCTTCAGTCTCTGGAATGTGCCCTTAAATATCCAAGTTCAACATTTTCCAAGGTTGCTTCTTTTATTGCTTCAAATCCAAAAAGGTCTGCAAACAAAAATATACACATGAAGAAAATAACTGAGTCACAAAATAATTTTCCGGTTTACTTTTATTTTATTGAACGCCAAGCCAAGGAATCTGATTCATATGTTTCATGATCATTTTTAACTCATTATGAAACATCTGTAGTTTAGATCTGGTGGAAACATCTAAAGAGCATACTAAATAAATTGAAGCATTTGACGGGTATCTATTTGAACTTGTGTGCGGAAGAAAATAATGCAAGAAGAAATGTTGTCATTAATCATTTTAGTATAATGAGTGTCAGAACCAATAGGTGAAAAGTGCACCTTTACATAGTGAGGTGGAGAGATACTATGCTGTTTACATATTGAGACAGAGGATTAGCAAAGGAGGGAGACCGTGGCACACAAGTTTAAAGTCTTTCTTCAGAATAGTATGTATCTACCAGAGTATACTAACTTTCATCTTTTCTTTGTTAACTATACTGTTGTAATTAATCAATATTGATATGCTACCATTATATATATACATTACTGAAATATTCCAGAATCAGTTGTAACCTATATCCAAGGCAAGCTATGTGGATATAGAACTTTCTATCATGTTTTTAAAACATTAAAAAGTGTGTTAACTTGCTTGAAACTAACTGGTAATGCACAAAGCATACACCTGTATCCATATCACCTCACTGACAAGCATGAATCATACTGTTATATTACTGCTCATTGACAGAAATAAAAAATGATTTTATTTGTGTGCCAGTTTTTTTTAATTTTTTAATTACCTCACTCTTCAATGTGTCTAGGATAACACCACATTTTGTGCACAATTCAAACTAATTACTAAGCACATAAACTAATATTTAGACCTATAATTATTATTTCATGCTTTGTTATCACACCTGAAACTTTAAGTCTCTTGTATCTCTCTCCTGTATGTCTCTCTTTCTATTGTCCCATTCTCTCTTCTTCTGTTTCACACACTCTTGTCTTTCTTGCCACTCTCTCAATATGTTTCTGCCTAGAGCCTCTCTTTCTCCTCTCACTTTCTCTACTTTTTTTCCCTCTGTCTGTCCCCTCTCATATCCCTCGCTTGCCAATCTCATGCTCTCCATTTCTATCCATAACCCTTCTTCTACTTTCTCTCCTTATGTATTGCTTTCTATTCTTTCTCACTCTCTTCTCTCTCTTCCCCTCTCTCCTCACTCTGTCTCTCTCTCTCTTTCCATCTTTCTCTCATACTTCCAGTTCATACAATGATACGATACTTCAGTTTGTGAATATAAATACAGTTAGATCTAAGCTCATGCTAATCAAAACTGAAATGTTATTTTGGTTATGATTTGACCCAGTGTCTGGATTATTCCAAAATCCTTTCAAAGAGTCTCGGGTTTCTGGGATTCATAATGGCTCATCCTCAATAAATATAAATATCTGTAGCGTATTTATTGTGAATTAGTGCCTCTACTATAGAAATAGTAAAGAAATATTCTGCTGAAAGACCACAGTCGCACAGGATAGGTAAGGATCTGGCTGCACAAAGGAACTCTTGCTATATTTTGTTTCGTAAAACAATGTGAACCGCTGCTAGGATTCAACCTTGGAAAAAAGGATGTATTTTGAATGGCAACTATTGAATGGGACACAGAGCAAGATCTTTTCTTTTTCCAAATGCTACAACTTGCTCAGCATAAGCTAGATGTGGAAAGGGAGGTCAACTGAAGGGCTACCAAGGGAGTTACTATTCTTTCAGATAAATGGGAAACTCAAGACTTATACTCTTGAAGAGAGAAAGTGCCCAGCTTGCTATAGAATTACTGCTAAAGAACAAGAAGCTTTGCTTCAGTGGGATCCAATAGGGTTTCATCAGTAACACTGTAGTTGCTATATGTATTCTCTCTTACAGTACATTTAATTATCACTGGATTGCTAATATCACTCTTAATTGTATGCTGAGTTTTGCTAATTTTTAATGGTATACTGAACTCCCACATGTTTACTTATGTATGTTATGTTGGGAATTGTTTGCGTTTTTTTGCATGAAAAAATAGTAAATATTAATCTTCCATTTAATTCTACAGAACAGACAGTGTCTTAACAGGAATAAACAGTCTAAAATTAATCTATAAGAAAAGAAAAACATTTCAACAAAAAAATGACCAGACGCACCTCAGTTTATTGTTAGCACTAAACTGGTGGGGCACTTTTCCAGATCCATGTTATCTTATTAAAAAATCTTAAAAAATGTCTCTAAGATCCACAAGTTAGTTCATATGGCTCATGCTTTTTTTTTTTACTGAATGCAGGTATCCCATTGACAATTTTTTTATTATGGATTGATTATTATTGAATTTTCTTTTTGGATGAGGGGGTTACATTATTTCTAATACGTTAAAATATTGAAATGGACATTTTAATATACAATTTCTAAATAACACACTATCAAAATATATTATATATACATTTTTTTCATCTAAACATTTCTCATTCTCATTATCTACCAGTACGTAAAATAATGTCATATTGTACCAATTGTACCAACAAGTCATATTGTGAAGAAGCTATATATATATATATATATATATATATATATATATATATATATATATATATATATATATATTTCAAATCAATAGATGTTCAAAATGTGTCTAGTAGTTGAGTAAATGTTTCATGGATTTATCAGCCAACCTGTGTAAGTTAGATTCCATTCAACTGCAGCCTTAAAATATTTACCAAAGGTGGTGGTAGGATCATCCATCTTGGCAGTAGCGAGCATTGTTTCCTCCTTTATCCTTGTGATGCTGGTGACTAGGATTTACCAGGCGATTAAAAGATTATGACCTGCAAAGAAAGATTTAGCTAAAAAATAACCACTTCTTATTGAGTATAATACACACACCTGGTCGTGGTGACGTTCATGCAAGACTGAATACTCACACACATATATACACATCTGCATATTGATATATGATATACTTGTGTCCCAGAAACCTACATGTATTGTCCAAAGATATATTAATGATAGATCACCACATAAAATATATCTGCTGATGACATTTTTACCTCATAAAACTAAGCTTTTGTTAATATTTTACTTTTCATGAGACTGATTAAACAACAGGGTTCTTAAGACTTTTTTTTTACTAAATTAGTCTTTTCATTAGTGTAACATTTAATGATAAAGTGAGATTGCATTGGTCACAAAGTTAGGCCTTAGTGTTGCAAACCTCATGACCCGGTAAGACCCAAAGTCCCTGATCCCCAAAAAAGACACAACACAACTGTTGGAGGTACAACTGGCCGCAGCGAGTTTTATTATTATAATATGCAAACGGCATATGTAAATTCACTACAACGGGGGAGGACCCCTGGGCTTGGCAGTAACCCCATCCCTTGAGCCCACGCTCAAGAGGTCAACCTCTGTGCCGTCGTCATAACCTTCCCAGGGGTAGGGACGGCCCCTTCTCACCATTGGCCCGGGCACCTTCCCCACCCGCCCCAACACAACTAATAAAACTCTGCTGCAACAAACCACATACCCACAACCATAAACTCACCATGTGAGCAACAAATGTTACTGAATAATGACTTATTTATATCACATATATTTATTTATACACTTTATATATATATATATATATATATATATATATATATATATATATATAAAACTTAACCATCTCAAAAGCTCTTATAAATGGGAGGGTGGGTGGGTGCCTGCTTCCCTGCCTGCCGCGGAGTGAGGCAAAATGGCGCCTGCGCTAGCCTAAGGGGGCCGAGCAACCGCAACCTCTCCTGCGAGGCCCGCCCCCCGCCTCCTCCGCCGGCATTTGGTTCCACCGAGTCAAGGGACCCCCACTGCGAATACCAGCTCACTGGTTCCGCCCTGGTGGTCCTTCACATGATGGCATGGCTGCAAAACTGGTTTCCTGCTTCAGCGCTCAAAGATTCCCAGCAAATAAAGTTTAAAGATTTTTCCATATTTTTCCGCCCACCTAGGAAGTAACTAAATCTCACAGAAAATTGTAGATATTGTGAGAATCTTGATAGATAACTTATTTTATCAAACATAGAAACACAATTCAAATGAATAAAAGGCAGGGTCATCAGAACAATTCTTACTTTCATGTACTGACTTTTCTCTTTTAATGTAAATTACATAATTTTCCTCTGTATCATCACAAAGTGCTATGTTACATTAGGATTAGTTTTTTTGCAAAATGCTCAGGCCTTTAACACAAGAACAGTGATGGCAGTATAACAGGCCTGGAATTTATTCATATACATATACTTGCTGGTAACTGGAAACACATGATACACAAAAACAATGTATATGTTTAGAAGTGTTTAGAAATGTGTGTTAACATTATATAAACAATGTAAAAGCTTTCTTCATGGATTCAAAATGAAGACAAAGCAGTAGAGTTTATTTTTTCTTACTTGTGTCCCAAAAATGTGATGCCACGCTAAGTGCACATCAAACCACATAATATCACAGTTCCTTTTTTCAATGACAGTTTATCTAGACTGGTAAAGTAAAAGGATAACATTACCATTAAATTGGAGCGGTTGTGATCTGTCTCTGTAATGTAATCAAATTCAGCTTCCACTACAGCTGAAGAATGCTAGTTTGTAAACTGTTCTCTAAAAGAATCACATGGTGTTACTGTCACACCGTCTGCTTTTCTTTTTCGGTATGTGTACATAGCTCCCTGGACGTTTAGACTACCTAGGACACACATACTCATTTGCAGACAGGTTGCTATTTCTACTTTCAAGCGAATGTCTGACCTTTCAGTTGAAAATGACCTCATATGGCAAATCTATGACATCACAAGTGTTAACAACATGTTGATGTAATTGTTAATAAATACCATGGGGGGCCACCTTTTGCAGATCTATAATTTCTTGCCTAACATTTGAACCTACAGTAGCCCCGGCCAAAAAAAACAAGGAACTCCTCATAAACTTGCCCCTGACATTGGCTAACCTGGCTTTTAATAAGTACAGGTGTATGGCAGGGGAAGTTCCAATGCCAAATAGGCTCTTGTTTATGGGCATTTGTAATTCAATGTACCCAAGTGGTGATCATCTTTATCATAATTTCTGGGTGTGTGGAAGATTTAACCTCTCATGGGCTAGAGATGGAGTGCTGGATCTAAAGTGGTGGACTATATAATAAAGAATTCCAAGTGCAATTCAAACATAGAACATATTCACTCAAAAGTTGAAATGAAATTGCAAATTTCAAATAAAAAATATGCTTTTAAAAACATTTTAATGGTGAGTGAATGCTCAAAAGCAACTTAATGGTTAATATTACTCAGCATGAACAGAATTTTTTTTTATTAAGTTTGCATTACATTTTTAGTTGTTTTTTTTACATCTCTGGGTGTGCTCTTTATTTTTAAAGCCATAAATACAATATGTTGGCATTCTGAAAAACTTAAAGGAAATTGCTTTTATATCCTTAGCAATGGCATTTTTATTAAAATAAATTGAAGATGATTTTGGCTTAAATATTAATTTTAACATACGCATATAGCTGTATATCATTATGACAAAATGGAAACTTAACATAGTTGTTATAACTGAACTAGACAATTGCCCGTCAAAACTTATGGCATAATATTTGCAAGCCTCGCAATGCTGTTGTTTGCCACACAATGCGAGACTCGCTATGTGCGGCTTTTCTCTCTCTCTCCTTCCCTCCTTCTGTGTCCTTTCCCTCCATCTTCTTCCCTCTCATTCTCTCTCCTCTCAATGTCCGCAACCCACAACTTTGCAAGCGTTACACACAAACTCGCAGTACGACAACTATATATCGATATATAAGAAGCACATATGAGAGGGACAATTACAGGCAATTTATAGTCCCCCACCTAATTTCCAAATTTCTTTGTTGTTCCTTCTCACTCCTTGCCTAATTTCCCTGGAAGTATTCTCATTGCTTTTTAGATAGTTCCAGAAATGTGTTCTTTTGCTCAACCTGGTTGTACATAGACTTCATCATTCTGTCACTGGAACCCAAGCTTGACCACCTTGACCACTCAGCAAATCTATGATGTTGACTCTGACCCATTGCCAAATTCATCAATTAACCTACATACATTTCTATTCTCTCTTAATCATGATCTCATCAGTGTTGAGTAGTTTTTCATTTCATGGAATATGCATTAGAAATAAATAAATGGATAACACAATGCTGTTTATATGTCATTACCCAGCATCCTTGACTAAAATGTGGCTCGATGGGAAACTGCACAACCTGCTTGAAAAATGATATAATATTTGAAACTGAATTAGCTCTAGCTCTTTGTACAGGCAAAGTGTATCTTTCTATTAATTAATAAAAACACAATATACATATATATCCTAATTTTGATATATCCTCATATCAATATGTTTATATTAATGAGTTATTGAATATTGTTGATTAACATCAACATATATTGACCAGTAATGTATGGGTTGAACGAAGTCAATAGAATCAATATAGCCATTACCAGTAAAACAAATCACTAAAAATTAAGTCAATATATGTAATAGTATCTCCATTATCATAAAGATAAACCATACCTCTGAATATGTTTTTATTGCGTCCAGTTTTTGTAACCATAATGCTGATTTTCATCTGTTCGAATATTCATTTTTAGGGCGCATAATTTAGATAAACAATATGTATGAAATAAGATTTGTATAACTTAAAATGTACAACTTAATATTATTATTAATTTATTTGTTGATTAATAACAGCATGACTTTTGTCCTTGAAGCATGTGTTTTAGAAAATAAGTGTGATGCAAAAGATCAGACCATACTAACAATACAAACTAGTATGAATTCACAGCTGTAATCTGACAAACAAAAAGACCAATAGGCACCTTTCCTGGTTTCCAGATTGTCCTATTGGATGTACACCAGTGATGAGGGTGTTTAATAAACACAAAAAATGAAGAACAATCACAAAATGTTTTGTTGGTATAGCTTACTATATGATTATTTTTAGTGGAAGGCAGTGACATGAGTTATAACTGTTATTTTGTTTTTTTTACAGCAAATACTGCCTGATTCAGATGTGACATCACAAGATGGCTGTCTTAGAAAGGTAGGAATGTAATGCTCCATTGAAATGTGTTAATACTTAAAATTCTATTTTTTTTATTACTTTGTAAACTCTAGGAGGTACTAAAGAACTAAAATGAATTGCTAAGGAATTAGGAGTATATATCAAATGTGTATATTAACCTCCTGCTGGGGTAATATTTCAATGATAAATGAGAATCTTCTATAAATACAACAAAGTATTCCTTATAAACATGTGATTAAGTGTTAATAATAATTCAGTACATACTGTAATGTAATATAAGCTACTGTTAGTTAAATGGCCACTTTAGTGGTCTTATAAAGGGTTCTCTAAAGAATAGTTAGATGAGGCTTGATTAAAAAAAGACTTTACTAAACTTTTACTGTGCATTTAAACAATAACTTACTATTTTTTCAATGGTCTCTCAGGCTGTATAATCTCCATCACTTGAATGAAGTATTGTGGGTAGAGTGGACCTGCCCACGGCTAGGTGCTAAATTGAAACGCACTCTCTGAAACACACATTAGTAGCATGGAGCAGTGTTACTGTAAAGAGCTGCTAACCAGGTACAAACACAATGTCTAGTCACAACCAATACTACAGTTGTGGTATGCCAATTTGGATAGCCCTTCCCTAGTTGGGTAAGTCCAAAACAAAAATTAATACATCCACTAATTCTGTCTAAATAAAAAGCTATATTTGAAAGACTGCTCCACCCTCTGCCACTTTCCAGTTACAGAATCCCAATCCATTTTGACCCCTTAATAACAAGCAGATAACGTCACTGAGATCTGGTAAATGGGATTCTCATTGTAAAGGAGGGCTGGCAGAGGTTGAAGCTAGCAAATGGGCCTGGCTGCCTTGTTCTTTAATATAAATTTAAGTTTTTTTTAAGTGCACAGTATTATTTTGTAACATGCAAGACAACCGATCATTTTACTCTAAAGTATTCCACTAAAGACTATGTGAAATATTGGCTGAAAACAACCCGACTGGAACCTTCAGACTTTACAGAATCCATCCCTAAGTGTCTTAGTGCAGAGAGTTCTCAAGCTGCAAATTACATGAATGTAAATATTTTAGATATGACATCATTTGGCAGACATCAAGTGCTAGTGAAGTGAGACCTTGCCATATTTAAAATACATTTCTTATTCAATGGCTAATCGTAGTGCATTAAATGGGTACAGATTGATGTCTTTCCCGTTGTTCCTGTAATTTAGCTTAGCTTTTACTTTAATGTAATTTAAACCATTTAAATGTTTACTTTATGTTTATTTGAAATTCTACATGAGATACTATGACATTTCTGAAACTATATATTTTTTAAACTTGCCTACATAAAATGAAATGAAAATTAAGTAGTGTATTGGAATACTTGACAAACTATCCCTGTTATTATACCATAGCTTAAGTGACACAAAAAAGGTCCCAGTTGTTGCAGGAATGAGTAACTGCATATACAATTAAGCATGACTGTAAAATTGATATAGTAGTAATTATTTTATATATATATTAACTGAAAAATCCACCCGATGAAATAATGACTTAACAGTAGCAATTAACTAGAGATTAACAATGGGTGGTAAAAAGAAGACAAGTATGTACAGTTAAAAACATAACAGCAGTGATAGTATCATTACACAATGGAGAAATTACACCTAATTGTTGAATATATCTACAACTTTTAGCATTGTCCCAACCGGACATACTTGTCTTCTATGTTATCACATACTGAAAATTTTAATGAATTGCTTTTGATAAGCCCATCAACATATTTAAACAAAAAATAACAAACTTCTTTATCAATTTTAAACTAATTCCACTTAATTTCTTTTTTAAATACAACCACTTATAATTATGTTTATTTTTATACGTATTTTACATTGTTTCAAAATTTGGATTATTTTTGTGTCAGTTTAATAGATCAAAAGACCACATGCATGAGGCTGTAACAATGTGATATTGTATAATCAGAGAATAAACCTGTATTACTGGAGTAATGTTTAGTAGAAGAGTACTGTGACCATCTACTGACCTCGCGCAAGGATCAGTGTCTATGGGGGATGAACTTTTTACCTTACACTCTTCCATAACTCATTCAATGTTGTCTGTGACTCAGTGGGATCTTTTTGTGTGAACAGACACATTGGTAGGGTGGCAGAAGGACACGTTTCTTATTGTCATACAATACACTCATCACAGGGTTGCAAGCATTAAGGTTCACTCAGCTATCCAATTGTCGTTACATACCCATAAACATTGAAATATAACTAAATCTTAAAAAAAAAAAAGATATTTGATTCTAAAGTTTTTGACTTATATTGTGTAGTTATAACTGACCTGTTAAAGTTGCATTTATCTGCTTAACTACACCTATTGTGTTAGCATCAAACAATTATGTGACACTTCCTCACATACTATAATAAAGAACATAGAAAAAGTTATAGAAGCTAAAAAAAACTGTTGATATATCCATTCTCCCATGAAAATGGACCTGTGTAAGTGTAGTATGACTTTATGAGGTGATAAATTCATTATGGGATGGGCAGTAGTTTAACAGGCTGGGTGAGGAAGGTCAGCGATGTAAGGTAAAGAGTTCAAGTCTACACTTAATAGTGTTGAGAAAAAAAAGCTTGCTATGTAGCTACTCAGAGGGAGAGGACACCATCACCACAAGCAGCGCCATATGCTACTCAAGTAGTTTCTCTTGCTTATTGGAATCTGATTTTGATGTTGAATATAATTAATGCTTCACCATAGAGATGTGTTCCACTAATGATAAGTAATAAGACATTACACTGTTTGCCATGTGTTTTAATGTAAGTTGCTGTGTAATATTTATTTCCTATATATCTCTGCTGTTTGCCTTGAAACAAACAATATACATTTTAAAAGTTTTTTAATGTTGTCATAAATAGCAGATTACAGATTTTAGCTTTTAGCTTCTATTATAATGAGGATCTAGAGGTGCCTAGAGCCTAAATATAGAAAATATGACTACCAGAATAACGCACTGTGTTATACATGGCAAACAAATCTGTCTCTTATTACTTATTATAATGGGAATAGGAAGGTTACTACAAGGCCGTGCTCACTGTAACTTCACTGTTTAGTATATACCACAAACAAACTTTTCACAGTGAAGTTGGAGGTTAGTAATAATCCAGTGAATACACAGCAAAATTACTGTAATACATCCAACAAAGCAAAGCCTACATAACTAGGGGTTAATTGTGGAAAATGGATATTGCTACAATTTCAAAATGTTTGCGTTAAAGGTATATATACATTTCCTGTATTATGAATGCATCAGATAGAGGAGAATCAGTAGTGTACGCAAATATTATTTTTGCATGAAAAAAATACCAAAATAAAAATTTACAAACTTACCCAGATGTTTGCTAAAGCTTTTCAGTTTGCAAGCTGAGGCTTGTGTTACTTGACACCCCTGAAAATCCCTGCTAAGATTGGCATAAAATTAATAATTTGTTTTGACCAATTAGGAGAAAGCAGAGGATAGCTGATGCATTTTTTATCATACTCTGGGGTTCATGTGTTGCAAAGCAGCTTGGGATATGTAGTCTCTCTGTATATATATCCTTGTGCTCTGATTCAGCTGCAAGCTCAGATCCCACCCAACCTGCAGCAAGTACTTCCTATGTGTGTACTTGGTTATGTAAGCTCCCCAGGAAACTTATATATACCTTTAAGTGTATTTGACCTGGTGTCATTGGTGGAAACTGTGCAATTTTGTTGCACTACTTCATAAATACTATGGCCCTCATTCAATTGCACTTTGGCCAATTGAATAGGGCCCTAAATAAGCACATAACATATTTTTTTTAAATAAGTTTTTAGTTAGTAAGCATCTATCCAAAAACAAGGTTTTCACTAACTAAAAACTTCTTTAATAAAATGTGCTATGTGCTTATTTAGAGCCATATTCAATTGGCCAAAATAGCAATTGAATGAGGGCCTATACATTTTGGAATGTTTTACCACCTCAACATGCAGCAGAGTTTAAATTAAAAAATATAAGAGGGACACTGAACATTTTTGTTTCATATGAAAGACTGCATTTGATAATGTACCACTTAGTGTTTTCTTTTATCAAAGTATGCACTCAAAGCAGACAAAATTGATTTAAATATTTAACTGATCTGGGGATTGCCCCGGTCAGCCAATGAGTAGTAATATAGATGTTTGATTCCTACTTACCTGTCAGTGAAATCCACAGATGTGCAAAACACAACATTTAAATGCAAGAAAAAAATAATTGTGTTCAGTGTCCCTTTAATGTCATTATTTGTTATTAGTTCACTTTGGCTTTAGCTGTGACTTTCACTAGTTTGGGTCAGACAGCTGTAATCTCAAGGCTGTACTACAGGATTGTTTTAAGCAGTTTAACATTAATGCTTCCCTAGAGCCATGAGACACTGAGACAAAATAGCTGAACTGAAAGAACTAGAAAGTTGCATCTGCTAACTACACTTTGTTTATCCATTTCATCCATTTATTGTGTGTGTGGCTCAAGACAGTGAGGGTAATTAAATGTAGGTCACCCTTGTTCCATCCTGCACTTTAAATTAGTGAAGCCTGGTAACAATTACCGCTCAGATTCAGCATACCGAAGGATTTGTGCACGCTGTAAGTATAGTGATTATGAGAATATGTAGATATATTATTTAGCTGGTTGCTTAAACCCGATCTTACACAAAGTCTAAACAAAGCAACTACAAAAAATATATTCCCCAAAAAAGCGTTTTCAGTATCATTATTAAATGTCAATGTCTTTTAATTAACAAAATATTCTAAAAAAAAAATATTTTGTATTTGTATTGAAACTCAAAGTTCATAATTTTAAGTGAAATAATATTTCTGAAAACTGTTTTTGTGGAAACTGTTTAAAATAGTGTTTTTAAGTTAACTATTTTAATAGATAAAATGTTCTCAGTTATTTTACATAACATTAGAGCCATCATACACCCTGATATTTACACTATTGTCTGAATTTTTCTTAAAGACGTATTGTAGAAATGTTTTTAATTCAGACCTGGTACCAAAGAACGGCACTGTAGTCCTCTTGAGTCTTTAAAATGTGCTATTTTTCTGACTCTGGTGACATTGGTCCTTAGAGATTTTTCTTTTCAGTAGACCCTCTATTTAGTCTCTGTTTACTTAGAAGGAATAGCCTAGGGGCTACTGGAGAGAAAACATCTGTGGGAGATAATCTATAGAGTTATCTATCTATCTATCACTCTTGTCGGGCCAGTCTCTCCTGAGAGCCAGCTGAGAGACTTGTAATGAAAAGGCAATGCTGAAGAGGCTTTAGGGACAAATAAAGAGACATGTTAAGGGCTGGCTGAAAATGGATAGAAGACATCATTAAAGCTCAATAGCCTTCTTATCAAAATCCAATAGGATAGACATTTGGCAAAAGCTTTACATTTATTTTTCCTCGTAGCAGAAAGCAGAATTTATTCTTCAACAACAAAAGATATAATCAGTTAAGTTAAATCGTCTGATACAAAAAAAGGATTCTATTTCCGTTAAAGCAAGCTCATACATTTTAAAAGAAAAGTAAATGATAGCATCTTGACAACAGAAATAGTATTTACATTTATTTATGTGTACTGAAAAAAATACTTTAATAATATTACAAATATAATTAAATATAACCAATATAAAAACATATTATTAGCAAGAGATTATTACACTGGAAGTGCACTTAATGGACTAATACTTATTTCTAAGTGTTTTTCAATCACTGGTTCATAAATTGGGACTGGTTTGCACTGGAGCAAATCCAGAGAAAGTTTGACTAATTTACCCATTAAACTATAGTGGCACCCAGCAGCAATTACACATCCGTCTTCCGTCTATTCATAAGGTAAAAAATGTATTTTTAATGTGGTGCTATAGTATTCTACCAGTATAAGATAATAGTGTTTTGTTATGTTCAAATAGGCATTACTAAAACTATTAATCTCTTGTCATTTAAAATTACATATGTAATACTTAAAAGTCATAATCACCATCTGATACCTCTGAATTACATTGTTTGGCACAAGATGATTGATTGATAATTATGATAATTTGGGAAATTATTATTTGTGTATGATAACCATGGTTTGTCCCACCCGACTGTGTACAATTTGCTATTAATATGGGCCATCAGAAATGGCCTCTGGTAACATGGGATGTGAAGAGGTCTTCTGGGCTGGTCCCTGAGGGACCCGCAAGGCTGATGAGTTATGACCTGGATCAGCTACAGCTCAGACTTCAATAAGGAGCCAGGAAGGTAGTTAGAGAAGAGCAGGGAACTGTTAACTGTCTTTTGTAGAGCAATTACTGGGCCACACAGCCTGAGGCCTGCCAAGGGTCTATACATACGTAGAAACACGCAGATTGACTGAAGTAATTCACTTACACCTTTTAAAGTTAAAGAATTGTATGCACCTCACAATGAATGCTTCTATACACACTTGGAAACCATATCATCTTTACTTGCCAATGAGATTTTATAACAGTATTACTTATAGCAGAAACTGTATAAAAATTAAAACCACAAAGAAGACGAAATAAGGGCAGAGAGGGATTATTTCTTCATTCCCGTCTTCAGAGTATCCCTAGTTTATATCAGCCATTATGGGTTTTAGTTGAAAGTGACACCTGCATCTCATAATTCATAAATTAAATAAACATATCCAATATACCGATTACAGCATAGGTAAAATATAAAATGTATGCTTCATATCTTTTTGAACTTCACTGCTGTTCTTAGCTTGTCGTGAGGGCATGCCAAATGCAGTAGTTATATCAGCCAGTCCTCTCATCTATTTCATAAGTTGCAAAAATTAAGTCTCTTCAAGGGGGGGATGATAGTAAAGCACAATAGCAAAGCGCTGCAGAAAGCAATGGTAAATGGGACGTCATCTCAAGTGTCATATGGTCATATAGCTGCATGGAGAGATAGCTTAGTGGTAAAGCACATGCTTGCAGAACCAGAGATGCTTTAAATGTATTTAATTAGAATATTAATTCAGTTTTTATGTTTATGTGACATATGTGAATCACACATATTCCAAAAATTATATATTAACAGCTTTTATCAAAGTAATAATGTTTCATACAAACCTGATTACATTTAGCATAATAAACTGGAAGGATCAAAAAGACAATAAAAAGCAAAGTTAAAAAAAAGCATTTCCATCTCCCATTAGTTCACATATTTGCACTCCTTTCGGGTCATTCTTACCAACTATGAGCCACATTAAATTCCCCCTACGTTGAAAACCGCTGAAAAAAGACTTACGGCTATTAAATTGGCCTCTTAAAACTACCCACGGATGACTTGCAGGGTCGGTGCAAGAAAACCCTACGCGACATGAGAAATCGAGTTGCGAGCCCGCAAATCCTTTCTTCTATCAAGTCAGTAACTGTTACGTTCTAATCAAGCTATTAAATCGCATTGAAATCACTTGCGAATGGAGCCAAGAAGCCTACGTTTGCTCGAGAGTACCCGCAAGGGACTAAATGTCCAATCCGTAGCACTATAAATGCAAATACACTGTACATATAACACAAGGGAAAGTGATGTTAGGTATTAAAATTAATAGCACAACATTCTCAGGCTCGCAAATCGGCAATATAAAATATTTTATTTTCACTTTTATTTCCATGTTATATCAATTCTAGCAAGCAATGTGTTAATACATATAATGGAACTCGCATGGACTAGAATATCATATTTACGACTTTATCAATAATTCAATATTTCTGGAATGTGGGTCCAATCGTAACTCGTAATTGAAATCCGTAGGACTTTGGAATCCCACCTCCAATTTTCAGTGCCGTAATTCTGACAATCTCTGTGTTGCCATTGGCTCCATCTAATCTCGTAACTATGGGTTTGACTAATTGATTACGTTCCCGGACCCAGTATCCAATGTTCGACAGATGGTTTACAAGTTTGCCTCTTTGTCCCGTAACTCGCACCCTGTTCTAATGTAATAGCAACGTAACTCTGCAAAATTTCGAACTTGCAGCCGTTGCGGCTTCCACGTTGCACTTACGAGCTTGGAATTTAATGTGGCTCTATATTTTAACTTTTTGTATTATTTGTAGTTATATTGATATAGAATATATTTTGTTAGAACATCTGAATAATTTATTACAAAAAAATAGAAACTGAGGGAAGAAAGTCTTATACAATGGCAGGAAATGAGTTTGAAAGACATGCCCATGGTATGGGGAAGGGGTAGGATGGAATTAAAAAAAGGTACAATTACAAACATAATAATTTTATAGATATAATGCTGAGACTTGTGTTTATAGAGTGTGCCAATATTTATGGTCATTTCTATCAATGTCCCTTGGAAGTTTCTTACCTTCCACTCCACCATTGTATACGTTTCACCACAAGTAGCCTTATCTGATCTTGTCCTTCCTTTCCGATAGTAAGGATTTCAATACAACTGAGCCATAACTATATTACTTTAAATTTTTAGTTCCTTTGGCTTTTTTGTGAATGCTGTATCAAATTCTTTATAATTTCTATCATTCTATCTACACATCTTACTTCGCATGTAGTGGTTAACAAGCTAATAATACTCTATCAGGGTAACCAAACATTACTAAAAGAGAACGCCATTGAGCATCTTATGGATGATTTAACAAAAGAAGGCTTATAATTAGTCTCCATGGCAGACAGTCGTAATAAGCCTGATCTGAGTTTTCAAGAGGACATCTTTACATAATAAAAGTATGTTTGATCGGAACAAACAGAGACAGTTGTAAGTTGATTTTTAATCTTTCTGAACAGAAGCCTTATTCTAATAAGTCTGTCACAAAAGAGTTAAGGGTGGGGGGACTGGGTAGTTGGCTAAGAAGTCGTTTTTACAACGTGAGTCTCTTTCCATTGTTAGAGGGCCACTCATAAAAGAACCAGAAGTCCATTAATTCAGTGAATGAACATATAGTAAAGTCAGATCCCTCTTGAGAACAATAATGTTGAGGTTAGCTTAGGCTGCCATGGAAACTAAGTACTACTAATAAGTTTGAATCCATGATTTTGCTAAAATGAGGCAAAAAAAAATCCAGAATGTAACTGGGAAGGTGATAATCGCTATAAATATTTTTTCTTTTATAAAAAAAAAATGTTCCTCATATAATATCTTTTTAAAAATTGCGCCTTTCTTCATTGTCGAGTAATATTTATTTCTTGGCTTTTTTCCATTCTTACTTCTGAATTAACGTGATTAATGAATTGTTGATAACCTTTACTTCATGATTTTTGGTTGTATTATTGCTAGCAAAAGGCGCATCAATTCGTCATTTAGTAGATGACTTTAAAAGATAGCCACTCTTTAGTATTTTGCTACTGGATATTCTTGGAGCTACTGAATAGTCTATGCAGAAGTGCTCTCTGCTAATCCTGAAATTTGTCTTCCATAATAAAACACATAAACCAAAAACTGCATATACTGAGATCTTAAGCTTGGTATCTTGTTTAACTGAAATAAACAGAAATCATTATATAGCAAAAATAAAAATAAATTTAATTTCCAACACATCAGCATTTAGACATTAAACCATTGTTCTTGAATTAAGTTTGTATTTATTTGCATTTTTATTTGCATTGCATATTCCTATATAACTATTAAAACAATTCTATGCTTTCCATTTCTAACAAACATAAGGTGTTTTTATCAAAGTGTACTGATGCAAAATCTGAGCCAGTATGATGGGGACACCAAGCTAGATTTATCAATCTAGTAATTCCCATCAGTTTGCTTGGGAACAGTTTTTCTTAGTATGTCTGGGGCAGGTTATGTTTTGCCCCATTTTTGCAGCCTGGAGACATCCATAAATAAGTCTTGTAGTCTTCTATTTTTGGTTTATATATATGTCCATTTTTTCTTTAACTCAATCATTACTGCAATTCACAGCACTTCATTATGCTGCTGCCTTCTTCACTGGTAATGACTGAGTTAAATAAAGCATTGTAGAATCAGATCTGTCTGGATGACTAATCACTTGTAGAGTTTATCATGGAGATGATTAAAAGGTATTGCAGCCTCCAGTTATTTTCAACATGCCAGAATGCCCTGGAGATCCATGTGAATCTGCTGCCAGCCGGGCCCTGTCAAATCTGAAGGCAGACCAAAATCAACTGCAGGAAGGTCATGTGAAAGAAAACCCTCAGTCATCAGGAAGTCCTTGGCCTTCTAGCCTTTCTGACATCTTCTGACAAACCTTAAATCATGAAAGCAGACAAAACATCACCAATTTGGGAATGATCGCCTCCGGGACACTAATTTTTCCTCTGTTAACCCTTGTGTCCCAGGATGTTTGCCTGTTTGTTTCTGTCCTATCATGATCTTCCTAAGGTTTTGATGGTGTGTTGTCACGAATTTGTGACGAATTTGTGAATTAGGCAAAGCATCCTACATATTGTCACAGGAATAGTACATGTTAGAATGTACACAGGTGTTGGACAACTGGAGATTTGGCATTACAGAAAACCAACAGTGTGCATGTAGTAATATTTTCATTAATGCTGACATTCGGCCAATTGTTATTATGTATAGTGGTGTTACATCCAGACTAAAATTCAAAACTCTACTATTATTACCAAGAAAAGTACCCAAGTTGCTATTGTCACTGTACTTAGCATGGCCTAATGAGCCTCCTGTAGGGATGGTTGACTGGTGACACTAACTGACAGTTGTACATTTTGGCACCTATTTCTGTACCATACCAAAACTCCCCCAATGAATCAGGTATGCATTAAAACACTGTGGCTTCATTTTGACACCACAATATTTTTTGATCCCCATATTTCAATTCAATTACCCAGCTTATCCATATAAGAAGAACATTAGTACAAATTCTCCTTGTTTCTTTACATACTTCACAGTCTTCTCTGTACAGTTCTATACAAAGCGTTGACTAAGCTGCCCTTTTATAAAGAAGAAAGTCACGAATGACCTCTAAGTGTGAGTCACTGAATTATAATTGGTCATTTCCTTATTAAAACCCTTTGACCGTTGACAATAATGTTACCATAACATTATTTTTTAAACAGAATATATATTAGGCTAGTTAAAAAGATGGATTACTCTTGAGTGAGAAGAATCCATGGGTCTGAATTAACTTTAGAGGCAGGATTTATTGAATACATTACATGGGTTATAGAAGCCAGATGGTAGCCTCAATAAAATCTGTAATCTTCAGGTGTGTGCGATATTCATTTAATTAAATTGTGTAGGTCTGCTAGAAGAAACAAGAAGGGGGAGAAATATTAGACAGGCAGCCAATTAGGCCTCTAATTCTGAAAGGCACATGAACTCCAAGACATTAAGGAGGTCATTTGTCAATGTCTCCCAACTGTAAAGTAAGAGGCAAAAAATTATGCTAGAATATGGCACTATATTTTTCAGGCATGAAAATGCCATCGGTTTCAATTAAATGTTAAAGCATTGTACGCAAATATGTAACATTTTTACAATTTCGAACGTTGGCAAACAAGATTTAGAGAAAAGCTGGTTAAACTTCATAAAAACATGGAGGGAACGATATGTAAAAGGGTAAGTTGTAGAAGTCTAAGAGAACCTATACATTCTTATATTATCCTATGGATCATATATATTAAGCTTTGGCATATCCAAGGGTTATCCATCACCTCACCCTTTAGTAATATGGTGCAAATTCCTTTTTATTTGATATATTTGGGAATTGCTTATATTTTCTTGGTTGTATTACTTTATAACACCCATGATAAAATAGCTAATGGGGTATAGATTACTTGCAAGTTATTCATTACGCCCCTTCCTCTCCCTTTCTGTTGTGTTCCTTAAATGCACACAACACCCCCTCCTTTCTAGCTATGTACAGTACAACAATTTGTTTCCACCAACAACTACCTCATTTTTTCTGTACTACAGATCCTTCTATTACATGTCACACATACTCCTCTCCTCCTCCTCCCCACACATATATCTTTTCTATTGCATCTCCCCACAAACATCTCTTTTCTTCCTCTGCACCATTTTCACTCACCTCCTATCATTCCACTGTCATAATAAATGTGAACACTAGCAACAGGATAAAACAAAATGTCGCTTTAGTGAGAAATATAGAGGCCATTAAGTAAAGTTGGTTTCCACCAATGTGCAACAGCCCTCGGTTCTCATTCTGGTATGCTAAATCTCAACCTAAATATATTTTGCATTGTAAAAACAGTGTACTGATATACTACATTTCCTTTCCTGTGACAAGTTCAGTACATTCCTCTTTACATTTCTTTTCCATTCCTTAACCTCTATCATCCCATGCCCTTTCCTTGTCTGTCCTCTTCTTATCTCAAGCTTGTTGTCTAGACAAAATATTTGTTACTATAGCTGAACAAGGTTTTGTTTTGTGTAAAAGAATAACACCACTAAAATGTGCTGAATCCCCTAATTAAAAGAAGATCATTCTACTCACAGTAACGAGTAACCAAATACAGATACAGTTTGCTGACTACATCAACATTAGAAAGATTTTCACTGTTTCACAAGAAGATGAAGCACCTATAGAGCAAGTAACAAATGTCCCATACTGTACTATTCTCATATCTGTTCTCTTTTATGATAGTCATCACCTTACACTCTCCTTTTACAGTATTAACAACACCTTCCTGTAGCAGCCCAGCACACATTTCTGAAGATAAGATAACACCAAAGCTAGGATGAAAAGTTTGTGTTGGAAGAATGCCTCTGAAACCAACAACACAAATGTGAACTTTATACTTCTACTGTTCGAGATGGAAAGTGTAATTAATGTTAGACCTGTCTTGTTAACCAGCTGCTGCTCAATGAGGACGTAATAAAGCTATTTTTTTTCCCAAGGCTTCTTTCGAGTATGTGCTTCTGCCCAATTCCATAGGTTCCATTATTTGATTATTATTATTATTATTATTATTATTATTATTATTATTATTATTTAGAGCATGTGAGATAAAATGTAAGTTAGATTATGGAATTGGTTGATGAGAGACATAAATTGTGTCAGTTGTCACTTTTACACAAAAAAAACAACTAAAATAGACTTGGCTTATTCCCATGTAAGTTAATGGCTGCTGAGAACTACTTATTTCATGTAGATCACATGCATTCATTAACAGGTTTACACAAAAGGAATCTCCCTGAACTCCACTTGAGAATTAATTTGGCTAAATCTGTTCAATCTACACCAATGAGATTTGGGTCTTAGTATGTCATGTTTCTGTTGGTTTTAATAGATGATAATTGATACCCATCCTGTTTTAACTAATTACGGGCAGGCTTTGGATTCTTAATGGAAAGTGTACCAAAACACTTTATGTAATAGTCAGCCATGGTTAAAAAGGAAGATAGATGTTTTATATGGTTATTACACTATAAATAACAGTATATCGTACTAATTTAACAACTTTTACCTAAGAGTGTAGATCCTATAGCTCTGGGGTCCCATAGTGTGAGTCCTTTGCATTACTTGAAGTCTGGAAGACAAATGTGATAATGTCACATGTTGCTGCTGTGCACCACCTTTATTTCATCAGCTGTCTGCTTACATATACAATATGGGGGAAAATATCTTATTTGATTGAGTAAGTAGACACCAATCCAAAGCAAGATTAAAATGGCATCGTAACAGAGGTTTAAGAGAAAGGGATGAGATGGTTAATACCTGTGAGAGATGAGTAAAAGAAGTCAGGGGAGAGGAGAGATAACAAGATGGTACCGAAATGATGCCTAGAAGATTTGAGAGAGTCAAACATTTTGAAGGTAGCAAGTAGGATGACGTCTTAACAAGAAGAAGGGTGGGGTGTGAGAGAGTGAAGAACAGAGAAGAGAGGGATGCAAAGATGAGAGTGATATGAAGCAAAAGTAAAAAGAGAGACATTGAGGGTGACTAGCTGAGATATTTAAGAGGATGAGTTACAGTGATAGTGAGTAGGAGGGACCATATGTACTACAATACATTATGTTCAATTGTTTGCCCATTTTTATTTTATTTTTTTCAAAAGCCCATTTGAGTAATTTGAGTTAAAAGTATACATATTATGAGCCAGTGAATACTAACAGAGCAGTATGTTTTGTCCCCTGTGAACCAATGATCACTAATATAGTGGTAGTGAACAGACATGCATTTTCAGTAAGTACCAATTAAGTTTAATCCACAGTTTCTCTATTTTTTCTGCAGTTTATGATGTTAAGATTAAAGCTGTGAATATTCAAAATGAGCAGGTCACTAACAACTCAGTATATGCCTCTACCTCATGTATTACACCTATTTTTGTAATGTAACCTAATGTACTATCCCATTATCCAGTTCTGCATAATCTGTTGTTACCAGTTAGATATTTTTCCTCATTTTGTGGTAATTTGGTAACATATTTTAAGGCTTTAAATCAAGAAATTGAGCCCTCGGGAGATGGGGACGTCTGTGAGGGAGCCCGTATTTTATTTTGCTATTCAATTGGCGTCTTTTTGCGGGCTCCGACCGTGTTACGGGCTCCGACCTCTGATTTCTTGCAATGGTTAACATCGCAAGTTACCTTTGATCTTTCACGTCCGCAAGAGTTACAATCGCAAAAATCGCAAATCGATATTTAATTGCTCCGATTCCCCAAGCCACAAAGGTTTTCGCACTCGTAAACGGCAAACGTAGAAGATTATCCTACAAATACTAGAGAGGACACGCAAAGGGGTTAAAGACAAATCCGTAGCACTGTAAAAGCAAATAAAAAAATCAATTTGTGCACGGTAAATAACGGGGAAAGCGATTAAAGACATTATAATTAATTGTACAACAGTCCCAAGCTTGCAAATCAACCATAAAACATATTTCTATTTTATGTTTCATTTTGCGGTTCGATCGATCTCGGGAATCAATGAGTTAATACATATCGGGCCACCCACTTTGACTAGAACAGTATCAACATTCATTTTTATTATTTAGTGTTATGCAGGTTTACGAGTCTGATCTCATATCGGACTCCGGAACCTAATTGATTGACATGTAACCTCCATCTTAGACTAATGTAATGATGGCGGTCTCATTTTCTAATGGCTGTTTCTAAATCGGGAGTTATGGCCTTGCTTAATTGATCATGTTCCCCTCCTGAAATGCTATGTACGAGTGCATGGTTTACGGTTTCTGCTTTTGGCCCATAACTTGCGGGCTTATTCAATTGAATAGCACCTTAACTCAAGCGCGCTGCAGGCCCGCAGACATACGGCCTAGATCCTGGGACTTGCGGCCTCCGAATTGAATGACTTGTGGCCACATCCGATTATTATGAAGTAACATACTGTTTCTTAACACAAAGTATCATTAATTATTCTATATTTACTTATACATAGAAAATCAATCAGTACAAAGATTTACAGGGGATACTTAAAGGGACAGGGAAAAACATTTTCTCTGTTGCCTCTGATAGAGGGTATTTGGTAATATACAACTACATGTCTTCTTTCAATGATGCTCTTAAAGCAGAAAAAATAACATTCACATGTGTACTTGCTCTGGGGCTTGTCCCTATCAGCCAGTGAGCAGTAATACAGCTGTATAAATCATCCTTTTCTTTTACCTATGAAATCTACAGACATGCTCATGGTCTGTGCACTTAGTTTCAATGAAGTTTAAAATTGCTTTACTTTATATTTTTCATGCAAATCACAACTTTGGTAATATTTAAAGCATACTTTTATTAAATGCATTAAAATAAGAATTTTGCTGTATGCCCCTTTAAAACATATGACTATGCAGATTCATACTGTAATCATGAACATGCACAATCTCAAAAAATAAATAAGGGAAAGTCAAAGAAAAATGCAAAAGGAGAACAAGGTAAAAATCATAATATCAAAACAGTTTAGGGAATGTTGTAACAGTGACTTAAGATGAATTGGGCGATAAGAAGATGTTAAAGTCATCTCTGAAAAAAGTAGATTTTTACACCTTTACACTTTTTTAGTATAGTTTAAAAAGCCCAATCACAACCAGCCATCTTTTTCTTTTCTTAGCTTTGTCCTGGCTCATTTTTTGTTGGTTTTCTTGGAGATCTTATTCCTGTTGACTTGTGGCTGACATAATTTGGTTTCTATTTATTGTCATAATGGGTGGAAACACCTTAACTGCCAGACAGCACTTACTGATAAGCCAGACAATTAATAATTTTGATTTCAAAAGCTCAGGAATAGATGAGAAAGTAAAGTCTTTAGTTAATCATATTTACTCAGCATTAAGAGTCCTTTACTTATAGACTAGTAAACATCAAAAGTATTTTCCATTAAAATGAAGACATGAGACTATTGGATACATTACAGTAATGCTTTCTCCAAACCATTTAGGCATTTATATGAGATATATAAGATGAAATGTGTATTGCTCTTTAAACAAATGCATGCCAAGTTTATGACACTATGACCTGACTTTGAGGTGAGCCGTGCAAAGATCCAACCTGGAAATTCATTCCTCTTAGGATTTCAACACATATCCTAAGCCTTAGCTTCAGTATAGAAATCCAAACAGCACCTTGTTATTTTGTTTGCTTAGCTGCAGATATATTCCCTTTAACCTAAGAAGACTGTATTCACGACACCAGAGCCATAATCCTGAGCATTAAAGGTCTATTGAATGATTCTTAACTGTCAACAAAAGGAAAATGTCGATTTCATTCTTGAATTTCAGAGCAAACGTTTAATAATCATGTCAAAAATAATGTAAATGGTTGTTCTTAGAAGGAGATCGAACTGAACTGTAACTGAACTTGATGCATTTATCATCTGGGTTTCTGTGTGCTTATCTGCTGTGAACAGGGTAAATCCAATCTAAAGATGGAAAATTGCCCAAGACAGCAAGGGCTTTACAGTCTTTATTTCTGTGCGGTAACTGTTGCAGAAGTAAATCCTATTCAGTATTTCCGCATAGATCCAATAGGTAATATTGATTTATTAAAGAATACAGACATTAAGCAGTTGCCAGTGAAAGATGATTGGTAATTTAGGACCATATGTCTATGAAGGTTATGCTGCTTCAACCAGTAAAAAAGGTATTTGAAGAGATTGCAATAGTTCTAACATGAAACTGGTTGGCTCTCTAGTGCCTCTGCTGGAAGGATGTATTCTAAGCAATTCCCCACCTTATAGGTTATGACATATATTCAATGTATTGTTCACAAAGCAGGACAATTATTACATTAAAATTATGTAAATAGCAAATTGGTGGCACAGAAAAGTTATTGAAGAACTTAAAAAAGTACATATATAAATAAATGTAAAATTTGAGTGGAAATGTTAGATAATTGAGCTTGAAATTTATGTATCTTAAGGATAAATTACACTAGAAGTATACTACTCTTCTAATGAGTTTATCTCACATGATAAATCATCTTTTACAGTGGGGGTGATGAACCACTTGAGCATGCCCAGTTTATAGATACATATAGTTCAGAATAATGCAAAAATCATTAAGGTATTGCATGGATCAAGGTTTGTATTACTGTATGCTTTTAGAAAAAAATATCATTTGACTCCAAAGTACAATTTTTAGGAGCCTTGGCTCCCTGGGAAGTAAGTTTCAATATATATATATGAGTGTACCCAAAGCTTTTTTCATAAAAAAAAAAAATCAAAGATACCACTGTCTTGGTGATTTTGCATTCTACACTACTATTTATTCTGTGACTTGCCCAGAAAACAGAACTTGCCAAACCAATTCAGATCACATGCAAAGGTAATGCTACAAGAAAGTAATCAAACTGAACACCAAAACAAGGGCATATTTTATGTTCATTTCCCACAAAACATATTCCAGCAAAGTTTAATGAATTTATTTAGCATGAATATTAATTCACTGTATATTAAATGTACTTTAATTACATGAAATGCTACGTATTAAAAGCATTATTATAAGACTGCATCTTTAAACATTGTGTATATTTTCTACATGACCTCAGTGTGTAGTTCCTTATAATGCTTTAGAATTATGTTTTTTTATTTGTATAATTCCCTGTAAAAGAATGTCCTGATTTTTGTGTTCATGTAAGAACTTAATAAAATTGGGATTTTGCTCAGTGCTGGACTGCTGACATCTTAATCTTCATTAGAGGGACTTAAACTACCAAGAGACTGCTGGTGCAAGCTGGCACAGCCTGGACTAAGAAACACAAGAAGAGTCTGATCAAATGAACTATTAAACAAGTCCTCGTAATCCATCAGAGAGAAACAATAGGTGCTGAAATCCTCTGTTTAACATATATCAATCATGCTTACCTCGAGATTTCTAATTAATTATCCTCCATTTTGTTATAGCTTCAGATAGACTTTGAGGCAGGCGATCCGATTTTGGACAATGCTATCTCTCTGAGGGCATGTTGGCATTTAATGAAGAACAGCTTTCTGAAACCTAACCTACAGTAAGATGCTAAGTTGGATGTATTATCCATTATAGCTCAGAGAGTGTTGTACCTCATTTCTAAAACAATAAAGTATCCATTAACATATTTTTCAACTGCTATGTATGTACATATTGTATATATTTATCTATCTTATCTGTCTACTGATCATAGATAAACATCTACATAGATAATAACCTATGTGCAATTATGTATTATGGCATAAAATGCCATTGCTGTGTTCACAAATAATAATTCTCATGGTGAAGAAATTGAACATTTTAAAAATAATCTAGAGATAAGCCCAGTATGTAAACTTTATTCATAGTGGATTGATGTGATTTTATGGGTACCAAAATAAGAATAGATATCCACGAGCTACATAAAATAAGCATTATATATTTATATAATTATTTAATACATGATATGGAGAGATAATGAGCACTGTATAATGATGTTTTGGGCAGAAATAAATATTTAAGACGGATAAAAATGAGAGCCCTTCAGTATATTACATTAAATTATTAAATTATTAGCTCCATAAAATTGGTGGAGGAACTGACTTCTATTTGTCTGTCTGCCTATCTATAGATGTGTAAATATACTCATAAAATGTTTGGAATTAGAAAGAAATTGAACAGGAATATGCTCCAGTCTCATTCATTTTATTTTAATTTATTAATTCACGTGGGTAATTCACAAAAATATTTTGCACTATTTCCAATAGATTTCCAATAAGATGTTATTTTCCTTTGTATAAACTGTAATACACGAAAACAGATTTCTTTACAACATACTCACCAAAAAGGAGAAGTGATTTATCAAAATCTATCAGAATAATTAGCATATATATTTATGTTAAAGGTTGACATGAAGAAAAATGTGTCAAGATTCAACCACTTCTAAGAAAACATAAAAAGGGAATAATTGTCTTTTAATGTAAGGTTCACTGCACACTTGCTCTACATTGTTAAAATAGCATATAGTATTAGCAGTGAAGCTCACAAAATGTCTTGAACAAATGCTTTTTCTTTGATACACTTAGGCACAAAATATAAATGGATGATACAGCCTCTGTCAGGTCCTAAGTAGTTAGGATAATTAAAAAAGAAAGCCTATTGGGTAAACACACTCTTAGTGTGTGACCCTCTAATTAATAGACTACAGGGAGAAATTACAGCAGTGACAAGATAATTAACACATGCATTTAACAGGAATTGCCAGAAAAGAGTATTATAGGTTGGTAAGTGTGAAATGGTATGAACAAACAATATAGGAAAACACAAGTTAGAGAAAATTGTACATATTGGAAATAGGGCATGGAAAATATATATTCTGTGTCAAAATTAAATATGTTCTTTACTTACTCTAGTTTTATATTTTAGATTCTATAAGGAAAGCAGAGAATCTAATAGCACCATCTTGAGTACATTATTTGCTATTGATGAAAAAATAATATACAGTATTATGATTTTTTGTGTTTTCCGTTTTAAAATAGTTTTTGGAGCCCTGGACCTATGCCGACATAAAAAAGGACCACTGCAAAATATCTGAAAATGTTATGTCTAATTAAGAACATAATTAAGCATGAAAAAGTCACACGGTTAATAAAATAAATGTAGATGCCTCTACTGGACCCTGGAAAAATCCATGATACACTGGTGAAAGTTGTGTGTGTGAGAAAAGGGGGTCTTTATAATTCTGGAGACATATAATTGAATTACCTGAAGCAAGGAGTTGCTTCTGATCAGTGAAGGGAGGGGGGTATCCATTTTAGTTTTGTCCAATTAGCTTAACAAACCTTCTTGGTTCTCTCCTTCCCCACTCCTCTCTCCACTGATAGCCAGCATACACATCCACGTGATTCTTGATTCAACTCTTAAGAATTTATATAACAAACACAATATAGATTCCTGAATTCATAAACAGAGTGTTGAAAAAGTCAGATTTTCTAAAAAAAAAATGTTATGCCCATGGCTTACACAGCTATTAATGTTGTTAATTTGGTACATACTTGACAAACAAGTACCTTTTTTCTTGAACTGCAGTGGACCTTGAGACCTCTCCAATTTCAATTTTATTACATGTAACCATTTTAAGTTGGTCTCATCGTACTAGTGCAAAATATATACCTTCAGTGAATATTACTCATAGTCAAGTTGCAGACATATAACATCACCATATTTCTTCAGTCCATTTTGTCTTATGGTGAGTTAAATGCAATAAATGTATAATATAATACCCCTGTTGGATTTACTCTTAGGAAGGTAATGGGAGTGATCAGCTCAAACAATTTTGTGGTTGACTCTATTTTAAAACTTACAGCCTTATTAAATTCCCTCAACGTGTAAAACCATAACCCGTAACGTAGCCGGCAAGACTTACGGATATTAAGATGGCCCCGTAAAGCAACCTGCTAACGATCTGCGGGTTACAGGTGTGAAAAACGTACGGGACGTGGAAATTTTAACTCCGCGGCCACAAATCCTTTGATCTGTGAAGCCCGTAACTGTTTATAGCTATTAAATTGTTACAAATCCACTGGCTTTCAAACCCGTAACCCGTAAATGGAGCCAAAAAGCCAATGGCTACTAGAAAGGCCCCACACGGGGGTTATTAAAGTCCTATCCGTAGCACTGTAAATGTAAATATACACAGACTACTGTACTTATAATTAAAGGGAAAGTGATGTTAGGTATTGAAATTAATAGCACAACATTCTCAAGCTCGCAAATCTGCAATAAAAAATACTTTTATTTCCATTTAATTTCTGTGTTATATCGATCCCAGCAATCAATTTGTTAATACACATAATGGAACTCGCATGGATTAGAATATAATATTTACTGATTTATTAATATTGCATTATTTCTGGAATGTGGGTCCGATCAAAACCGTAAAACTCGTAATTGAAACCCGTAAGGCTTTGAAATCTAACTTCCATTTTTCAGTGACGTAATAATGACTCATTTGCCATTGGCTCCGTCTAAACCCGTAACTACGGGTTTGACTAATTGATCATGTTTACGACCACACATCCAACGTGCACAAAAATGGTTTACAGGATTGCGTGTGAGGACAGTAACTCGCGGCATGGTTCAATTTAATAGTTATGTAACGCTGCTGAATTTCAAGCCCGCAGCCTTTGCAAGTGTGTTGATGTCGCTACAGGCTTCAAATTTAATGGGGCTGTTAGTCTTTGTGAATTTGAATGAATGTGATCTAAGTTTAAGGATAATATAACATTATTTTTATTATTATGAATTCATTTTTTATGTGAATACATTTTAATGTTTACTTCATAGTAAATTTTGTTTTGTCACAGCTGGAAGTGTTTTACCTGGTCAGTAAGGTCAGATATATTGTTTTCATGGTCAAAAAGTTCAGGTCCGGGAACTGCTTTGTCTATACCACATTTCCCATGGCTTTAGAAGCCAAAATTATATATATTTAAAAAAAAAAAAACAGTTGTGGGATGCTTCAATTCAAATGTTGGTGATTCTCCACAATCTGGTGAGCTGTCTATTGAAGTGGCATTGAAAATTGTATTTATTGTTATATCGGAAAGAGGGTATTGGATAATGTGACACAGTATGTTTTGTTTTTTAAATAAAGATCCCAGATCAGAAAAAAAACTTATTCAGAAGTCTTACTGCTCTTAGGTACTTGCCCTCTGTTGTTCAATGAGATAAACAGACTAATGTATGCTCCCTGCATTTCCTGATAGTTTCAATAAAGTTGAAACAGGTTTTTCTTATTATTTTTTCCGTGAAAAAACAACTATGTAATGCTTAAAAATGTTTTTTAAATGCTTAAAACAACCAGTTGTGTCCATGTCCATTTAAACCACGTGCATAGGCTTCGTAATACATTGCATCAATAGATTGTACGGTTAATATTTTATTGTGTTTAGAGGTTGCATACATTTAAAGTATACCTACTGCCCATGAAATTAACCATTGAATCCTTTAAGCAAAAGCACCAACCTCGAAGATTGATATCACTCAAGGGAAAACCTTGGCTCCCTCAGCCAACAGAAAGCCTTTAGGAGTTGACCTAACAGCTCCCTGTTGGTGAACCTGGCAAATGAAATGGCAATTAATTCTAGAGGTTCCAAGCCGGGAGCATCACAGTTGAGCACAGTGAACCTCCAATTGTTTTAGGATTATAATGGTGTTAGTGCATGGCTTCATGCTCAATTGCTCATTTAACTCTTTTTTATTAAAGTGAGCTTTATTGCACACGTTAAATATACGGGTTCCACACATACCGTAAATTGAAATTAAAATGGTCTTTATATGTACAATATAAATATACATCATACTCATATTATTATGATTTTTTAGGAATTTAACTAACTAGTAATAATAAAGTAATGTACTATTTTATTGTATTAGAAAATCTTAGTCTGTTATATATTCTAACATTATTTTTCATTACTTTTTTTACCATATATGTTTTTTTGTTGATAATAAAATGCAGTTGCTATGTTATAAAAAGAATCTAATTTATTTAGCAACCTTTTCCAACCTTACAGAATGATAAGTAAAGAATTCTTACTGATGCTGGCTCACCTGCTTAATCCAAGCACAAAAGCCAAAATAATAACTGGATATTTTACTGCTCACTAACTGCAATTTTGCCATTGATCATTGAGCCTTTGATGGATCCCCCAATATATTACCATACCGTATCTCTGTTCAGTGAAAGAAAATACAATGATCACTCCTTAATTTATTTCAAATCCGGAGTTCTTTATTTGGAAACCAATCTTTAGCTTAAAAATATCATAGATAAATTGGACATAATGTAATATTAATAAAGAAGGCATCTAAATTTTAACTAATTGAATACATTAAATAATATAAGAGCCCAAAAGACTGACTAATATAACACACTTATCAAAGCTCCTCTAATAAAAAATGTATTTAGTATCTGACCATAATGGCTATCCCTGCTTGCCAAAACATGACTTCTTAGCAGGTGATTTTCGTCAAGTACATCTGAAATGGTACCTAAATGAATTAGCAATAAAATGGACTTAGACCTAGCAGTAGGGGCCTCCATTAATCTCGGGTTAATCACTAAAGAGATGCCATTCACTTTTCTTAAGAAGTCACATTTTTCTCCCCTTGCTGGCGACCAGATTTCATAAAGTAACATATTTCTAATGAAAGGGCTCTGCTTGAATTAAAAACCCTGAAGGTTTATGCAGATTTTAGTTTTGATTAGTGCTGGCATGGGCTCTTAGCAGACTCCGGAAGGAAGGTCCACAGTGAAAGGGTCCCAGCGTGCAATTCATAATATTCTTTGAAATAAAATAGTGCACTTGTACTTAGTGGCTTTAATCAGCTCTGACTTTTGATAGTCAAACAATAGCTAATTACAGTAACACCTGCCTTCGAAGTCATGTCATGTAGGTTATTGCCAACGAGAGGCCTTGTATCTTAGCTGCATGATTATAATAGTCTAAAATCTATCTGTACAAAGTAACTCTAGCTGACATTCTGTAAGTTTGGTGGCCATTAAAAAGCTTTTTTCCTCTATATTACTGGATTTTTCATTGCATTCTTATGAAGATTAGGTTTTTCTGATTTTGAAAGAAGAAACATCAATATTTGATACATTTTAGTTATCACATTGGAAGATTTAAGCTTTTTAATGCCCCAGAGGGGGTAATAGTATTGTTGATATTTTTGCATGAGTGACTCTTAACAAGATGTATTAGTTATATAGCAAACAGTATACAATGTGAAAAATATATTAAATGTGTAAAACTGAATTTGAATATTGTAGAATATCAGCGAGCCTTCATAAAATGTAATTTTTATCCAGACTCCTGTGGTCAAAACACATTTGTCATTAAATCTAACATAATATTTTTATATTTTGTTTTTAAATGTAATAGTCTAGTATAAAAGTATTTTACTGTTTTTTTTTTTCAAATGTAATGAAATCTAAATGTAATCAAGTATGCCATTTGGATAACTGATGATTTTTAAAAGCTATACGTTAATGTCTTGTTCTATATTTTGTTCCCGTAAATTTTAAAGTCTTTGTTTCCACAAGCTCGGTCAAGTGGACAACATTAGTTGTTAGCTACCGGCAAAACATCACCCGGGTAATTCCCATAGAATTAACACAGATGTGTAATGATAAAGTGATGGATGCCCCAGTCCTGCACGCCAAAAGTGACAACGTACACAAAAGAGTGCCTTGAGACAAGACATCTTTAAGACATAACATTTTAAATTGTGAGCCATCTGTGCCAAGCCCCCTGTGAATCATGATGGATATATGTTGGTTACCAGTTTTGCTTTTATGCAATATACATCATATGTAACATGATTGGGCTATTGTGCCACTAATGATACATACACAATACAATATGTCAAGAAATACAAACATTTACAGATGCATGAATGGATATAATAAAATTAAAGCCAATCAAAGGTTGTTCTGAAATTAATGGTATTCTGTATTATGTATTTTGGTGTATAAAACTCAGTTCTTACGGAAAAAAAAAAGGAAATGGCCTTATGTTCTAAATGTACAATACAACACACTTACAACACAGCCCTATCATGATAGGAAACATAGCTCATGGAATTTCAAGAAGACCATAAAATACCCCGAAATACCTTACACAGACTTGCTTCATAGGTTCATTAAACTTTTTAAGCAGTTTGTTCAGCACTGGGGCCTTTCAGTCATTAAAGGAAAACATGATGTGAAAAAATACCTTCTACTATATGCCACAGCAAAAAATATGTTCCATCCATATATCATATATTGGTGAATTTAATATGGTATGTATAAAATTGTTTGGCCTTTAGTGACGTCATAGCCAAATTCTAATTCTTGTTTCTCATTTTCAAAAAATCATAAACAATGACACTGTTATTATTCTATCTGTATTTCCCTAAAGTAAGAAATAGAAGAACATTAATTAATGTTAACTAATTAATTAATCATAGAACAGTACTTCACTTTCATTCATTTAGTCAATGGGAAAAACCAATCACATCATAAAACATAGCAGTAAAGATGATAATATCCAAATCAATTCAATAGTATTTATATCTTTCTATTACAAGCATGCTACTAAATCATTATATTACGTGCAGACTAATACTGTGCTAGGACTTCAAAATAACACACCACAGTAATGTCCGGATATCTGATTAGAAGAACAGTATGTATATCCTAAATTAAATATACCTTATATATATTTGTATAATGGACATTAGTTTTGTGACCGTATGGTTACCTTATGGAGTTTCTATGATACATATATGTGCCAGTGAGTTGAATACTATAATTTCTGAAATGTGCAATTATTTGATAACTGTTGTCACGACTGACTGCATGAATATTTTTTTGCAAACATAACTAGTTTTATCAAAAAACTATTTTAAAAAAGCTGTGATTAACCGAATTGCACATACATATTATTTTTTTTATTGAATGTTTTCTCATCTTCTATACTATTGTAAATTATCATAATAAGGAATAATGTATTTTATTAATAAAACTGAAAGCAAATAATTTGTGTTATGATTTAGATCCGTCATTGTGTAACAACCCAAAAAAGTAAAAATGATAAAAAATGCAAATATATTTAATAAAGCTGTCATTGCTGCACTTTACTCAACAACATGATAAATTGCAAGGCTACATAGGTTAAAAATGCTATCAGTTTCACCCTCTTATATAGTCATTTTGGTTATCCATTCATTTGTCATGTTAGCCTCCAATGCCTACAAGACCTCTCCTTTATATGCTTCCATGTTTGCCATATCTGATCACTTTGATTGATCAATGCTGTAGCCACGGGTTGGTAATAAGCTATTTTGAGAGACTCCCACATTTCCCAGAGGACACGACTGGCATGACAGTCTTGTAAACTGGCCATTTATCAACTTGTTCCCTGGTGGGTCATGGCTCTTACACACTTAGCCAAGCCAACTTTCCTTGGTGACTACAGCGCCACATTTTCTCATACTATTTAAGTAGACTGTTGCATAAGATATGAATTACTTATATTGTAATTCCTAATTAAATCATTAAAGGGATGTTTTATATCTTAAGGTTATCAGTAACGTAATTCATCTTTACATATAAAAGATCATGCTCCTTAGTTTGTGATTAATGATCTGAGTGCTATATTTAAGACATAAATCTTGTCTTCATTTTATTAGCCACTTTCTCACCACACTGTCACAATGTAATGACTCTACGTGTGTATTGGCTTTTTATTTAAAGAAATGCCATAGGCTCATATTTTGTTTAGCTTTAGTACTTTAGATTATGTTCTATAACTATTTGCACTGTTGGCATTTTAATATTGCTTGTGCATTGTCTATAACTTACTCTGATTAAGCCAAAAGTTTAATAGTCAGCTTCAACCACCCCCTACGAAACTTCATTTATTATCCTATATTCTATGCCAGCCAATAAAATTTGTTAAATTTTGCCAGTCAACAGTTGTAAGGAAAAGGAAAGATGAAGCTGGTGAGCAGTATAGAGATGTGAAAATGGATGTTAATTGTAGTGTGCAATGGGTATATATTCCTTGGATATGTCACTTAAAAAAATAAATAATAGTAGAGAGATATTTATTAGAATATAGTAAAATGTTATTAGATATAAAAGCTGAGCTGGATTGTACACGAACATATCATTCGTCCAAGCTTTGATTGTCCAGTGAAGTTTTCAAGATGGTACATTTTAAGCCTTATTTCCATTTTACTACCAATAATCTTGTTATGGGTTCCTTACAACCCACCATAATATGTTTTGTGTATTGTCCAAATATATTTGGAAAAATTGAGGAGCTAGTGGGTGGATAGGTAAAGTTTAGTTGCATAAGTAAGCTGCTAAGCAAGACAGAGATTGTGGCAGCAGTGTTTTGGTAGAGATTGTTGATTGAAAAAATGCATTTTAGATGGAGGCTGTGTTATCCAATGTGGGAAGTGATGACTGTCATTGGGTACTTTTTGCGGAAGAAATAAGCAATACCTATGATATAATCCTCAATGCATTGATAAAAATGAGTTCAGATAGATTGGGCAACATTTGTAAATTCAGAGTTTGATATGCTGAGTTTGAAGTGGGAATGTTAATAAGAATAAGAGAGAAAGGAGTACTGTAGTAAGCTTTCAATTAGTAAATCATATTTTCTTAAATCATTCATGAGCTATAGTATTAAAATATTTATTTGGACATTTTCATTGTCGTTATGTTGGGTTTTGCAACCCTTTTTACGTAACAAAAAGAGTCACAGGCACTCAATCTGTGAACAATACCTAAGTCGGTTTGCTCTAATGTCTGGTTACCTACCCAGAGAGCAACCTCTTTTACATCACTTGTGCCCTTCGAAGGGAGAATTACCCTGTAGTATATCAGTCTGGTCTCTCTCAAAAGAGTGATCCAGCCCAAAAATACCAGGCAATTCTACCCTAAACAGGAGAAACAGCAAACCCAAGACATACGTTTCAGCCTCTGTGGGTCTCATCAGTGAGGTGCAGCTGTGCTTCCTAAGGCACAGTGAATAAGGAGTCCATGTCTGATTCCCCCTATCACCATTAGGGTGAGAAAAACAAAAAGAGTCAGAGACGCTCAACTTTTTTCACTTTACTAGGCAATTTGCTAGATAATTCACACTTCTATTTAATTATTATAAATAATTATAATTAGCCTAGGTTTATATTCTCAAAATGTATAAAATACCGAACATTCTAACTTGCCATTTTCTCAATGCAAGATGCTACAACACTAAGAATAAGATTATTTCTTGTGCCTATGGATTTACATTGTTTTCCTGAAAAAAGTAGTGCTAGCCATAATTCTGTCAGCAACTCCTATTCCATTTTTATCAACACACAACTTAGTTTTAGTATATTTGCATAAGTAAGTTAGTGTAGTAAAGTGAAACATACCAAGAATTTATAAAACTGCTTAGGCACATGGTGGCTGATTGAGATCTACATTAAGGTCTTAGCAGTGGTTGGATTCTTGGCACAGAGAGTCATGTTTTCTACAGTCTGTGGAAATGAATTCAATCTGTTCTTACAATGGGCACTACATGATTTCAGATTTTTGATACAGCATATATTATTGTTTCCTGCTATGTCGTCAATTATTTTTACATTTGTGTAAATGTTTCAAGATCTGGAATACATATTTATATATATATATATATATATATACCCACATATATTTAATAAAGTTGCATTCAAAATGGCACAGGAAGGAAATCAAGACAATGGCCACCATGAAACTGTTAAATCTAGATCTTGATTCACACCCAGGCCAGCTGATTATCCCTATACAATGGCGAAGATTCTCTCTCTCCCCCATACTACTTTTCAACCTCTGTCCCCTCCTTTATTAAATTAGGAGGCCCATTTTACTTTAGTTACCCCAGATTTATGCCCCTAAGCTCCACCCTGCCCTTATAGCTAAGTATAATTTTAATTTCTATCAATCTGAAATAAATCCTCAATCATAAAGGACCATTGCACAATGAATAAAAGCTATATTACATGATACGTTAGGGGAAGTTGTGTCGTGTGAGATGGCATTTATATTTCTGGAGAACTGTAATTGCATTTCCTGAAACAAGCAGTCTGATTCATTTTCAATCTTACCACACTATAAAACTAAAGCTGATCTCTACAAGCACATCTCCATGATCAAGCTCTCAGGATGTGATGTAACAAACACAAAATGGATTCCTGTACTCATAAACAGAGTCTTCAACAAAAATGGGTTCTCACAAAAATATATTTATTTCCATGGCTTACACCGCTGCTAATATTGTTATTATGGTACATACTTGACAAATAAATGTTTTTTTTTCTTGAACTGCATTAATCCTTCACAGCAACATTCCTCTAGCTTCACTAAGCTTTGCTGGGGCTACTTTATTGAGGAAAGCTTTCCTATTGAGAAAATTGCAGTAGTAGCCAATACTTTGTCTGTCGAGTCTTAGTGAATCTATCCCATGAAGTCCAAATCTATCATGCCTGAAAATATATATTTTTAATTTATACAAACTATTTTCCCCATAAAACGATGATCTGAAATCTGGAACCCACGTCAAAGATATTTAATGAAATGCTTATGGCAACCTTGGTACAACAGCCCATCAATTATACTAATTTGCAATCACACTCTTGTTGAATTCAATGACTGAGCAATAAAACATTAATTCTACTGCACTTTTAGTTCACTCTACTGTTGTCAAGAAAGCTCTCATCACACTCCTACCTCTGCAACTTGTAAGTACATTAATTTAAATATATTGTGTTTAATTTAAACAGCTTTTAAGTAAGTCTTAAACAGAATGTATTACTTTTTATCATTTTGTGGCCCATAATTGTATTATATTTTTAAAAAACTCTGCGTTAACCAGGGCACATCTTATTTTTGGCATGTGACGGAGCTTTGCGGTTGCATGCAAGTCTTATTTTTTTACTCCTTTGAAATAAGGAAAAAACACAATTAGATCACACAAAGAGTCAATGAATTAAGAAATTCAGCTGAAATTTACAGTATAAATACAGTCACCTGCTTAGAGCTTGTATATTTTGTAAGTGCTGTTATGTTAGGAGAAATGGCTTATTCCATTGTATAAAATAAACATGTTTCCATTAGGCATAATTGAATCATAATAATCTGTGAATTACATTATAAATCTAAAGTTTCTCTCCTGCTTTGAACTATTAGTATGAGCCAAACATTTGTTATTAATATGATTTTAAAGGCACTAGGGTGGCACTGTATCCCCTTCTTTAATTCTTAACAATGCAAAGCCATTCATTCAAGTACAGTAGCTTTGACCATGGGATATTCACCATTAAGGTCATAATATACAGTGCACACAACTATGCTTTTTAGAAAGCCCCATTCATTCCAGATTATTTTGTGCACATAAATTAGCAGAAAACAAATCACTAGAAATTGCTTAGAAGGCAAGCAATTTCATTTTGTCAATATCCAACCTTTAACAGTTCTCGTTTAAATATCCACTGTAATGCTTTAAAAATGAAATTGGTATTTTACTTATTTTATGATGATAAGTAAAATTATTTTTAAATTAATTACAAAAATATTCAATACTAAACCCAATTCCATCAATTTCTAAGCCTGAATTTCCACTGTATGTCTCTATCTAATATGAAGTTATCAAGTGGGTGGGAGTGCCTATGACTGGGAGGCAGTGTGGAATGGTTATACAAAAGCTTGTATCTAGACAGTGTTCTTGATTGCCTGGTTCCCAGGTAAGACTCATACATTCCTTGTTGCTATAGACAACCATTTTAACACAAGTCTCCAGCCAGTAACAAGCACCCGCTCCAGTCTAGAAAACAAGATGTGTTTTAATTGTTAGAGCAGCAGAGATTCCCAGCATTCCACTTAAAGGTGGTGGAGAAAAGAAGCTTGGCTGAGGCTTAGAAACTGATATTTGAATATTCCCATTTTATTTCATTGAAGAGGAATTGTATTAATAATCAATGCCAGATTAAAACAACTACCTCCTGTTGTTATGCCATTCCAGTGATATTATATCAGTTGAACATCTTATACATATATTTAATCTCCATAAATTATAACTTCCTTAAAGACGTTCTTAATAAAAAAATATGTTTGATCTATACCAAGTGGCTTCACCTGTGTATATTAGAAATTCTTATAAAAATGGGAACTTGCAGTCACTAAAATTGTAAACTTACATAAGGACCTGAAAAATCAAGAGAAAGGGTCCATAACTAGAAGCACAGAGGCCAATCATCCAGTCATGTTAATTAAAAGGACATTTCACCTCTTATTCCAATGGGTAGAGGATGTTTTTAAAGACTTAAAGGTATATATAAGTTTCCTGGGTTTCAAATGTTTGGAAAGAAATAGGCAGTGAATATCAGAAAAATATTTATTATATAGATAAGTTCAGTGTACTTACAAAGTTATAGGCAGGAAAGTAAAATCCAGCTTTGCACACCCACAGGGAGCTTACATAACCAAGTACACACATGAAAGCAGTCAGGTACAGAGTTTGACCTTTCAAAAAAAGCAATTGCTGCAGGATGGAATAACATGGTTGGGTGGGATCTGAGCTCACAGCTGAATCAGACCACAAGGATATAGAGGATATTGAGAGAAAGAGACTACATATCCCAGGCTGCTTTGCAACACGGGAACCCCAGAGTTTAATACACGTGTATCAGCTAACCTCTGCATTCTCCTGATTGGCCAAAATGAATCATGAAAAGAAAAGATTTAGCATACATGGTGAGTTTCAATCAATGCTATCATAATTAAAATTGTTAATGAATTCAAAATAACAGAGAGGTTGATCCTGCTCCTACATAAAGGACCACTGTGGACAACTTTCTTACTGTACAGACTTAAAACCTTCACATCCTTTCAAAGTTTCCTACATCTTATGAAATTGATCAGAAGGAACCTAAATGGTATAGTCCTTTGCAGCATAATTGCATAATAAATGGTAATACATTAGAGGCTGCAATTTATAAAATGATAGAAAAGTGTAGTTCATGTTTAGTTCTTCAAAAGACTATGTTTTAAATGTAGGATTGTGGTGGTCATTTAATGTATTGCTATGTTTTTGGCACCCCTGCAACAAGCAGTGCATTAAAAGCCAAATTCCAGTTAAACATAATAAATTAATTGCTTAATAGAAACAAAAAGATTTTGCAGAAAAATTACAAGCATTTTGGAATCAGGTAGAAGATCTATATGAAATAGTTTTATAGGCTCTGAAACGGAAACATATTAGAGTATTGTCTAATACAGACTCAAAGAAAGTCTCCGTAATAGCAGGACACCTTCACTGTGTGTGTTCCTCAAAATATATGGGCTACTGTTTTATTTATTACTTGACACATAAATCTAAGGGACTATCATTTCATACAGTGAAACTCAAATTCATATTTTATCCAGGTGAGAAAATAGTTGACTGAGAGTTTTTAGGGAGTGGGGAGATCTCTTATAATATTTATTGTGTATACAGATCTATGGCAGCGTAAAATATGGTTTGCTTTGTGATGTCAGTTCACACCTGTACAAACTTCTGCTGAATGAAAGCTATCCTGACTGCTTTGCTTTATGTAACCCCATGGCGAGCCTTTGTTATTACTGCATCAGCCAACTCATTGGAAAAAATTATCTGACTTGACCCTTTTGTTAACCTCATTTGGGGTTTTCTTCCTTCAAATCCATAGGATTCTTTTTATAAGATCACAATTGGCACCAGAGATAGTGCTTAAAGCCAGGATGTCGTCAGCATGGAAAATTCTTCACCAGTATCAAATATGTTGACAATTAGAACAGATATAATCTTAGCAATTGCGTTGTATCTTAAATCAGTTTTCAGTTTAAAAGGACTATGTGATGTTTTTTTTATGTCTACAAAATCGTGGAATCAACAAAAGCCTGTAAAAATTAGATGAACCAGGATACTTAATACAAATATTTTCAAAATGTTGTATCTTAACTCCAAGGCTGCCTACAAAAAGCCCAATGGCTTGATCTGATTGGCTGACAATCTTTGATTCTCACTGTAAAAACAAACTGACAAAGGGTAGAGGAAGAATTTTAACCTTTCTCACTTTTGGGGCAGCTTCAGAGTGATTTTATTTTTTTTATGTATAGTTTTTATTGCTTTTTTACCTTAACATTCAACTGCATCTGTTTTCTTTTTTATGTTTTTGTTGATTCCATAGAGAGAAAAAAGCATTACAGTGTCTATTAACATTTAATTGCCATTTCCTGTGCAAATAATACAGTATAAAATCATTTAACGATAGAACTACTGGTAAATATCCATTCTTTAGAAGAAAAATTTTTTTGGTTTGTTTACTACATAGTTTGTTCAAAGCACACGTAACCTGTGATGAGAAAAAAACCCTCAAGAATTCTAAATAAGTATTATTTCTTGGAAGAACAAATTATCAAAGACTGGTAGAATAATGATTGTATAATGTATCTCAAGCTGCAATCTGGAGACTGAGTTCCAATATTAATTAGTAAAGAATATCACTATCACACATTGTAAATGGTGATCAGACACACAGTAGTTATTAATGTGACACCAGATACCGTAGATTATTTGTAATATCAGTAACGTTACCTATTTATTAAGCTTTTCCTGGAACAAAACATTCTCCAATATAATGCTTTTGCCCCCCACACACCAGAGCGCCACACACCCTCAAAGGAACTCCACTCTCCTGTATCTTATCAATTAAATATCAAGTGATTCAGACATGATTTATATTGATTTTTTTATATAAAATTATTTGTCTCTTTATGAAATGACAATGGGGAAAGAGTATGAATTCTTAACAAATATAAAATACATAGTTATTCTGTTTTGGGGAAGGGATTTTGCCCTTTGAATCACTTGCCTTCTCTATCTCTTCCCCATTCCACCTATAATTATCTCTTTCTTACTGCTCCAAATAAAAGATCACATTAGTATATGTGTAAGCCACAGGTATAAAACATTTCATAATTTTTTTAATATTCTCATTGTATATAGAATGTTCCATCTAATTTGCTTTCAGCACTTGCTGCTAGCTTGGAACCTATGGGACTGTGGGTATCTTATCTATAAGCTGAGAAGGAGTGAACGGGTAGTTGTTATAATTGTAGCCTGAGTATTTAACACTTACCCCCTTCTCACGGACATCCTCAGAAGCAGGCACCTGCTATGAATAACTGCAAGTTCTGCTCCTGCTTCTCATACAACCTTCACTAAAGTATCATGGATGCCTCAAGGAACCAGCAGAAGCTTAAGCAATATGCTCTGAAAACTGAAATTTTTCTTCATCATATAGTGAGACTTTCATTTAACCATTTTCGCTAGGAAACCAACCAAACTCAATGTGCAGTCTTTTTGGATAGTTATGGCTGCCTTTTAGATTGCTTAACACTTATAAGGATACTTAACTGTGATATATATACAGTATCATTGTATTCTGTACTATTGAACCCTAGGAAACATAATGCAAGCTCTATGTGCCGTGATTCGTGTTGAAATCGGTGCTAAATGCAGCCAAGCTGTTTCCTTTCTGTCTGTGACTGCAAAGTGACCTGGCTAGGTGGCATTCTGCAATGAGTAATATCTGAAAACATATTCTGTCTGTGCCATATTGCTAGCAGCATTTACTATAACTGTATGAAGGCGCCCTCTATTGCTTAAAACAAATATGTAGAACAATGTGAATATAGAGTTTGGATCAAGTTCTGTGGTTTTTAAAAAAAACAACATAGCTATCGAGTTGTAAAAGATGTCAGGATATCTCCTCTTTTTGTAGAGACTATAATTTTTATAGCTATGCCATAAAAGTCTGGTGTGCATGTTAAAATAGCTGTACATAAAAGTATGTTTAATAGCAAAAAATCAATATAGTGCATCTTTGATCATTTTTTATTTAAATAACATTTCTTTTACTATGTTGTTTAAGGAGTATAACATTTGTTGATCCATGGCAGCAGTTTCTGACCTCCCCCAAACAATGTCTTAGTCTTTTGCCAGTAATGTGGAAATTCCCACGAGGATATAGGAAAAAGTAGTGAAGTCTACTAAGATCATGAAAGAGAATCTTTATTAGACTAGTGTGTAATGGGCCGCTGTAGTCCTATATTTAATATACACATTTGAACAAATACACTTAAAATAGACTACTTGTTTTTAGACTGTAATAACTAATTTGCTTGGTTTTGTTGGCTGTTGTAGAGTCTACCATTTTTGTTTCTTCTTATCAAATTCCTTAGCTGTTTGGAGACATTGAATGCACAGGAAGCTTCTTTCTGCACAATGATAATATGCCATCTAAAACAACCAGTGCATACAATATTATTAATGGAAAAAACATTGGTTCACAAGGATACCATCCCTGAGAAACTAACCATCAGAGTCAAATGAGAAAAGAAAATGGATCTGTGCAGTGAAAAATAATTGCATATAAAAGTTAAAAGTAATATCATAAAGAAAATAAAAATGACCACAGTAATCATTTAACGTTTTAAAAAAATAATATTAATTCTAGCCTAAAAGAACTGAACCTGATTTCTAAAATATGTATACAGTAATATATACCTAATAAAATTAAAATAATATGAATACTCTAGCTCTTTCCAGAAACTCTCTTGGAGGAAAGATCAAATACTGATTCATACCACAAAACATAAGATCTTTTATGTTAAATTCACAAACTTTTTCAAATATGCTTTTTAAGGGAAATTAGTGCAATTAATATACTATATTTTTTCAATTTATCACACATAACAAATTTAGATAGGATATATGTTATAAAAATCTCAATTGAATATATATATATATATATATATATATATATATATATATATATATATAAAATTAAGAATGAGAGCTCTTAGAGTTGTTAAATCATAGTGTATCTACCCAATAGAATTACTTAGGGAGATATTGACCAGGAGTTGCGCAACACTTTAGCCTTTCATATATCTGTGATATAAAACTCAATTTTGCAAGCACATAAGCAAGAAAATACACATCATGTAGTTACACATGAACAAAATGTGAAGACATAGCAGATATGAATGCAAAGTGTTATTGGTTGCCAGAGGAATACTTTCATACTATAGGTCACAGAATATTAAGGGACCACTAGATTCAATATCTTCCATATGGTCTTTTAAATTATTAACTGTGATAATGACCAAATTATCAAAGCATTATCAAATGATCAATTATGAAAGCAACACTGTAAACATAACTTTACATTGTATAACTTGTATATGTTATTCTTTATTGCTGGTTTCAATTTTCTTTTCTCACATGATTTTCTCAGGAGTGTGTTTCCTTATAAACTAATGAGATGTGCTTTTGAGAGCACTGGCAATTTTACCTGCCCCATTCCCATTGTGTTTCCTCTGCATTTCATCCCCTTCCAAAAGGTGTATCAGCAGAAAACAAAATGGTGGATGCCACAGCAGCATCATGGCATATAACATGTAACAAACTGGAGGCTGTATTATTTTATATATTACCTATTTTAAGTGTATATTACTTCAGATTGGTATATTTTGAATGTTTGAATACAGTGGTCCTTTAAGAAGCAAAGAGATTGGAATACAATTGGTTCTGTTCCTTTGAACTTGAGTGAGGTCTGAGGTTTCCCTGCCTATTTGCCTTACTGCAGACCCTTTAAGCCTTCCTCTTTGTAGGAATGTAATCAGTACAGTTCTGGCCTCTGCACCAAAATGTTGCCAGGAGAGTTTAGTTCAAGATCCAAAGGTCCAGGAGCCAGAGAAGGACAAGGAAAGAAATAAGAAAGAGAAATAAAAACATTATGGTAATAAAAAGTCTGGCACTTTCTGGTAGCAACAACCTTTTCTGAAACCCTAGATTGATTTTTTGAGATATTAGAGCCTCCAGTGTTGTGGGAAGGGTTCCAGCTATTGAGAATGTTGATATGTTGTTAGTCATGTTCTGAATTTGTGGTTAGCTTGGAGCTGCCTAAACCTTGTTTTAAAACTGTGTGGATCTCTTTAACCCCTTAGCCACATCAGAATCCAGCCACGAGCGGGGAAAACAAACTAGTTCCAAAACTATTTTAATATCCAGGAGCAGATGTGCTTGGGGTTGCCTGCTTAATGTTTTTATTTTATTAGACACTTTAAAATTAATCCACTGAAGATAGCAACATTGCTGATTTACTGTGAACATATATGTGTCAACTATAAATATCCAGAGTATTTTTACAAACAAAGGTAACCAAAAAGGAACTTGTCTATTCATGCTTATATTTACTTAATAATTATATGAATTTGTGTTTCTTTACATATTAGTTACAAGCATAAATAAATTATATTTATTTGAAGACAAATGAAGCATGTAATGAATGTGAGAAATATAATTATACAGTTCACGCTGGAATAGAAACATTATCATAGCAGAAGTACAGAAAAGCACTTAAGAGGGATGATTATTCCCAATTGTGTGCTAGGACCTTGATCTTTATTTAACTAATCTTTGGGTTATATTGTAGCCCTATTAAATTTGTAGAAAGTAAGGCCTGTGGTTATGAAATTAGCCCCGTAATGTAGGTCGTTGTCGATCTGCGGGTTAGCTGCGAAAAAAGCATACGGGAGCAAGCCCGTAACACGCAAATGTAGCCCAAAGCCCTACGAGTGCTGGGGAAGACTCGCAAGGGGGGTAAAGTGAAAGTGATGTTAGGTATTAGAGTTATTAGCACAACATTCTCAAGCCCGCAAATCAACCCAATAAAATCATTCATTTCATGTATATTCTATGTGTTAGATCGATCCCGGCAATCAATGTGTTAATATATATAATGTAACCCGCATTTAATAGTATATAATTGTTGCAGCTTTATTAATATTGCATTATGAATGGAATGTGAGTCCGATCGTAACTTTTAATTGAAGCCCGTAGGACTTTGAAATCCAACCTCCATTTTTCTGTGACGCAATGATGATGATCTCTGTTTCCATTGGCTCCATCTAAACCCGTAACTACAGGCTTGCTTAATTGATCACCAGCAAAAACGTGAATCCGAAGGCCGACAACTGGTTTACGGGTTTGCGTCTCAAACTCGTAACTCGCAGACCATTCTAATTTAATAGTACAGTAACACGGGGGAATTTTGAGCCCGCAGCTGCTGCGAGCTTCACATTGCACTTATGGGGCTGGAATTTAATAGGGCTAATGGTTAGCAATCTCAAAGTGCCTGTGGAAGCTACATCTCAGTTATAAGACATGACAACAAGGTCCATTGAGGGTTTGCAGTTTCTATTGTGCAGATCAGTTATGCCTAGCATTTCAGGACTTGACTATCCATGTTGATCAGAATATAGGTATAGCATATGTCCCCTTTGTAGAAGGCTTCAGTGAGCCAAAAGTGCTATACCCCGAGTGAGAGTTGCATTCATATAACAGAGTATCCTATTAGATGTATGGACAGCTTAGAAAAAGAACACTAATCAGTCTGTCTACATATAAGTTTATATACATATACACATACATAACTTATATATGTATATACTTAATATACAGTATCTCACAAAAGTGAGTACAAATATTTGTAAATATTTTATTATATCTTTTCATGTGACAACACCAAAGAAATGACTTTCTGCACAATGTAAAGTAGTAAATGTACAGCCTGTATAACAGTGTAGATTTGCTGTCCCCTCAAAATAACTTAACACACAGCCATTAATGTCTAAAGATGATGCACAAGAAAGCCCGCAAACAGTTTGCTGAAGACAAGCAGACTAAGTACATGGCTTACTGGAACCATGTCCTGTGGTCCGATGAGACCAAGATAAACTTATTTGGTTCAGATTGTGTCAAGTGTGTGTGACGGCAACCAGGTGAGGAGTACAAAGACAAGTGTGTATTGCCTACAATCAAGCATGGTGGTGGGAGTGTCATGGTCTGGGCCGGCATGAGTGCTGCTGGCACTGGGGAGCTACAGTTCATTGAGGGAACCATGAATGCCAACATGTATTCCAACATGATAACGACCCCAAACACACCTCCAACACGACAACTGCCTTGCTAAAGAAGCTGAAGGTAAAGGTGATAGACTGACCAAGCATGTAACCAGACCTAAACTCTATTGAGTATCTGTGGGGCATCCTCAAACGGAAGGTGGGGGAGTGCAAGGTCTCTAACATCCACCAGCTTTGTGATGAGTGGAAGAGGACCCCAGTGGCAACCTGTGAAAAAGCTCTGGTGAACTCCATGTCCATGAGGATTAAGGCAGTGCTGGAAAAAAATGGTGGCCACACAAAATATTGACACTTTGGGCCCAATTTGGACATTTCCACTTAGGGGTGTACTTACTTTTGTTGCCAACGGTTTAGACATTAATGGCTGTGTGTTGAGTTATTTTGAGGGGACAGCAAATTTACACTGTTATACAGGCTGTACACTTACTACTTTGCATTGTAGCAGAGTGTCATTTTTTCAGTGTTGTCACATGAAAAGATATAATAATATATTTACAAAAATGGGAGGGGTGTACTGTAATGTATGTATTTTGTGTAAACATATAATCTGGAGTTCAATAAAATTGATCACTGTGTGTTGAACTCTCACCTTTGCAATAATAACACTATTTATATGCTAATGTCATCTAGGAAAAAGTCAATTACAGAAGTTTCAAATTAATGAAGTCAGCAGCCTAGATGCAAATCTTCCATCCAACTTTAGTCCATACTCTTCATGCATGGGCACTGATGCATTGCACTCTCTTTTCCCTTGAGGTAATGTTCCCTTCCAGCGGTATCAGTAATTGAATAAACTTTATACAGACACCAAAAATGCATAGGTCATGTAGGTAATGAGAAGCATATGTTGATAGAACGATGAATTATTTTGGGGCAGGGGAACTTTTCTGTTTGGAGGCCACTGTTAACTGTCTGCAGATTCTGCATCTTTCTGATTTCATGGACATACCTCACGTACCTTTTTTGTTGATTGAAAGCTTGATCACTTTAGAGAAACAAACTTTAAATCCTTAGCGTAACGCAATACCAAAATTAAAGAGGCTTTGTGTGTATTTTAAAAGGACAGTGTGATCATAATTTCGACTTACTTTCAACATTGTACACTATTAAACAGTTGCTTATAGTATTCTACTGTAAGTAAGCATCTACCAGTAATCAAAATCTCATAAGAAGTGAGAACTCCTCCATATCCCCAGAGATAAACCAGAGTGAGGCTGTGCTTTCCTTCCAAGTCGTAAAAGGAAGGTTTTCATAATCCTTGTCACAGATAACAATGCCATTATGGAGTAGTGACAATGCACAAAGACACAAAAAATACTCAAAAAAAAAAAAACAATCTGATAACGCAAAGCTGATGCCTTCTCTTGAAGTTTTTTTTAAGTAAGAAAAAAAATCATCAACTACTTTTAATATATTATGCTCAATTTAGCAGTGTGGCAATGTCCATTTAATGCCTTCAAAAGGATAAATGATTTCTATATACTTTAAATATGAAATGTAATATTTTATTGTATTCCAGATGTTTCAGATGTTCTCTGAACTTTAAAATAAGTCAAGAATTATGAAGCAAAATACATTTCACCAAATACTGGTGTCCAGACTTATCTCAGACTGAAAAACAAGAAAGCAGCAGTGACAAAAGCTAGTATTTTATGCGGAGCCAATATATTGATAAAACCTAGTTTTTTCCATGTTGAATATTATCTGACAAAAAAAATCAACTTATTGATTCATGCTACTGACATATTATAATTGTGCTCTGTCTCATTGTTTTTTTATCATGATGCAATAACAACACAAGTGCTGAAAAGTATCATTTTATCTATAAAATTGTAGTTTATTAGATCAAATGTAGTGATTTTAGTGCTCATTTATGGAGCATGCTTGAATACCTATCACTGGCATACTTATTCCTTGGAACTTTCTAAATAAAGGTCCAGAACCTAGATGTTGTACTTGATTATTAATAAATTCCTATTAAATGTTTTAAATAAGTAATATTAAACAATAAACTTACTTTCAACCATTATCTTGTAAACCTCTATTGAGCTGCTTGTTTCAACCCCTTATGAAGTTATCAAGAAATAGGAGCAAAGCAAAGAAGACAGCCCTAAATGATAAGACATAAGCTTTGGACCTGCAAAGTAAACCAATTAAAAACAAATGTCCAGCCAATGAAGAGCCCTTACCACAGTCTTTACATAAGCTTGATGATCATTTTGGGCTGCCTCCCAGACGGAGTTGCTCCCATCCCTTGATGATCTCATAATGGGCAGAATCTCAACTGGAAGTTAACAAGCTGATGTTTGAAAGTAAGTTTAATATTGAAAGCTGCTTATTTACAACTATTAAATATGAATTTTATTAATACTCAAAGTCTAATTAATATACTATTTTGGGCCTTGTATTTCCCTTACTTATAATACAACAGTACTGCAATATCATGACTACACCTCCCTGCAAAAAGGAGATATCAGCATCCAATAATGATGGAGGACAGCCTGTGTGAGGGTTTAAGTGTGTCAAACCTGAGAGTCTTCACGTCTATCTGTACTGCTCCTAAGTGGTCGCTCACCTCTCCCACTAAACAGCGCAACATGTGAATATTTTCCTTCGTTCTGAGTGATAGAAGTTAAAATAAGAGTTTATAGGGTGTATAGGGTAAAGTGGTTGTAAAACAAACCAAATAGCCTTCTCTTCAATAAAAACATTTTAGAGTTGCTTCAGGTAAGGGAACTTAAAGACACCTCAGTGCAATATGAATGCTAGTAATGACCCAGTACGACCCAGTCAGTTCTCCCTGACCTCCCCTTTACAGAATGCAGCTTAATTTCCACTAATTACATTCCAGACTGACAGATACTTGGACAATGTATCAATGCTACAGGTACTTTCACTTCTCTTGTTCCATACAGAATATTACTGCTGTTGGTAAAAGTGATGACATACCCTTTGGACTATATGCATCATGGAAGCCATAACATAATCCGAGCAGTGAGGAAACTAGTTTATAGTTCTGCACATTTTTATGTATTTATGAATGAGATGACAAGCAGATTTTTAGTTTAAAACAACATGGAAAAGTCAACAACAATGTGCTCGACAAAAAGGAACCATTTTAAGATATATTAAAAATGCTATGACCTCCTCTGCCTTTTCTCCTCTATAGTGGGGGTCCCTTGTTTTCAGCTAAAGACAAGTATCATGGGAATGTACTTTCATGAATATAACTTGATTGGCTGAGAAGTCAGAATGGGTAAATGGGGAAAGGCTGCATGTATTCTCTGTAGGAAAACTATACAAGTAGTTTAAACACTTTGAAATAATAATATTTTTTACAGAATGGTGGTGAATGGAGTACATATATCACTTTCCAAAGTCCCTTTAAAACACCACTGTGCTCATTTAAATTCCAACACTTGATAATGGCAAAATGTTTTAGATAGTAATAAAATAATGCATCACTTAATGCAATAACTATTATATGCAACTCTGATGCATATGCATTTTTTTCTGCTAGAATGTTTCTACCTGTTGGTGGAGACTTTACAATCAAAGATTGTTTTAGTTGATTCAAGTGAAATGTGGCATTACTTGTGCTTTTCATTTCAGGAGGCCTAATTCAAAATCTCTACAAGACTCCATCCTATTTAGAAAACAGCTAAACAAGCAGTGTAAAGTAATGGATGCTCATGATAGATAATAATTGCATATAATAGTTAATATGTTAAATACTTTATTTTTTACTTTCTAAAGACAATTTGCCAATCATAAACTCTAGATTTTCAAAAGAGCATTTCTTAAATGTTGAGCATTTAGTAGTTTAGCAGACACTAAATTGACAGAATGCAGAAACTTACTAAAGCTGACTAGTTGTTACTCTGATGATTTCTTGACTCTGTGGGAGACACCAGCAGGGAATAGAGAAAGAGAAATTTGCCTCATTTGAGGATATATAGTGTTACCCAATATCTGCAACCATAGCCACACTGCCATTGAATACATCGCATTTTACTGCTAGCTCGTGAAGCACAGCACGCTCTTTGATAAAACCTTTGACCCAAGGAAAGCTTCATCCGCTTAAACATTCACAACCATTAGTATATATTACTGAATAACCACCACAGTGAAAATGACCCATTCATGACACTCAGTACAGAGCTGCACTAGTTGTGTATTCCACTACTGACACCAAATGACAGGACAAAATTAACTGTGCAGGAGCAATGCCATTAACTCCCAGCACTGACTAATTATGGATCTATGCAGACAAGCTTCCAAAGTGCATTGACACATTATGTGGTTAAAATGTGTCTTAAATGCATTACTACTACATATGGTTTTTAAATTGCTTACAATTATACAAAAAATACATAATATATATTTTCTGTGGGTGTCACTTAAAATGATTTGCTGTGTTTCCTCAATCCACCATCAAAACCAGTTTGTTTTTATAGTGTATTTCACATACAGTAATGACAAAAGATGATATTGGGCAGTCAAAGACAGAATACAGTGGTTCTGCCAAACTTACATCGGCTTGTGGTTCTATTAGCATTTTAAGAAATCTTTCAAATATTCAAAAGGAACACACAGATTACTTGTAATATGTGCACATAAACATAATTAATATATTAAATATGCTTAGGGGTTACCTGGTTATCCAGTGGTTAGGATTTGGTGCTTTCACCACTGTTGACCTGGGTTCAATTCCAAGTCAGGGAACCAAGAGGTCACACCGCCCTGTAGCTGAGCAGGGTTGAGCCAGGTCAGTACTTTAATGGGAGACCAACTAGGAATACTAGGAGCTGTATGCTGTGGCCCACTGGAGAAGGAACTGGTAACCCACTCCAGTATCTCTGCCATGAATACCAAGTGGACCATGGTCATAAAGATGTCCTGGTGTGTTATGGTCAATGTGGTCATAGAGAGTCTGAAACAACTAAATGATGCAAATATATATATATATATATATATATATATATATATATATATATATATATATATAATATATATATATATATATATATATATATATATATATATATATAAATAGGTGTTATATAAATACATTCCCTCCCATACTACTGCAACTAAAGCACAATTTCTGCAATGGTCGTATTCTATGAAGCAGAAAACAGATATCACTGCCTAAGGGAACCGACTAGCAGCCTCTAACAACCTTAGTGAACCAAGCCCATAAACATAGTTTGGATAGATTTTTACTGTTATAATTTGTCAGATCTTCCTGTAATAAGAATAGACTCAATCCTAAAGAAAAAAAAGCTCATCCTATTCAGGATTTCCTTGTCTGTGCCCTTTAGTTAGTTTATAGAAAATGTATTAAAACAAAAAGGGGAAAGTAAAAAGTATAGAACATTTTAAAGGAAATACAACTTAAGATATATTTTATCAATAGCACTTTATGGTTAGTACTCCTCTATATGTTCTCTTAAGAACAATACAGACCTTAAATTTAAATATTATGTTTTTTTTAAATCTATTACACTAAAATACTGTATCATACTCTGGCAAACGTAACTTGCAAATCAGCAGTGACATTTATATATTTGAAATGAGTTTCAATGTGAAAATAATCACGTTTGAGGCTGAAACATCATTTATACCACCAGTGTAACTTTTTAGATTTAAACAAATATAAAAAGTTGTTTTGTGGAGAAAAAAAAACATTTTTTTTTATTCTCTCTGGAAATCCTATTTTTTTTAAAGTAATTTTCTCAATACATTGTTTCAGTCCACAGTAGTTAAACTTCCATAAACCAATACTAAGTTGCCATGACGATCGAGGACATCATTACTGATTAACATAAAGCTGCCATTTCTTTATAATATAATATGGCGACCAAATGTTGTTTGTATAAAGTAGTTTATTAGTGAATATAGTGTTGTACAGTTACCACTATCCCAGAAACAAGTTGATAATTAGATGTAAGACTGGTAAATATTTTGGAAATTATTCTCAGATATCAGTTTACTTTTTTGATTCTCTCCGTATTGATGCTTTGTAAATCTCCCGCCAAAAGTTTTCTATTGCAAAACTGAAGTAAACACTCACTACATACAAAGTCTGAAGTAAAATATTATTAAAATCTATAACATTTCTAAGTAGCCGTAATGTTTAGACCTTTATTCATTGTAATGTGCTACTATTTTAAACCACAGGAGTAAATACTGATGAAATTGTGGGTTTTTTTGCTTATATTTTTTCACTTGTACACGACCCTGACCTTTACAATACATTCAGCACATACATAATTCCAAAAATTCTACAGTTTTAAAAAGAATCTCACATTAGATCACTGTAATGGGATACACCAATTTGAACTTTGTCAAATAATACAGCTCCGTTGTTCTGTTTTACAGACTGAGGCACCCTGAACCTACAATCCCTAGAGCTGTCTTTCAGAGAGTGATAGTTACGGAAATTAGCAGTGCAGAAATCCATACTAATCATTCATCGAGAGTCTTATTAACTGTCCTTCCAAGATTATTAGGAGTAGGCCCAGCCTTCCCTTGACATAGCAGCGAAGAGGACCTCTATACCACAGCTGTGAAACAATGATGATGATAATAATGCCAAGTACAAGCTTTTAAGGTGGTCACACTTTAAAAACATATGAGTATTTTATACTCAATTTTTACCTCAGATTTTTTTTTAAATGGAGAAGGAAGTGATATAAGATCAAAGATGACCAAATTACACTGAATCAGCAGGGGCTTCTTATCTGGTGTATTAACTCCTTAACTACTAGGCTGTATTGCAAGTAAAATGGCTGTGTTTCAGTATATGCCAGTGTGTATAGATAGGTAGATATGGGATATTTTCTGTTATGTCTCCGCCAGCACAGTGGGGCACGGGGCCCATAGGTGTCACAACTAGACTTTGTTTAATTTGTTCTTAGGGTGAGGGTTAGGGATTAGAGTTAATTAGTGGAACATAATAAGCTCTACATAGGAAAATAGTGGTGCGCACAGCTTTACCATGTAAAGCATATCATTTACCATTACCTTAACCCCTAAACCTAAACCCTAAGAACAATTTCAACAAAGACTCAGAGCGCCACCGTCACCCCACCTGCTGGCCGCTGCACGCCACTGTGCTGGCGGGATATAGCAGGAAAGCTCCTAGATATGTAATACAAAATAAGGTATTTATATAAAATATTTAACTCTTGCATTAACACTTTCTAATTGCATTATCACAACTTTTTCAGAAATAGCATGAAATAGAAACATATGAAAAAGCTATAACATACCATAACTCAGTCTGCTATTTGGTTATTAGACAATATTCTGTTTTCTATATTAGTAAAATAATTGGCTAGACAATCGCTCAGTAGACTAGATCAGTTGCTTTTTTTCCCATCTTTAAATAATTGGATATTGTCTGAGTTGGGCTGGATTAAAGCAGACACGCTATACAAACAGCATCCTTGTTACCAGAGAGATTGATTTCACAAGATAATTCATTTGGGGGTTTGTGTGGAAAAATAATTCAGTGGTCTTAGTGAATGACTTAGTGTATAGATTTTTAAACTATCTGTAACCATTTGATCTGATGGTAAAGACTTAGCTCTGGATTTGTGTTCTTAACCGAGAGGATTTTGCTTTGGTAATGATTACTCAGTGGACATTTACGATAGATTAGTGCAATTGACAAAAGTGTCTTCTTGATGGGTAATTGTGTCTCATCCTCTCTCTACAAACTGAAAAAAGCAGCGCCTTGTGGTAAAAGTATTGGCTTATACATTACGCTTTAACTCTTTAATTACAAGTAAAAGAGCTGTATTTTAGGTATATCCTATTGATAGGTAGATAACTAATTCAAAATAAGGAATTTATATAAAATATTTAGCTCTTTTATTAACACTTTCCAGTTGCATTATCATAATTTTTTTACACAGCACATGTAAAAAAGCCATAACATACTATAATAGCACAATCCATAAGTATTATATTATTGAAAATGATTTTGTCCTTTCAAAAATTAAAATAGGGCTAAAAGCAATAAAAATAGATAAATTGTCACAATTACTTTATTTTTTTCATTAGTATTCTACAAAAAAAAAACTGCTACTAAAAAGCTTGTTAACACCCTAAAGCTACCCATCAAGGAAGACCAGGTCCAAATGTTTCCTCCACCCTTTGTTCATCTCCTTTACAATGAGAATCTCATTTAGGCTTCTCAGCCAATCACAGATCATATTACAGTATGGGATGTTTTTTCTTGTCCTGACCCCCTATGGGTGACTGATAGCATAGAATTTGCACTATAAAGGATATCCTAAATGTGTTTGGGTGTTTTTTCTTTGTTATACTAGTTTCTCAATATTTTATATGCTTTGGCATATTTCCATTGATTACATTATTTCAATAATGTTGCCCAATCTCTACAGAATCTAGAGGTGAATATATATTGTACAACATTTACTACAGATATGCCATACTTAGTAGTGGGATGAGACCTATCCAGTCCCTATTTTATTCTAGCGAACCTTTGGGATTACATAGAAATTGTACACTTCTAACATAAAAATGGATAAATTCTAACATAAAAATGGATAAAGCCAATAGTCCTTAATATTACCAATATGGGGCACTATATATTACTATTTACTACTGTTTATAGCGGGGAGGCCATTATAGTACAAAACTGTCACCATAAGACTCCTTCATTCCTCCTGCTAATGAAATAATCATAATATTTATATTTTATTGTTAAATCTCAAAGTACAGTGTACATATAATAATATCTGCAGTTGCTATGCATTTAGTTCATTGGTGCTTAGGGGAAATTCTATAGCTGCTTTGTTCCATAAAAAAAACAGTCATTAAGTCATTAGAACACATGAAAGAAAACGTGAATAAACTTTTAGACTTTAGTGTCTGGAGAAAAAAAATCCACCTTAAAAATATACTGAGATACATAATAACACAGATCATTTTTGGCTGACTCTTTATCAGAAATTGCACTGTGTTCCTTAAGTGTTGAAAGGGGTATTTGCTTGGCAAGTGTGACATAACCTTCACCCTGAACTCTTCTTTCTCACTGCACATCAGAGCATGGGATTCAGCACTGAAAATGAAGATGCATTTTAGTACAAAGCTTCTACTTGATAATTCATTAAAGGGACATAGCAAACGTTTAAATTATGGTATAAAATTAAACATTACCTATAGATAAATAATAAGATTTTTTTTGTTATTAAAAAAATAATTTGTGTTAGATAATTGACCTTGAATGTGGCTATTTTTAAGCATAAATTACTTTTTCAAGATTCTTCAACTTGACTCTTGGCTCATTAATTGATACTCAGAAGTGGTTCACTGAAACAGCATGCCAGTTAATGGTTTAGAAGTGTTTACACTTGTGAAATTATTCCAATTCAACTAAATTTTTCAGTCGCTTTGACAACAGATAAAGTTTGATTAGGTTTCAATTTCTCTTCTTGAAAGTCGTAGAAGCTAACACTGCTATTTTGGAAGTAAAGCAACTAAATGCTTCCCTGCATTCAAGTGTAGAAGCAAAAATACAGACAAAAACTTAACTTTTTTCATTTTTTTTAATAATCTTTACCATTAGTGGTTCTTCAAAAGGGTATATTGAAAATATGGGACTTTAATGGTGTTTAGTGAGGATAAAGGAATAGATAGTGAATTCAATTGTGCTTTGTGAAATGTAAGTTGGGGTAGGGTAAAATATTGTGTGATTCGTAAATGACACATGCTCTCCCGTACCAAAGAATATTTGCCCAATTCGTACATTTGTACACACTTAAAATCACTATTAATATTGCTACATATTCAGCAAATATTACTTATTGCCACTAATGAATTCTTAAGTCACTAGAATGCATATAAACATTTATAAAAAAAAACTCCCAAAGCCAAATTTATGAGTTCAAGGCATTTGCAAGTAACTGATAGAGTATGGCCCAACGTTAGGTTGTCTTGGAAGCATTGAAGGACTACATGAAGTCTGGGCTGCACATTACCTCCCATTCATCTAGATTTCACAATGAGCTCTCTATGAGGAAAACAGTGTTTTAATTTCATCAAGTAGTAACTATTAAGTTTTGTGTTAGTTAATACAGTTTCTTAGACATTTAAGTTGATTGACAGCATTTATACACATTTTTGTAGGCAATTGTAAGTAATTGTTTAATTATCCATATTTTATTTTATATGATTTAGAAAAATAATCCACTTTTTATTGCTTTATCATTATTTGGCCATCACAAGGAGAACCATGATCATATTCATAATTATAAAACTCTAAAACAACAGTATGGAATGAGATGTTACAGGAAGTCATCTGCAGATTGCACTTCCAGCTTTCTAATAATTTTTACTTGACTACTTTCCTATGAAGCATTTTTAATTTAAGTCTGAGACCCTAATTTTTCTATATTTGGCTATATAGGAATATTTATATCATTAAAATCATCCCACCAACCTAGACAACCATAGAAAAACATTACAGCCTAACAAGCTTGAAACACTGCAAAACCAGTAAGCCAAAGGAAATTAAGAACTGTATATGCACTTTATATACAAGTGCTTTTTGTCAGTCTGATGATTTTATTTGAAATGGCAAATGTGTAAATCCGCAGCATGGTTTTTGGCAGGAAAAACAGCGGCCTGCGTTCCTTCATTGTGGTGATAAATTGCAAGGGAATAGCCATGTTTAAAAGCCTGTGACAAACATGTGGCCATTAACCCTTTTATTACCAGTTCAACAACTTTATTATTTGTTTGGATTCAGCTGTTATACCATGTGATGCTCAAATGGCCACTGGAGCGCATCAATAATATATTATGTTTGCCAAATATTTGTAAGATAAAGTAAACTAAAAGCATGTAAGGGTTGAAAATAAGGCAGTCAATTTTTTTTTTCTTTTTCTTTTTACAACTTGCCCCAAGTGTATTTTAGTTTTAGGTATCTTTTGCCCAGTGGTGGAGCTTGTGAATGGAGATCCCTTTGCAAAATAATTTGGGGCATGTTGCTTGCAACCTTTATACAATATGTGGTTGGTCAGATCAAAATTCTATACAAAATATTATCTGCCCTTTCAACTTAATAAATTAAGAATTGTCCTTAATTGAAGGCCATTGCCATATTGGGGGGAACTGGTACCTTACACCTGCTGTAACAGCAGTAGCAAAAACACTGCATATGCCTCACCCATGTCTATACTTGATTTGCTCAGGATGAAAGGGCTTTACATACATTTGTGTTGTTTGAGGTTGCATCTTTAGATGAACTGCATCCAAAGCAGTAAATATTTTTTAATTCTCTTCTAAATTTGCACTACATGCTTTAAATGGTTTTCCAATTTAGACACCCTCCATTCCTCCAACCTCTCTTTGTATATGCTATTTGAGGTTGAATCTTTAGATGCACTGCAGGAAAATAATTTTAATCACTGTTGCAGCCAATAGCAACAACTTGGGCATCTGCATAAATTACTGACATATGGTTGTATGGGGATAGATAGATTAGATAGATAGTCAAAAAGTGTACCGGTTCTGAATCACAATCTTTGTTACTTTCTTCTACTGCGCCACTATTTCCCTACATTTACTATTTATTTGTGCTGAAGTTCCTACATTCTGAGATGGAATCCATCCTTTTGATCTATTTTGCTGTGTAAACTTACTACTTATGTCATCTGAATGACTTTATATTCACTAATATATGTGTTTCCATAAAACAATACAGATTCCTGACCTTTTCTTCATTTGCACAAATGCATTTGCACCTTGGTGAATTTTCTAAGAATTTAAGAGACCAAGGGCCATAATAAATTAAAAGCCCATAGCGGCACCGGTACAGCTGCAAGGCCTGCAGGCTTGAAATTTACCATGCCGCAACCAATGGGCCGGAGACGCAACCCCGTAAACTATTCTTGTGAACGTTGCATGTGCAGGAGTGAACATGCTCAGTTAGTCAAACCCGTAGTTACTGGTTTAGACGGAGCCAATAGCAAAAGAGATCATCAGCATTACGTCACTTAAAAATGGAGGTTAGGTTGGGCTTCAATTACGAGTTTTGATCGGACCCGCATTCCAGGTATAATGCAATATTAATAAATCAGTAAATATGATATTCTAGTCCATACAATTTCCATTATATGTATTAACACATTGTTTGCCGGATCGATATAACACGGAAATTAATCAGAATGTTCTGCTGTTAATTTTAATACCTAACATCACTTTCCCTTTATTATAAAGTACAGTAGTGTGTTGATATTTGCATTCACAGTGCTATGGATAGGACTTTAACCCGCTTGCAGGTCCTCTCTAGTACCCGTTGGCTTTTTGGCTCCATTTGCGGGTTATGGGTTTGAACGCCAGTGGATTCGTAGCAATTTAATAACGATTTTTGATTGTAACAGTTACGAGTTTGACAGATCAAAGGATTTGCAGCAACAGAGTGCAGATTTCGACATCCCATAAGGTTTTTCCGCATGTAACCCGCAGGTCGCTTGTTGGTAGCTTTACAAGGCCAGTTTATTAGCCGTAAGTCTTGCGGGCTCCGTTAATAGGGCTGCTAGTAACCTACAACTTTAATGTACTTTTCTGCTACTGTTTTACCAAATCTCTATGAGTTTTTGGTTAATTAAATATATATTAGGTATATATATTACAAAGATGCGCTGAAGCCCAATTGTACAGAGAAACGGGTATATGTCAGTTTATGATATATCCACTTATCATATCCATATCCCGCCCCCCCCCCCATATGGTGTAGCTGTATGTAGCTGTATGCAATCATTTTAAAGAGGAGCAAATATACAAGTATTATTACATCTAGCTAAATGCCTCCACAAGCTTTAATAGCTTACTTTACACTTTAATTATGAACAAAACGAAGCATGGAAATACATTTTTACAAGACACCTTCTAAAAGTGTTACTCATGTGCTGATACACACTTATCACAAAATACTTTAGTTTGAAAGTGTGGGACAGTAGGTGTCTCTGAAGATTCTCCAGAACAGATCCTGTCAAATATACTTCATTTCATAGCTGCCAATTTGAGCCTCTTGTTGTCACCTACAGGCTTTGTATCACTTTGGTTTTCTCTATGGAAGTACTACATAACTACAGACACCGAAACAATTAGCTGGAAAGTTGGAATATCAGGCAAGAATATGTTAATTGGCAATGATATGTGGCAAAATATATACCTACTATATCTTTGAAGTAATGCTTTCTTCCTTCTCCCATATAACTGGAACGTTTAGTTGTTGGCTTGAGTATGTGCCAGTGAGTGCAACATTTGCAACTGGACTATATATCATTTGGGTATTTTGTTTGAACTAAATATTATTATAAATTTAGCATTGTAATTCAGTTAATTCAGTGTTAACCAACATTTGCTTACCCATTTAAATGGAGATAGAGAAAAAATAACTGACTTTGGGCCTTATTCAATTGCAAGCTCACAGATTACGTTATACAGGCCGTATGTCGGCGGGCTTGAAATTGGCTACAATTACAGAGCGATTCAATTGAACAAGCCCGCAATTTATGGGCCGAAAGCCAAGACTGTAAACCATGCACCCGTAAATAGCATTTCAGACCGATTTAGAAACAGCCAATAGTAATTGAGGCCGTTATCATTACGTCAGTAAAACATGGAGGTTACATGTCAATCAATTAGCGTTTAGAGTTCCCATATGCAATCACACTCGCAATCCGGCAATGTACAAAATAATAAAAATGAATGGCAATACTGTTTCATTCCATGTGGGTGACCTGATATGTATTAACTCCTTGATTCCTGAGATTGATATGACCGAAAAGAAACTTAAAAAAATTTGCGAGCTTGAAACTGTTGTGCAATTAATTATAATGTGTTTCATCGGTTTTCCCGGCTTTAAAAGTGCAGTATTGATTATTTATTTGCATTTACACTTTAACCCCTTTGCAAGTCCTATCTGGTACCCGTAGGATTTTCTTCTACATTTGCCATTTACCAGAATGAAAATATTTGCAGGCTTGAGGAATTGTAGCAATTGAATAGTGATTTGCCATTTTAGTGATTGCAACTTTTGTGGGCTTGAAAGATCAAAGGCTTAGATAGGTTGTAAGTTACGATTATGACAACCACAGGGATTTTCAGCCTGTAACCCGTAGATCGTTTGCAGCTCGCTAAAAGACGTCAATTGAATAGCAAATTAGTTTACGGCTACATTACGGGCTCCAGTAAACATCAATTGCTCAATTGAATAGGGGCATTTGTGTCCTAACAGTTATCCTCATGATATGGCCATTATAGAAGGAAACTATGGCTGAAAAGTAAAATTGAAGAGTTATGAATGTATTTATGCACAGAAGGCTCTGGCCTAGGCAGGAACATTGAAGAGGCTGCAAACAATTAGCTAAGACTGAGATTTGTTGGCCATTTCATATAATTCCCCTCCTGACTCTGCCTGTTGCATCCAACGCATTGTAAATAGGCAGCAATCAGAGAGAGACGAGGAGCAAGAGGTAGAGAAAGGGGCAAAAAGAGCATCATCAGGAGGAGACAAATGAATAGAATCATAATATATTAGTTAAGACCATGAATATTGGTTCAAAAAAGAAAAATGCAATGCAAGTGGTCCATGATTTGGGGTAGGAAATCACCATAAATATAGTACAGTATAATTATGCGAAAATAAATAAATAAACATTATAAAGTAAGAATGTAGCTAGGCTTCACTTTTTACTTGGCAGATACGTGCATTAACTACTTAATTGCTGAAAAGTTTTTTAGTTTTTACAACTGACGTGGACATCTGTTAAATAAGCTGATCACAAAAGTAATTCAAATACTTGCTGAAAACAGAAACAATATTGTAATATCCAAGACATACACAATGAAATATTACATGGTATGCCAAGAGGTACTAAACCCTCTCAAGAGATGCATTCCATTTTATTTTTAGATGTTCTTAACCTATTTGCTGCCAGAGGGGAGAAACTATTCTGTAACATATACAAATCAGAGGCAGCAGTACAAACAAGACAGAACATTGGGAACTTTCCTGGCAAATCAGGACTATTTGCCCCTTAATTTCCAACTCGGATAGTGACAAAGTGAAACGTGAGGAATGGTCTGAGCCATTTCATAATATTTAGCAGCAATCCTCGATAATAGGACAAAAGCATATTTGTTAGTCTTCCAATAATTTTTTTAATAACCATTTCCTTTTAATATAAGTTGTAGCAATCCAAAAATAATGAATATTCAGTGTTTTGAAGAGAATGAGACTAATATGTTTTTTCTCTGTAATGAGAGTTTAATATAAGGCATAAGTACCTATTTAAGACTTAAATACTATTGTATGCTGCAATGATTATATTGACACATTCACGCATATCTACAGAAGGGTCAAATACTGGAGAACTCTTTCTTAAGACAGAAAATGTTCAGTGGGTAACACAGAAATGGAGAGGTTATTCAGTAGTTCTCTCACAATTCATTTAAAGAGGAAGTTCACCTAAAGTTGTTCACTTATAGAAGTTCAAATATATATGTAAACGTTTTAGCAAGTTTTTAATTCTACAAGTTATCTGTATATTAGGCGATGGAAGCTGCTGAAAAGTCCAGACCATGAATGTAACTGTCACTGTTTAGAACTCAGCTGTAGCTTGATTTACTCTTGAACTGGCTCTTGAACTTTTGATCCAATCAGCCTTCTCAGTGCCAGTCTTGTCAGTGGCAGTCTCTGCCCTCTACAACAATGGATGAGTAAGTATAACTTTTACATAGATCATTTCTATGAATTCTCTAATATAAAGTAAATGTAAGTTTGTGAGGAACTTGCCTTTTATTGTGTCAGTTCCAATTTCCTCTGGAATGGATAGCATAGGAATCACATTTTAAATATGTGGGCATTTTCCTGTTAGTTGTGGGGTGAGTGAGAATCCAGTAAAGAGATATCCTGCTGTACTGTCACGGGAGTATAGGTCTTTTTCGGATCCTCGTGCTGTAGTAGGTGTGGTAGCTGGGTTTAAGACTGTAGCAGACTCACCCAACAATTTACCTATTATTTGCTTCTTTGATAACCAAAAAAATATTCATATATCTACCAAATTACCCACTGCACTCTGCATCTATTATATCACACACCAGCAAGGACTGGTCACAAAAATTCAAAAGCAGTGTCTGTCACTGGACAACAGTTCCAAGGGACCACAATGTCACAATACCACAGAGCTAGTGGTGGTGCAATACACCAGGGCCCTCCTTTGGGGTTCATGCAGTACTGTGCAATTTTTTTTTTTCTGTATTGCAGGGACCCCTTAGGGTCCCCTGCCTTGCCCAACCCACCACATCACCCTGGCACCCCTTGACCCCTCTGAGCCTGATTGGCTGCACACCCATGGGTAGAAATTTTTCCCTGCCTACTGAAGCTCCAAGAAGTGGCAGTTCAGCACTCTGGGAATGTGTATCAAGGAAGAGGTGAGAGAGCAAGGACTGCAAAGCAACAGCAAAGTTGGGGGGTGCTATGTGAGGAGGGTGCTGATAATGTCTAGGTTCTATGTAGGGATGGCTGTTAAGAAGGGTGGGTGCTGCTTCTGTAGTGTAGTGTAGGGCCCCCCATGCTGTAGTGGGTGTAGCCATAAAGTGGAATCCTGGATCCCTGCTACAGGCAAAGGAGCTTTGCACCAGCAGGAGGTAAGGGAAGGGGTGCAACCTTCACTAAAACTTAAGAAACTTGCAGGTTTGGTGCCCAGCTCCTTTTCATAACTCTCAGACATTCTTATTGGCTGCTGATATTATTTGTAAATAAAAAAAGTGTATCTTGGCATGTTCACAGCTCAGTACACTCAAAGGTACAAGAATTATTCGGCCTGAAAGGAAGTTTGTAATGCTGTAAAATTGTAGAATAAGATCCTCAAAAATGTTTATATATAAGGTCTTTCATTGTAGACATATTTTAGATGAGGATAGTATACCTTTAATATATATATACTGTCAGAGAAGAGAGGCATCAATGATATATAAGAAAATACACAGACAACACTACTTGTCTGGAATTTTTCTGATAAGAACTGTTTGAGAGCAGAGGGATTTGCAGAATACTCTGATGTAGAGTTTCAGAGCTTGCCAGGAACTGTGCCACAAAGCTGTTGACAAATAGAATTGCACACACCACTGTGCTGATGGACGTCTTTGTATGGGGCACTGATGGTATTCTTACAACAACCCAAAATGCAGTCTGATCAACTTTACCGTGTTTTTTTCTACTCTATTGAAATTAGATTTTCACACAAAATGCAGAAACATTTGCATTTTTTTTTTTTTTTAAATCTTTAGAATCTGGTTCTGCTCCCTCGTTTGCGTCTGAGTAACAAAGTACATCAGAGAACCACTCGCAAAATAATCTGCAGATACACAAGCATTCAACAGTTACAAAATGTCTACTTTTTTCTTGCCCCTTCTGCCAAGTTTCCCCTTTGTCTTGCCATGAGGAGGATAAATGATCCAGCTCGCAGAGATAAACCGCAGCGAGGTGAAATTACTAGGGCTGAATACTAGAATTCCCAAGGCTCTGACCTCTTATACTGCTGTCTCTGTGGCTGTTTATATTTCTTAGTCCTGTTCTTGGCTATGTCAATCAGCCAGTTAAATGATAACTCCCGAATGAATTTCTTTTCCTAACGATGAAGTTAATGCTTTGAGCTAAAATATCCCATTTGCAGAGAAGTAAGTGATTGTAACAAACCGTAAGAAAAAAGACAGAGACAGCTTTCTTTTAGATATTTGTTTTTTAGACAGTCCTTCCATTATATTTAATGTAAACAAGGGTAATGAAAGTAGACATCACACGTAGCAAATGTAAGACATGTAGGATATTTGTAGCCATGATTTTAATGGTTCAAGAATTCAAAGAAGACAATTCAGAGTTAAATATATAGGTAGGAGGTAAAGAGTGGATATTTAAATACTTTCTTAAGACAACACAAAAAGCTTGTTTGGTATTCACCTATGATAAAAATAAATTATGTCATTTAAATACTCTTTACTGTATTTTTTTCATGTTTCAAACATTTTTTCCTTCAAATACGCCATAGAGGCGCAACAAAGGATACATTTTCCCATAAGTGATTAGGTGATATTTTGATTAGCATTGGCTAACATTCATCTCTATTTTATTGTATTTTTAAATGACTTTAAAATAAAACTATTAACAAAAAAAATGTAAACTGAATTTGATTATGTTCACCAGCTCCTTTCATGTCTTGGCTTTCCTCCACCTACTTGCTTTTGTTTATGCCAATTTTCAAATGATCCTCTTCTATATTTATTACACTAAATATCTCTTTTTATCTTAAGACCATTGCTTTTCTCACTGGTTACAAATTAATTTAATTTATAGTGGCAAATTTGTGAGAAATTGCAGTTTTTTTCTCTGGTGAAATAAACTAGATACAAATACCACTTGAAAGCCACCATAAACAGTGACCAGTAAATGGAGGCAAGCACACACAGAGAAGTAGCTGGATTTACTTTTTTTTTGTAATGAAATAAGTACAACAAATAGTATGTTTCTGTATTCTGCATTTTCATTAGAATGGATTATTTAACATACATTTTTCTGTCTCATTAACCTGGGTAAGATGCACTCTGCAGTTTTTCTATCACATTGAGATGATGTAATGCAGAATGTATGTTTTAAACCATTTATACATCCAAAAACCTAAAGGACCAGTGTAATATTTTTTTTCTATATGATCTTTTGAATTAGTAAACTTGATATTTTTAGAAAGTAACAAAAACATAGCCTTTCCATTTTTATATTTTCTACCAAATTATTCTTTACTCATTCTTTTTTCTTTGTCAAATGACTCAGTCTGTTATTTTCGTTAGAGTACATGTCCTTCTAAACTAATAAGCTATCCATTACTGCCACTGAACGCTCTGGCAGCTGTAGAAGCCACATTCTCACTATGCAGATAGATACTTCTGTCCAGTACCCTTCTACCACAGGAAATTGGTCAGCAGAAATAAAAATGGCAGATTCCATAAGTGCATAAGTAAATATAAAAGGTAATAAATAAGAAGCTGTATTATTTTATTTTCCATTCTAAAAAGATTTTGCCTATTTTCAAGCTCAGTTCTTCAGAATCATATGTTTTACGTTTATGACAAGAGTGGTCCTTTAAAGGACCTCTGTAGTGTGGTAAAAATGCACACGCTTGTGATTTATGTTATTAAATGACAACATTATCATATATGCAAGAGAGGAACATAAAAACATTATAGAGAAAGGATTTTATTTAGATGGTTGATTGTGCCATGTCCCATCTTAGGCTGCTTGTCTGTTTGTAGCTTAGGGGGAGGATTATCTTATGGGATCTTACTCTTCCATTGAGTTCTATTCTTTATTGTGCTCTTTAGAGAGGCAGTTTTCAATAGAAATGAATAGAGATATCATCTGATTTCATAGTTCCTCCCATTCCTCTCTGGTTTCTAATTCTTTTAGCAACAAAGACAAAAGGTCTGTCATCAATAAAGTAAAACTGAATCTGATTGCATAAAATGACATGTTGCTCAAGTCAAGTCAAGTTCTTCAACATAACTTACTATTAGTAGTAAGCTTTTTGGAAGAAAGTGGTTCTTTAATCACGTCAACTCTTCATCCCTTCTATAGGGGTGAGTTTCTTGGTATAAGAATAGGGCCTTTGTAGTTTTCCATTTCGACTTTATAAAAATGTATAATTACTATCTTAATCATATAATTGATTGTGGTCTATAATGATTTTACAAATAAAGACCCATAACGCTCAGTACAACTAGTGTAGCACTAATCAAACCCAACAGAGTCCAGTTAAGTCAAAAAGGATGCAAATGCTTTGCAGCATTCTGTGGGCAGTTGTCAAGCTGAACTGGGGCCAGCTGGCTTTATGCAGTGCTTAGCAAGCCAATGTGGGTGTGAGGGGGTGTGGGGAAACTTAATATTACATTAAGCAGTATAAAGCATTCTGATTAAAGTTCAGGAAGGGGTTTGTAGCAGTCTTCAATGCACAAGTCTGCTAATGAATGTGAGACATATTTTGCCAAATTAAACTGCTCTCTTTCATTTTCAAGTTAAATCGTGCCGTACATACAGGCAGGTTATTAATGTATAAAATAAAACTATATCTGAAAATAATATCATTTTCTAGATGTTTGTTTATGCACTTTAGAGTTTTTTTTTTTTTTTTAAATAAAAACATCTTATATTGGGTAATAAACATGTGCACTTGTATGAACTGCTAAAGCATTTAACACATTTAACTAATGTGTGTATAATGTAAGTGCTAAAAAAATTAGTTTTGCTAAATGGCTTAACAGGAAATTGTAATTTGGCTTCAAAATGCATGACTAATTCAGGCTACGTTTATGAAGTCCTCTAAACACTACATCACTTTAGGTTCATGGTAATTAGATACCACAGATGTGAATAATAATAAAATATCTGGGTATTATAATAAATAATATAATATTGAATATAATAATAAATTATTTCTACTAAAAAATATCAATGTTGACAGGTAAGAAGCAATAAATGTGTCTATAATGCCTATTTTGTCTACCAAACACAGTTGCTGGCATGCTTTATACTCCTTCACTGTGCATGGCCCTGCCACTTGTGCTAGGAGCCTATCTATTGTCTGCCTCATCTTCTCTATAGTAGTATTTCTTCACATTAACAATAAAACGTCACTTCTCATAACCTCCTGTTGTATTATTCCTTATTTTCTGATATAAATGTGTATATATATATATATATATATATATATATATATATATATATATATATATATATATTTGTATATATATTTATTTATTTATATATATTTACATATGTAAATTTCCTGTTCATGAATTTATTACTTTTGTACATGTAATGTAAGTATTATGAAATGAAATTAAAGAAATAAGAAAAAAATAAGATTAGTAAAATAATTTAAGGAGAACAGTATGTGATTTAATATTTCAGATATTACTACAAAATCATCTGTCAAGTGGTTTATCACTTAAGTGTTACTATGATCATAGTAATTTCAGGAAACACACCAAATTTTCACTTATTTTCCTGCCTTATATATATCTTATACATTTCCATATCAGGTACCCTACACTATGTGTTAAAACCAGTACAGTGTGTCTTAAAAAAAGACTGAAGACAGTATTCCTGCATTTGTATTCCTATTTGATTGTGCTCTTCACTTGAATCCATGTGTGTTAAAATAAGAATCACCTTTGACCCTAATGGATATTTTAAATGTTAACAAACCCTTTAGATTGTATCCTCACATCAGCTTTACTTACATTTCCACCAATATAATTTTCTTTTGCAGCTCTGGAGTTTTTGCATGACCCCTGTAGTGATAGCCAGTCTTGAATTTAACCATCAACAAACTAAAATATGTTCAGGGTTGGATAATTTAACCCTCTTTTCCTAATAGTAGTTACTGTCTTATTTCTTCTTACAAACTCTGCTTAGAAGTGGCAGGTTTGGTATACATCACATGTGGTTACACCAGTAAGTGATCGTCGGAGTTGTGTTACTATCAGCTTATCTAACATTCGTCCAACTTCAGTAGTTTGCAACAGCTCTTAAAGTCAGGGGTTAATGGGTTAACATAGCAAATGCATCTGTTGTTGGGGATTGTAAGAACCTCTCTGCCACATCACTTAACTGCCAACACATAGCACAACCAGGGAGATGCTAGCAAGCAGTCCTGTAGAGAAATTGGACCCATCACTTCCCTCTAATGAAAACCAGATTACTCTTGCAACAATCGCTCCACTGTTACAGTACAAGATGTCACGGCTAGTTTTAGAGAGGCAACCCTGTTGTTGCTCCTCAAAGACATGCTGACATGTAGTGCTATTTTTATATACTTACAGAGACGGCCCAAACGTGTAGAATACATTGCATACATGGGTATTTTTCACATTAGAGAAAGCTTTTAAATAAATGACCAACTTTTGTTGAAAACATAATAATTTGATACCTTTCCACAGGCATTTCCTGCAATGCACAAATACAAATGCATGATTTTTTGGATGTTTGTTAACTACGTTGTTATGACTTGGCAACAGTTTTAGTTAGATGTTGCTTGCCATATTTCCTTTTTCTAGAATCCAACTGATCACTTGTTTGGACAATATCCATAACGGATACTAAAGTCGTATATTTTACAGATAGGAGGCAGATTTAGGCCATTTATCAAATTTACTACCCTAATGAAATGGAGCTAGACACACAGTACATGTTCTCAGTGACTTGCATATACTATAAGAACAACCTTAAAGAGTTTATGCAAGCTTTATTTTTCTAAATAAATTAATTAATGCATTGACATTTGAATCTTTCTTTTATTTTAAACTTTAATTTTGCAAAAGGGAAATCTTTAAGAAAGTACTTTAAACATTTTTTTATATAAGACAGACTGGAAGGTTGTTGGCTTCAAGTTCCACCTACAAACTTCCTGTTTCCATGCATGAGCTGTGCTGGTCAATCAGTTTCTTGCATATCTGTTGACTGGCATAGGTCCACTGTGGGTAAACATCAGAGATTTAGAAAACAGAGCTTGATGCCAACTAGCCAGTCTGTCAGTGTTGTCTATGTAATTGCATAAAGACATCTTAAATTAAAATTAAATGTTAAAAAAAGTTTTAATATTTTTTTTTTGGCTTTGCCAAAACAAAATAAATTCGAACAACCCTTATAATACCTGAATGCATGACTCAACTACTTAGAGTACATAAATAATATGGCTCATAGGATTATATAGACTACGATTGTGTCCAGACCTGTTACATAATCCTGAATGGCAAAGAGCCTTTGGGATCTATTAAATATCCACAAGCATGTGTTTTATTACTAACCTCTTAAATGTACAACTAGCTAAGAAAACATAGATAAGTGATTTTACAAGCACCAGATAACACTTATTCCTCCTAAGAATTTAGGAGATGCTCTTTTAACCTCCTTAAACCACAAATCAATCACTTTGTTAACCAATTGGTAATTGACCATTAAAGAGCCATTTATAGATATCAATGTCCCGTCAAATAGTGAATGTGAGGGTTGGTGGTGTACAGTGAGACATATGCAAACATTTGAGCGCTGTAACTGGCCTTTACACAGCAGTGACAACATTTTTATTTTTTTCATGTTTCAATGTTATTTAATGAATTCTTATGTACACTGCACCACCATCTTCTGTACTAAAGCATAAAGTGTTGGAGATCCTTTGGAGATCTTAGATCATATGCTGAGTGGAATAAAATAGGAATGTAGAGGGTCTTCAAGGGACCTCTAACATTTCACGATTATGTACATACATATGGCTTATTATACTTATCATACCACAGTTTGATTTTCTGCCAAGCCCAGTGTCCATATGTAGGTTGCACTATCAACCCCTTCCAGTTTAACACCTAAAGATTTCAAATTGACTAATCTTCATTGGACAGCTTTGTTCTACATGCCAGGACCATCTGACAGAACAATATTACATCATATTGTGCAGGGTGTTATTGCTTTCTTAATGATTTAAGTATCTTAATAACAGTATAAGAATGAGCATTTGCAAAGAAAGAAATGGACACATCCAAATCTGGAAAGCTTAGCAGACTAATGAAACAAAAACGTTTGCTAGTTTCTTGTGAAGAATTTTAAAAGTCAGCAATTCAGAATATAAAATCAACATATTTTTGTTACAAAACTAATAAAAATACCATTAATTTAAGTTCACTACTTTTGTATCCTACTATTAGTTTTTATTAAAAACCCAAATCAAGTTAAAATCTATCTGTCTTTGCAATATCTATCAACAACTGAGTTGTTCATCTACTGGGTTTGGAATTTCAAACTTACACAAATATTCCAGTGCTTTTTAAATAGGTTCCAAAGAGACATTTATTTTGGCTACAGGGATATTTTTCTTTTATTGCTGTTACGAGATTCAACATTTCCAGAAATAACTCTTGAAGAGTGCACATAGTTTATATATATATTTAAATAAATAATTTTATATATATATATATATATATATATATATATATATATATATATATATATATATATATATGCATATATATATGTATTTATATTTATTTATTTCTACAATGTTCAGACAAGAGACAACAGTTTTTTAATATAATCTACTTCCACAAATGTATGTCCAGAATTTTTAATATGTGGACGCATAATTTAAAATCTGTGCCCAGCTCAAAATGTTGTTTAGAGTTCTGTGATCCAAAATCGACAATATCATAATTAGGTTTCACATAATTTATAGGTTTTGGTATATTTTCGGATAAGTGTAAATAATGACATGGGACTTTACCAAGAGTCTATACAATCCATTACAAACTGTGAAAATGTAGAAATCAAGAGTGTACTATACAAATGTAAGATGACAATCAAGCCTGTGCTGAATTATGGTGAAGTTAGCTGATAACCCCAAAAAGCTAACGCTATATACACAGTAATAAAAAGTTGTGTTTGTAAAAGCCAGCAAGACCCAGGCCTAGGGCAGCCCATATTCAGGTGTCAGCAGGCTGCCTGAGGATGCCTTTGCAATATCATGGAACAATGTGTGTACATGCTCAAAAATGTCTATATGTAGTCACATTTCTTACATACTGTATACTGTATATACAGTACAAAAACACACAGAAAACTATGATATGGGATCATTATGGGGGAAAGGAGTAGTTGTAAGGGTGCAGAAGTGTATAAATCTGAATGGGCCTGGGTAGCCCCTGCTGTAATATAATACAGTTATTTACTACTGAACACTTGGACATGGAGATTGTTACTACTATATATTTTATACATTTAGAAATATGAATCAGTGCTCATATGTAGACATATGTTATGTCTATCCTTGTATCTAACCCTTCAACAACATTTTATTTTCTCTCACCTCTTTGTTTACATGCTTGTTATTGTCCCCTCCAATACTTACCCAAATCCCTTGCCATTCTTTCACCATTTTTCTACCCATTACCTCTACTGGACCAATCCCTCAAATCAGTATATGTACATAGGGAATTTCATAGATCTTAACTTCCTGATCTCTCAGCTTGACCTATTGCGCCCTTAACCCTGACTTACCTCTGGACAGTTGCACCATTTTGTCAACCAACCGAAACTTCCCTTTATACTTTACAAATATATTTGTTCAATAAATGTATTCCTTTATGACCCAAAATAATGATGTAGAATTGTATAAGTATGTAAAGTTCCTTGTATAAAGGCACTGTGTCCAAATGTTAACAAATAAATGTTATACTAAACCACCACCACCACCATCTAATGATCATGGGCCTCATTCAATTGCGATTTGGCCAATTGAATAGGGCTCTAAATAAGCACATAGCATATTTTTTTTAAAGAAGTTTTTAGTAAGTGAACTTCTATCAAAAACGAAGGTCTTTACTTACTAAAAACTTCTGTAAAAAAATATGCTCTGTGCTTATTTAGAGCCCTATTCAATTGGCCAAATTGCAATTGAATGAGGGCCCTAGTGTCCAGTACATCACAGAACATCTTAACAGTGAAGCACATGTCTTACTTACTACATATTCATACACATAGATGCATTTTAGAAAAAAAAATAGTAATAGACTCACTTCTATAAACCTATAAAATATTGCCAATTCTTCTATTTTCACCTCACACATAGACATGCACTGTTGTATGTCTTAATTATAAATGAAATATAACACAAACACGCACACACAACACATATATTAGAAGTATCGTCATAAAAAATAATTAAAATGTGATAATCCACAAAAAATATAAAGTTTTAATAAACAGGCAGACACAGTATTTGAAATATAGAATAAATCATCTATGACAAAATGATGTTTCCCAAGAGACATCTTCCAGTTCTGTAAATAAATTGTTATATAAAAATAGATGTACTTTAATATTGCATTATGATATATTGTGAGAAATAAAATTAGCTAATAATATTTCACGACTGTTTTTGTTGATATTTTGTTCTTTCATCCTTATATGACTATAATATAATATATGACTATATCTAGAATGTAAACCAGTTTTTAAATCCTCTTTAAATCCTCCAGAATATGTTGACCCTAACCAAAGTCTGTCTCTCCTCCTGCCCTCAGTGCACTTTGGGAGGAGATAGGTATTTGTGAATGTGTGAAAGCATTAGCTGCCAGTTATAACTGGAACGCAGCCTAGAGGAACCTAGATCCTACAGCGGGAAGGCTTGTAATACATTCTCTCTGGAATGAGCCCAGGTTTTAAAAAACCAGGAAGCATTAATAAGAATAAATGTGAGTGCTATTAGCACTTTCAAACCACAATTTATTATCCATATTGAGAGGAAATATAGTTTGGGTGTAATATAGCCTCTAGTAAATAAGAACTAAAAGTATCTGCTTGTTATATTAGGACAGATGTAGTAAACTGTACACTTATTCTCCGTTGTAATAAAGTACAACTATATAAAATTATTTATACTGTATCAGACATGGCTCAGAAAAACACTGCCTAAAAACACAGTTTAGTATAATTATTGAGAATGGCCAAAAACAATAACTAGCCACTGTATTTTAGTAAAAATGTCTGTTAAGTACGTAACAAACTAATATTAGCAGTTATGTAAATCACAACCATAAAATTAGTTTTAGAGAAAATCTTAATGTTTGAACATTATTTATTTTTATAATGCAAGCTTCACTGACTTATGTACTACCTGAAAGCTTGAAGCCTAATGGCATGTACTAACTTACTGAATAGTGGAATGTGGGGTGGAGCAGGGAAGGGGTGGGGACTTAAACGATTGGCCCTTTTGGAATTTTACACTCGCCCCCTTATCCCACACATGCTCTGAACCAGACAGCAAACATTAATAAATGCAAACCCAGTCTTGTAGAAATGTAAACTCTCCTTTCATGCAAGCCACCCCCACAAAAGTATAATGGATGCCACCATCAGCAAATGTTATGAATTTCTAATTAAAATTAGTTTAAGGACTACCTAATTATGTTCTTTGGCTATTTATTTTAATTTCATCATATAGTGTTCTTTTATAATATTAGTATTGGCGATTTATATATGTGTACCCCGCAAAGGTACCAAATATAATACTTATATTACTATTGTTAACAACAAGTACTTTAACAATTGATGGTTATTAAAAAAGGCTAATTAATCTCTGGGGTCTCCATGTGCTCAGGTTATTTCAAGATTGTAGACTGAATAAAAACATGCAGAGCACAAGAGACAATTAGCAATAATTAGTAATCATTAACTATAGAAATGACAACAGCACATGCTTAGTGGGTAGATCATTACGTCTGACAGGCAGATAAATAAATATAATTGTAAGTTTACTTCAAGGAAATGCAAATCTTTAAAATACATTCAACTTATAAAATGCTTGTTATTAAAGGGACATGGAACACAATTCCTTTTTTCGTGTGTTTAAAAGAATTTGCTTTAAACAAGACCAAAGTTGTGTTTTGAATGAATAGACATTAAAGAAAACTTGTTTAAAGTTCATTGGGACTAACAGGAGGTGCACAGAGGATATGTACGTGTGTAGATACCAGGGATCCCTGGTGGTCCAGTGGTTAGGGTTTGGTGCTTTCACCGCTGGTCAGTAGTTGGATGGCAGACCACCTGGGAATACCAGGAGCAGTATGCTATGGCCCACTGGAGAAGGAACTGGAAACCCCTTCCAGTATATCCTCCATGAATACCAAGCGGATCAGCATGATGTGTTACAGTCCAGAGAGTTGGACATGACTGCACAACCAGACACACAGCACACACAGACAGATGTCACTGACAAATAACACTCATACATCTATATTACTGCCAAAATTAGTTAACTATTTGAATATGTTTTTTCTGCTTTGAAATAACTTGAAAAATTAAAACACAGAGGTACAATATTAAATAATTCTTTCAGATGCATCAAAGAAAGAAATGTATTCAATGTCCCTTTAAGTACAGTTTGAATTCATATTTGTAACCTCTGCTGTGTTCCTTTAACTCTATGGTGTCTGCATGCATTCCATGCTTTATTTAAGAAAACAAATATTTATGGAGTAAGTGATTTACATTTCCAAGTATTTTATTTGGCAGCTTAACATAGCTGTGTTTCCCAAAATTAATGTTCTGTAGCAGATTTAGTAATGGTTCTCAAAAGACATGTGTAAAGTAAGTCCAAAAATCTTGTCACAGTGGATAAAATGTTCAAGTTAAAGCTATATGTTTCCGCGTGTTAAACAAGGAGATAAACAAGCCAAAGTTGAAGATTCAGCCAGAAGCAACAGCAAGAAGCGGAGTTTGGTAATAAGAGATGTGGCAGTGGGATCATCAGTCAGGTTATACCATGAAACGTTAATGGGCACAATCCTAGAAGAAATTGGCATCATGTACAGGAACTGTTTGCTATTAAAACTATTACCTTACTCTGTGATTTCTATGTTAATCTATTTTTCTATAAATTGTATCTTAACGGACCTCTTCATTTTAGCACTCTCTGCTAGCATATAGGGTCATGCTTGTTATCCTTCCTGTTCAGTGTATGTGCATGGGTGGGATGAGTTTAGAGTAAGGAAAGAAATATATTCTTGGTGGTGCTTGTGTTTGGGAGGTGCTGGGGTGTAGGAGCCAGAATAATTATTGGGTGATACAGCTAATTTGATACACAGACAGTAAAATAGCTTATATATACATTTGTCCCCCCTCCCCCCCACAGTTCTTACACCCATGGGGAGGTGTCATATGCTGAAAATGGAACTCCCTCACCAGTGAGGCCAGATATGCCCTTCCCTCCACTGTAGAATAGAATATATATATCCCCTGTGCTGCACACCACCAAGCAGTGCTCTATAGATGATTTTTTTATAAAAAAATGTTTATGCTAATTGCTTTGTTGTTATTCAGTTATTCGTGTCCATCTTGTGTCTGGTTGTGCTCATCCATACGTTTTTCATGGCAAAGATACTGGAGTGGGTTGCCATTTCCTTCTCCAGTGGACTGCAGTTTACCTGACCTCTCTGATATGATCTGCCCACCGTGGGTGACCCTACATGGTATAGCTCACAGCTTCACTGAGGTACACAAGACCCTTCACTACGACAAAGTGGTAAACCAGAAGGGGCTTATCTGCAAATATTTTTAGTTTTTTACATATTTCAAAAACATTTGAACTTCCCCAAAACTACAGTGTTCACTGGAGATGTCTATGTATTTACTTGGGAGATAAAAACTACAAATATCTGCATCTCATAGGATTAGCTTCCCAGCATCACTGTTATTGTATCCTCTATTAGCTGCTTTGAAAGCAATATCATACTGTTCACTCCACTTAGCAATGGGATGCTTTTAAGGAGCAAATACATCATAATTTGCCCTTGTAATATTGGAATGTAGTTGAAAAAGGCCATTGTTTGTGAAGTATGCAACAAACTAACAACTTTAGAGATAATCTAAATTTTTGAACACTCAGTTTATGTATGTGGGAATTCATCATTTGTTTGTTGCATCACTACTTGAGAGCTCAATCATTAGGAGCCTCTCTTTTAAAACAGTTATATAGTACATAGTTACATAGTAATTGAGGTTGAAAAAAAAATGTTTAGTCCATCAAGTTCAAACTTTTTAGATCTCCTTTGATCTGCAATATACGGATTAAGTGTTAATTGGCCAGAGGAAGGCAAACAGAACAAAGCCCCAAGTGAACCTTGCCAATTGTCTCAAAAGGGGACAAAAACAGTGGAGGAAGGGGTGAGGGAGAAGACAAGAGAAAGAGGTTATGAGTGTATGTTAGATAACTGGATCTTATTGAAATTCACACCAATCCCATTTCCTCTCACTGGCATGGACACAGGCTGCTTGTATCAACAGATGCAAGCACAGTTCTCCAGAAATGTAAACACCCCACTCACACAACTTCCATCCAAATATAAGGATGACTCCATGGTCAATCAGAGGCATCAACATTTATTTTTTCTAATTAAAAACTAGCTTTATGGCTTTTTCCCTAACTCCCTAACTAATTATTATTATCTTAGTCAATTTTCACACATATATCTCTTTCCTTTCAATGTATAATGAAACAAGTTGCAAAACTCACTATATTAATTTGTTAAATATTGTTTTATTTTATTAGTCAGAACAACTTATTTACTATCTTTACTATCTGACGTAATTCTTCAAATCTTTCATGCTATATATTGAGTCTGTGCATGACAGACATGGGGTGTGACTATGTTTGCAGTGAATGTGCTTGGTTATTCCTGACATAGGAGAAGTCTGGAAGATAAATTGCAATGGGAACTAAATGTGGTTCCAGTCTTCTCTATTCCTCCTTCTTATATAAATAAGACCAGTAGCAACCACAACAGTCCTCCTCTCTTATTTCTAATAAAGTGGTAACATCATAAGAAATGTGCAGATTGGCTATTTCCTGCCCCAAACTGAATGAGGTCTTATCATTACTATGCAATCAAGGATAACATCTGCACTAACCATGAGGTCTGTTCAGATGGAAACATTCCCCTTAATGTGAAGGTCAAAGCCATTTTTGTCCTCTTACAAGGAACACTGATTTTGATGTAAGAGACACACTTACAAATTAGTCACATTCTTCTTCATGGAACTCCACTTCTGTTTATCTATGGTATCCTTTCCCCTCTTGTGGCCCCATTCTGTCTCGGCTTCATACAATTCTCACCAAAGTATGCTACACAGACTAGTGAGTAAATGGAGCAATAATATATAGGATTTGTAGTAATAGTTTAAACCCTAACCCGGGACATGGAAGGTTTATGGATTCACGTATATCTTTACATTTGTGTACTTTATTTTAAGAAGTGCTTTAAAGCGCTGTTTCTTATGCCTAATACTTACAAATAGTTCCTAACTGATTCATGAAGACAATCTACTTCTAAGTACAGGGGTCTCATACTATCCAATCACTGGCAACATTCTGCAACATGCTACTTGAGAGAGGTAACGGACAGGCTAATTTGAAATACTGCACTTCACAGTATGTGTACTCATGATATGCATGGACTACAGAAGGCAGACCCAAACAGGTTAAATATAACCATTAAGTGCTTCATAATAAAATAAAGTGTATAAAAGTAAATAGATACATAGGTATTTTACAGAATTTTCCAAGTGAAATACAGAAACTTCCATGTACCTTTGGAAGGTTGGAAGGGTCTGTCTGGAAATCAGGTCTAAATGATAAGAACAATCTAATTTGATAGAGGCTATTGTTTAATTTAAGAACATTCATAAACTGGCTTCCTACCAAGTCTAAGCCACTGAATAGCACTGTGTTGATATAATCTTGTTCCTAAAAATGTATCAGTTCCTATCAGTTCCTATCCAATTGTATTGTGAGGACAACTGTAGTTGAATCTGATCTATGAAAGTAAGCTTAACATTCAATATTGCTTTTTAAGCCACTGAATATGAATGTTATTATTAATCAATTCTAGTTCCTGTTGTACAGTGGTCCTTTTTAAATGATTTGATAAAAGGAGGTTGACATGTCAAAACACATTAACATTTTGCAACCAAATGTATTTGGAACTGGAATGATAATTCCACCACTGTTACTGGTGGTACAAACTATGAAAAAAATCAACACTAACTGAAGCTCCCTGCAGCGGTTTATTGATCATCCCCATTTTTCTCTGCAGTTTGGACATGTTAGTCTGCCTTTAAACATTAAAGGTTTAAAAATGTACATAGTATTGCTCATAATAAACAACAAATTGAAATACCTGTCTGCGCAACCAGTGCCGGATCTACCTTTTTGGAGCCCCTAGGCAGTGAAGTGGAGGAGCCCCTGCGAGAGAGTATGCAAGGTATGCATGGACCCATTTTTGTCTTTTCTGTGCATGCAAGATCCTTTTCTTGTTGTATCGCTATTGTTCTAGGTGGGTACCCCTAGTAACCAGTCTATGAACTGCAGCATTTTTTTTTTTTAAGCCAGGAACCATTTTTTTAAAAAAAAGTAGCACCCCTCACAGGCAGCGCCCCTATGCGGCTGCCTAGTTGTCCTAATGGGCAATCTGGCCATGTCTGCAACCAATGACATGCTTCAGCATCCGATACATATTACTATGCAGAGTAAATTTGCTACCTGTAGAAGATAAACTAGAAGCACGAACGCCTCATAAACCTTAATAAATCAGCGGTGCAAGCAATATCCTAAACCAATTCCAATAAAAAAAATCAGTAGGCTAAACACAATTTTTTTTTTTACCTTTGCTGCACTTTATAGGATCTCTCTGAATTATATCATAACCTTGTCATTTCAAAGCATCCCATGATGCACCTGCAGGGACACATTTACAGAGAGTATTCTGGCCATGCTTTTTTTTTTTTAAAAATGCCAATTATAATCCCAGCAATATAACTTTTTGAGACATGCACTTAAGCATTTAGTTTCACATCAAAACTATTAAAACTGACAGCACCTCTCCCAGCTTGAAAATCTGATATCTCTCTCTTAATTTACATTTACTGAAAAATCAAGCTGTGTGGAGAAATAGGTTTTAGTTTTTTTGACCAGGAAAGAAAAAACATATTTACCTAAACTGTTCACCTGTGATTTTTTTCTGTGTTTAAAGGGACCAAATCAAGTTATTTTTTTTAAAGAGGATGAAAAACTGGCTATAGCCATTGTTTCTAAAGTGGTTGAACCTTCCCTGTTAACGCGTGCTTTTGTATTTCCTGTTATATGCCTGCCACTTTGCTCTAAGGGTTGGGGTAGTGGCAAGCACATATATATATATATATATATATATATATATATATATATATATATATATATATATATATATATATATATATAAATATAAATATAGATAGATAGATAGATAGATAGATAGATAGATAAAGAGAGGGAGAGAAAGAGAGAGAGAGAGAACAGCCATCATAGCTCTTTCACCTGCTTGATGAACCCCAGTGAATCCATTTAAATGTGTGTTTTTTTATATTTTAAGCCAGCCCCGATACTAAATAAACTGCCTTTCAAATAACACTGCGGCTTGCCAGTGCTAGCTAATTAGCATTCATATTAGCACATGAGCTTTTATAGCTTACCCATATTAAATATCAATATAAACAACTTTTCAGTTATTTTTTATTGAAAACATTGATCTTTTATGCGAGAACTTACACTAAAATTAGCTTTTTTCGTCTGATTTCTAGGGAGGAGCTCTTCCAATATTTGAAAATATTACTTTTATAAGCATTAGTGGAAGAGTGTACTATGACTTCCTTGCAGCTGCCTTATTATCAGACAGTGTAGCACCGTCAAAGTAAATTACACCCTGCCCCAAGACTAAACAACTTGTTAAAATGTTCGAAACTCCAGTCTAAAGAAAAAACAACAATTTTCTAAGTAACATTTATCACAAAAGATCACTTTTTAATCACAATAGATTGAAAAGTTGTTTATCTTGATCTCTTACTTGACATTTCTGCAAGCTGGGCTGCCACTATTTAAACACATTTTTTATATATTTCCTTATAGAAAAAAGTGATCTTTCAAAAGCATGAAAATATATTTATTTGTCCTATTTTATTAATAGAGTTTTCTGGTTGTTGTTCTTTAACTAGATTAAGCTAAATAATTCAGCTCTTATTAGGTATATTAAAAATATAATTGCTTGAGATTAAGAATGCAAGTTAAAGAGATGAGTCTGCAGTGACATTGGGCTTCTTGTAAAATCTATCTGTGGATTTGAATGGCATCTCAGGGGACAGTATCAAGCTTCCAAATTCCTTTCATCCATCAGATGAGAGAACAAGACCTGGCTTTCAGTTGGACAGCAGTTGGAATTTTCTCTTGGAGTATTTGAGCTCAGACCACACAGATAAAGACCTTCTTCTATTGCATTTGAAAATACTGCATGCTAGAATCATCTGTCATTGGTCACTGGGCTGGGGGCTTTTCAGCTCTGATTAAAATAGTGGGTTCAGAGCAACACTGGAGCTTTTGATACTTCTTTCCAATCCCCTTTTGGATTTCCCAATGCACAAAGTAATAAGGGCACAAAGTGGGTCACTCATACATCTTATATGATCTTGCACATGTTATGTGATTTAATGATGCTTTTCAAGAATATAATGTTAAATTTACGTTTTGTGCTTCTGAAAGAGGGTATGTGAAAATGTTTCAGAATGTTTTCTTTTCTTTTTTCATTAAACAAAAGTCCCATTGCTAAACAAACTGATTTGACTTTCATACAACTTTATAACTCATGCATTTCTTGCAAGGCTAAATATATGTACTGAACATTTTTTTTCATAAAAATATTTTCTGTAACATTTATATATATTGTATATAAATATATATATAAATATACATATATATATATATATATATATATATATTTATATATATATATATATATATATATATATATATATATATATATATATATATATATATATATATAGTATATATATTTTGTTGTGCTTATCCATAAGGTTTTCAAAGCAAACATACTGGAGTGGGTTGCCAATTCCTTCTCCAGTGGACCGCAATTTGTCTGATCTCTCTGTTATGACCTACCCATCATTCTATTCTAATCAGGTCATAGCAAAACAGCATTGACTGACTTATTCTTACAGTCACTATGTATTATAGGGATATTTACTGAATATGTATAAATATTCTATTTTTCTAAAATACCAAAGGCAAAAATATTCTTTAATACATTTTAATGAGCAACCGTTAAAAGATTTATTTAGTGATCTTATTAAGGGGTCTCTAAAGAATAGTTAGGTAGTACTTGATAGGGGGAAAAAAACATTATTAAGATTTTATTGTGCATTTAACGACATGCTATTTTTCAATCATGCTCCCAGGTTATGTAAGCTCCAGGTCCCTGAATAAAGTATTGTGGCTGTAGTGGAGCTGCCTCAGAGAGGGGGGGGGATGCTATGCAAGCTGCAGTATAATGGTGGGAGGCAACTAGAAAGTGTGTGTGTGTCTTCCTTGGCAACAACCAGAACTCCAAGGGCCTCATTCAATTGTGCTTTGGCCAATTGAATAGGGCTCTATATAAGCACACAGTATATTTTTTTACAAAAAGTTTTTAGTCAGTGAAGACCTTGCTTTTAAAGATAAGTTCACTAACTAAAAACTTCTGTAAAAAAATATGCTCAGTGCTTATATAGAGCCCTATTGAATTGGCCAAATCGCAATTAAATAATGCCCCAAGTCTCTTGTCCACCAATTAAAGGGTTTTCAGCTTGGCCTCTTTCCCCTGAGTTGCCCCACTCCAGTCACAATATATCATTCATAGATGGAGAGATCCCAAGCTTACAAGGCCTTTGGGCATGATTGAAAAATAATAATTAATTGCACAGTGAATACTTAATAAAGATGGTTTTCACAACCTAACTAATCGTTAGAGAGTTCTTTATAATACCATTAAAGTAGTCCTTTAATCATTATAAGTCTTTGGAGCGAACGTGTTAAACTTGACTGAAACTTGCAAGCAACATCTGCCTAGGCATAGGTCATACATCTGTATGCTATGTCATTTGCTGAAAGATGGATCAAGCTGTTCTATTACAGCGTCATACACATTAAAATCAGTTTATGTATCTATAGAATGTTTGTTTTAAAAAAGGAAAGTTTCTAAGCAACATAAAAATATGATAATAACATGTCATATTTTTTTCATAAAGTCTGCAGCATTTCTAACTATAAGGGTTTTATACTGTAAATTCTTGCATTAATGTTCTTTTGCGCAGACTAGTACTTTAACACCTTTACGACAATGATTGCCTTTTTAGTGCTTGGCCTTATGGTCCTTCCAGAATTGGTTCAAGAATATATTTGTCATTAAAATATTTATTCTTTTTCTAATGCTCCAAAGAATAAAATATGTCTATGGCATGTATTAACTAAGGTGAGAGGTTTTGCACTATTGAGGTTTGATCTCTCCAACTTCTGTGATCTACTAAGTAGCCTCTGCATCGTGTTTGAGAGATCACACTTTAGTGAATTGCTTTCACATGGTAGCATAGGAAATGGAAAGGTCTCACCTCGTAGATGCAGCCTATATCTGATTGGTTTTCTAGGTGAAGTTTCTGTTTCAATCATAAGTTTGAGGTGTAACAAATCGGTGGATCTAAAGTTAAATTACATCTTTAGCCCCATATTTGCAATGTGCATATTTGAAGAATTGCAATTTATTTGAAAGAGAAAAAATTCAGCCTTTATTTTATTATTTGTTGTATGCAACTGTTCTATACTGAGACAGCCATTGTTCTGTGTAGCTGTTTATTAGCTTTCTCAATGGGGAAAGTCTTCTTAAATGTTTATTGTTGGTGTTATTATTATTATTATTATTATTAATAACCTTTATTTGTCATGCGCCGACATATTCTGTAGAGCTAAACAGGGTAGATACAAGTCAAAAACAAATTTAATGGAGGGCCCTGTTATTGAGTTTAAAGTCAAGCAAACAAAGTGTTGTCTCTAAAGCACCCAACAAGACTGAAAACATGCAAAGTTACAGTTGTTCAATCCTTCAGTCAAGTCCAACTCTCGGTGACCATATGGCACGCCTGGCACATCTGACTGTGTCTCTGGTTGTGCTTATCCATATGGTTTTCTTGGTAAAGATACTGTAGTGGGTTTGTCAGTTCCTTCTCTAGTGGCCCGCAATTTGTCTGACCTCTCTTTATTATTATTATTATTATTATTGTTTATTTGTAACGCGCCAACATATTCCGTAGCGCTCTCTGCCTTGACCTGCCCATCTTGGGTGACCCTACATGGTTTAGGTTACAGCTTCATTGAAGTACACAAGCCCCTTCACCACAACAAGGTAGCGACCCAGAAGAGGAAATGTCTGTTAGTCCTACAGAAATTCCTGGTATTATTACATTTTTCTCAGCAGGCACCCTCCAACATGTAGAAGCAGATAAACATAAACAAAATTTAGATGGGAAATATATACCTACATTTTACTAACAGGCCAGGTTTTAAAAATGTTCCTTTCTGTGCACTAAAACAATGATATAAGCTAGTTGATATAATGATATAACACTAGTTGAGGCCATATTTTTTTGGATGACTTTAAGAGATCTCAGTGGCAAATGCTATTTACAACTGAAATTGGTATAAATGTAACCTTGTAATATAAATAACACAGAAGGCAGCATGCCAAAGAAATGACTGTAAAGAGAGACGTAAAGGAGCAGTCAAAGCTAAGTGTAATTAATATTAAACTGCTTGGAACTGACCACATAAAACTCCATACAAAATGATAATCATTGAAAATGTTAGTGGTTGTGCTAAGTTTATTTAGGTACTAACAAGATATATACTCATCAGAGACACAATATATTTAGTTGGTGGTAGCTGGCACATGATATTAACTAATTAAAGACCGTCTTATCAACTGTATACATTGCTGCTAGCGCAAATGTAAAAACCTTGCAATAAAGGACAGTTTAAAAATAAAAAAAAAACAGATGAAAAGTTACCACCCACAGTGGCCCCAAAACCTGTCCCCAGTGGATCATGCCGAGCTTCAGAAAGATTTTGGGTAATTGCAATCATGAGCCTGAGTTGATTGAAGAAAATTATACCCCCTTTTTGTGGCTTTGAAAAAAAAATGTTGCATTTCTTGCAGTATGTTAGAATATTTATTGTAAATACCTAGGCTGAACTGCATGATATGGTCAGGATTTAACGGATTAAAATATTTTAAATAAACCTGTCTGGCACAAATATGCAGTGATATAAAAAAAATAGAAGTAACCAGGCATTTATTAAATACAGAAAAAATAACATAATTTCAGTATAAATATAACAAATTTATTAAGTGTAATTTTTGAATAATTATGTAACATTTTTATTTACAGAACTTAACCGAATTGTTACAAATATATATGGTCATTCTTTATTTTTAAATCAAATAATTGAAAATACTTACATATTAATCAAGTCAGTCCTTTAAATTCATGATGAGCAACATGGGTTGCAATGTACATCGCTGAAGGCTGCAATGTCTGTTTTCTTCTGTGTTATCAAAAAATGTAAATCAGAAAAACAATTTAAAGTTAATATTCATTTTGTATAGCAGTTTGTATTAGAACAGGTGACCTTAATGCTCATTTTGGACAAATAAAAGCTGCAGGAAGTCCGAACGGCCATGCCAAGTAAGGGAGAAAATCAACTTTTCAAAAGCAATTATCTTAATAATCTAAAAGTCTCACAAAATAGAAAATACAGATCTAACAAAAATCTTCTGTGGTCATTTTTTTTTCTATATGGTATTTTCAATAACTGAACTTGATACATTTACATTTCTCACTTTTATATGGAATTATTCCTTATTGCTGACTTCTATTTAGCGAAACTTTTCAAACACAGATCATATATTTCTTTAAATAGAATACTTTGCAAAAAAAGAAACACAGATAAGAATGCTGTAAGTATCAAGGAGACCTTGTTACTGACATATTTTACTGCATTTCATTGACATTTACAAGACGTTATTATAAAAGCAAGATTTTCTGTAATATCCAAGAAATTGTTAAATTAAACTCACAAAAAATACTTTTATTTATTCAAACATATGGCAATATAGGTTTACTGACAGCTATAGTATTATCCTGAGAGGCAGATATTTGTTCAGCATTCAATCATTGCAGTTTCAGCAGCCATGGCATGTTACCAGAGTCTGAAATCCAACATTTTTTTCCAGAATAAGGACATTGGTATTGGATGGATTCCAAACATCATCATCATAATTACTCTGTTCTTCTTCTTCAGGCTGTAACAACATGTAGATTAGGATAAATGGGTTTGTGATTTATAATAGCAGCAGTGTGTGTTCTTTAAAAACTAGGTGAAAATGGCAACAGTGTAAGATTGCTGTATTAGGCAACAGAGTCAGAAGAAAAGCCTATGTCTTTAAGAGTCCCTGCAAGATGTCTAGGTTTTTTTTTCTGATTCTGACTGCTTAGAGGCCAGTTCCAGAGCTCAGTGACAGAGAGGAAACAGGGCCAGGAATAAATGGCCTGTTGATTTACTCAGGTTACATCATTTTCTTCCCCTCAAGAGCCTATAAATCTCACGCTCCTTGTAAAAACAGAATTTAAAAACAATTGAGCGCTTCTGAGACGACCCCTCAGCTTCCAGCCCTTGTGGCTTCAGAAAATAAAGCAGCCTTTCACATTGACTAGCACTTGTTTCATATTAGATACTATGGGAGTCTCAGTCGCAGCCAAGTGGTAGGACTTGTTAAGATATTTTATAGTCATCGTAATGTCTTTGATAACACTCCTCACATACAGATCACTGTGCTTTACCTAAATAGCCAGCTTCCTGACTTCTCCATCAGCTAAAAGTCGTTAATTCACACATTTACATTTCCACTACCATTTTATTTGATCAAAGGCTCCCAGACGGGCAAGGCTGACATTTTTTTTTAAAAGGAGCTGCCTGATTATTGTACAATTTATAGCTCGGAGTTCATAACATGGTTTTAATTAAAAAAAAAATGAAAAGAACCCGTATTGTTAGAATCATAATGCAGTTCTCATTACTTTTCTCAAAACCGTCTGAGTACCAAACTTTTGACAGGAGGCAAGTGGTATTAATGCTATCGTCTGAAATTGACTTCAGCTGTTTGGAGAGGTAGAAAAACCTCTTAACTGTTTCATTGTGACTTGAACGAAGCAGAAAACTGCATTCAAAGAAAGATGCAGAATTGGTGGTAGTCACCGAAAACCGTAATCCACACCTGCGACCCAAATGGTTGAAAAAGATGAAACACGTCATCAAAATGCCCTTCTGCTATAAAAATGTAATAAAAATCAGTACAAGAGCCCTGATTGAAGCCGTCTGAGTTTCCTAAAGTTCTTGTCAGAGCTTACTCCTTAATCTGTGCAGTAAAAACTTATTGCAAAATATGCATTCATCTGTCTTTTAAATGCATCAAATATATTTTCTTGCCCATACTACACAACTTTGAGTGAATCCATATAAATGCAGACGACCTCAGACCTGATGAAAGCTGTTTGAAAAGTCAAGTTTAAAGAGAAATAAATAAATGGGAACGTGTTCTGTTCACACTGTACAAAAGAGCTCACCGGTGTGGCAAAACCAATTCCCAGTAAAATGGCTTTATTGTTTTACAGACAGATCTGCTTTACACAGTGAGGAATGTATTTAAACACTGTTCCTCTAAAAATATATGTGATCAGATACCATATGACACATGGAGAAGCCTGAAAAGTGCATCTACACGTCATTTTGTCACTACATTTTTATTGATTTTTGAAATTTCCAGCATAGAAAATGTATTGGTATAAATATCTTAATTTAAAAGACCACTATGATTCCAATTTTCTCTTTTGAATAACTGTACAAATAGGCAACATGATTTCAGAGTGTAGAAAATAATAACAACCTCTCATTTATTACAGGCCATTTTAGTATTAGTGACCTACTTCCAATGGGAAGGTGGCAGATAAATCTAAAATGGTTTATGAAAGTGAAAAATGAAAATGTTGTGCATATTTTTTTACTGTCTAACAAAAATGTATTCATTACCATGTTTTGTTATTCAAAAGCCTGTATCAAAATGTGACCACAGAGGTTCTTTTACAATCAATATTCAATATTCATTCAAAAACAACTTTAAATGAACAAAATGAAAAAGGGCAAGGAGGAAAAATAATTAGGTTATGTTGAATAAACTATAAAAGAAGACAAAGTAATGTAATTGATAAAGTTATAAAGTGGATAATATTTACTTTATACAAAATATAGCCATTATGTCATAAATATTCAGATGATAGATAGATAGATAGATAGATAGATAGATAGATAGATAGATAGGCATGGATATAGATAGATAGATAGATAGATAGATAGATAGATAGATAGATAGATGATAAGTACTAAATTAGAACTTGAAGTCAGAGATCATTTTTCAATTGGTTTGTATCTGCCATCAAAATCTAGTAGATACATTTATCATAGGGGGTAAAAAGGGAATAAGAGTGATTTTAACAAACCTACTTCATTTGTTTCCTAAAAGTGTCTGAATATCTCAATATCATATTATGATGACCATGCTCCATAGAAAACATCGAAAGTGGGGTCATTAGTACTTATCTCCATTTTACCTATATGTTTCTATGAAAAGGAAAATAACATTTCTGTAGATTTGTGTAAGTACATCAGAATTTATTTGTAGTATAGCAGTTGTCCAACATTTAAGATTTTTAAAGTATTGTTGTATGGTAACAATTATTATCAGTTTGGTTAAAATCATATAACTTTTTACAAATGTTGGTATAGTCCACGAAGCATGACAATCACCTGCTAGATTGGCCAGAGGCTGTTTGAAATACTTATTTGCCAATTTTTTTTAAATATTTCAGCTATCTTCTATCTGGGACCTTAGAAGACATTGAAAGTGAAATTACTAAATCATTTAAGACTTTTTCCCAGACAAAAAAATATATACATTTATCCTGACATCTTTCAAGACCAGCAAAACTGGACGTCTGCCACTTGCTAGTGAGAAAGTTGGAATCTCAGCAGACATGGCCTAAATAAACCAAGAATATTTACTTATCATTTATTAACCCTCATCCAAAATATAAACAGAGATTTATAATAAATCAGGCTGTTGAGTTTTGCAGCCGCGGTCATTTTTAACATCCTAGTTGATTTGTTTTTCAATGAAACAGCACAACAGACCATTTTAACATGTAGTCTCAATAAAATTATTTTGCTGTTAAAAAAAAAAGGTTATTTTTATTCTATATTTATGTAATGCAGGTGCAGAGTTACCAGGAAGACTGAAAGGCAAATAAAACAAACCTCTTTGTGTTTTAATGGTTGCCCATAGCTACCTCCCACTTGAAGAATTTAAACAATGTGTGATGGGGGTGGTGCATGCAGCATCCCCTGGAGGCCATTATTGTACCTTTATGTTTCCTAAATTTCAGATAACTCCCGTTTCATGCAACAACAAAAAATAATATTTGTAATATTTAAAACATATTGGGCCATATTCAATTCGAAGTGTGTTGCAGGCTCCAGTTGGTCTCAGATTGCGATGCTATTCAATTGCTCAAGGCCGCAAGTTATGGGCCCCAAGCCAAAACCGTAAACTATGCACTGGTTCGGGGCACTTCAGGGCGGGAACATGATCAATTCAGCAAGCCCATAACCGCACATTTCGAATCAGCCAATAGAAAATGAGACTGTCATTATTATGGCAGTAAAACATTGAGGTTACATGTCAATCAATTAGGTTCCGGGGTCTGATATGCAATCAGGCTCGCAAATCCCGAAAATAAAGAATTATGAAAATGTTCTAGTCCATATGGGTGGCCTGATATGTATGAACTCATTGATACTCGAGAATGATTTAACCCTGAAATGACACATAAAAATAATTGTTATCTCCTTCCCATTTGCGGGCTTGAGACTGTTTTTATTTGCATTTACAGTGCTACAAATAGGTGTTTAACCCCCTTGCGGGTCCTCTCTAGCACTCATTCGATTTTCTCCTTCATTTGCCGTTTTCGGGTGTGAAAACATTTGCGAGTTTGGGGAAATTGAATAGCGATTTGCGATTCTAGCCTTGCGAAAGTGAAATATCAAAGGCTTCTGGAGGCTGTAAGTTACGAGGTAAACCATCGTCATTTTTTCAAGCCTGCAAAAAGACGCCAATTGAATAGCAAAGTAGCTTGCGACCTCACTTACGGGCTTTTGGATCTCCCGAAACCTCAATTAAATGAGGCCCATTGATTTTAATTATATCATCCATTGTAACTAACTTGTTTTTAAAAAGAATATTAAAATTTTATTAGTACAACAGAGACAACAACCTACTGCATAAATGGAAACAGCAAACACTGAATCAAAAGTCTACTTCATTACCTAGTTCATTATCTCTCATCATCCAAGTGCAATGAATTGCAGAAATCTAGTGTTTTAGTACTGTGCTTATTTAACAGTTTTATAAACAAAATGACTTGTCATTTAAGGAGTGAAAGAAGAGATCAGTTTTAGATTTTTAATTGAATTAAGTTTGGTGAAAACTAAAATTAATTAAAAATTAATAATTAGCTTCAAACACGAAAAAACAATTACATGCTGCTTTATTCTTTTTTTTTCCGGCTACTGTCCATATCTTAATTTTTAATGAATTTTTCTATTGAGGCTTTATTTTCTTCAACTGTGTGAGCACCAGTCTCTGAATTCCTCCAGTGTCCTCTTTTTCTCTTTCACCAGAGTATTAAAAGACTACTAAAAAGAGACCTCACAGATGCCAAGAACTGTTGAGCATTGAGTTGTAGTTTTGACAGTGCTTGAGTACCTCCGCTTGGTAGATAGGCAGTGTTTTTTATTCTGTTTGACAATTATCTCCTGGGCAGCATTACTAGGCTTATACATCTCCTTTCAGCAGTTCCAGATAGTTCTGACAGCAGGGGGATTCTGTTTTGTCTCAGGGAAAAAAAGGTGGGCTTTGGCAGTACCCAAGGCCACACTCAAGCACGGTGGGGTACAATGTATCCTCTGTCTTTGAGAGAAAATAGCTTCTGCCAGGGATCAGCTTTCAGTCAACTGCCAGGCCTCTCCCATTATATGAGGCAAGACCTGCAGGCTGCGATGTAGATAACCTGTTATCGTAGAGGATTGAATAGAGAGTTCACTCATTTGTGTTTGTGCAAGATCACGGACAACTAGAAACTATGTTCCTTGACAAGGCTGTCAAATTAAGCATAAAACTGAACATATGCCCAAAGAGCAACACAAATGATTTAACTGTGCATTTTAAAAAGTGGGAAAAACATAAATACAGGAGCATACGTTAATGAAAAACAAGGTTTAAAGAAACTCATCTGTATATTAATTTAGTATCAAAAGGGGGACATTTGTTAAAATGCAAGAGCCAGCTGTTAAATCGATTGTGGAACCTCCTACAATCTAGAGTTGTTTGGTTCCTGCTCAATGCCCTTCATCCTCAGTTCTTTTTTTATTTCACCTATATCAGTGGTAGAAAAAAGGCAGTTTTGGGGCCATCTTGTTCTCTCTCATCCATCTCTTCTGAGGCATACTGATCAGTATGATGTGATTCAAGTGTTGCCTGTTTTTGTAAATATATATTATTGTAAACTATATTGTAAATACGGTAGTACTCTGAAGGTATTGATAGTCAATAACTACCCAAAAAAATAAAAAAATGGAAAACATTCACCATTAACTAAAGGGTATAGGTATCAAGATAAAGTGTGAAACTTTTGGAGCACTCATGGAGATGTGAAGTCTTAAAATAATGGAGATTTTTTTTAACAGTTACGAACACTTGACTCTTTATTACTGGTAGTGGTGTGCTTAGGCCTAGGCCTAGGCCTACAAGACTTTAACCTAGGGCAGCACATTTTCAGGGTCAGCAGGCTGCCCAAAGATGTCATTGCACTTGTAAGTGTTCCTAACGCTTTGTGATATACATAAATACTCATAAACCAATGATTTGGGATATAGCACAGGGATAAGTGGAGTAAAACCTGGGGTGTGGGTACCCACAAGTAAATGGGGGTGCATAAGTCTGACTGGCCCTTTGGGCATCATAAAATCTAAATATGCTCATGAGTATAGGTGTGTAGTGTTCTGCAGAAAATAATATGGTTAAATTGACCCAGCATAAAAAGTTTAGGCAAATACAGTAATATAAAAAATGTATAAGACTTATTATGAAATAAGACAATTACACTTGGAGTAAATATAAATTAAGCCAAAGATCAAATATTAAGGCGTAATGCACACAGGAAAATAGGCAGACTACACACACTAACTTCCGCTCTCAAATTATATAAGCCTAAATATATTTATTTACTAAGAACTTTCCAGTCGCTTTTGACGTGCATTGGATTTAAGCCTTAAGAAAATAAGAAGTAAGCCAGTTGCTTATTAATAATTGTTGTTTATTGTTAATAAACAAGATTATTTTGCTTTTTTATAATTTAGGGGGGTAATTTGCAGCAATACATGGGGAGAGGTATATTGGCATGTTTTGTTAATTAATGTATTAATTAATGTATTAATTAATACATCAAATTTCAACTTCAAACCGTATATTAGCAAAATAAGATACAAATCAGCCAGGCTCAATTGGCACTTTTTCCAAGGACAAGTATAAAGAACTTTAATTTTTTATTATGATATATGATAAGAAATGTATTTTGTTGAAGAAAAAAAAGAAAAGGAAATGAGTCAACTGGATAGTTTACAGATTGGGCACAAATAAATCAGAATTTTCCAAAATTATTTAGCAATGTGAAAATGCTGCTTAGTGAAAGATTTTAAACAAATATGCAAACTGAATTTACAATAATGAACTTTGGTATGTGGAAATGAACTATACAAAATATAAAATAAGACAGCTATATTTAACTGTTAAAATAAGTCATTAAACTCATATTTCTGAGTCTTGTTTAATACATCAATTCAGTGCATTGTGTGGATTGGAAATTTGAAGGATCACGAATCAGTGGATCTACATAAAATATTCTCAGATCTCCGTAAGATTATCAACTGTTTCTTTCCAAGATAAGAAAATAGCAGAATGTAGTTTGAGTCGGTGCAGCTATTTCATCCATTTGAAACTACAGAAGCATCACAGCCAATTCCAAGTCTTTTGCTTTGTATTACCTCTTCAAACCTGCTTCTTTTGGCTTTGTCTGTTCTTGAGTTTCCCGTAGGGTCCTTTCACATTGGATATATTTTCATGTCCTCTCTCTTTTGGTTTCACATCAAACAGAATGTAGTAGACGGCTCAATAATGCTCAAGTCCTACAGGTGCCTTGAGTTTAGTGTACCAGCAGCGATCAGTTTCATTTGACTTTTCAGTGCAGTAAGACTGTGCTCAGTCATTCATTCTTGCTACAAACTTCTGATGATCTCTCCCCCATCTTTCTTCATTGAAACTAACAATACAGTTATAAGAATAGATTTCATGAATCTTTGTTCAAATCTTTCCATTGGATGTGAATGGGAGTTAAGTTAAAAAGGAATTGTATTGCAACCAATGTAAGTAGTATACAGTCAAATGCTCAGAATCAGATTTAAATATTAATCTTTTATTTTGTGCACATAATCAAAAGATATTCTAGAGACAGAGAGCATTATAGAGACTGTTGCAGTTCCTTCCTCTATAAACAGGGAATAATAACTACCGGAACGTAGTAGGCTGAGGGAAAGCAGGACCTCCATTGGGTTGCTGTTGACTGATGAGTGAGGAAACTACCTTTAATGACCAAAAAGTCATGTTTGTGATGTATATATAACAAACTAACATTAGCAACTGTGCAAGCCACAAACATGAATGCATTTGTTTGAGAAAAATCAACTTTTAGCAGACTTGGTTTGTGTAAAAGGGCTACTACATTGTCTTACTTCAGCACGGCCTGAAAGGGTGTGCTAATCTGCTTTTTATGTCTATGCAACAGTGTGGTAGTGGAGAGAAGGTAATTTATCGCCTCATTGGTGGGTAAGTTCAACTTTTAGTATTTTATACCACTGCCACACATGCTCAGAAGCAAGCAGTTGCAGTGCAGAGTGCAAATGTTTTTTTCTGTGCATTCTCATGCACTGAAGGATAACAAGCATGCCAGCATCTAGGCAGTAGCAAAATTAAGATTTGATATAAAACTGCTTCTATTTTCATAGGTTACAAAGCTACTAAATTTAAAATTATTTGTTTGCTGTATACAAATATATGATGTTTTTCCCAAACTACACAAGGTGTAAACACCAAACTAACCACCTGAACTGGTCAGGTAAGCTTCAAAATAAAGCCAATCAACATTGCAATATCAGCTTCCATAAAAAAAAAAAAAATCTCTCAATCTCTGTATTTTTTCACAATGTATTATATTATTTTACTTTATTTAGGTTATTTATATGTGAAATATTTTTATATATATTACACAACTGCAAACATTCAAGCTCTCCATGGTGAAGTTAAGTGAACTGTGATTTTGTTGCTTGTTTTAAAGCAAAAAGCCATCTACAATCTCACATCTGCAATGTCAGCAGTTTACTTTCCCTAACAGCATTTGCATTCTGAGTATACTTAAAGTGTTCTGAATTATTAAAGCATAGGCCTTGTATTCATGAGTTTACTGAGCTGTTCATGTGAGGAGCGTAACCTTTTTTCTCCGGTAACTGTCTAGAGCATAAAAACAAAATTTACATTCCAACAACACAATCTGAGATATTAGTTGAATGTTATTATTTATAATACCATGTATATTACATTGTTATAAAAAAATTACTATATTTTATTAAAGATCTATTATTCTTGACACATTTTCACTAAATAATACTATTAGGTTATTTTAAATGTCATCTGTGTAACACATTTCTAACTACAATATATATATATATATATATATATATATATATATTTATATATATAGTTCACCACAACAATCATTTATAATATGGTGGGCAAAAGAGCGATAGAAACCCTCCACCGTACAGTAGTGCAGTAAATAATTAGTACATCTGTGTTCACATTTGAATGTCTAAAGCAAGTTAAAAAACCTGGTTCCAGCTATGAATTCACATGAAACACAGTTATTACACTGCATTCTGGGAAGTTGAGCTAGGACACACAAATGTGCCCACAAATGCCTCGCTCTTCATTCCATAGCCATTATCAAACATGGCTTCCTTTAAGCTTATGCATGCTGTATTACACAGCTTTAATGCAAAGCCAACGTTGGAATAAACACAGGCTGAGTATCCAATCCATGTACAGCTGTTTCAAGCTTACTGGCTATCATCAGCATATAATATATCTATGGATGACATTACATTGCTCTTTAGGAGATTGTATATCTTTTAATTCTCAAATCTCTATATTACTGAATGTTGATGAGCCTCCATGATTAAAGAATTACTTATATTTGTATAGCTTTCCTCGGGCCTGTGAAGGGACAGGGGCACCAGTCAAATTCTAAAACATACAATTATTTAACTGAAACATAAAGATAAGCACACCCCTCAGGCTTCAAGATATCAGGAAGTGATGACATCCAACAGGATAGGGCTTTTTACATATAAACATATATCATTACATATATCATTTTCCCTAAAAGTGTTTTAATTAATTACATTTTTATTGAAAGAGACACAGTTATATAAAACATAGCATATCAAGACAGATACAATATAATATAATTAAACACAAGTCGTACTTAATAAACCATATGCATACAGTTTATTACATTTCCAATTTCAACAATGTGATCTCATTTTTTTTCTTTCTTTAAGAAACTAAAACTCTTTTTCTGAAATACAGTGGTCCTTCCGGGTCAAAATCTATCCCCGGCCTGCATGCAAACCACGGTTCACTTTCTGCTTCTCTGGCTTTCTCTGATGGTCTAGCAGAAAGAGATATGGAAGTGGTGTCTGTTCTTTAGTATATGTGCAGTGGTGGAGCTAGTGAATGAAGGGTCCCGGTGCAATTTAATATAGAGGGCCCCTTGCAAGTTCTCAATAAAATGTTAAATAAGTTGTCAGACAACCCTTTGGATGATCCGATGATTTTCTATAAATGTAAGTTTCTGCCTCTCTCCTTAATACATTTAGAAACCACCTTTTACCCCAGGCTTGTAGCAGTTGTGGTGTATGGGTGTACATTGAGAGGCTGGACAATTATCTAAATATACAAGATTTGATCATATGTGTAGAGAAAGGGTCGGACAATTTGTATCCCGCAGTAAATGCGCTCTGTGAAACGTGAACACATTGCTTATGGAGAATGGTAGTAACACAAGCAAATATTGTGTCTCTTTTCAAGAGTATAAGCATTCCTCATGGGCCACTTGAAATGTTGGGAGGTATGAAATAGTACCCATATATTCGGATTTCCTGCAATAACTTGTCTTTTTGATCTTAAACTTCTACGTTTTTTCCTTTTTTATTATGTGGCTAGATTTGCTCTCGTTTTCCCCATGAGAAAATACTGTGGGAGGTTTTTTAAAAGAAAAACACCAAGAAAGTATTTGCTTTGCTAACCATATCCAATATTGATCTAACTATGATCCAAGTCCATACTGAATTACTATTTGACCAATCCATCAATTTGAGTTAGTCCAGATTTATGAGGACTATGCATTAAACCACCAGTTAACTATTTCAATGTCACTGAGCAAACCTTCCACCTCTTTCCTGTTGAAATATTTTTAACACATGTATGTTGTACATACTTATATTTGATGGTTTATGATTAATAACTATGACATTCTGTAGGAATGTTGCCAAATTTGTGTGTTTTACAACTAGAACACTTTTATCTTTACTTTATCATTGTTTCCAAGCATAGTTACATTGCATTAAAGGACCACTGTCATCCTTTGTTTGGAATAACTACAATTGGTAATAGGAAAATGTGTCTTTTGTACCAAAATAGGTAACACTGTTTCTTAAAGTGGCCGCCAAATATGAAGATTATTTTAAATTCCAGTTGTGCATGCTATGTATTCCAGCATCTGCTTACTTTTGCATATTTAGTGACAAAATAAAAGTAATAGTGCTAAGATGTCCAAATTATATGTGTTCAAAAAGAAATGTAACCTGGACAGGCTCACCCTGATAGATTTAGTGTATATACACTTAAACTGAAAAAGTATAAAAGAATTATTCGTAAATTAACAATATTATTTTAAAAATAATACCAAAAAACAGTGCACAACATATTGTGAAATTAACATACAACTATATGCCTACAATTACATGTAACAATGTGATATCAGCTTTCCTTGTCTGGTTCTGGAGAATGTAATAATATTCCAATTATCTCCTTCAAAAATCAGTATTTTTTGTTATAAATTTTTTGAATAATAGAATAACTTTTTAATATTATCAACATTTAGTTGCCATTAAAGCTTCTGTATTTTTTTCACTAACAGGAGGATGAATTTTGCTACTGATATAAAATCCCAGGGAGCTGGAAGAATGCCTAGAAACCTAAACCCTGTGTGTATGATTTTTTTCTCTGTGATGTGACTGCTTTTAAATATTACAAGTACTTAGGATTTTTTAAACAACAGTTGAGACACAGTATTTTGGAAATGTGGTCGTATTTTGTTGCAATGCAGCAAAGCAAATCTGCCAATTCTGGTTAAAGTTATTGGTTCAAATTAGACAAAACTGATGTTTTCACTGATGTACATGTATAAATGGCATCTATGCATTATGATGGCAGAGAGAGGGGAAAAAAAGCTACAATCAGCTTTCATTTAAATCCTGGCCTGTTATCTGGTCTTTAGTACTGAGTTAGCCAGTTCCTATTCTATACAATATGCGTGCAGCGACATTGTTATTAACTCAAAGTGTCTGAGTTGAAAACACTCAAACAACATCTGCCATGAAAAGAGAAGTCATTACTGTTCTTAATGTGTCTGACACCTGGGTTAACTCACTCGCCTGCATTGTTCTCTCTCTACACTTCCATTTCTCCTCTGAGTGTTTGCCCAATGGCTTCATTACTTCCTGTCCCTCGAATCAATGGGGCAAATTCACTAAGATGCTCATAATACTCTTTTTATCTCCTGTAGCCTCTGAGAACATCACCCAAATTTGACATGTAGTTTCTGAGTAACTATCAGCCCTATTAAATTCCCTCAACGTGTAAAACCGTACCCCGTAACGTAGCCCGCAAGACTTGCGGCTATTAATGTCGCCCCGTAAAGCAATCCGTCAACGACTTGTGGGTTAAGTGGGAAAAAAAACTACAGTATGTCGAAATCTGAACTCCAAGGCCACAAGTCCTTTGATCTGTCAAGCTTGTAGCTGTTATGTTCAAAAATCGCTATTAAACTTCTATAAATCCACTGGCATTCAACCCTGTAACCCCCAAATGGAGCCAAAAAGCCAACGCTAAGAGAGGACGCGCAAGGGGGTTAAAGTCCAATCCGTTGCACTGTAAATGCAAATATCAACACACTACTGTAATTATAATGAATGGGAAAGTGATGTTAGGTATTAAAATTAATAGCACAACATTCTCAGGCTCGCAAATCTGCAATATAAAATACTTTTTTTAATGTGTAATTTCTGTGTTATATATATGTCAATCAATGTGTTAATACATATAATGGAACTTGCATGGACTAGAATATAAAATGTACTGATTTATTAATATTGCATTATTTCTGGAATGCGGGTCCGATCGAAAATCGTAATTGAAACCCGTAAGGCTTTGAAATCTAACCTTCATTTTTCAGTGACGTAATGATGACGATCTCTTTTGCCATTGGCTCCGTCTAAACCCGTAACTACGGTTTGACTAATTGTTCATGTTCATGGCCGCACATCCAACGCGCGCAAGAATGGTTTACGGGTTTGTGTCACTGGCCCGTAACTCGTGGCATGGTTCAATTGAATAGCTCTGTAATGCAGCCAAATTTCAAATCCGCAGCCTTTGTGGGTGTGCCGATGCTGCTATGGGCTTTGAATCTATTAGGGCTGTATCTCTTTGGCTTTCAGTTACCCTAGTCTACTGTATCCATAAACAGATTTGCAGACACTTTTTGTGTACTTACCTCTAAATTTATCAAAGCAAGATAAAGAATTAGGAAGGAGCATTAGAATGGAGGTGGTGACAGGGAAAAGATAAAGAAGGAAGAGTGCTTAATGATGAATGATGAAGACAAGACATCAGCAATTGTTGGATGTCACATAAAATTTGTATATCTCAAATGAAGTTAAAAAAAGCACTCTACAAACACTGCTCACAATGGGAATATATATATATATATATATATATATATATATATATATATATATATATATATATATATATATATATATATATATATATATATATTAGATACATACATTGTCACTTATTTAAACAAAGGCACTCAACAAGATTTATCTATTTGCTGCTCAATACTGCAGTTTCCTAGATGGCATTTCTTTCCCATTGTCAGATCTTTTCAATTACAAAATTTGTCTGCATAGGTTTGCTTGCATCAAGACAAGTAAAGAATATAACTAAGTGCACTGACTATAATCTATGTATATAATACCAAATATGTATTATTAAAAACACAAAATTAAAAATGGATCTGGTATTTCTACACTACCAAAACACCACAGAAATTCATATTTGTGCACTTTTGTTGCAAAAGTATATATTCTATGCATTTTCATGTTAGGGATATCTAATGTTCCAAAACTGTATATTATTGTTAAGCTCCATTTAGCTATCCGTATTGCTTGGAACTAGTTAAAGGGAGGAAGTACTGCAATATCTATCAATTATATATATACATGTATCTGTGTTTCTGGTTGTGCTCATCCATATGTTTTTTTTGGCAAAGATAATGGAGTGGGTTGCCAGTTCCCTTCACCACGACAGGGAAGCGATCCAGAAGATATATATAATATAATACACTCTACTTCTGCAGTCAGATAGTTGTGTGGGAGACTTATCTGAATTACTAATTTTTAATTGAATTTTGGGAATTATTAACTCCTACCTATAATTATATATATATATATATATATATATATATATATATATATATATATATATATAGACGATAAGATATAATAATATCACATAACACTGAGCAGAAACACAAGCAATGTTTTTATGCACTATGGCTTGTGAAAGATTGGCTGACTTTATTCAGCATTTGTATTCTTGCTATCTTCTACCACTTCAGATAGATGGTGGTTTTGCCAGTCACTGTTTCTTTAAGAATGAAAGCCTGCACTTCCACAGCAGTCTCATTTTGATTCCTATCGACAAGTGATGATGTGAGCTTCTGCAGAGAACAACAGATTGAATTCTCAGCCAAGAGGGGTTAAGGATGCCTTTCATACGCTGCTGGCCACCCACTTCACCTTGTACTTGTAGAGCGCTACAGGAGCATTTAACCCTAGATCTCCTTTATTATGGAAAACAGGAAATGAAAAGGTTTAGGGGATGTTTAAAACCTGTCAGCTTGCCAAGCAATATGGCCATTTTAATGATCTGTGCACATTTTACTATATTTGCAATCCCCTTAAAAAGATTTTATATTGAAATTATATACAAGTTTATATTTAGAGGAGTGCAGTATACTATAAATAAAGCTTTTTCGTCCACAAAGTTAGAGGACAAAGCATGTGCATATGAAAGACAGAGCTTACTATAAATAGTTTAACATGAACATATTCTAGTATCATTGCTAAAAAAAATGCAAGGTCTGGAAGCACTTTACATCTGCTGCATTTCTGTGAGTTAATGATCTCTTACATGGAAAATTTGTCCAAGTATATTACCTTTGGACTGTGAATATATCCAGCTTCCGTAGATCACTCCCCATGGTAAATGTAAAAATAATTAATGCTCGAGTTATACAGGTGAATTCGCCCTTTTCTCTTAACATATTGTTAAGTAGAAAAATGTGATGAAAACTTGAAAAAGTAGCAAAATGAATACCAGGCTTTTACACAGACGCAATTGCACTGTTTATTAAGTAAGGATACATTTATTCTCAATTGAACAGCCTTTTAATCCATTCTAATTTGTAGTACAAATGTTCCCGTTTTATGACTCTTAAAACAGTAATCCTTATTGATTATTATTTCTGCCATATTATATAGTTTGAAAGAACTCAACATGACTGCGATGGCTGTTCTGTTGCTTTCTTCAGAAGATTTGCCAGTAAGATATGAGATATATTTTAAAGAATATTGTAAAAATAAGAATGTTTAAGTAAATTATATTTATGCTCTGTTAAGGTTCTCATATATTACAAATCTAGATGCAGCTTTTAGCCTCCTCTACTTGCACTAAATGCACAATGTAGTCCCACATTTTCTATCATGCATTTACAAGAAACATTTGTATAAACTGTAAAAGCATAAATGTATGGTATTAAGACTAACACCAAAACAACATAAAAATAGATCTAGAGCAAAGTGTTTGCTCCGCCTCTTCACTGAATCTAAACAAACTTTGGTGGTAGTGTTTTGAAGTCAAACTTAATTTGAATAATTCAGTGTAATTAAAAGCAATATAAAACTATCATATCTAAGAATTACTCTTCCCAAAGTTCAAACTGGACCTATAAAAATTGTTGTAACATAAAATTCTGCTATTTTTTACTTTTTTCAAGATATACTTTTGAAAAAAATGTACAAATACGTATTTGTTTATATTCATCACTAGAGAAAATGTATTAATGTTATTTTAACTTTAAAGTAGTTACTGTGAAAAACAGTGACGTGAAATTGCATATATTATTATTGTTGTTGTTATTATTATTATTATTAGTAATAACCTTTATTTTTAAAGCCCCAACATTTTGCGCAATGCTAGACACATATGTTAAATGCTACTAAATTTTGTTTTTTTGTTTCAAGATTTACTGCTTAGAGCTTTGTCACCTATGTGCATAGATAGGAACCCAATACCTGCAACCATGCTTTAGGGTCATTGGAAAGAGATAAGATTTGTCTTTTTGTGAATGAGAGCTTGACTTTCACAGAACAGGAAGTCAGCATGAATGCAGAGAGAATGGCCGGAGTCAGAGTAGTGAAACCTCAGCCTCCTTCCATCTGATAACGAATAGACACTAAACGTAACACTGACAGGGTGACTCCACTCAAAAAGTAAATGGAAAGGTAGTTAATCTCTAGATAACAAGAATATGTCACAGCAACTTAAAGCAACAGCACATAATATTTTGCTTAAATATCATCATTATCTTACTGTTGGCTCCATGCCATTTACCGTTATCCTTCTTCCTTCGTTTTGTATTGGGGAGCAGCTTTTAATCAGTCATAAATATACTCTTAGATTATTGGGTATTTCATTTCCACTATCATTATCATAAGTGTTATGAAAAAATGGATGATAAGTTATATTTTTAGGCATTTTTTCTGTTATTTCTATATTTAAACAATTCTGATGATTTTATACTGTTTATCCTTGTAGAGAGATTGGATATTAAATTGTTATTATTTTTAATAACATTAATATTAATAATATGTATTTTAATTACTACAATAATTAGTATTAGTAGTATTAATGTCATAAAAATACACAATAATAATATTTACAAACAAATACATACAAGTAACATTTTATAACACCACTATTCTTTAACTTATTTTTGATTGATTTAATTATTACAGATTTTGACAAAAAAATAACAATGTACATATGTGACAGGTAACTTCAAAAATTGGTACATTGATGACATTATCCGGATAATGTTAACATTATGCTGTTTCTAACTCTACCAATAACATCTATGAGTTTTCAAAGAATGAAAGTCCTTGCTTGCAACAGCATACACTGTAAAATAAACATGTGTACAGTCCAGTGTAGTTTTTAAAGATAATTAACTTTCAGTTAGAAGTGTATTATACTGGTGAGATCCATGTACAATTAAATCTGTCATCAGTGAGTTTATCTTTGTGGTTTTAAGTAATTCCATGTTTTTTACCTCACAAGATGTCATGTGCAAGCACAAAAAAAAATCAGAATTTAAGAGCAAAGGTTTGTATAGCAGATTCTGGAAAATAAATCCCCATCCTTCTCACTTTTGGCATCGGTGAAGAGCGGAATCATTAAAGTGTCTGTGAAATGAAACCTAAGATGCAAATGGCCGGTTAGAATGGGCTTCATGGCTAAACACAAGGCTGAGAGTATTAATGCCAAGGATTGGATGCTCAATGAAGTGTACTGTTCATGTTGTAGACTTGAATATCATATTCTAGCCCATGGCCTTAGACACAGATTCACATACACTATCCGGATGTGGAAGGGCATTCCTCTGTAATCCAACTGTTCACCATATATCCTACATTTACTTATTTGTTAAACATTGTCATCAATAAAAGTTTAAAAGGTGCATACACTCTCAGCTAGAAAGGGTAGACTGTATCAATAGAGTTCCAATACAGAAGCATTTAGGTTAATTATGTTTTTTTTATTTGGTTATATTACTGTAATTATTCACATATATATATATATATATATTTTGTAGGCTTATTACTAGCGTTAGCGTGAGATTTTTTAGACAAAAAGCCTTCACACCAAATGTGATATAAAGTAGATGTAACTTCTTTGCATATGTTAGCTTAACCCAACTGAATCATGGAAGAGGCAATCATTTTCTTTAATACAAGCTTTATTGCCTATATCAAAAAGCAAACTTAAGCTGTGTGTAAACAAACACAAATCTGTCAAGATTTCAAACCAAATACAAAATTGCATTTATATACACAACAATTACTCATTAAATTATACAATCATACCTTGATAACGTGCAAAAATGTGTATCATGGACACTTTAAGCTAGAAGCTAGACTTTCCAGTCACAGTGGAACATTGCATATGGCATGGTGGACCTTCTTTAGACAGATATATTTCCTCCTGACATTAATCTTTTTTTTATTTACAGAATCAAGGAAAATCATTCATGCACGTTTCAGGAATTATTAGATATTTTTTGGTAAGACTGCAGACCTCTTCCCATGTGATCCCCAACCTGTTCTCTGAGAACATGCCCAGTCTATTATATCTCTCTAAAACTAGCAATTGTCGACCAGTTTTACTTCTAAATACCACTACTCATTGTCAATAGCTCTATTATCAATTAATTCCTTGTCTCCAGTGATTTTACCATTTTCTTAAGGTAAAATAAAAAGATCTATTATTTTTATTTTCATGTATTAGATTACTTATAACAAACATATTACCATAATGGGATACATCATTACTTATAAATGAGATAAATGAGAAGTATTTTTCTAGTATTTATAGTATAAAGCCTATTTTTGCAAATCAAACCAAGACTGTATTTTCAGTCACTACTTAACCAACCATCTAGGCTATAACGTATGTCTGTTATCATTTTATTTGTCTGGAAATTAGTTAAGATGGCCATTTTAGTCCATGTAACAAAAATAACATTGTTTCACAGAAGTAATAGTCCTGTTTCTCAGAAAGCAGCATAATTGCCCGTCAGGGGTGACCTGTTCTATTTCACTCTTAATTGGAGGTGCAAGGCTTAGCGGCTCTTAATTGAAATCACCTTCCATTTGTTTGCGGTTGGTAGGGGTGAATTGATAACCTATTCTTAAATCCCATAGTGTTCAACTTCTAAAAATATTCCTTTAAATGTCTTTTGCTAATAAATATCCCTTTTGCAACTGGTTAGCTGACTGCCCACGACTGGAAATAAAAGAAATCAGTTTGATTTTTGCTGACTCACGCTATGCCATGGGTTTCTCTTGCTGCTGTTATTAAACCAACATTGATTAATTGCATAATTGACTACTATTGTTGAGAACAACAGAGAGAACTAATTGGAATGTATGAGGGACAATTATGAGTAATTGAAATCAATTAATAGGTGATTTTCTTGATAGAGTGTATATAATGGGAGGGGAATCTAATTACAGTTCAAAGTCTAGAAAAACTGAAGCCACAGTGAAGATTTTGCAATAGGACTGATTAACGGACAAGAAAAACTTGTATCAGTCCAGTGGAAAGAGCACCATTGTGTTTATGAAAGACTGAAGGGATAACGTGTCTCTCTGCAACAAGAGAGGACTCATTTTTGAGAACTGCAGGGAACAAATTATCAAAGCTTTGATTCAGCATATTACAAGAAACTAAAGTAACATAAGATTATTATAAAATCCAAATAATTGCAATACCACTAGTAAGACATAGCGTGTATGTAGATTATACAGAATTTTAGTTACACCACAATAAATCTAATATAACTGTCCTTGATTTGACATTCTCATGTTTACAGTATATTGTACTTTCAGGATTATAAGAAATGGTTTTTTTTTTACTAGAAAGACATTGTTATACAAATTCCTGGTGTCCTTTTCATTGTAATTTAAAGGCAGATCTAGATTTTATCTTAAAAGTTGTGACATCTAGATTTTGAAATGAGATACTGTACATTATGTTCAGAATGTATATAGGGGTTTAAAAGTCGTAATGAGATAGTTGACCAGGAGCGTATTTAGGTTTTATGCTACCCCAGGCCCATTAGATTTGTGCACCTCTGCAGTCCAATTACAGCTCCTCCTTTCCCCTTGCTATATGCCATATAATAGGTTTAAGTGTATTAATGTATATATAAAGTATGTATGAAAGAGTCAGGTACACTTACAACATAAATGTGGCTACATATAGTAATTTTCGATCATGTACAAATATGCTGCCCCCAGCCTGGGCCTTGTGACAGAAGCATACCTTTGCAGTTAACACATTGTTCCTATGGTGGTAGACCTTGTTAAGTTAGCTACTGAAAAAGTAAATCCCATATTTTAAATCTGACACCATTGCCCTAGATTATTTTTTGGTGCTTGATTTCTAATATTATCAAAGATTCTTCCTCAGCAAGGAAGGCAAAATACATTTAATTAAATATTGAGTAAAGGAAAATCTTTATTAAAGAGACTTCACATATTATACATTCATTCATCCTCACAGCATGATGCTGCCACCACCATGTTTCACTGTGGAGATGGTGTTCTTTGGATGATGTGATGTGTTGGGTTTGTGCCAGACATAGCGTTTTCTTTGATGGCGGAAAAGTTAAATTTTAGTCTCATCAGACCAGAACATTATACTCCATACATTTTGGGAGTCTCCCACATGCCTTTTCACAAACTCAAACGTACCATTTTGTTTTTTGCTGAAAGTAATGGCTTTCTTCTGGCCACTCTGCCATAAAGCCCAACTCTATGGAGCGTACGGCTTATTATCGCCCTCTGTACAGATACTCCAGTCTCTACTGTGGAACTTTGCAGCTCCTCCAGGGTTACCTTAGGTCTCTGTGCTGCCTCTCTGATTAATGTCCTCCTTGCCCGGTCTGTGACTTTTGGTGGGCGGCCGCCTCTTGGCAGGTTTGCTGTTGTGCCATGTTTTTTCGATTTGGTTATGATTGATTTGATTGTGCTCCTGGGGTTTATCAATGATTTGGATATTTTTTTAGAACCTAACCCTGACTTGTACTTCTGAACAACATTGTCCCTTACTTGTTTGGAGAGTTCCTTGGACTTCATGGCAGAGTTAGGTTAGTGGTACCTCTTGCTTAGGTGTTGCAGCCTCTGGGGCCTTTCCAAAAACTTGTGTATATGTAATGACAGATCATGTGACACTTAGATTGCACACAGGTGGACATCGTTTCACTAATTATGTGACTTCTGAAGGTAATTGGTTGCACCAGAGCTTTTTATGGGCTTCATAACAAAGGGGGTGAATACATACACACATGCCAATTTTCTGTATTCTATTACTAAAAAATAGTTTCATGTATATATTTTTCTCATTTCATTTCACCAGCTTAGACTATTGTGTTCTGATCCATCACATAAAACTCAGATTAACAAAACATTGAACTTAAGGCTGTAATGTAACAAAATAGGTAAAAAGTCCAGGGGGGCGTGAATACTTTTTCAAGGTACTGTATATCATGTGATAACTTACAGAAAGTGTAGACAGACAGGAAATGGTATTGATATACCAATATATTAAATAATTAGCATGTTTAGAAATATTGTTTCCATACAGAACAGCTAACTTATCATATTATATATTATGATTGGCTACATTTACTTTTCCAACCTTGTTGATAGCTAGATAACTAGTGACGATTATTAACTACATTAAAAATTTCAATGATGTAACTGAAACCAGGAGCCAAAGGGTCATGGACTATATCTACTGAAGGACTATCAGTTACTGAACAGACAGGAACACATTTCACTTCCCCACTGCTGGTTGTCACTGGCAATAATACTCAGTCATTTATTTGTATGTAGCACAACCAGAAAAGGTTTATAGATATGGAAAAACAAAAAAACAAACAAACAAAAAATATATATATTCTTCCTGTACATTTACATAGGTAAAATACAGTATCTTGGTGAAAGTATACTGGTAAGTGGTTTCCATTTTTCAAAAGGATAAATAATAGGTTAAACTAGCCCTTTATTAAATATTTTAGCAAAAGAAAGCATAAAACCATATAGGTGTCTCTGATAGGTATTATCCATGGATGCTCTGCCTACACCAAATAAAGCTGTTTTAATAACATAAATCTATAGATAACATTCATCTTTACAGTGATATGGTATGATATGATAATATGATGTTATAATAGTCTAGGGCAACAGATGGCTATACTTACCAACAGAATACATGCTTACTGTAATTTTGTGTTGTATTGTGTGCATATGAATGTATATGTATAGGATGCTGGATACTGATGTATGTGTGTATGATGCTGCATTCTGATATAGGTTCATTGGATGCTGGATTCTGGTATATGTGCATAGAATGCTGTGTATGAACGTATATAGGATGCTGCTCTCTTATGCAGGAAAGTGGATATTGCTTTCTAATCTACTCTCATTTTGGTGTTTGAGCATAAGATTTAGTATTCTGATATGGATTATTGATTCTGCATTCTGAAGTTGGTATAGGATTCTGCTGCATTCTTATATAGATGCACTAATGCTGCATTCCCATATATCTTCATTAGATACTACTTCATTATGTTGTATTGGCAGATTCTGATTTATCTTCCAATGATTTTGTATTTTTATATATATGCATTGGATGCAGCATTCTGATGCATATTCATATGATTATGTATTCTGATTATATTATATTTATATATTATTTTTATGCATGTGCCCTCTATTCAGGTCTTTATGCATGTGCCCTATAGGAAGGCTTTGTGGTCTGGGAACATTTACATTACAAAAATTCAACTATGCACAAATGGCTTCTAAATTCACCTCCAGGGAGTTAGGGACTAGGTAGAGCCCAGAGCCCCAGGCTCCATCAGCCCTATCAGTTGAACCTGTGTATATGGATTAGTGCATCTGACCGTGTCTGCATAATACCGCCAGTAAATAAAACAATTATTTTTGACATCTTACATTAACTTCCATCAATAGTCTAATTTTTGAACAGTATGACTTGCACACTGGATATCAATAAGTTCTTATCTGTATCTTTAGGAATAAAAAACACAGAGGAAGGATTCAATAAGCAATTTTTTCACCATATTGATCTTGTTTCCCTATAAAATTCAACAGACAGCACATTGTTAAATTATTAACTAAATGTTACTTCGCACTGTGAATGTGTTTTGCAAAGATCATTTGGAAGAACAGTGATCTCTTTATACATATTAATAGCCCAGGGAATAACATTCATTGGAGTAGAACTGGCAGCTTGAAGCATATTGTTGGCTTCCATTTAACTAATTCACTACTGGCTTGGAGAAGAGTAGTTTACTCCAGAAAACAATACCTTTAGATTCTCATTGTAGTGCATAGAGGAACGTGGTATTATAAGTCCCACACTTAGAAATGTACTGTCCACAAACCTCATGTTCTGTAACACAATATTTGTACAAATGTGTCATCTAGACTTTTTTATTGTTTTAACATGTATATTGATTTCTTTCTTGTGTTTATTGAACCTGAGTAGATCAAAACCTGCAGGAAATAACTCATAAAGAGTAAGCAATTACCCTAAATAGAGAAAATTATATTATTGTATTATATTAAGTTCAAAGTTATAAAGGATGACTGTAGTATTGGTACCATTCAGTGGTTAAGAAGGATTAGTGTTGGAGATTTAGATTAAAGTTAAGTGTTAGGGCTCTGATACGGAGTTACAGTTAGGATTGCATATAGGGTATAGAGTTTTGGTTATTGTCAGGGTCATGACTGTTGATAATGTATATGATTAGGTTTGGGGTTGGAGAACTGGCACAGAATGTGGGAGCAGTTACATGGTGTATAAATGAGCAACCCAGATAGAGAATTCCAGATAATTTACTAAATCCATAAAGCACCTCTTCATATATAAGCTTTAGAAAACCCAAACACTGAGAGTAGAATTATTTCATGTTTTCAAAGCTCTATACTTTATATAAAGTATAAATAATGTCTGATAATCTAGGGTATTATTACATAGTAGAACTAAGACACCATAAACTCCAAGTTATTGTAATTGAATAGCAGGTATCTGATTAATTAAATGTGAACATTTTTGTAAAACAAACAATCCAGCAATGTTGTATGCTGATTTAGATTAAAATTATTTTATTTAAAACAATTGCATGTTTATGTAAAACATTCAATTTAACATTTTTTCATCAAACTATTTAATGCAACTGCATGTTCTATTTAATCCAGTTGGTATTTGGATGTCTGATAGTTGTAGGAAATATATTTTTATGGCCAACAAAAAGTTATCTATGAATAAAGTAGAGGTCTTTCAAAATCTTTGTAACAAAACACACTTCAGCTTTAAAGATTGTTATTTCCAATACATGCAACAGCCAACTTATTTTTGTCTAATACCAATACAAAAAATTACTTTTTATTACTTTTCCAATATGTGCGCATTATACAGTTGAAGTCCATTCATTTTTGTTCTATACTCAGACATATCTCATGATGTTAGATACTAGTGAACTTGTCTGCTGGATACATTCCTAGACTAGCTCTAGGCCTCCTGGTGTGATTCCTATCCATGCAGGAGATAAGATAGAAGTAGTGTTTGCTGTGAGGTGTCAACAGCCTGCTTCATGACACATGATGAGTGATAAAGGCTATGGGAAGGTGCTGATGTGGCCACATTTACTTAATGAGGTCACAGATTCAGTTGCGGACCCTAGTGATAACCTGCAAATTCGAATAATGTGCAGCAATCATAAGGGCTTGCAGAAGTTGTGTCTCCTTACCAAGCTACTGTCAATCACATTTAAGCACCCAAACATAAACAATGAAAACAAATCAACTCCAATGGGTAACACTCATTGTTCTCACAGTGAAAAATCAGTGGGATATTGCATTTACTCCCTTACTCATTACAGTCCTGTCATTATGAGACAATCTTTTCACTTGTCATAAGATGACATCTATGGTATTGGATTTTAGAAAGTGTAATATAGTTGGCTTTCCTTAGACTCCTTTCCGTTCACTGTAGACTAATAACGTAGGGGGTGAGAACCAGCAAAAGGAAACACTGTGTAGCAAGATATTTCATTACAAAGAAAATTAGAGCAGCAGAGACGTGCCTGTGCAGTTGTCAATGCTAAAATATTACACCAGGTGTCTATACCTTCAAAAATGTTTTGTTTTCTTATAGTGTTTGTAGAAAAAAATATCTCTGGACAAATTTGACTGACATGTTGCTTCAGTTAATGTTTACCTTACATGTAAAATCCTGCTCCTTTTATTCTAGTGATTTTGGTATTAACAAGAATGAGTTCTTCTTGGGGCATTGAATAATCATGTAATCCTTTGCAAACTACTTTATCATGCTGCATCTTCAGTACAATTGACTGCTATTTTGTTCAAGGCCCCTTGACATGTTTCCAATGTTCCTCTCCATTTAATTTATAGATGTCAATTTGTCAGTGTCACTAAAATGGGACAGCTGTGTCTGAAATGAGTAGTAATTGATGATTTACTACACAGATAACTGTAGGTAATTTCCATTATCGCTCATCTACACTCCAAACATGGTTTACCATTGATAGCTTTGATAAATACCTCTGCAAAATATGAGGCCATAATGGAAACAGGCCATGCAATATATTGCTCTCGAGTGCTGCAATGTAGGTTTCTAAATTAACAATGCAATTTATGAAATATTAGCATAACTGTTTAAAGAGAGTTACATTTATAGCATACTTTTTTTTTTTTTAAACGTGTTTTGATAATGACTTTTAATTTTGGTTACTGGTTACAAACATTTTTTTCTAATCTTAATAATTACCTTGAAAATCGAGGGGTGGGAGAGAAAGCGCAAGGATCTCCTGGTGCAGATTACTCCTATGATTTCAGGTATAGGTGAAAGCCAGCTCAATCTATTAGTCTCTGTTGGTCTCTCGTCTGGCGGGACCTCAGAGGTATGAGGTATTAATAGAATATGTGTGGTAATTCGAAAGTGGATCCTCCAGTCGCTGTCCTGTTTCTCACGGCTCCCTATGGACCCTTCCGCTCATCAGTTCTCCATTGTACTGTGAGTCAAATAACTCAGTATCTACTCGAGTTACAAATAGCTATGTGAGGGCTAGGGGTATCTAAGATACGCCGTAAGGCGAACAGGTGCAAGAAGCGAAAAAAGAGGACCGAGCTAAGTATACTATAAAAAGGTTTATTTTGCAAAATGCAAAGATAAAGAACAAACGCGTTTCGCTGTTTCTTGTTACAGCTCCATCAGTGATATGTGTTGTTATGATCACCTAAACTCCTGCAAAGGGTGTGGTGATAGGTTCCTCGATGTGCTAGCGTGTCTGGCCCACTGTCCAGGTCCAAAAAATATTACCTGGACGGGACTTTGAATGCAAATAAGGCGCCTATCATTTCTGGTGAACAACTTTCACAATGTTTTACATTTTATAATAGGATTAGAAGAAAGTGCAAACATGGATACTCACATAAAGCATAATTGCATATGTCAATTTGTAAAAACATTTAAGTCCAGTCAAGTTCTTAGAAAAAAAGATTATAAAAAAATAACATTGTCTATGAAATTGATGCAACTGGTCTTACTGTTTATGTTTAACGCGCCAACATAGCGCTATACAGGGTTAAGCTCCAGGCAAAGACAATTACAATATTAACAAGCTGCAAAGGATAGAGGGCCCTGTCTTTGATCTTAGAATCCCGTGTCCATAGTGCTTCCCCAAAGCCCTGTGCAAGATTGAAAACTCGCAAACTTACAATCTAAAGGTTTTGGGTGGGTACATTATATTGCAACGAAACATATAGTATTGCTGTCAAATATTAATTTTAATATACAATGTTATTGCATATAAATTACTTAACAAAATTAAGTTCATTCCATAAAATGTATTTCAGTAAGACAGACATGAATAAAAGTGTTTCTTTAGTAGATTTTTTTTTCTGTTTTTGATTTTTATTAACCAATTGCATGTTACCAAATACAGGGTTCACATTATCTGATAAATGATGTCAGCCTTCAGTTATTCTCTGCTTTCCATAGACTTATAATGCTATTCTAACAGCCTAATTAAATTGGAGCCTCTTAAGTCCAACGTGTAGCTCGTAAGGGCTGCGTGCTTGAAATTTATCCGAGTTACATTGCTATTAAATTGGAAGGGGCTGCGGGCTACTGGTTTGAGACAAAAATCATAGCTTGTTCGTAGAACGATGGATTTGCGGCCGTGCGGACAATCAATTAGTGTAGACCGTAGTTACAGGTTCAGACGGAGCCAATGGAAAAAAAGATCATTAGCTTTATGTCACTGAAAAAGGGAAGGGTAAATTTCAAAGTCCTACGGGCTTCGATTATAATTTGCGATCGGACCCCAATTCCAGATTAATGCAATATTAATAAAGCCGTAAATATGATATTCTATTGCATGCAAGTTACAGTATATGTCTTAACACATTGATTGCGGGGATCAATATAACACAAAATATAAACATGAAATGTAGTATTTTACGGGGCTGATTTGCAGGCTTGAGAATGTTGTGCTATTAATTCTAAGACCCTTTCCCTTTTAATAAATGTACAGTAGTGTGTTTTTATTTGCATTACAAGTGCTACGTATTGGACTTTACCTCCCTTGTGGGTGCTCTCAAGCGTACGTTGGGCTTTCGGCTCCATTTGCGTGTTACGTTCTTGTTCGCGTGTGACTTCTTAGCAATTTAATAGCTATATTGAACAAGTAGCGGTTACAGGCTTGACGGATCAAAGGATTTACGGCCGGGAAGTTCAACTTTGCTCAACACGTAGGCCTTTCTCTGCCTTTTAACATGCAAGTTGTCTGCGGGCTGCGTTACGGGGCTAATTTAATAGCCGTAACACGTAAAATTGGAGTTACAAGCTACGTTTTAAAGCGTAGCCCTAATTTAATGGGGCTGTAAGTCCCTTGTACGTGCTGTACAGATACTTAAGAATAGCTCTGTTAATTACCTCCTGTTGTTAAGTATCCATGTTTCTGCTTTTACTCTTCTGTACTCCCTGCAGTACTCCCAGGTTGCTGTTACAAATGGGGTATTTTAACAGCTGTATCACACAGCCTCAAAGTTTTGAAATATATAATTTCTAGCAGCAGCATGTAACTCTATTGCTGGCACCAGTTCTGGCTCCTGTTCCCTGCAGAGAGTTGTACAACTGTCAGAGAGGTCAGTGAGATCAAGCTACTGCTGGGCTGTCTTGTCTTTCCTAATATGTATTTATTTGTTTAGCTGATACACAAATTAACATTCCCAGCACAGTTAATTTGTTTGTTCACTCATATGAAAGCAATGCATTTTTCTAAATAATGAAGAGTACATATATGGCATTCCCACACATAGTGGCTTGGTTTATTAAATCATTTTAAAGGTACAGTAAATATCCTTTGTTTGTCATCTAAAACATTTCTTGTTTGAAGTGTATAGCTCAAGAAAGGACATTTTTTTTTTTATTTCTTATGATGTTTATATATTTGACCCATATTATACACAGTAAACCAAGTCGGATTACATGCCAAGTTATGGACTCCCACAAGCACATAAGAATCCTAATTATGTATATACTGTAGTATCCAAAGCCATTTTTGTGCAATCAAAGACTACAGTTGTACCTCAAAGTTACAGATCATTGCTGAGAATGAATCAGATGAATCAGAGTGCTGAAAATTCAGAATCAGTGTTTCATAAGCATGTAACATAGACATACATTGGTTTCAAGGGCACACATGGGAGAGGGAAAACATTGACCTATTGACCATTGTAAATGTTCTTGATGGAGAAGGTTTTGTTTTAATTTAAAATCTCGGTTAGGAAAAAACGTTGCAAAATGAAGGAACTGATTAGTTGATGCGTGCAGGTGAAATACAAAATTCAAAGTACGTTTTCAACCAGTAGATTACCCTTTATTACTCTGTCCCTATCAATCTACCCCAACCTGATGTATTGTGTGTCGAACAAAAATGTCTGTTCAACCGACATTTCTCTAGATTCTAGAAGACAATCATATTGTCCATCCTGCATTTTTCAGTCTGTTAAACATTACATTTGTCATATTCAGCAGAGAACTGACTTGAAGCAAATATTTAAAAGACTCCTCCTATATCTTATCTCAGTAACTTCTTTGGTATCATTTGTTCACACCAAATTTAAACTGATTGCACACTGCACCTTTAAGATAACAGAATGATGCATGGATACATGCTTTCTTTACTTTAATATGATTAATTAATGAGTCATGTCAATCTAATCTAGTGACACTTTGGATTTCTATGAATTGAATGAAAAGCTGAATTTAATAATAGTTTCTAAAGAAAGTCATTGATTTGTTTTCTCAGCTGCTCTTATCTGAATGCTGCTTCCCTTTTTATCACTTTAATATCTTTTTGTAGAAATACTGTTTCAAGTTTCAAAAACGTAAGAATTTGTTTCACTCAAAAACCTCTCATATACAGTGGGGGGGAAAAGCATTTCATCCCCTGCTGATTTTGAACATTTGTCCACTGACAAAGAAATTATTAGTCTATAATTTTAATGGTAGGTGTATTTTAACTGTGACCGACAGAATAACAACAACCATAAAGAAGAAAGATGCATGTCAAAAAAGTTATAAATTGATTTGCACGTCAATGAGGGAAATAAGTGTTTGACTCCTTCAGCTTAGTACTTGATGGCAAAACCCTTGTTGGCAATCACAGAGGTCAGACGTTTCTTGTAGTTGGCCACCAGGTTTGCACACATCTCAGGAGGGATTTTGTCCCACAAGTCATTACGGTTTCAAGGCTGATGTTTGGCAACTCGAACCTTCAGCTCCCTCCACAGATTTTCTATGGGATTAAGGTCTGGAGACTGGCTAGGCCACTTCAGGACCTTAATGTGCTTCTTCTTGAGCCACTCCTTTGTTGCCTTGGCTATGTGTTTTGGGTCGTTGTCATGCTGGAATACCCATCCACGACCACTTTTCAATGCCCTTACTGAGGGAAGGAGGTTCTCACCCAAGATTTGACGGTACAAGCCCCGTCCATTGTCCTTTTGATGTGGTGCAGTCGTCCTGTCCCCTTAGCAGAAAAACACCCCAAAGCATAATGTTTCCCCCTCCATGTTTGACGGTGGGGATTGTGTTATAGGCATCATTACTCCTCATCCAAACAAGGCGAGTTGAGTTGATGCCAAAGAGCTCGATTTTGGTCTTATCTGACCACATCACTTTCACCCAGTTCTCCTCTGAATCATTCAGACGTTCATTGACAAGCTTCAGATGGGCCTGTACGTGGGCTTTCTTGAGCAGGGGGACCTTGCAATTGTTTTCTTGGTTACTATGTTCCCAGCTGCCTTGAGATCATTAACATCATTAGTTCTGGGCTGATTCCTCACCATTCTCATGATCATTGAAACTCCATGAGGTGAGATCTTGCATGGAGCATCAGACCAAGGGAGACTGGCAGTTATTTTGTGTTTCTTCAATTTGCGAATAATCGCACCAACTGTTGTCACCTTGACACGAAGCTACTTGGCGATGGTCTTGTAGCCCATTCCAGCCTTGTGTAGGTCTACAATCTTGTCCCTGACATCCCTGGACAGCACTTTGGTCTTGGCCATGGTGGAGAGTTGGAATCTGATTGATTGATTGCTTTTGTGGACAGGAGCACTCCCTTTAAGAGAGTGCTCCTAATCTCAGCTCATTACCTGTATAAAAGACACCTGGGAGCCAGAAATCTTGCTGATTGATAGGGGATCAAATACTTATTTCCCTCACTGACCTGCAAATCAATTTATAACTTTTTTTTTTGACATGCGTCTTTCTTGTTATTCTGTCTCTCACTGTTAAAATACACCTACCATTAAAATTATAGACTGATCATTTCTTGGACAAACGTTCACAATCAGCAGGGGATCAAATAATTTTTCCCCCCACTGTACAATGTACACTGAATGCAAACTAAAAAGCTAGGCAGGGTCAAACAGATTTTCTATTTTTTTGTGTGGTGACTGTAAAAATGCGCACTCTGACATTACAAATCATGTTTAATTATCAGGTTATGTAACTTATAATTACTATTTATAGGTTGTATAAGCTGATTTATTTGCAATAACATTTGATTTTCACATTTTTATTGGCCCTGTTCTTGGACCTTGAACAAAGACTTTTAAACAAGTCTAAGTTGTTCAAGGATGTGGGGTTGTTATATGATGAGTGATTTGGGCAAATTTGGGTATTGGTTGGACACTGAGAAGTGACTTTGGTGATTTTGGGAAAGTTGTTGAGCACATACATGATATGTTATGTACTGTTAGTTGACAGCTGTTTGGATAGCTGTACCTGGACATATACCACCTGCCTAACTCTGTTGGCATCCTGCTATTGTGCTAGTGAAGTAAATATATAAGTGAGGCATTGCATAATCCAAGAGTACTACCATTTTCAAAATACCTTTGTTGCCTCATAGCAGTTAACACAATAAGATACTAGTTACAACATTTTTTATCCAATCAATAGATATCCTGTCAGCTTTTAATGGCATCCATGACATGTCGGTATTTGCTACTAGCCTTTCGATGTAAACAAAACTGTGTCAAGCTTGGCAGAAAACTCTGCAAATCTATTTACACAATTTCATCCTAAGCTTATTATAATAAAGTTGTTTGTCTTCATGCTTACACACTGTAAATAGTGCACTAACGAAAAAAATATTCCCCAAGCTATTCATGCTACAGAATTTTGACCTTTTGTTTTTAACAATATCTTATAAAGTATTTAACTCTGTCATAACAAGTAACAAAATATGCGTGTGTTTCTGTGGTTAAAAAAATAAATGATTTACTGTCTTTAAGAACGGTTGTTTTCCAGAGCTCGGACTCCAAGGCAATTTATTGGATATTATAACTAGTATGGTATATTTGTGTGGACTCTTATTTGAAAGTGGGTCCTAACGACAGCACAAAACATAGATCAAATTGTCTCAAACAATCAATTTTATTTCAAAATGGGGACTTGCCACCATCCATTTGGGAAACAATAACAATACATATCAACCTTCAATACACAAATCTGACAAAATATTAGTGTTATGTTAGTCCTTGAATTATAATATGCAGTATATTGGTCTGAAAGTATCACATGTTTTAGGAATATTCTAGTGTTTTTTTTTAATACTGGGTGGAATGGAAGAGTGAGAAAATCTCTTCTTCCTCTTCTATCATATCAACTTCCCTATAATATCACTGTTAGTGATCTCACAGTCCCACACTAAATTATGTAAACTATCAATATACTGTAATTGAAAAAGGTATTCATATGTCTTCACAGTTGAGGTGCAAATATCTTAAGAAAACCCTGGTTCCATCTCCATAGGAGAAGGATAGAAAATGGAGCAGGACATTTATTTTGCCTCTGTAGGACAGTAACTGGCTAAAATGATGGGCTGGTTCACTGAATTGGCCAATAGGATATTCTTGTCCCAAGGGCTAAAACTTGCCATTTCACCCTTGTTTGCCAGTTTAAATGTGATGGACCCAACATAGAGTCTTTAAGAATCAGTAAAGTCAGACCAAATAAGTTATAAATATAACTTTTCTTCCCACCTGGGACACCTGAAAGATGTCAGTAATGGATGTGACATTTTGTTTACGATGTCAGCTGATGACTTCACTCAATAGGTAGCAAAAGAATTGGACTAAAGTCAATGCTCGCCCAGGTTTCAGCTCACCATATTCACATATGATCTTAAAAACAAATGGTAGGTATCTGTTTTTTTAAATCATTAATCATTCAGAATATAACCCATTGAACATGTCAATGCCACTGGTTATTTTTGTTCTCAGTAGGGATCACATCTTGAAGTTGTCTATCGTACGGTTTTAGCTATGTACATAATGACACAATAGGCTACATCAGCAGCTTTTATTTCAGCAGAATTCCAAACATATTTACAATTGCATTTAGATATAACCCATCATGTTCAAGGCAAACTGAAGACCATGGATTTTCCCATGTACAGTGCTTCTTCCAAAACTTATATGGTTAAGAAAGTCTTGTCTGAGCTTACTGATAAGGTGACAATGATCCATCATCTGCTTAAGTATACATCGGTGACAAGCTTAGCAGACGCTCCCATCGTGAGAGAACATGCGGAATGGGAGCAGTCAGTGGGAGCCATTGTAATTTCTCCACAGGCGTGTTAACCTGAGCTGACTCAATTATTTACTCTGTGCTATCTCATAGAGAAATGTGTCACTAATGTGCACAAAGATTACAAAAACATAAAAAATGCCAAGAAATGCACAATAATACTTTACACAGCAAAGCAAACTTAACTTATGCTGAAGCTTCTTCACCCCAGAAAAAAACATTTCACAGCATGTATACAACATAATTGGCTGTCAGCAGTATGTCCATGTTCTTGCTACACACATATAATAATTGTATTTTATACACACAACACTCATTGGTGTGATACATAGTTTTCTATGAACATAGTCTGGCAAACCAGTTTGCCTTTTTAATAAATATGATTGGTTTAATAGTGGGAAAGTCAATACTCCTATATGCAAAATGTGATGTCATAGAGGGGGTTTCTGTGGAATAGATCTGTTTTCTATAATTCTAAAAACGAAGAATTAATGCAAAATAAAACAACATAACTTTCTATTCATTTAAAATATCCACTTTTAAATGCATGATATGAAACGTATTGCTTAATTATTACATTTGAAAGTGTTTTTTGAGTTTTATTAAAAAAGAATTCAATTTGTATTTTTTACCAAGTCTGCAAAATGGATCAGCCACAAAAAAATATTTTTATAGTAAAGTAATGATTTTTAGCAGTCAGATACCAATGACGTTTTCTGCACAACATCAGCAAGACTGACTGCATATCACAGTCAGAGGCACAGGAAATCAATGAGGGCTGACATGTCTGTACTTCCCTGTTAGCAGTGGGGAAGATACCTAACTGAATACTGCTTTTGTGATGGTCTGTATTTAGAATAGGAAGGAATGAAATATGACATTTAGAGCTTCCGTTATTTTTATTTCATTTGGTACAATAAAAAAATCTTTTGCCATGAGACTTTGCTTACAGTACTTTGATTAAGTAAAGTAAGTAACTTTAACTGTGAGAAAACATTATTAAACAAACAAAATCTGTATAGTGATTATTAAATGGAATAATACACAAACCAACAAACTCATAAACATTTAAAAATAAACTATGAATATTGTAGGATTTAATCTCACTGTCAATATAAATCCAATACATTCTTGTGGTTTAGATCAATAACTTTTGCCCTGCTACTCCCTATATATAAGTAACCTCACTGCCATACTTTTACCTCAGATATTTAAATAGCATCTATGACTTGTTTCCTCTTGTTAATATATTTATTGCTATCTGTCGCTCTCTCCCTGTAATTTTATGTTTTCTTTTGCATTTTAATCCACCTCTGTCCTATTATCGTATTTCTTTTTTTTTTTTTTTTCTGAGCTCCTGTCTCCCTCCATGGGCTGGCCTCTGTGATTAAGTCTGCAGCTCTCCTGCTGTTTTTAATAGGCCTTTAGGCCTGACCATCCGATGAGAACCAAACTGCACAGCTTGTTCCAGAATACTTTCACTGGAATCTTTTAATGCAGAGTATTAATCATTACTGTCAAAGCATTCAGTTCCTAAATATGTCCACCCAGCATTAAATAATATACTAGACAGAAAAGTCCTGCTTCATAAACTTGCTTCACTGTCTGTGGAATTTGCAGCACCTTTCTATCATGAGATAATATGCTGTAATTAAGTTAGCTTCTAAAAATAGCCTAGTAAACAATGTAAAGTCTCACCATTTACTATACAACATCTTAGAAAATTGAATAACTTATAAATACAAGACATGTTTAAAATAAGGTCTGCTTTTTTAGATGTTTTTTCTTTCTATTTTTTCTGTTTATTTAAAATACAAAGTAACAATACATTACATCATTTCACATATATCATTTACAATAGCAATGAAACTATTATCAATAGCATATCTAACTGTTCCAGGTTCATATTTCTTCAATATAGCTTTTTTTTCTAATAGATGACCATAGTCAGGAAACCGACACACATTCGCTACTTACACTATCTTATAAATAGTGAGACAATTGTGGCGTCCAAGCCACTCTCCCTTTTGAAAGCATCTTAAATATATACACTTTTGATAAACGCTGATTGTTCTTTAGGAGGTGACTTAAGATAAATTCTCCATTTTCTAAATACAGTAAACCCCCCGTTATTGGGCACCCATGGGGAATCGCTATTGTCGGTTAACTGTGAGTTCACGAATTTAAGGGTCTAAACGACCGTTAAACATCCCAAACCCCCTCAAAATGCCTTTAAAAAGGCATTAGCACCTAAGCTAGGCCATTTAGGGCCTAAAAAACAATTAGAAAAAAAAGTTAGCATTTTGTTTGTAGTTTTAAACTCCTGGATAGTGCCAGTTTAGCAGGAGTTTTTTGAAAATGGGGAATTGATACTGGTGCAGGTTGATTGAGAGTCCCGGTTAGTTGGGTGCCGGATAACCGTGCTTCTACTGCAAGTTTAAATGTTTTAAATAATATCACATCATATTGTTCACATATCATATATCTATTAGTCTCTACTTTTAAATAAGTAAAAAAAGGTTCCATATTTCTGGTTCAGTTTCTTAATATTACTATTTATTTTATGTTATTTACTCTTATCCAAATCAGCCAATGTAATCTTCTTTTTTATTTTTTTTATTTTAGGCAGAATAAGAAATACATGTGTCATTCAGTGGAACCATTTTAATATTGATTTATGTTGGCATGTTCGATTAACAGAATTAGTACATTGTACCAATTGTGCCAGGTTTGTCAAGGTTTTTAAAAAAAGTAAAGCTTTTTTGAAACTGTGCTTCATTAGTGCATGCCCTACATCAATGGTATGTATAACCACATTAATGCTGAATCAGTTTATGGGCTGCTGTGTCAGTAGATTTTGTAATTCAGATGAACTAATGGGTGAAGTGCTGGAGAAGTCTTGGGGACTTCTCTGTATATCCATCAAGAATATGTACTAAGACCTGAAATTTCCATAAGTTTCGCTCTTTAGTACATATGGTTCAATGTTTTTTTTTGGTAGAGCAAGTATGGGTCATGGATGCCATTTGCTAGTTCTACTTTATAATACTCTTGAGGAACATTTGCATAATTGTTAGTCTCAGTGATATTATATCACAAATGGATATTTAAGAACCAGTGATAAAGGTAATCTAATCTGTTGGGGAAGATATTATGAACTTTAGCAAAATACACTAAAATAGTTTACTATTGTTCCTATGGAACATTGGTAGTTATTTATCAAAAAGTGTTGACACAATGGAGGTTAAATGATATTCCGTTATTATTATATGAAATAGTATAAAATTTCAACTTTGAGAAATATGCTCCACCTAATATCACATAATGATATGTACTGCTGCAATAAGTTACTTAATTATTGTATTACTGACATTTTATATTAAATAAGTATGTATAGCTACTTTCATTAAAAAAAAACTTTCTATTAAATATTTGTTTTTCTATACTTATTCAGCTCTTAAGAGTTAAATAACAAATTGCAGTCTGTAGACTTTTACTGTGCTGTGATCATTACTACTAATATTTGTCAGACGTATATATTAAAGGTGATGAAACATCGACAAGGGAAAAAATAAGATGTATTTGGCATTTGTTCAAGTGGCAATCTGGTTTTATGAAATGTGAACATTCTCTGATCAGCTTTAGAGACTGATTTCAGCTCAAACTTGTTCACACGTTGTGCAGCCGTGTGCCTGAAGCCTCTGATAGGTTTTGTTTGAAAGCCCTTAGTTAATTTTGTTATAAAAATTAACAAACAAGCTATTTTTTTTTATGGGAGAAAGTTCCCATTTTTTGTACAAGATGTAAGATTTTAAAACAAAAATGAAGTACTGTATATATATATATATATATATATATATATATATTTTATTTTTTATTTTTTTTATTTTTACAGTATCTCGCAAAAGTGAATACACCCTCACATTTTTTTAAATATTTTTTTTATATCTTTTCATGTGACAACACTGAAGAAATGACACTCAACTACAATGTAAAGTAGTAAGTGTACAGCCTGCATAAAAGTGTAAATTTGCTGTCCCCTCAAAATAATTCAACACGCAGCCATTAATGTCTAAACACCCCTAAGTGGAAATGTCCAAATTGGGCCCAAAGTGTCAATATTTTGTGTGGCCACCATTATTTTCCAGCACTGCTTTAACCCCCATGGACATGGAGTTCACCAGATCTTCACAGGTGGCCACTGGAGTCCTCTTTCACTCCTCCACAATGACATCACGGAGCTGGTGGATGTTAGAGACCTTGCACTCCTCCACCTTCTGTTTGAGGATGCCCCACAGATGCTCAATAAAGTTTAGGTCTGGCCAGTCCATCACCTTTACCTTCAGCTTCTTTAGCAAGGCAGTGGTTGTCTTGGAACTGTGTTTTAGTTAGGGAGACAAGTTTTATAGAGTTGTACCTCTCTTTATCAGAAATCTGCACTACTGATTAAGGTAAGCAGTGGAATAGAGAGCAGAAATTCAAACAGATATACAGACAGGCATCATAAATTATGTACTGATCGGACAAGTGTGCAAGCCTCTACACAAGGTTTGAGATAAGAGGAAAGATAGTTGTCATGCCAGGGCCTGACTGGACTGTTTTACTATTTGGTCTGGGCCTGGACTGGAAAGAAGTTACCCCTACTGTCATAGTTATGTAAAACCAGGTTCTTACCATGTCCAATTGAGGTAGCAGATCATGACAACAGTAATATAAGTTAGGGCTGTAAAAACCCTCACATATCAAGAAATACAAAAAAAAAACAATAAAACAGAAAGATCACCCCATTCAAAACCTTAAGAATCAAAAACATCCAGGAAAGGAAAACATTTGAAATGAAATAATCACATTCTTTAACACTAAAGATACAGGACTTAACATAGACTGGGGATTATTAACATTTCTAGTGACCCTGCCTCTTTTCTTCTCATGTGTTATTGTGGTTTATCTACTCTTAATATGTGGGAATATTTACATCCCTAACTTACATTACTCCTCTTATCTCAAACATTGTGTAGAGATATACAATTCATAATGAACACACATAAGTAAACAAATACCGCCTTGATGTTATACATGTTGTTGGCGATCTGGAGTTTAAAGGCACATTTGTAAATGTATTAAACATACTTTGAATTATTAAACATCTGTTTAGAATAGCAAATAAGGTGATATAGATGTTTGCTTTCCTTTATTGCAACTGTAATACATATTTGTTAAGTGTGGCTTTTCGATTAAATAAAATAATTGTTACGATCTTGGGTGTCTGTGCCCTTTTAAAGTTTGATAAAAACATAAAGCACCATAGGGGTTTGGTTATAATCAGATTATATCCACATGGTACCAAGTAAAGGGATTATCTTCTGCTTGCAGTCAAAATTTATAACTATAAAAAGTCAGAGGTGAAGGTTGATAGGGGCCTAGAGACATTCCTGAGATATTACTGGAACGTAGTTTGTAAAGAGTATTTGTTTACCCAATAATAGCTTACTTTCACTAAAATGTCAACTTTTATATGAAGCTAACCGATATTTACAACTGAAACGCTCAGTACCTATGCAGATTTTTTTTATTGAGTTTGTGTTGGTCTGCCCCTTGATGTTTATATGACAAAGTTTGCTCCGCTGAAATACTAGAAAATGTACAAGTACTGATATACAAGTATTGTGCTGATTCAGAAGTGAGTTTAAAGACCTATGATTTATTCTGTAAAACAAATAAATGTATATTTCTGATGTCCACATGACAGAATAAATGTAGAACATTGTTCAGGAGTGGACAATCATCCCACAACCTTACTGTTAGGCTAATGATAAGCTATCAGTTTGGGTGACCCTCTTAAAGACAATATTACTAAAAGAAACATGGTAGCAGGTATGCCATACTAAGATTACTGGCTTCCTGAAAATATATTGTGCTACACAACAAGATATAAGTTTAGCTATCAGGATATCAAGATGTTATTTAATATCTTACCAACTGTATTTTATTGAAACTGGAAGATTCACCCTAGTGAATCGAGATATCCATTTTCTTTCTTACTCTACCCAGTTAGTCAGTGTGTTGTAACTTTTTAGAACAAACTGAATAATTATTCACCTTTGATGTACACAGCTTGCACACCCTCCAAGTTTTCTTATTCAAGTGTTTACATTATGTGAAGGTACAAATGTATAAGAAAAAGTAACAATAAATGTGCTGCTAACATCTTTAGGTTCATGTCTACATGAAGGTGGTTCTCTCCTTAAGAATGTAACTGGCAGAGGGGCTTCCTGTTCCTTTCTCACTGAATCAGCACATTATAAGATAGACAAGTTTTCTGGGATATACATTAAGTCAGGTGGATAGATGGATGGATGCTGAATATATAGTTTGTTTGTTAAATAATATTTGAAATAGTATGTATTATGTCTCCTTACCTCTTCGTCAACTATGAGTTTCCTCATTGTTCTCCCAGAAAAAAATAATGTTTTCATATTAATATTTTTCTGTATTGTTAGACATAATGGCACATATATCTAATTTAAATGTTTGAAATATGTGTGCATCTATAGAAACACTATTCTATTAAGTAATGAAATAGATTAATGTATTGAATAAGAAAAATATATGTTTCAGGTCAAAATGTTCCGCTGTCTTACACCACTAGGATACAGTTTCTAATTAAATTAATCTTTTATTAGGACAGTTTATTCACAAGTGAATCTACCCATTTAAGTCACAGAGCTTCCCAAGGATGTGTCATTCCTGTAATTAAATTATCCTTCTTGACTGAATCACTTTGACAAAGTCACGGGTCACTTGCACCTCTTATCTCTAGCTGTCGGATACACTGCCCATTTTCCCCTTCATCTCTCTGTCAGTGTATTGTAGAGGCCTCATCTGCAATTCATCACCTTACTTCAACAATAAAAAGTATGCAGTCTTTACCTCATGGAAATTTTACTGTAAGTAAGAATGCAAAATAATTAATAATTAATAATGGGGTGATTCAGAGATAATAAGAAAAAAAATGATTGAAAAAAATGTGTTTACATTGTTAAGTACAATGCAAGGTTTTTATTATAAGCTCAGTTCAGTCTCCAAAAGTAAAGAAAATAACTGAGAACAGAATCTCACAAATAAAGAAAAGTGTGCCAGTTGTGTAGTTTTTACTTGCTATTCTGTTATCTGCAATCAAATGTCAATTTTTTTTTTTTTGGTGGGGTATTATTGAATGTTCATGATCATGGCCATTTTTCTAGTGTGTTTCCATTAATATAATAGTCTTTAATTGAAGAAGATAGCTATATAAGATAGACAGAGAAGCATAGATTAAGATGTTGCCATCTTCAGCTGATTCAGGAATTAAATGTTACATTTAATAAGTATGTTATTGTATTATATATAAATATACATCAATTTATGACCTTAAATTGTACATAACTTGCTTTTTCATTTATCTTTCTTTACTTTCTGTAGCTACTTACTCATGTTCACACATCTAGCTACTTTTGCACTTTCATTTCTCACCTTGCTTGAATTTTTTGTGTTTTTTACATCTAACTACAGCTATCTAAAAAAATGCTTTATTTGTTGAACTTTATTTTGCTATGAGAATCTAGCAGATCGGTGAAAATGTGCCCATAACAACATTAGAAAAGTATTTTCAATATAGCATCATAATATTTTTTTTTTGTAGAGATAAAGTTATTATTTACCGTTCAATATGTTGCATCTTGAATTTGTGCTATATTTGATAGGATACAATTCTGTTCACAATACCACAACCTTGCAAGTGCAAAATAAGAAAGCCCATGTCTTACTCTGAAACATATGTGCTTCATTTTCATCACGTTCATACCTTCTGAAGGCCGCCATCACTCACTAGCTGTCTGAGGCTTGGAGAGCAATGGATTGCAGTTTTTTGCTATCAATAGCTCTTTGATAATTCTGTAAACATATCTTTTTTTCTGGCATTTACTTTCAGTACATTGGGGGAGGAAAGGATTGAGTAGGAGGATAGCTCACCATGATCAAAACAACTCTCCCCTGCTTCTGTCACTTGCGTTTTGCCCATTATTGTTGGCACTGAAGTTGGTGTGAGTTTGTGAGCCTTAATAGTTCTGTTGGCAGGTCTATAGTTAGCTGATAAAAGCCTCCAAGTGCACTTTGAGGAGAGCATTTTAGGCCAGTTCTGGGTATAAGGCTTCATTGTGACCAATTATATTTAGTATTCTAAGGATGCTAAAATTGCAATCACTTTACACTGATTAGTCATTTTCTGAAAGATAGTTTTTAGTTAAATTCAGTTTGACATACTTGACTATTGAATTGAATTGCATTAAAAAATTATCTGATATATGTGTTGTTTTAAGGCACACTGGAGAAATTCCAAACAGAAAATAGAATTTAAAACTTTATTAGAATAGAAGTAAAGACTAAGTTCTCTGGAGTGTGGAGCCATTGTCTACAAATGTGCTGTATTGTCTTATCTGCCTTCTAATGTATGTTAATGTCTAACCATTGTTTATTGTACTCTAAAAATAAAATATAATATTAATAATAAGAAGAAGAATAATGAGAAGAAGTAGATAACTTTGCTGAGCATTGCTTGTCACATAATGTTGCAATGGTGATTTTGCTAGAGATTTCAGAACTATTCAAATACATGGGGAAATCTGCTTATTATTTTTTATTGAATTTGAAAAAGTAAAATATATAAATTGAGCTCCAAGAATATTTAAGTAACCAAAACAAATAAATATATGACTTGATGGGACTGTTTTTCTCTCTTGCTACTTGGGTATGTTTGCAGCCATTCTTCCAGAAAAAAAAACTTAAATAGCCCATTGGTGTTTTTTTGAGTCACCCTTTTAATGCTAAAATATTGGTCTCTTTACCTTACTTATGAGTACATATAGAAGATCCTTTTGGAGATGATTTATGTTGTTTTACATTTTTGTACTATAATTTTTTTCTTTTTTTTCTTTTTATCTTAAATTCTACAGGAAATGAGAGGGGGTGGGTGAGAGAAATCACTTGGTAAATCATGATCTAGTCATACGTCTGAATTAAATTAAAAAAAGGTGCAAATTCAACAGTGTGAAACAGTGGATAAGCAGATCTACTATGGGTTTTGAGTGTAAATTTCAAGGAAGTATGAGATACTCTTGGGGCACTTAGATAATAACTGTACATTTATGGGATATCAAAGAGCTAAAACATAAATGACAAACAAAGAATGCTTGTATTAACTTAAAAAAATGTGCACTTTGAGAAGTTAAGAAATAAATACATAAAAATATAATATTGTGTTCTGAGGCCCCTATTGAGATTTCTTTAAAATACACACTTATCAAGCAGTCTGGTAATAAACACATTCAAAAGCTGTCATTTCAAAGGTCACTACAATGGAGCTAATTGCAAAATGGCATATTCATGAAGTAATTTGATGTATTTCACTCATGTTTTACCCCATCATTAAAGTGGCATAAATTATATTAAACTGAAATTCATTTTGACCTATTTTATGCTGAGTTTGTATTAGTTTTATTAGTTTAAGTCACTGCATATACATCAACTTATTACTTTTCCATATACGGTATATGATAAATGGCTTTATTGACATATTTAATTACATATACATTGTACTGTATTATAAGGTTTTACATATTGTGTCAGGGTGCCAAGCATAGGCTCCACACCATGGCTCTTGTAAGAATTGATCTTCGGGCAAACCCTGCTGGGGCGAGTCAGTAAGTTTTATGGTAATTCCATTTTCCAGGAGCCATAGAATAGGGCCAGTACTTAGTTTTTCAAAACTCCTGTAGCACTTAAGTTTGTTGATGGAATGAAGCATAATGAAAGATGTTGGATCAGTGCTGCAAGAGTGCCATGTTATGTCAAGTTTTGCTGGTACAGAGGGGTAACAAAGACTTGGAAGCACGGAATGGTTCTTTAGAGAATTATGATAAAGGGTAAATTGAGAGGCTATTTAATAAAAAACATTGTTTTTCTTCCCTGAAGGGATAAGAACGTGGGATGAAAGTTTGGGTATATGGTGGGAATAGAACAGAGAGGTCTGAGTAGGATTCTAATAGCCCTATTAAATTCCCCTAACGTGTAAATCCGTTGCCCGTAACGTAGCCCGCAAGACTTGCGGCTATTAAATTGGCCCCGTAAGGCAAGCCACTGACGATCTGCGGGTGAAGACCGAATAAAGCCTACGGGAAGTGGAACGTGGAACTTCGCGGCCGCAAATCCTAATTACTAAGTTCCAATTTCGCTATTAAATTGCAACAAATTCACTGGTGTTCAACCCCGTAATCAGCAAATGGAGTCAAGAAGGCAACGGGTACTAGAGAGGACCCGCAAGGGGGTAAAGTCCAATCCGTAGCACTGTAAATGCAAACACACCACTCTCCCGATAATAAAAGGGCAACTGATGTTAGGTATTAGAATTAATAGTACAACATTCTCAAGCTTGCAAATTGGCAATATCAAATACTTGTTTTCATGTTTAATTTCCATGGTATATCGATCAATGTGTTAATACATATAATGGAACTTGCATGGACTAGAATATCATATTTACAGCTTTATCAATATTGCATTATGTCTGGAATGTGGGTCCGATCGTAACACGTAATTGAAACCTGTAAGACTTTTTGAAATCCCACCTTCATTTTTCAGTGACGTAATGATGACAATCTCTGTTGCCAATGGCTCCATCTAAACCCGTAACTACGGATTTGACTAATTGATCACAGCAGTGCATTCGACAAATGGTTTACGGCTTTACTTCTCAAGCCCGTAACTCGCGACCTGCTCGAATTTAATAGCTCTGTAACTATGCCAGTTTTGAGCCTGCAGCCATTGCGGGTATCACGTTGCAAATACGGGCTTCAGATTTAATGGGGCTATAAGTGAAGCAAATAGCTCATAACAAGAAGGAGGATATCTTAACAAAATAGGGAGATAAGTGGTGTAAATAGAGGGTGTGACTATGATTCAACTATAGCACTATTCAGCCAAATGAAATAACTTTTTCTAATTAGATACCTCCTTTTTTCAAATGGGCGAAAATAAGGCCATTATGTAATATTCCTTCCACTATAGTCCAATATGTTCTGGATGTAGGTTTACAAGAACAGTTCACACCACTCTACAACAAGTAACTGTTCCATGTGAGTATGACAAATTATTTCCAGTGAACAGTAAAAGGTGATAATGTACACATGCTAGCATCTTTGGTCATATCAAAACCAGCTGTAACAAATCTTTATTTCCAGGTACTTCAGAGTTCGAATTTCATCTCCCAACGCACCTGTCATCAGTCTTTTTTTCTCATAAACTGTTCTTTTGCAGCTTCTTTATAGGTTTGCATCACATCAGATTACTAAAATCTAAACCAAGCCATCATGTTTTCTTTGACTATTAATTTAGTTTTCCCAGCTATTATTGACCATAATCTATTTTTTTCTTGAAATATATATACTGTTTATTGATGGCTACGGAATGAAGAGCGAGGCACTTGTGGGCATATTTGTGTGTCCCAGCTCAACTTCCCAGAATGCAGTGTAATAACTGTTTTTCTCGGAACTCTGAGCTGGAAGCAGGTTTTTTAACTTGCTTTAGACATTCAAGTGTGAACACAGATGTACTTTTTATTTACTATATATATATATATATATATATATATATATATATATATATATATATATATATATATATAGTGGTATAGTGGACCCTTGGTACCAAACTCCCATAAGGAGTCATGTAAATTGGTTTTAGATGCGTTGAATATCGTAATCAACTAATTTGGAGGTAGTGGAATACAGAGGGTCCACTGTATATATATATATATATATATATATATATATATATATATATATTGTATTTATTTACATGTCAGAAGTGATAAATAATACAATAAGTACTGAAAAAAATGTGCTATGACAGGGTAATTGAATTAAATGTAGTGCTATGGCAAGTAAGTACAGGCACAATTGGTAAAATATTCCCAGGTGTTGACTTAAATTACAATTAGTGATCTTTATATCCTCACACAGTACCAGCTCTGCATTTACAATATCAAAACGCCATTCCCCAGTGCCGATATCTGGCTTTCATAAAGCCTGCCTGCTTAATTTCTGGCACAAGACACATAAAATTAAGCTTTAGGCAAGTAATTAAAACTCGGGTTTGCCCAATTAGGCAACTAATTGGCAGAACAGGCTCATTTAATTACCTTTTTTTTTACAATCTCACAAACTGCAATGTTTTCATTCAGCATGTGAAATGATGTCAATGTAAATAAATCTAGACTCCTTGGCATGATTGGACAATCAACTATAAAACACGTCTCTGGAAGAATTCTGAAAGGTCCCTGTTGGTAAACCAATTTACAGCTGCAAATATACCCTAATTGCTCTGAATATGGCAAATAGCTTCTTTACTTGGACAGAAATGTTTAGCAGCTTCCACTGAGACAATAAAGTTTGGGGAAGGCAGATTACCAAAGTAAAGAATGTGTCCCTAAAGAAATGTATAATCTTTATAATACACAGCAATTTAACTCACGTGATAGTTGTAGGAGGCTTATATGGCATCATTAACATTAAATATTTGTTATTTGATAAAGTAATTATCATATGGAAATTGGATGCATTAAAATATGTATGTGCTTTATATTATTAGTTGTTTCTTCAATGTATTCAGGATTTTTTTTTTAATAAAGAGACAAGGTTTTATACAGTGAAAGGATGTAAGAGCCCTGCTTATAATCTAAGGAGGATGTGCACATGCGTTAATATTTTAAGTTGATTATTATTATTATTATCTTTTATATGTAAGACACCAACATATTCCCTAGTGCTGTACAGGGGTTAAGTACATGGCGAAAACAAAATTAACACATAGCAAAGAATGGAGAACCCTGTTTTTAAGCTTAAAATAAAAAAAAAAAAAACCTGCACTTGTTATCCAGTGATATTTACAAGTATATTATTATTGGATAAAGATGGCTTCTCTAGATGAGTTTATTATTATTTGGTCATGCAAAAGTACATTCTCAGTTTGATTACACATTGACTATTTTAAATTCCCTTTCATCTTAGTCAATCATTATTATTATTAGAACTAACTAATGGAATAACGTGGCTTTTACATTACATCATTCTTGGTCATCTTTACATATTGGGTGGTCATTCCCTTTTCTGGAATCTTTTTTTCCATATATAAGGGTCCTGACATTGATCAAGCACAAGCTTCTTAAATGAAAAAGTCATATATACAATTTTAACGAACATAGTAGTTTCAAATAAATAGGCCTGATGCACAACACTAGATCACGTTGAAGTCCAAAATAAACATTTTCACACAACACTCAATTGCTTCACTCTTTAAACCTTTTTAACAAGATATTAAGACCCCTTTCATCCTCCCAAAACAACAAAACTATGAATATTATTGGAAAAAAATGTGTCAAGCTTAACTTAATTACAGAAGTATAGCAGATAAGGTCCTCATAATATAACCTTAATTGTTATTATTGTAACATTTGCATTTTTTATCATTTTAATACTCTACTGCCTCTGGATACCGTATTTAGAATTTTCCTTAAAGCCAAGTCATCAGGTTATCTTCATTGCAGGTTGCCATCTATGATTCTCTTGAACATTGATTCTTAACATGCCATTTCGAATAATATATTTGATTAGAGTGGATAAAGGAACCTAACTATGTGGTCTGAAACATAACACAGAAGTAGCTCCTTTTTGGCCATCACAAGAAATAATTAGTAAACTGTGTCATTAATTAACATGCCATGCCATTATTTAGCATATTATGCCACTGAAAGAAAATTCTGCATATTTCTATATTTATTTAATTGACAAAACATAGCTAGTGCAATTTAAGTTTCATTAAAAATGTTCTTTCAAAAGAACCAATAAATATAAACTTTACAGGCCTATATAAAGAGATCCTGATTTTTTTGCATTACTTACATGACAAAATTGTTAAAAGGACATCGCTAAGTAGTACTACTATGCTGCAAAAATGAAGCTGAGCAAATATAAAATTTCTTTACACATTTATTAGATTTAAATGTCAGCCTAAAGAGATAATGGTAAAGAAGGCTTAAATAATAATAATAGTAAGTTGCTTAAAAGTCTTTGTGACATTGTCCATTTAAAAGTATGTCTTTTGGTGATGATTTCACATTTACAATAGATATATGTGAGTTTGTAATTTGCTAAAGAGGGTTATGCTAACAATTTGAAACCCTTCAATCATGCTTTCCTCACCAGAGCAATGTGCATTTTAAATAATCCCATTTTAAAGTGTTTTTTAAAGGATTTCTCACTAATAGGGCCCACTGGTATCAAACATTTTAACAAACTCTTAGGCCAGCCAGCTGTAGGAAGAAGTTTTCTGCAGGTTGGACAATCTGTTAATGATCTTGTGCCCCTCTGAATTTAGTCCTTGCACTAACGACAAAATTTAAGTACTGCGGATGGCAAAAACGTTATTGTTAGACAGGCAATTACATACTTCCAAAGTTCTTCATCACGAAAAAACAGATGTTTTCTCTTTTATAGAAAGCAGACCCAGACCTCCATTTAATTATCATGTAGCTGTCAGAAACAAGTGAAATTATGAATGACCGCACAAGATGGCCGAAACCCTTACACACAGTTTCCTCTTCACCATCCCCACATAAAAAGTTTTATAGCTCCTCAAAGAGAGGTGGTTCATATACCTTAGCAGGCTTAATCATTCTCTAATACCAATGTGAGCACACCTGTGGCATTCAGCCTTGTGAAAATGGCAGACACAGTCTGGGACACTGATTCTCTTCTGTTATTACAAGTCTCCATCTAAATACTGCACAGACTCGGGGGACAGCAGAGGTTCATTTTCAGTCAATCAGTCATTCTAATTAGGCTATGTATAGACGTTTATGAGCACATATCTAGTGGAAATTATGGCTCAGTGTCATACTAAGAAAACCTGCCTATTTTTTTGCAGTAAGGAAACAGTTATATTTCCACTCTTGGTTGCATTTTGACACTTTTTGGTAAGGCCCAATTATAACTCAATGGTATATATGTCACTGGGAGAAATGGTGTTTTTTAAATTCACAGTAATTTGGTACAACAAAACTCAATCATGAGTCTGTTAGTAAAATCCATCAATGTGCTGGTCGTCTTAGAACATGCCAGATGCATTAATTTTCAGCAATGTTGGGATGAGGTCAGTTTACTTGTTCTCACTACCTCAGAGTTTTGACAGTATTAACCGAAATTGTTTAATTTTTACTGAAACAAGGGAAACGTCCATTTCAAGTATTCTGCATTTAGGAATAAAAATGTGATTTGATTATTGTATAAAGTTTCTTAACTTAGGTAGACTGGACACAATTGTTGAACAACAAGTGACACGAGCGATGCTCTTCCTGGTTGATTCTGGTCCAAGCACTCACTTGACATGAGTGAGTTATTTTTGGCTATAAAGCTGTATAGTAGTTTAAAGATACAAAGTATCCTTTTCTTGGAAATATCATTAAAAAGGCTATTTGGGAGCTGAGGATATTTGGATAAACTTGACAGCTCATCGGACAAGAAAAGCCCTTTTGTTCAGACATGGAAAGAAAGACCCATTACATTAGCATAGGATCACTGGAAAAAATCCAGTATAAACTGAGGACCAACTAGAAAAAAAATATTAAAAGTGCCTGTAAGGTCCTGACATTAGATCAGATGTTTATTATTTTTTCTTATAGGGATTTGCACTGGTGGGCATCCTGAAGAGTAATTTTATACTGCCAAGAGGTATCATAGTGACAGCATCAATGGACACAAAAGGGACACTGTAATCCAGAGCCTACCATTTCAACCATGACATTATAAGTTCTAGCGCGGAGTGTCACTATGCAGAAGTGTTCCTGACTCATTAGAATGTTGACTCTTCATCCTATGCTTTTGCTCACCAATGGAAAACATTTTTGGTAGAAATGAATAAAATAAAAAATCAACAACAAAAATTATAAATGTAAAAAACAAAAAACAATATATAAATAAATATATATATATATATCTTGCAATCCACTAATACTTGTTTCACATTCTGAGTGTTGCAAGCTTAACTACCCAGTGGTGCCAATCAGAGGATGCACCATGAAAGCTTCTAAACTGTTCATAAGCAAAGTTTTTATAAGCAAAAGTCACTAGGCGGGAATCGCCCAAGCATTCAAATGTTGTGGGGGCGCATAAGGATACAGAAATATAAATAATCCAACCATGCTGCCACCCAAGGTATATAGAAATAATGGCTATTCTATTTAAAATGTTGGGTCATGCTATGATTTTGTATAACTCCCAGCAATGACTAATAGTGGGTCATTCCCTGTGGAAGGAATATTCTATTTCCTAATAGTATAGCTTCAAAAGCATTATAAGAGTGAGGATTGAATGAAAAACATGGTGACCTTGGCAGTGGTTGCTTGTCCTTGGCACTCTATAAGTATTTGCTAAAATAACATTTTTTATTATTCTTTATGGTTGCTGGTAAATGGATTCATCTACATTACTAAGGAATAGAACATGAAAATCTGTAATTGCTGCTTTCATTCCCACTTCTGCTACCCCAATTTGCAAGTGTGATTTACTCATCTACTTGGAAGCTACCAGATGAGTAAGCCGCCTAATTTAAGTGGTTTAGTTTGATGCCTTTAAAAAGTGATTTCTTTAATGGTGCTATCAACAATAAAACAAACTGTACATTGAGCTAATTTTTAGGTCATGTAATTAACAGAGTGTGGTTTAAATATTGCAAATTTAAAGAGGAGGTGGGTTGCTTGAAAATCCCAAGATTGCGGTACAGACACTTCACAACTCCACCGTGCCTTAATTAAAAAAAAACAAAAAAAAAACAGTTTTCCTTTGCCAAGCCAATCAGGACCTGCACATATGTACTGGTTGTATTGCTGGTAATGGTTGTGCACCTCTTTGCAATATGGTAAAGCGAAACGTATATCAAGTATGTTCCCCAGAGCATAGCCACACCTGTAGACACTTGCAGTTTTAACATGGATATTAAACACTATCAGCCTTATTAAATTGCGATTCGGCCATTTGAATAGGGCTCTATATAAGCACAGAGCATATTTTTTTTAACATACGTTTTTAGTTAGTGAAGACCTTTCTTTTGGATAGAAGTTCACTAACTAAAAACTTCTGTAAAAATATATGCTATGTGCTTAAATAGAGACTTTTTCAATTTGCCGAATCGCAATTTAATAAAGCTGCTAGTATTTCTCAACTTCCCATTTTCATTTTTTTTTTTTGGTACATGTGGCTTTGTTATTCAGGAAGACAGTAGATGCTATCTGTGTAATGTTGACATTTAAGTGTGCAAAGCATTAAATGCACTTATCTGATTGATCTACTGCAGTGAAATACAATATATGTCAATGTTTTAAAAACATATTGTACATCATTTTCTCAGATACTTTGAAATGACTACAGAAAAACAGAAACAATGACAGCTTCTGAAATATAAGATATTTTCATCACTCCCATTTGCTAGCAATCACTGCAGCCGCACTGTTCGATAGTCTTCTAATGCAAAATGACAACACTTATTGTAAAACTCAGTTTTTTACTCATACAGTTGCTTCTGGAAATATAAATCAAATTTGTTGACCTTCCATAAATAGTTGGCACTTGTCTAATTAAACACTTTTTCCACAAACCTGCATTCACATCCTGACAACATCATGGTAAACATATTTACTGGTGTAATTATGATTCGCAACAGGATGGAAACAAAATCACCTGATAGGACTCATTTTGAGGACTTTATTTTGAGGACGTCAATCTTCCTTTCACATGTTCAGTTGTATTTTGCATTAGGGAATTAAGGGTATTCTTTGACTCTGAAAAATAAATACTAATGGATTGAATGTTATTTTCCAAGTTAAATAAATGCATTGTTTTGTGCCATGTGTGGGACAGCCCATTTGTTTCTATGTAATCTGTAATGCAGGTTGCCATCTTATAATGCCGTGGACTCACAGCTGTTGCATCAAGGACTAGAAACTCCTTTGGGTTGTATGTAATTTTATGAACACATGTTGTTTGGATTCTGGTGACTAATCAATGCACCCTTATTGGTGTATGGCGACTGTTTGGTAGCTGATGTCCTCATATGCCTCCAGTACATATCCCAATGAGTTTGAATTGTTCTGTAATAAACTCTACTTAACATAGTCATTATTTATAGTGAGTAAAAATATTGATCACTTGACCGAGTCAGTCAGACCCATCAATTGTCTTGTCTGAACCATGGGATCTCAGTCTCAGTCTTCCAGGCCATGTAAAATACATATTTCTAATATACTGGGTATAGATATACTTATACTGCGATTTGTAATGTATTCCCATAGCACTGCAAACATTTTAAATATGTGTTTCTGTCAGGAACAAGGGGCCTTATTCAATTGCACGCCCGCAGATTGCATTGTACAGGCTTGAGATTTGCAACAATTACAGAGCGATTCAATTGAACAATCCCGCAACTAACGGACAGAAACCGTAAACCATGCAATGGTATGTAGCATTTCATAGTGTGATCATGATCAATAAAGCAAGGCCGTAACTCCAGATTTAGAAATAGCCAATAGAAAATGAGATTGTCATCATTACGTCAATAAAACATGGAGGTAAAATGTCAATCAATTAGTATTTAGGGGTCCGATATGTGATGAGACTCTCAATCCCGCAATGTACAAAATAATAAAAATGAATGAAGGAAATGTTGTAGTCCATGTGGGTGGCCTGATATGTATTAACTCCTTGATTCCCGAGATTAATATAACACCGAAATGACACATAAAAAATAAAAAAAATTATCGCAGATATGCAAGGTTTAGTCTGTTGTACAATTAATTCTGATGTATTTCATCACTTTCCCCGTCTTTTAAAGTGCAGTATTGTTTAACCCCTTTGAAAGTCCTACCTGCTACCTGTAGGATTTTTTTCTACATTTTCCATTTATGGGTGGGAAAATATTTGCGACCCTTGAGGAATTGTAGCAATTGAATAGCGATTTGCGATTTTAGCGATTGTAACTTGCGGGCTTGAAAGATCAAAGGCTTAGATGGGTTATAAGTTACGATTATTGACAACCACAGGGATTTTCAGTCTATAACCCGTAGGTTGTTTTCGGTTCACTAAAGGACCCCAATTGAATAGCAAATGAGTTTACAGGCTTCATTACGGACTCCCGTAAATAACAATAGCTGGATTGAATTGAGGCCAAGGTGTCGGGAATAAGTTTATGATTATCGGTTTCTCACATTTTTGTATATATCTACTGATCTTACCAAACCTTTCATTTTTGCTTTATTTCTGACTATGCATATATAAAGTAGATGCACTAAGCTTTACTGGCCCAGTTAATCCTGCAATTTTTCCCATCCCAAATAGACACTGTAACCTTAAAGGACACAGTATTTTACTCTTTTCCATAAGCCCCAATCACATCAAAATGATTTCCCAAATTCTTCTGGAAGCTTTTTCTCAGTGTCCAGGACAAGGGGTATGCATAATGTAGTATAACATCCTCATAGTTAGTACAAATAATGTGTTTGCTTTAAAAAAATATGTGTGTTCCTATTGGGTCACTACAATTTTGACAAGAATGGCAGAATCTCCTGTCTTTCAGATACAAAATTGGTTTGTTGTAAGACATACCTTGACTTCTTTTAAATGTAAGGAAATGAGACGGGATCTCTTTACAAGAGGAAGAATAAGATGGTAGTTGCTGATTTAATGAAAAGTTTTGAGTTTCTGCTCCTCTCACACCGACAGGCAGACTGCACTATTACAATAAGCCAGGCTTGTTCTTTTGTGTAGAGGCCGAATGACATTCTAGTGATTTAGTGATAGATTATGTTTACTTGAAATTAGACAATTTCTTCTTATATTTTCGTCTCCTCTTTGAGTTATCTGCTATTACTGCCAACATCAGGAAACCATTAGAGGCATCATCTGTAAAACATAGCATTCAGCAATTGCGGTTACATTACTGAGATATCTGAAGGCACAATACCAAGTAGGTGGCAACAAATTGTAGGCAATTTAATAAATCAGTATTTTTTCTTAAAATAACCTTACAATCTTAGACATAAATATTTAACATATTTATTTCACTTAAAATGAAAGAAATCGTGCACTGTTCTCAAATTGGTATATGTATAGTGTTTTCATAGTTTGATCCAAACTTGTCCTGATTAGAGAGAAATAAAGAATTCTCTGCATGTGCAGATCATACAAAGAAAGCATCCAGAGAATATTAGCTTATTATATTTACTTTTATTCCAAGTATTTTTTATTAGCTTTCGTAGACAACAAAAACAAAGTAATGTAACCTATTATGTTATTAAATATTCTATATATCGTATTGGTCTGAATATAAGCCGCACCCGCATGTAAGCCGCACTTGTAAAATTCAAGGGGGAAAAATAGGGGGAAAAACAGTGATTGCTAGCAAATGGATAGTAATTGGAGAAAAAGACTCTTCAAGTGATCAGCCATTGCAAGAAACAGGCTTTCTAATCAGTATTGTAACTTCTTTTGCAGGTTACAGGCCTTACAGGATGTTAGAATCACTAAAACCGTAAATCGCTATTCAATTGCTACAATACCGCAGTCTCAAGCACGCAAATCGGCACCCTTAACTCGCAAATCGCCAGTAAGTTTACATTCGCGAATAGAAGCCGCACACATAACTCGCAAGCTCGCAAATCGGCAGTGATTTTTTTTACGGGCGCGAATATAAGCCACACCCGTAACTCGCAAACTCAAAAATTGGAAAAAAGGTGCAGCTTATATTCGGACCAATACTGTATGTTTTACCAGATTACATAAATGAATTAAATATGTATAAACACATAAATGAGTACAGGATGACACAAATATGATGATGTAGTGTATATAATGAATTAAATATACTTTTGCTTATTTTATTTACATAAACAATATCATCAACAATCAAAAGCACATTTATTCATTTTATAACTACTATACTATGATATAATTAAATTATGACATTTATTTTAATTACTTTTAATTAAATAGAAATTAATCTTTGTCTTCATTTACCCCACTATCTTGTAACTGATCTTACTGATCCAATTTTATACCCACATGAAACACATGCACTCTTACACCAGCTGACTTTTTACAGTTAACTTGGTTTTATCTGATAAATCTCTTGTTAAAGGCATATCTAAGTTTCATGGATTATGAATGCATCTGAGGAGAATCAGTAGTGTATAAAAAAACATTTTTTGCATGAAAAAATATCGAAATAAACATTTATAAACTCACCCTGATGTTTGCTAAATCTCTTGAGTTTGCAATCAGTTACTTTTGTGAATTGGCACCCCTGAAAATCCCTGCTAAAATTAGCATAAAATTCCTAATTTATTTTGGCCAATCACAGACAGCTAATACATTTTTAATACACTGTAATAATTAATAATGGCAGGAAGGAATAATGGGACGTGTAGTCCCCTTGTAGAAGTATGTAAGAGGAGTCAGACACTGATCTGTAGATCTTTGCATAGAGCTGCTGCTGGTTTGAAGGAATGGTTAAAACCTGTACCCTAATGCAGTGTTTCTATTGGTAGGTACAATGTGCCTATGTAAGCAGCTCTGGGGTGTGGGAAACAAGTTTTATTTTTAAATAAAATATTTCTGTATGTGTATAGAATGATTCAATGTAATGTGTATTTTTTTTTATATAAGCAGCATGTGTTAGATTAGAAAAAGTAAAAACAGGGAAACTTAGATATGTATTTAAGTATTTTCTAGATCACTGGAAGAGATACTAAATGTATTACTCTGTCAAGAATGCTTCTTTACTTACTGAGCAGTTCATATCTGGCAGTGGTTTCAGGAATATTATTTTCAGTATGTACTAAAAGTTGCTGATATTTATTCTCCTGAATACATTTTCGAAGTATTGTTTCAAAATTAATTTCTTATGAAGAGAATCTCAATGCATGAGAAAAACCTTATTAAACATCTTTTATCTTCATAAGGCTTACCTCTTAAAGTTTGGAACTGGGGTAATCGTTTCTTCTACGTTCTAAATTCTCATGATCAACATCCTTTATGGCTTTAGTGTGTGAACCAGTATTTTCATAATCAATGTACTCTTTGCAAAGTTATGGTGAATATTTGGCTCTATAAATAAATAATCAGAATTTATATTACTGCTAAGCACTGCTATAGTATTTTCAGCAGGTTGAGAACAGTTCTGATATTTTCTTTGAGATTTGCCTGTATCTCAAATAGTAGGACGGTTATTAAATTAGTCCAGTAAACATCGACGCAGATGACTTGCGGGGTAAGCAGCAGGACGTCTGAAAAATGCCTACGGGACAGGGTATGTTGAACTGCGCGGCCACAAATCCTTTGTTCTCTCAAGCCCGTAACCGCTACTTGTTCAATTCAGCTATGAAATTGCAACAAAGTCACCCACGAGCTAGCCCGTAACACGCAAATGGAGCCCAAAGCCCAAAGTATGCCCGAGAGCACCTGCAAGGGGGGTAAAGACCAATCCGTAGCACTTTAAATGCAAATAGTAACATACTACTGTACATTTCTTAAAAGGGAAAGTGATGTTAGGTCTGGAAATCGGCACCGAAAAATACTTTATTTTATGTTTATATTTTGTGTTATATCGACCCCTGCAATCAATGTGTTAATACATATACTGTAACTCTCGTGTAATAGAATATCATATTTACGGCTTTATTTATATAGCATTATATCTGGACTGTGGGTCTGATTGCAGACTGGAATTGAAGCACATAGGACTTCGAAATCTACCCTCCCCTTTTTCAGTGACGTAACGCTGATGATCTCTTTTTCCATTGGCTACGTCTAAACCCGTAACTACAGTCTGCACAAATTGATCTTCCGCACAGCTGCAAATCCATCGTTCTACGAACATGCTATGATTTTAGACTCAAACCCGTAGCTCGCAGCCCCTTCCAACTTAATGGCACCGTAAAGCAGACAAATTTCAAACCCACTGCCGTTATGGGGCTCCCGTTGGACTAACGGTCTTCTATTTTAATGTGGCTATTGGTTTTCAATTTGAAACCTCTAGTGCAGACCATTTAAAATATCTACATATAAACCTCTGCTATGGGAAAAAATAGTGTTTCTTGAAATACAAATTTGCATCCAAGCCCTTGTGAATGTTTTTGTTTCTTCCTACATACCCTGTGGAGTCTTAGAAGTTTCTGGATGTCACTGGGAATATAATATATCTCTGTATCTCTTTACCTTTATGTACTTTATTTTATTAAGACGTGCTCTGTTGTTTTCTGCCTAAATCATACAATTTTTACCTGTTTAGGTCTTCCCTCTGTAGCTCATACAGATCATAGATACACAGACTATGAAGCGCAGAGTTTCAAATTAGCCTGTCACTGTCTTCGTGAGCTGCAGAGGGGAGTCACCAGTTAGGATCTAATTGTAAGATATTAGGCACTTCTTAATAAAATAAAGTACACAAAAGTAAAGAGATATCTATATATATTATATTCCTAGTGAAATCCTGAAACCTTCCATGTTACTTTAGACTAACCAGCTAACTAAATAAATATATCAGCTAAAAGGATCTATTCAAACAAAATATTTGGTCTAAATTTCAATCATAGTTTAATTATTTTAGCACTATATGAAACTGAATACAGCCTTATTAAATTTGCTTTCATTGTATTCCTAGTACAGTCGACTCTCAGTTATGCAGCACCCACAGGGATTGGTAGATGCCGGATAAATGTAGTTTCTGGTAGCTTGAGAGTTACATATAAAAGAGGCCTAGGTTAGCTGCACATAGGATCCTCTGCTAAGTATATTTGTCAGTGAGGGCTGTTCTAGCAGCAGCAGCTTTCACTCCTCACTTACACACAGGTACGTTTGGCTGGAGGGTGCAGTGTTGAACCCGGGTAATGTAACGCCAACACTGCACTGGCTCAGTTACTCATGCCTGAGACATTCAGTGGATGACATCTAGGTGCCTGTAAGCATTTTGTGGCTTGCCATTTGTTCGGCCCTGTAAAATGTTATTTTATTTAAAGTACAGTATTCCATTTTTTTTCTGGTTGCTTGAGAGTTCTGGTTAACTGAGAGTCTACTGTATATGAGTACTTCCAAAGCATGAAACGCATTAAGCTTTTTGCCATGTTTATTTAACTATACCATTTTTGTAGACATTTTTTATTTGCCATTACATTTTGCTAGTAATTACTTATTATAAACAATCTTCCGATGCCAAAAGGCATTTGATTTAATGTTTTTTCATCAAGAATAATATTTTTTTATTTTTATTTAAAAATCTTCCGTGTAGAAAAATGCCTAGTACTACAAAGTTTACATACTAACAGGAATATGCTCGTTAGCACTATATCAATATATTTTTTATTTTATCATAGTCTAAAACAGTTGCTGAAATTGTTGTGTTAAGACATTCTTGAATTTGTATATTCTTGTTATTTGCTTGTACCAAAACTAGAATATATTACCACAAATACTAAATCGAGTGATGAATGATACAGCCTAAGGACTTAAATATTGGGACGTAAATCATCTTTTCTAGCACACAGCATAAGTCAAGAGAAATCATTTGTCTGCTTGCATAGTTTTTGCAAAATGTAAGCAATGAAGTCATGTAATATTGCCAATTAGTATTCGTTTTGTTGCAGGTGTATTAGTGAAGTTAATGCACATATGACTGGTGGCACACAGCAGGCTTTTTAAATAGCTTGTTAAAATGCCTGCCATTCAATATAGCCTGTTACAGAAACCCTGGGAGCTTCTGCTGAGAATGAGCAAGTAGCAAGTTTTATACATTTGTGTAGATGTGGTGGTGAGTGTAACATTTAGTACACTGGCACTGAATCAATCAACACACTATAGTACAGTAAGTCATGTGCGACTTAACCACAGATTTTTCTTGTTCAGATTAGGTAACCTCACTATAAAACTCAGATAGTGCATCAAAAGTCGGTGTGGGTGTTGTAGTAGCTATTGTTTTATAGGTGTTAGCCACATAGAGCTGGATATAGTCAAAAACACCTCTTCTGCAGAGTTGGATGTGTATTGCTTTAACTAACTATATAATCACACACACACATAATGCATCATGCCCTAAACACATGGCTCTCAATATATCTTTATGTGCTCTGCCTGTATGCTCATAACACTACAGACATTAAAGCATACTCCAGCTCCTTCCCAAAACAAAATCTGAAACCTATTTAATGAGGGTGCTTTTATATTTTCATTAGAGGGCAATTTAAATCTGGAAGAAAAAGAGAATTTTCTCCGTTCTGGAATGTCCTTGTGTTCTCTTTTATGACTGGTAATGTTCATGTGTTATCTATAGCTTACAATGAAAACGTTATATTTCAGTATTTTACGTTTTTTTGAAACGTCAAGTGATGCTAAATCAGTTCAACTGATTATAAGAGAAAAGACAAATTGTGCTATTGTGTAGCTACTTTATATTCTGATTTAGATTTTTTATATATTATACATTTTTAGATTTATATTATTAATTTTTATCACATACATTCATTGTCCTTATATACATTTTTATATATGATATTTAATTCATTTACTATGAGTATCTATAATTATGGTGCAAATCACATACATAATTGTGAGCATGTGAGCCATTGCTAATGCCTGCGGGCTCGCGCAGCAAGCCTGCGGCCCTCCTTGCCAGCAACTGCGACCCTCGCAAAATTTACGTTGTTACGCAAGGAAAATACAAGACACGTTACGACCAATTACGACCTCGTCCGCAACACGCGCACATGAAAACATGAAAAATACAACAAATACACACAACAAATACATAAAAAGCTTACTTACAGGAAGAGGGAGCATCGAGGACCTCGAAAACTAAAGTTACACCTCAATTTAACTCAAATTAAAAGAGTTTAGACACTAAAAAATTCTCTAAGCGAGAGAAAAAATGGCAGGCGAAAAAAAACGAAAACGAGGCTACAGCAGTCTAAAGACACAAAACACCACCAAACACCTACGTATTTGCAGAAAAACACCTACAAGATTAAAAAACAAGGACGCAACCCGCGCGACCCCAAAACAATTACAAACACAATAAATACAACCAACAAACACATAAAAAGGTTGCTAACAGCAAGGGGGGGGGCACCCTGACCTCTGCAAGCGAAGTTACACCTCTATTTAAGCACACATTTCGGAGTTTATAGACCCGAAAATCACCTAAGCGAGAGAAAAAATGGCCGCCGAACAAAACGAAAACGAGGCTAAAGGTCCCTAAACACGCAAAACACCACCATAAACACGTCAAACAGCTACGGATATTCCGAAAAAGTCGCACGACATAGAAAACGAAGGACGCTAAATCAGCCACATTATATACACCAAACACCATTAGTCCACTTACAATTTCATTGCCATCATTTTTTGACGGGCAATTCGCTAGTATAATATAAACACAGAAAGCTTATTCATTCCAACCATGATAAACTAGATCACACCAGATTTTTACGATATATTGTTTGAGTACAAGAGAGTCAGTCATAATTACGTTGGGAAAATAATAACCTAGTGTTTAATTAGCAAAAAGAAATAGTGATGCCTCTTATGGACAGTTGAGGAGCCCATGATAGTTTGATGGAAATGTTATGATTGAGAGATGAACATTTATATTTCTGGAGAGCAATAGTATCTATTGATGCTTGCAGCTTGCTACTGGGCCGGTGAGAGGGGAGAATTGTTATGTCAGTTTAAGTCAGATCCAATTATTTAACAAAGCCCACTGATTTTTCACTATTCCCTCTTCCTCCCCTCCCTTCACTGATAGATAAAAATGCAGCCTTATTATCCAACTCTCAGGAAGTTATGTGATAAACTCAATATTATATTCTGTATTCATAATTAGATTCTTCAAAAATTCTAAATGTTCTCTAAAAGTGTTTTTATGTCCATGACTTACACAGCTGATAATGTTGCTAGTTTCTTACATACTTCATAACCAAGTGTATTTTTTCTTGAACTACAGTGATCCTTAAAATGTTTGATGGACATTAACAAACTTGCAGGCTGGCTGGGAGCCAAGAGACAGGAGAACTTGGACCAGCCATGGAAAATAATGCTAATGGACAGAGGGAAGGTTCATTGTGGCAAGCTATAAATATTCCAATCTTGTGGTTTCTATTTATACCGAAAACGTGTATAATTAATCAGTATATTAAATATAATTCAATAATGAAAATAATGATACATTTTGTGTTTTTATGGAATTTAAAATGTATAACTTATTTATTAATGTATTCATTTATTAAAATTAATTATAATAGTGGGAATAGGTACTTTTCAAGGCTTCAGCCCATGGTGACCCACACATTGGCTTATTGAATCTCCCCCTAGATCCTGTATTAGTTATCTCAAAGGATGTAATCTATATTTTTTTGCTAATTCATGTTTGTATAAACGGTTATGCAGAAATTTTGGTGACTGGTCTTTTAATTGTTCTTTATTCTCAAATACAGATCATAAAACAAAAGAAAACATCATACGTGATGATATAAGTGATAAATAATATAGAATTCGTCCCATTCCTCTAAAGTCGTTTTTGGTTTTGAGAAGCATTTTATTTAGCCGACAGTTTATAGAGAAAAGAAAGGTTTTAATTACATAAACTTTGCAGACCTTTTGCATCTGAAAATAATTAAATGTAATTTTACATCCCTCCCAGGACTAGTTGAGATGAGTCAGTACAGTTAGGAAGCTGAGAGTACAAACATGTAAACAGTGGATAAGTGGCTGTCTAGATCCCACCTCAGAATCACTTTACTGTGAAGAGAAACTGCACGTGCACTCTGCCTGCTGGGCTGCCTCCAAACCATATTGTGTTAGAGCACAGCTACTGGGTAGGAAAGAGACCTCCAAAGAAAGGAGTGGGATTGAACACAAGGAGGTAGAGATGATGACATGTTAATCAGGATTGTTTTATTTCTAAGTGCTCTGTTTTTGTACCACAGAGACATAAAGGACACATGCACAGCATCCCTCTGATTACCGCAGACTGGATCCGTTGGGGGATACGAGAGTGTTCTTGCTTTATATGTCAACTGCCAGAAATATCTGATAAAGGAAAAATAAAAATAGATACCTATTACCGTTTACAATACAATTTAGATATTTTATATTTACAGCAGCAGCCTCATTGCATGGAACTACCCAGAATCCTTAGCTGCACTTGAAACAATGTACTGTATACTGAAATAGGTTTGCTGTCTTGGCTCTTGTTTTATATAGGAATGCTCAGATTGGCCATAACAATGTTGTGTACCGGATCTGAGGATAACACTAGGGGAAAGTCTATCAAATAAGGTATATTTACCTAACTAAAAATTATGAACTTAAAAGTATATGGATGATCTCTGATGTGTAATATCCCTATATATTTATTTACATATTTGTATTTATTTATTTGTATGTACTACACAGTAGAACAGCTATAGCAGACTTCCTGCTGTGTGACTGGGGTAGATCTGAGGTCTGATCTACACCAGTAAGATACCAGAACACACAGCAGGAAGTCTGCTGCAGATGCCCTGCCCATAAGGGGTGGAGCTAAGTAGCACACAACATCAGGCAGAAACCTATAAAAGTAAGAGCTATAATGTATAACTACAAGCGTTCCAACGTTTAAGCATTAAAAATCAAATATACTTGTGCATGTACTTTCATTTTAAACACCATTATTTTTAGTACAGTGGTCCTTTACTTGTACATCAAATATTAAAGTTTCCATATTATATACAGATACACTTATATCACTATGTATTTATATGCATACATTCATTCCTCTTCATACAGTAAATATATATAATCTCCTTCACGGATATCCAAAGATACACATCACAGAATCTGAAGGAGTACACAAAGTCCATCCTGCTTAAACTGTGAATAAATACATAACAACTTATCCTAATATTCCATAATCTCTCCAACAGATTTCCATCTAGAGCCTCTTAATTTCACTCTACGAGACTCTTTTTTGCAATGCAAAGCTTGCTAAAGAAATAAGTCTTTTGTGGGAATATGTTTGTGTTTCCCCTATTAGTACAATAGGCATTTCATATATATACTTAAATCAACACAATATATTTACATTTCTGATGCACATTGTACTGATGTGCAGTACCGACATTTTGTTTGAAAACTCGTAAAATATATCTCCTTACACTGACTTGCTATACAAGCCCCTATTAGCACAATAGTAAATGCTGTATACATTATTGTACACAGGGCAGGTCCATGATCCTTGTGAGGTCTCTCCACGCATCCTTTACTAATGCAGTAAAAAAAAAAATCTGTTTACCTGCCCAGGTGAGCACGTCACGTTATTGTCTCCACTTTAGTAAATAAATAGTACATTTGTGTTGACATTTGTTTGTCTAAATAAAAGTTAAAAAAAATGTTTTTCCTGTTTTTTTAACTTATTTGTAGACATTCAAATGTAAATAGAAATGTAGTATTTATTTACTATACTCTGTACGGCGGAGGGCTTCTATCACTATTTTGCCCACCATAAGGTAATGATGTTGTGTTAAATAGCCTCGGTCAAACCCTTTAGTTTGTAAGTTTACAAGTTCTCAATCTTTTCAAGAACAATGCATTCAAGATTTTAAGCTCAAAGACAGGGCCCTCCACTCTTTGCAATGTGTTAACATAGTTTTTGCCTTGAACTTAACCCATGTATGGCGCTGCAGAGTATGTTGGTGAGTAACAAATAAATCATAATAATAATCTTAAAACAAAACAGGAAATTAAATATTAGGAACTACGGTAACTATTCTAGACCACCAGTATCCGAATACCCCAAAGTGTAAGTAATAGTCAGCCCAGAAGAGGGGTGGGTCCCTGCTGATGCTGTGACTGAGCTGTTATTGATGTGGGGTTCTGCCTGGTAACTAGTGATTAGTGATGTTATCTGATTATCTGATTGGTCAGTAGATTTCATGAAGGCGGGCCCATGCTGTACACACTGGAATGGTGATAAAAAATGTTCATCTGTTGGCCAGCCTGCCCTTTGACTTTTCTCACAGGGTCCTGTAAAGTGGTGCCTTATGTACTACCGCTGTGAGTGGACCTGTCTACTACCTTACAGTAAAGCGGTGCTAACTCAAATTATCTACATAGAACAAATAGCTGTGAGTTGGCAACTTAGTACTGTAATTATATTTCTCCATGTTTGAAACTTGTCAAGAACAAAATAATCCATGTTTGCATGTTCCTACCCATAATCCATAGCTGCATGAGAAATGCTGTGGGAATATAGGCCTCCTACCTGTTTGGAACATACTCAGAATGGCTATTTGTCTCCACTGTACATTTGGGATTCAAACTATTTAGGGCAATAATGGGCAACCTATTTCACTCGAAATGCTGCACCCAGGTCATTAAAATGGCTGCCTAATGCAACTAACCTTTTTTGTTGCAAGTTTAGCACAATTGGTGAAAAAATTGTGGAGAGAATTATTATTATTGGTCTAAAAGGGTATAGATCAATAGTGACAATGTTTTGCAATGGGAGAGAGAGTGATATGCTGGTTGTGGTAGGATAACTTTTACAATGTGCCATTAACCAGGGCATGCTCTTGACCCAAAGGACAGACTGGGGTAGCATCGAAATCGGCCCGAAGAGCTCATGTTGCCACTAGGCAACCATTTGCTCACCACTGACGTAGAGAGTTCATACTTTTGGTGAATCCATTTAATAAGGCATTACTGGTACCAAGCCATTACTGTAGCACTTCTTTAACATAAAAATGGGAAATACTAAAAAACTATTCATATACAGAAAACTTTTCCCCGTAATTTATAAAACTACAATGTTGTAAAATCTGCCCTTTTGCTACATGAGGGAGTCTATATTGCTGCTCTGAGAACGAAAAAATATATATATAAAAAAGGTTTTCCCCTAGCTGAATTCCCACAGTCACCTTCAATAAAACAAAGGCTCTAAGTGCAAAAATGACTGACTGTAGCAAAAATATAAGCTTTTATATAACACTAGAGGTGTGATATACAGGAAACTGTTAAATCCCCTGCATAAACCAAACAATGAGAGAACTTGAAAACAACAGGGTTATTTGTGTGGGTTTTACAAGAACCTTTAAAATCATAATAATTATAGCATGCTCACACTATAGCTAGTCTTGGCCCAGTTGGGTCAGACATAAATGAGGGACCCCCTCACCTTAATACCAAGCAGAGTTTATAAAGGTACAAATTAGTTGCAGTTTCTCCTAATGCTTTTACTTTTAGAAAACTGGAATTCCAGCATGGATAATTTATTTAAACATTAACAATATTAATGTTTAAAAAAGGAAGTTTTAGGCAGTTATTTTTGGTAGCAGTTCACGTTTTTTGGACATGTCTTGTTTGGTGGAGGTAAAGTACAGCTGTCAAAATTCAGGTTTTCTATGATCTTTGCCCAACATGAGCAGAGTTTATGAATTTATTTATGTAAAGGGATTTGACATTTAAAAGGGAAAAAAAAGCATCTTATACTAACATGAACCAACCCTTCATCCTGGCTCCATTCTCCATTTTATTCATTAGATGCCTTTACAAAGCTCTTATCTTTGAATGTTAATACCAGAACTTAGAATATATCAGAGCCACCTTCACTGAGTGCTCATACTCATAAGACAAAATAATGTTCCCAAGAAGAAAACCTGCATTTCTATTGACAGTTGTTAACATGGCACTACAGTAATAAGTGACGTTCATTTGGTCAAAGAGAGTCAATCCAGTTGGATGAGAAGGAAGGTTTTCGATTGACTAAAATCAGCAGCCTAAGCCATCTACATTCAAATACCCCAAAAGATTTCCCTTGCCTCCTATGAGGACATCTAGGTGGACGACTCTGTCAAGCTTGTGCCTAACTATTTAGAACTGCCTCCCTGCCAGAGCTACTCCCACACCTTTAGATGACCTCATGGTGGGTGAAGACGAGATGATCAGCTAAAGACTTTTAATCTGATACTTGAAAATATGTTTAATAAAGAATATAGTTTGTACATTATTATATAGGAATTGTATTAAGGATCATTATCATTAAAGGGAAAGTGTATGGGGTTCCATATATGACACTATGGGTAATAACAAGCATTTTATTAATTAAATGTTAATAAAAATGCATTTTCTTACTGTAAACTTACATGGAAGTTAATAGTTGTTACCTGTCAGCATTTCTTATCCACCTACATAGCATCTCTTATAAATGGCAGTAATTGCAAAAAAAAAATGGTTGTTTTCAATACAATCCATGTTCAAATCCATGCTCCGTAAAGTCTTGACGCAAGCTAAATTCTACACCATTGCTTTATATAATATACTTGCAGTTTGTATAATACAGAGCATTATCAAAATACTGAGTAACCATAACATATATTGTCTGTCCTGCTCTACTACCCTGTCATCAGTTTTTAAAAGCTGCTTCCTAGCTTAGTCCGCACATGTATCTCCTAACTATATAAGTCAATGTTCACAGTGAGCAATTGTCCACTGTACATTTTTGCTGCTAGCCATGCTAGGCAAAGGCCATTATTGGCTTCTTATTCCCATGCACTCTTACAATGAATGAATGAAGCCCTAAGCAGCTGTTCTGTGAACTTGTGACAATGAAATCTATAAAATATTAGCAATTTACAGCAGTTATATAAGTTGCACTGTGACTTATGGTATTCAGTAGGACACGGACAGAAACTGTGCAGTATTATACTGTTCTGGTTCCCATCTTCTTGACAACAAAAATAATAATTGTTTTTCATTTGCTACTTCTTTTGCACTGCCAAGTTGATGAGTCAGAATTAGATTTTATTCATATTTTAATATAATTCATAGCCTTCAGAAACTTATGAGCCATAATAGCAAGAAACAGCATTATATATAACATGCACTTATGATTATGCTTCGAGATTTTAATTGTATTTAGAGATCGAAAAACATATCTATATTTTTAAAAATCATGCACTGGGCGTACAATAACCACATACGGTAGATATAATTGATATACACTTGAAGATTCTTTGTTGTTTTCATATAAAAATGGCATAGTTATTATTATCGTTTATTTATAACATAGTTATTGTTGGTAAGAGACAAGAGTGTGATAAAGTGGAATTCGGGAATACAGAGTGAAGTGCTTTGTGGATCAAGAGTGAGGATATTCTACTAGAGAAGGAAAATAGACTATATTCTGTGGAAGAGGGACATACTTCCTTACTCAAGATGACACACTTTGTGTTACATAGGTAATCTCCATGGGCCATATATGGCCCTTTGGCCACAGTTTGTTAACCACTGATTAAGAATAAAACCCCATAAATTATCCTGTGCCTCAGTAATGAAATCAGCACACTTAGGTGAGTTATTAGCTAATTGTAATAGTTGTAAAAGCAAGTAGCGTGCAATTAGAAGTAATATCATGCTTTTCTTATTGCGTATAAAATGTTTCAGTGATGATAAAGCCAATTAAATACACTGTAAATGGCACATACCATATATGTCCAACTTTTGAAAATAGAAATATAGCACATCAAAACTAAATACCAAAATCACCAAATATCTAATGCTTTTTACTATTGGTTGGACTTGGTGGTCAGGTGGTGTAATTGCTTTTGTCTAGGGACCATTTGAGGATGCAAGCTTTAATTTACTCACAAAGCTATATTATCATATATCTTAGCAACCAATAACTAACCTCTTTGATATCTTTAGAAATATTGTGTTTTTTTGCATGAGTTATCAGCAGCATGTTGTTGTTTTTGTTCTGTCGTGTCCAACTCTTGATGACCATATGGACGCAACACTCCAAGCACATCTGTCTGTGTTTCTGGTTGTGCTTATCCATATGGTTTTCTTTGCAAATATACTGGAGTGGGTTGCCAGTCCCTTCTCCAGTGGACCACAATTTGTCTGACCTCTCAGCTATGATCTGCCCATCTTGGGTGACCCTAGATGGTATAGCTCACAGCTTTATTGAAGTACACAAACCCCTTCACCACGACAAGGTAGCAATCCAGAAGGGGATCAGAAGCATAATTGCCTATAAAACAAATCAGTGAACTCCTTGGTAATGTGAGGAGTTACAACAAGCTTTGCCAAGCTAACTTATTCTGAGAAGATATATCCAGCACAATACTTTATACGCTTTGAGTAAGACTACAAATCACAGGTGCAATGTCTATTTCCTAAATTGGGAATAGATCTTTGGTATATAATAAAAAATTCAAACCAACTTAAAATATTTGTATGATTTATGTATTTTATTGTATTATATGTAATATTGGGCATTGATACAGAAAATAATCTATTAGTGATTTGTATCACTGAATGTTCATTCAGTGATGTCTTAACCATCATGGACTTCATTATAATAGGAAATTGTCATTTATTATTGCGAGACATTCTCAGCCTTATTAAATTGCAATTCGGCCAATTGAAAAGGGTACTATATAAGTACAGAGCATATTTTTTTACAGAAGTTTTTAGTTTGTAAACTTCTATCCAAAAGAACTAAAAACTTCTGTAAAAAAAATATGCTCTGTGCTTATATAGAGCCCTATTCAATTGGCCGAATCGCAATTTAATAAGGCTGTCTGTTTCTAAACATGTAAAAACTATGAAAACATCTTGAAGAAAACAATTCTTTGAGTTAGTAGTGGACAAAAAAACATAACAATCTTCTAACATTTATTTACCGTAAGGTAAATCTGCCATATTACATGCTGTATGTCCTATCTTGGTTTCTGTTACGCTGTTATTGCGTTTTATGTATAATGCTAAGCTAGTGATTCTTTGCTAAAATTTCTGATTTCTCTTTTTCTACCTCTAGGTTTCTGATGAATTGGAGAATGAAAAAATGTGCTTGGACAATAACCAGACAGGAACAGGGAATTGGCTGAAATTTATTCGAGTCGCTTGCTCCTGTGACGAACAAAATTTATCTGTCTGCCATCTAAATGACCAGGTAAAAACGTCCATCTCTTAAATTCATTCTTAAACTGAATTATTATGGATGCTGCTGCTGTTAGACATTTAAAAAATGTTATTTTTGGAAAAAAATGAATCCAATAATGTCTTGGACTAAAAGTTTAATAAATATTATCCCTCATAGGGATACATAGCAGGTAGTTTACCTCTGCACTCTTGTTGAAGTTATTGCCCTGCCTGGAGGGACTGTTCATGGTAGGGTGATTCAACACTTCCATTTCCTTGTACGTTACTTTGTCTCTCCCTAAAGGCTTTGAGACCGGGTGCCCATTATGATTGTGGGTATATGAAGTGGAACCATGTCCACTGGATATTGGACTGAGGCCACAACTCATTTCATGCCGGTCACTGAACAGCTCTTACACAGAAAAGGATTTTTTGATCTCTGCTGACCAGAGCTTGATTCAGCCTACTCAATCACTTTGATTAAACCCAAGTGTTCATTCAAAGGCACACTGATCCAATCACACACACAATTACCAGCCACAACTGTTGATTGGCAAGTAGCCCCTGGTCATGTATAACATAAACATGAAACATTTGCTGATAAAAAACTCTGTGTGTCTGATGCCTGGTCGATTAGCTTCAGTAGTTTATTTAAGCTACAGACTACTTCATAATATATATATATATCCATACAAAAAATCAACCGTTAGGTATACTGCAATAGTTAAAAACAGTCAAAAGAGATTTTTGAAATGTAAAGTTAATTTACTAATTACACTATAAATGATAAACTGAATTTTAAATAATTTTAAAATATAATTATTGTAGTAGATAGATATTTAGCAATGAATGGTTTACATTAAGAAGTCATTTTTCACAATTTTATTCCTGTATCAAAATACATAACAGATATTTCTATACACTGAAGCAATTTTTTTTGCTATTTATGTGTGTAGATTATATTTTTAGGGATAACTAAAAAGATGCAAGTCTCTCTCTCTCTCTCTCTCTCTCTCTCTCTCTCTCTCTCTAATCCGGCACCTAACTAGCCAGGACTCTGAAGCAACCGGCACCGTCATCAATTCCTCATTTTAAAAAAAACTGCCACTAAACTGGCACTATCCGGCACTATTCGGCAGTTCGAGACTGCAAAAAAAAAAAACTAACTTTATTTCTAATTGTTTTTTTCTGGGCCTAAATGGCCCAGATGATGCGCTAATGACTTTTGAGGAGTTGTGGGGGAGGTTTAAGGGACTCCCGATTAACTGTCAACTACACTTATATGGCAATAGGGAGTCCGCGTGGGTGCCAGATAACGGGTTTTTTACTGTATGTATATATATATATATATATATATATATATATATATATATATATATATGTGTGTGTGTAAATGTGTAGGGGTACATTGCCAGATTAGATTATGAAGAGGAAGTACTTGCAGCTTTTCAGAATTTAACAGTTTATTGTATAAAAGAACAAACCAAATTTTGGTTCAGCTTGTAAGTGAGAGGTTATAAATATATATATATATATATATATATATATATATATATATATTTCTATCTATGCAAAAGAATACTTGAATAGGTATGCTTATTTCTTTCTTTTTTAATATTTTAAATGCAACATTTTTGAGGACTGGCTATAGATTGGATATTTCAATATATTACTACTTTGACTTTTATTTTTATGGAATTTATTCCTTTTTGAAGATTTTTGACCACAGGCATAACATAAATGGATGAGCCCACTTAATACATTTTATAGCGAAAAATATCAGAGACTGAGGGATTTTTCATTCTTCTTGTATAAACAAGGAGGCTCAACCAAGGGAGTTGATGTGGTGGGAATCACCTAGCCCAGAGACCCCTTTCTTAATTGCAAAACTGAAAAACCATTGACCACAATCATAGATCCTGGTTTCTGGCGATGAAAAAAAAAATGCGTGAATGGAGATTGATGTTAGTTTTTTCCCCCTGGTAAGAACAGAAGACAGTTGTAGTTAAAAGTTGACAGTGATGGATAGATAGTCTGCGTTCAAGCTGTGGAATAAGTTTGCCTTTGTCTGGAAAACAGCAGTGGAGGGCTCTTATTAGCCAAATAGACATGGCAAATTCAAGAAATGCATTTTGCATAAAATAACTAATTTGATATTTAAGAAAATATAATTCTTATGTTTAATAAAAAAAATACATAATTGTCACACAGTGCCAAAAGAAAAACAAAATCAATAATAAAATATTTAAGCTGATATCTTACTACTTGAACTTGTTTGGAATAGATATAGAACGCATATTAATTAAAGATCCTTATTCATTTTATAGCTTCAAATAATTTAAAATATTAGTTGAAAACTGCGTAAGTATCTATCTGTAATCTTGGAAATTACTTGATTTTGATGGTAGAGCAATAGTAAGCTACAACAGGTTAGTTTTGGTTGCAAAATAGAAGATGCCCCATATGGGCTGCTTTACAGGAATTCTGACAGGGTCAATGAGGTTGACTCCAATACCAAGTGAGTCAGCACTGCCATGAAAGTGTAAACTTGTGAATTTTGCAACACAAAAATGGCAGTTAGTGATGGTCGTATTCCATTACTAATTTGGCTATGCAATATTTGGTGATGTGGAGATATTATATTCCTTTAAGTTAAGTCGTTTCACTGTTTTGTTTCTACCTGTCTCTACTTAGTCAAAAAGCATAATAGTAAAATAACCACAATAAAAAAAAGTGAGCAAAACAGAATATTGTGCTACCAAAACTAAATGTAGGTATGTGCATATTAAAGAATAGGATCCCTTTAAAGTGTTACAGAACACACCAGGCAGTTCACTAGATACAGAAAGTTTTTTAAAGAAAGTTGATTGCTGAATGGTGAAATATATGTTTTATGTGGGAAATCATCATGATAGACTTTCAAGGATTATCACAGTCCATAATATAGTTTAGTGAATCAACCCTTGTGTTTTATATATTTGGATTTTAAAACCCGCTACTCTTTTCTTCTTTGCCATGGAACACATGTGCAATTCAACCCTTTAGAACAAAAAATAAGTAAAAAAAATACCTGAACAAGCAAATTCATAGAACAAGAACACAACAGTTGTGCCAGTGAATCAAGGAAAGATTTAGAAGTCCATATAGTATACATATCAGCCATGGTAACCAATGGTTGGCAATAATAATATGATTTAGTGCAGTGTTTCTCTTGGGATTGGTTCATTGTCGTAGATTAATACAGCACATAAGAATGCACCATCTCAAAACTGGAAGAAATATGAGAGTTAAAAAATATCTGTCTTTCCATTTTGGTTGTCCTTTTTATTAGTGCTGAAATTTGTAGAGGTAAAGTAGTGTTTGATTGACGGGCATATAGCCCACATTTTTTGTCCATCATCTAGCAGAACTGAACAAGATTATTTGTCAACATTTACATCCCAGTCTTTTTAAGGTGTCATATTGTTATTATTTTATTAGTTTTATACTTACATCTGCTATTTAAAGGTAATATATATTTAATTAGACACCTTTTATATATCAGTTAACACTCAGTGAAAATCTCTATGATGTTACTGTGGGCATTGAATTTTTTGGCCTCTTCCACCATTGCCAGTATTTGTAAACTGAGCAAGGAACATAGGGATAAGGAGGTAGACAAGTGCCCTATTAAATTCCAATTTGCAGGAGTTATAGAGCGATTAAATTAGAAAAGGCTGCAACGACATGGCCGGAATCCAAATCCGTAAACCATGCTTCTGCACGTAGCATTTCCGGGCAGGAACACGATAAATTATTCAAATCAATAGTTATGGGTTTAGACAGAGCCAATAGTAAAAGAGGCCGTCATCATTACGTTACTAAAACATGGAGGTTAAATTTCAATCACTTACGGTTTTGCACAAAATCCACAAACATAATATTCTAGTCCATGCAAGTTCTATTATATGTATTAACACATTGATTGCCTGGATCGATATAACATGGAAATAAAACATAGAAAAAAATATTTTTTATTGCAGATTTGTGAACTTGAGAATGTTGTGCTATTAATGCCTTTTATCGATTTCCCTTTAATATAACATACAGTAGTGTGTTTATATTTGCTTTTACAGTGCTACAGACAGATGTTTAAACCCCTTGCAGGTCCTTTCTAGTACCCATAGGATATTTGGCTACATTTGCCATTTATGGGTGTGAAAACAATTGCAGGCTTGAGGACTTGTAGCAATTTAATAGTGATTTGCAATTGTATCATTTAGGGTCTTGAAAGATCAGAGGCTTAGCTGGGTCGGAGTTCTGATTTTGACAGCCCGAGGGATTTTCAGACTGTAACACGCAGATCGTTTGCGGGTAGCTAAAAGAAGCCAATTTAATAGCCGTAACTTTTGCGGGCTCCTTTACGGGCTTCAGGAACTACAAATCGGGGAATATAATAGGGCCCCAAGTAACAGAAACAATGTAGTTCCCAGAACGAATTTAAATATTTTTCATTTTTAAACCATCTCCATATGCATCCACCATTATAATAGCCACATATAACACCCCAGATGAATACCGGTGAACCATTTAACCTCTCAATTTTTAATATAGTAGAAAAATGCAACAAGTCAAAATGTGTAGTTAGAAATAAATAAATAGGGTATGACAAAAATAATCTGTTTTACAAGAATTGATACCTTCTCTAAATAAACATTCATTTTAAACAAGAAAAATACTTTTATATACATGTATTTTAGTATCTCTTGGGCACTCCTTACTTTGAATATACAGTTGGGCAGGACACATATTGAGATAATACTTTTGTTTCAAGCACATAAATGCATAACAACCAAATTCAAGAGACCACAAATATTTGTATGTAGTAGAGAGCAAATGTTAACATTTACCCATCCCAATGGTCTGTGTTTACAGTTTAGCTATGTTGGATAAAATGAAACAGAATTGGCTAATTTATATAATTAGATGGGAAATGGGAAAAAAATTATAATTCTGTTTTTGATTTTTGCAACGTGTGTTGTCGTCACTTCTGGTTTTAAAACATACAGCTCAATGGCTGCCAGAGATGCCAAGATATGCAATCATATAGTGTATTTCTGTTCCTAATCATTTCCAGGACCTATGCTTCACAATCAGAATAAAATACGTACCTAGGAAAAGCAACAGCAACTTAAAAGCGGTGTATCATACTACTGGTGGGAGAGACAGATCTGCCATTGAACAACATGACAAGCTCTCTCCACATTCAGTTCCTGACTTGAACCTCTTAGGTCATCCCAGCTGGTAAAAATAAAAGGACTCTGTGTATAATGAAAGGCAGACAATAGTGATTGATAACTAGGAGCTTCGGACACTTAAAAGGAACAGATTCATAGAAAGAACTTCAAGGTCATATGATGCACTTTCTTCTCAAGGCAGCTGATTATGACAATCTGTAGGCTAATATGAATAGGGATAATGTAAATTGGGTGATTGGCAATTATCACCAGGGTGGTAAAATGCATTTCCTTTTATTTTTATCTCAGGCTTGAAAGGTCATCCACACTCAATTACATACTATTGAAAGGTGTCTTAAGTTACAACATTATGCTACTGCTATAGCCAGACCTTCAGAAACATATTCCATATCCAACACGTATGGTAAGAGATATAACACATTAGCCAGTACTGTTATAATGTATATAGAAACTAAAAATAAAAAGTAAGTATAATAATAGCATTCTATTTAAGTAATTTAAATGTATTTTAATTTAATTTAAATACATTTGAAAAGGAGATACATTTCTGATAAACTACCAACAAACGTTATTTTAATTTGTATTAATGTAGAATACTATTTTATTTTGTATTAATATGGAATATTAATGCATTATTAATAGAGAAAATAGAGAAAAATATTTCTAAGAGAACATTTTTAAATCTTATTCATCTGCAACTAAATGGCATTTTTTGTCAAACTGTGTCATCCTAAACTAATCTAAATAATGATAACTTGGAATTCCCAAAGTAATCACACAATATGCCAAATTAAATACTGAAATCATTCACCTTTTTGATGAGAATCCATATTTTTCATTTACTTTTGACACTACTTCTCTATAATATAAAAGCACCTCTCTAATGATTAAGTTAATTTTACAGCATATAAACGTAATCAATGAAAAGTTGGCTGAATGTTTTAGTAAACACTGTATTTATATGCAGTCTTAAAATATTAACAGTTAATGTTCTGTTACTATGGTATCTGTATATTCCAGTATAAGATACACCTGAGTTATAAATGCAAAATAAGAAGCAAGTGATTTTTCAAGAAGCAATATTAGAAGCAGGTGAATATAGTAAATATGAGCCTGATTCAATTGAGCAATTGTAACTTATAGTAGCCGGTAATGGAGGCCGTCAGTTATTTTGCTATTCAATTGGCGTATTTTATTTTTGCAGGGTACAAACGGATTACAGGCTTGAAATCCTTGCGGTTGTTAAAACCGAAACTTATAGCCTCCCGAATCCTTTGATCTTTCATGTCCGCAAGAGTTCTGAGTGTCAAAATCGCAAATCGTTATTCAATTGCTACAATTCCCCAAGCCCACAAATGTTTTCAGACCCGGTAACCTCAAATGTAGGAGAAAATCCTACAAGTCCCAGATAGGACTTGCAAGAGGACTGGTGCACTGTAAATACAAATAAAAAATCAATACTGCACTGTAAATGACGGGGAAAGCAATGAAAGACATTAGAATTAATTGCACAACAGTCTCACGCTTGCAAATTGGCAATAAAAAATAAAAATGTTTATATTTCCTTTTGGGGTTATATCGATCTCGGGAATCAATGAGTTAATACATATCAGGCCACCCACATGGACTAGAACAGTATTTGCATTCATTTTTATTATTTTGTATTTTGCGGGTTTGCGAGTCCGATTGCATATCGGACCTCCAAACGATAATTGATTGATATGTAACCTCCATGTTTTACTGACCTAATGATGACGGTCTCATTTTCTGTTGGCTGTTTCTAAATGGGTAGTTACGGCCTTGCTTAATTGATCACGTTCCCGCTCCTGAAATGCTACATACGAGTGCATGGTTTACGGTTTCGACTTTCGGTTCCTAACTTGCAGGCTTGTTCAACTGAATAGCACCGGAATTGTAGCAGAGTTCAAGCTTGTAGATATACGGCCTGTATACCGCGAGATGTAGGCTTCGAATTGAATCGGGCTCAGTGTGTCTTATGTACTAATAAATAAAGTAAATAATATATTAATAAAAAATTGTTTCCCTCTGACCAACCACTCTTCTCCTTCAGAATTGTATTGAATTATTGAAGAATTGTCTAGCTAAGACTTTTAAATCTCATTAGCCAGTTATAATGTTGAACATGAATGAGCTTATACAGAATGAACTCAAGTTCTAGCCACTGAGTGTCTCAATATTTATTTGAACTGACCACACCATTTTAATTAATTACAACGCAACCAATTTTGTGCATAAGAATACATATTTTTCTCTGTTAGTTATTGTTGGACATGTCTGGAATTTCAATGAATGAAAACTACCTTGAGGTAGTATTAAAATTGTAACTCATAAGAGTTCCATTAGGAACAGATGGCAGTAGAAATGTCTCGTGTAAGGATATACTAGAAAGCAAAATAAGATGTGAAGCCTAAAGATGGAGTAATCCAGACTAACCACTATCAGAAAAAAATTGTCAATGCTGATATGTTATTTGCATTTTCTGAATAGGACCTTTTAAAAGATATCAAGTTCAAGCTTTGTATTTTCTCAAAATTTACCCAAAGGCATCCAGGAAAGGGGGAACTATTGACTGTTTTGAATTACTCCAAGAAACATATTAGCATGGTAGTAAAGGAAAACAGCCTTTATTAGCATACATACCATTTAATTGGTGATATTGATATAGAATTGATGTTGTTATGTACTACTCGGTTTTTAGAGCTCTTAATTAAATTTATTTTACAGGGGAAATAAGACAACGAAGAATAAAAGGCTATGGTTGGTATTTAAATAATAGTACATTATATGAAAGTAGTCATTAGAAAATGTATTCTAATTATGTTTGCATCTGCCATAAATAAAAAATCATGATAAATACAGACATTCCTTAAGCTCTAAGCATGTATTTGTCAGTCAGTGGATATTTGGTTTCAAGCTAGCTAAACTTTTAGTTGGATTTAAAAAACAAAACAAAACACTATAGTTCAAGTTTGTGAAGTATGTAACTAACTAATAACATTAGCAGCCATGTAAAGCATGAGGATAAATGTATTTACTGTATAGAGAGCATCTTCATTTAAGCAGACCCTACTTATATCAGGCTTCCATATTGGACCTCTACATTTTGATTGTTGGCTAGGACCCTAAAGGACATCATTGTGGCAGCAATTCACCAGAACCGAATACATATCTACATATAAGATCCCTCGCAGGTCGTTAGTTCTTTTAGAAAAATAAGCAAATCAATTCCCAACAAAATGGAATATATTCTTCAAAATTAAAAGCTAATTAATTTTTTGTAAGTTGTAAGAGTGTTATGCATATTGGAAAGGGTGCAAGAATAAAGGGGTAAGGAACTCTATCTCTCACTATCCCACACATTTATTTCAAAATCCCCAGTCTCCAACACCTTGCCTTGCCTGCTTTCTACCGTATATCACAATTATAAGCATCACTTCACCCTACAAACAGTCCACTCTTACCAACACCAGATAACCCTAAAACAAACCTTTCCTCATGCCCGATTATTATGGTTCTGATCGACTTTATCACCATAGTATATAGCTCTAAACCTTTCTTAATCTGCCCTCTTTTTAGCATCTCTTTATTATCTGTTCACACATCTCTATATCACCTCTACCTCATATATTTTTACATTCACCCACCCCTCAATGCTAAAAATGCGGTGTCATTTAACAGCTGGATGAAACATTGCCAAACCTATATTTAAAAAACTGTTGTTTAAATGCCCGTGTTAGTTCAGTTTTGAGTGTGCATTATGCATTATACCCAACATAGTATTTAATATTGTATGGATTTGTATGATTTCCCAACCAGATTATACCAAATGTTAATGAAAAACAGGGCATTTAATATTTACTAAATTATACTATTTCAAAAGATACCTTGCAAACATAGTTGGAAACGTGGGCTCAGATCATGCACCTAGTTTCCGAGGTGTAAATTTCAGTCTGCATTAGGGTTATCTGTCTGCCTTTAAGGCCCAGGCCTAGGGCAGCACATTTTCAGAGGCAGCAGTCTGCCTCAAGTTGACAAGGATTATAGAGATGTGTGTGCATATGCACAGAGATGCCTTAATACACTGTAGGTGACATTTTCTGATGTTCTGAAGGAATACATAAGCCCACATGTGTAAGAGGAAAAAAGAAGTAATTATTATCGTTTATTTGTAACCCGCCAACATATTGCGTGGCGCTATACATGAGTTAAGTTACAGGCAATGACAAGTTCAAGATTAACAAATTGCGAAGAATGCAGAGCCCTGTCTTTGAGCTTGGAATCCGGTGTCCATAGCGCTTTCCCTAAAGCACCGCGCAGGATTGAAACTCGCAGACTTACAACTTAAATACGTCCGTGACCTACATACAACATTCATATTTACCATCCTCTATCAGAAATGTGGCTCTAAAACCCAAAAGGAGCTATGGAAACTAGGCCTAACATGGGAGGAAATTGTGAAATAGGCAGAGTTGCTTTGTTCTTACATTTCAGCTTTCTGTTATTCTCCCCTGAACACCCTAAACCAGATATCTCCTCTTTCTTTCCTGCTTTCAATATTTCTCTCAAACCTTCTCCATCCAAGATTCCTCTTTCCAATTCCCTTTTTAATCACTTACCTCCCTCAAAGTGCATCACTCACAACCCTCAAAACACACACAAAAAAAACATATTTCAAAAACACAGACAATGCCAACTGCTGAAACATACTTGAGGGTGATTGTACATCATGCATTGGGAAAACAAACAAATTATACATTTTAGTCAAAAGTCAGATACAGAGTCAGTGAAGTATTTATGTTTTTTTTCTGACCTTAATATATATCAGGCCACCCACATGGACTGGAACATTTTCTTCATTCATTTTTATTATTTTATACATTGCCGGATTGCGAGTCCGATCACATATCGAACTTCTAAACGCTAACTGATTGACATTTAACCTCCATGTTTTACTGATGTCATGATGACGGTCTTACTTACTATTGGCTGTCTAAATCGGTTGTCATGGCCTTGCTTAATTGATCATTATCATGCTCTGAAGTTCTACTTACGCGTGCATGGTTTATGTTTAGGCTTTCGGCCAGGTAGGTGCGGGCTTGAAAAAGAGAGGAAGCTCTCGAAAGCTTGTCATATATTTATTATCTGTTTGTCCAATAAAAAAGGTATTACTATATACTGCAATACTCTGAATTTTCATATACTGTATATATATATATATATATATATATATATATATATATATATATATATAGATAGATATTTTTTTTTTATGAAGCACATTGGACAAAAAAAATGTGATTTAACACCCGAAAAGATGGATAGCACCCATCCAAATATTAGACTAATCAGCAGTCATATGGCTTATTTTGCCGTTTTGAGTATGTTGCTCTTTTAAATCTGCTTCCCCTAAGGCCTCATTTTCTGCTCATAATAATGTCCAGGTAGATTTCAGTGAATTACCCCATTCACAAAATTAATTTTAAGCTCCTTCAAGGAAAATTAATATTTGAAAGAGGTTATGTTTACTTTTATAGAGTTATGAGATCAAATTATATCTAGTAAATCTAGTAAGACACAGTATTTACTTTAGCATAAATTTCTTTTGAACAACTTACATTTTTCAAACCTCATATATAAAAAGTTAGATAATGCCAGCACAGCATTCACTAGATTTTTTTAGTTGCTGCTTAAAACTTTCAATACTAACAAGCTGTTTACTGAATAGGTTACCTGTGGGTTTGTGGTAGGGGTAGCTCTGTGCAGAGCTCTGTGAATATGTAATACAGCCACTGTGTAAACTCAATGTGGTTAATACTTCTTTAATAAGAGGTGTTAATCAAATGTGAAAAAAGCCCATGTGCCAGTTGGTTGCTGTCTATTTTCCACCCTTGTTTAGAGAGAAAAAAAGCTTGAGAAAGTCAGAAATGCTATCACTATACAGTCTCCCAGTACCATTATTTACATATATAGGGCCTCATTCTATTAGCGGCCGTAAATCGGCCGTAAGGCTGCGATTCCTTGCGGGGGTTCAGTTAACTCGCGATTCTATTATACGGCCCCGCAAGGATCTCCTCTTACGGCCGGCCGCATATCTTGGAACCGGCCGTAATCTCAGAAATATAAAAACTCAAAAATAAATTCAAGCCTGCACTGTACAGCTCTGTAAATGCTAGGGATCATATTGGGGGACGTGAGGATTAAAAGTAACCCACTCTCAAGCTTGCACATCAGCCCAAACCGGAGTTCAAATTAACTGTTTATTTTCCGGCTGCAGCGTGGGCATGTCTGAGGTGCTCCAAGCACTCTGGACTTTTTACATGGATATTTTACGGATATTAAAAATAAAATATTTTACGGATTTGAGTATAGGATAATAATGTGCTATTTTTTCTAACACCTAAAATCCCTTTATAGTCTTCGCAAAGTGCAGGATGGCTTTATTTAAGCTATTTTATGTGCTTAATTGGTGCTAGCGAGACCTCTTTCCTGCAAGTAAGCTGCGGCTCGCTTTTAGCCTTGCAGAGAGGTTTCCCGGAGCAATTGAATTGCAAAACTCTTGCGGCCGTTTTAGATCAAAGGCTTTCCTCTGGCGCGAGCAAGAGATAGCAAGGCACCGGCCGCAAGCCTGCCGGAGCCTCCGGCCGTAAGGGAATAGAATAGCCGAATAGCTTGCGGCCGGTCCTTGCGGCCCCGCAACGGCTGCGGCCGCTAATAGAATGAGGCCCATATTATCTATGCAGTAGCAGAATTTGGTGCAGTGCATATATTCTCATATTTTAGTAAAAGGGAAATCCTGCCCTTTAAACCACCTTAGGGTGTTACAGAGACGTCACACCTACCAGTATCAGTTACATGTGGGCAGAGTAAACCACAAGAAAAGTGAAAGCGCAAGCTGGCACCCTGTGTTTGTTAAATGACAACACACCTAAAGAAGCAGTCCAACTTGCTCCCCATTTGTAACTATGTAGTATATCATTGCTATTACTTTTCAATGTCCAGAAATAATGTTTAAATAACGGCAAATTATGAGCCAATCAAATTTTCTTGTGTTTCTATTAATTCCGACTTCACTGATATCATATAAAAACAAGTCACTGATTGGTCCACAGGCCATAACGCCATTAAAGCAGTAGAAACTTATTAAACGTCTTGAGGAGAAAACTACCAATATACAACTGCATTTTAGTCTGCTATACCATACATTTCATGATTTATTGTAAGTATTGTTTTTCAGTATCTATTTAATAAATATTTCAACTAGGGAGCAGTTTCAAATGTTTTCTACCTTCGCTAAGTGCATATTTATTGCATATGATACAAGCAATATCAGAGAGAATAACCCCTATCAATGTCTGCTATATCATTAAGAGATAGCATACTGCTTTGTCGTAGATAAAGTCGTGCTGTATTTACTAAGATTTGCTGCTATAATAAGCTCTGCCATGAGGTAGAGAAACTCACCTCCATATTCCATGTTTATATGTGATTATATATTTTTTTTACTTAATTTTATATGTGGCTTACATTGTATGTTATTCAGTTAGAAATATTACGGTCTCCAAGATGCGATTCATTGCGATTTGTATAATCACAACTTAATGCCCTCCAAGCCTTTGATCTTTCACAGTTTCAAGAGTCCCGAACGCTAAAGTCGCAAATCGCTATTCAATTGCACCGATTTCCCTGCTCTAACCACTCTGTCAAGCCCGCAAATGGCAAATATCTAACCACAAGCTAGTGGTACGAAGGAGGTCTGGCAAAGGGCTTAATGACAAATTGGAGCACTTTAAAAGCAAATAAAAAAGCAATACTGTACTTGTATTAGGAGTGAAAGTGATGTTAGGTATTAGAATTAATAGCGCAACATTCTCCACTACTTTATTTCATGTTTAATTATTGTGTTATATCGATTACAGCAATCAATGTGAAGTCCTACAGGCTTCAACCTCCAAGCCCGTAGGACCTTGAAATCCAACCTACAGTTTTCAAAGTCCACTGGGCTTGGATGCTACGATGGCAATGGTTTCCGATTTTCGCTATCGGCCGCTAACATGCTGCCACAGCCAATTGAATAGCACCTTAACTTGAGGACTCTGCAGGCCCGCAGCAGGCCCGCAAAAGTAAGTCCTACATTAGGTAACTTACGATGCCTCAATTGAATGACTGGTGTCTCCAATTATTATTTTCACTAGGTTCTATAACTTATATAAAACCCTGCTAGACATTACCACCTTTTGCTTCCAGTTTTACACCGGCAATAATGTATTTAGTGTGCAACATATTGGGCCTTTGTTACATCTGAGTAATGGCGTGCATGTTAAACCTTTATTATTTTATGTTAAACAACTAACTTCACCTAAATAAAAACTTTCTTAAATTTTAGCATTATATACCGAATGTGTGATCTTCAATATAACTTAAATAAAAAGAAATGCAGAAATTCTGTTTAAACCATTTCATCCTTTATTGATCAAATCATATTTATTGAATAAATAACTGTAAAAGTTAGTTTTTCTTACCTTAGTCAACTGCTAAGAAGTAAGGAAACAAGTGTTAACACTAGTGTTGCAGCCATTCTAACATTACAAGGTGTGATTTATGTCCTCCTAGGTGTGAGTAAACAAGTATACCAAAGTATGAGTTGTGTAGATTTGTCTACCAATATAACCTATAGCTAGTATGCAGGTGAAAATTGAGGTATGAAATAATATATCACATCTAAAAATATGCATAAAAGGGAAAAATTGAGTCCTGTGTATTGTTTTGTTCTTGGATGTCATGTATTAGCACGCCAAGAAAAATGTCACAACTCTTACTAAAATGGAGCCTCATTCTATTAGAAGATAGAATTAGAAGATGCGTGGCTGCAAGGGATGGCCGCAAGCTACTTCCCTATTCCCTTGCGGCCAAGGGCTCCGGTCAGCTTGCGGCCGGCGCCCTGTTTTCCCTCATGGCCACCACCGCAGCAGGGAAAGCCTTTGATCTTACTCAGCCGCAAGAGTTGCGGCCGCAAAAAAGCCCTTCAGATGCTACGCGAACCCTTCCGTCAAGGCCGTAATTTGCTAAAACCAAGCCGCAGCTTACATATACCAAAAAGGTCCCGCAAGGCTCTTACTTACAACTAGTAGCACCAATTAAGCAAATAAAAAAGCCATCCTGTACTTTGATGAGACGTGAAAGTGATTGTAGGTGTTAGAATTCATAGCACAACATTCTCCTACACTCAAATCTGAAAATCATTTTTATTGTAATTCATGTTCAATTTCCGTGTCCGAGTCCCACAGGCTTGGAGCACATCAGACCTGCAATGGCTGCGGGATTAGCCTCTGTCAAGTCCGTAAATGGGTAAAATAGACCCACAGGTTACTTGGGCCACGGAGGTGTCGCAAAGGGCTTACTTACAAATCGTAGCACTAATTAAGCAAATAGAAAAGCCATCCTGTACTTTTATTAAAAGTGAAAGTGATGTTTGCTCTTAGAATTAATAGCTCAACATCCCCCTACTCTCAAATCTGCAAATAAAGAAATGTAATTTCATGTTCAATCTTTGTGTTCTATCTATCATGCAAGTCGCACGGGCTTGGAGGTCAATCACCCTCTAAGCCTGCATGGGCTTGTATAACGAGCTACGGGCTTGGAGGTCAATGAAGCCTGTGGGACTTGGATGGATTTTAAACCTAAAATCAAAGATTATAATTTGCTGATGTGCAAACTTGAGAATGCTTTGCTATTAATCCTCATGTCCCCCATTGTGTTCCCCATCATTTACAGTGCTTTACAGTGCTGGATTGAATATATATTTGCTTTTACAATGCTTTGAGCTTGCGGCCTTCACCCTCCGAACCCGTACGATTTACTGGGATGGGACTTGGGACGGAAAATAAACCTGAAATGAAATATTGGATTTGGGCAATGTGCAAGCTGGAGAGGGTGTTGCTATTAATCCTCATGCCCCCCATTATTTTGCCTTTACAGTGCTGTCTTGAATATATATTTGCATTCACAATTTTCCGACTTTGCGGCCTTGAAACACGATATACGGGCGCGCAGGAAATGCTTGCGGCCGATTGCATCGTTTGCGACCGGCTGTAAGGGGGACCTCCTTGCGGCGCCGTCCATTTGAATAGAAGCGTAGCCGTAGCGCTACGCAGGGTCGTAATCTGGCCGCAAGGAATCGCAGTTTGGCCATTTTACGGCCCTTTATAGAATGAGGCCCATAGTATCTACCAATACTAATGTAATCATTATCTGCTTTGTAAAACTTTTAATAACAGTGCCTAAAAAGTAAAAATATATTCATGTTTCTGTTTTTCTAAACTTTGCATTATTTTTTATTACTAATTATGACATTGCTGTAGGCAAAGGAAGCGTATCCAACATGTGTTGTAGACAGATTAATTTATGAAAGATGTAACTAACATACAATTAAATATCAGAATATTTCCTAGTGCAACATTTTAGCCATTAGCCCAGTGTGACCCCTTCTTCCCATAAGGACATAATTCAATATCATATTTTCCACTAAAAATACTAAATATAGATCTCTGAATTATTCATTCTTTTTAACAAATAAACAAAATAGCACTTACAATTAAAATCAGTTCCCAGTGGTTTCCCAGAAGTGGTAGGCCTTAACTAGGCCACAGGCAATTAACCTGGTATGGTAGAACAAATAAACTGATATTTTTCTAGGTAAGTCATTTGCTCTTTTATCTCAAAATGTAGAATTAGTAGAATAATATACATAAGCAAACTATATATGCTTGTATATATATTTTATTTATTTAGCTCCATCAAGGTGCATAGTTCTTTAAAGAAGTATACTACCAGTTGTTACCTTTGGTCATGATGAAATTATATTTAACTTGCTATAAATAAAATCATATTGATGTTTTTAACAATTCCTGTGAGAGGTTAATTAGAAATTACCACACTTTACATCATGTAAAAGTAAATAAAAGCTAACTGAAAGAACAAGTACTGAGATCATAATCAAGTTTCTGTGAAGAGTGCTGTGAAATAAGATTTGGCAGACAATACAAAGCCCACCCTGCACATTTACACTTATATTTCTATGAAACACAATGCTCTTAATTGTTTCGCTGTAAAATACAAGCTTTCTTCAGCAGTCAACACGAAAATATAGTCATCCAAAGAATTAAAACAAAGAGCACACATTGGGAGCAACTTCCTCCTCTTCCCCTCTCTGTTCAGAACTGGGCTGGTGAGACTGGGCCAGTGTTGTGCCCAAATGTCTGGACTCTGCTAATACTGTTTGGCAGAAAACAAAGCCCTGAAAACAATGTAATAAACATGCATTGCTATGTGATAACACAACTAATCTTGTACTGTGGGGCAAATCTTAAATGTGTTGCCTTTTGTTGAAAACATATTACCAGCATAAGATAGAGTCTTATTTTTATTTATTGTTGGCAGTATTGTGCACTTGTATAAGTTACATTATCTTATAACTGAAATAAATGTAATTTTGCTAGTGTGTGCAAAGATGTCTAGTGTTTCAAGCATAATGATATACTGGGTGTAATTTTATTTTTTTCTTCTGTTTTTTTTTTACATCAGAGTATATAAGTTGAGGTATATGGTAATATATATATATCTTTAGATTGTAAGTTTGCGAGTTTTCAATCGTGCAATGTGCTTTGGAAACAAATACTATGCACGTTTTTAAGCTTGAAAACAGGGCCCTCCATTCTTTTGCAATGTGTTAATTTTGTTTTAGCCTTGTACTTACCCCCTGTACAGCGCTACATATATATATATATATATATAAATACATATATATACATATATATGTATATGTATATATATATATATATATATATATATATATATAATTATAATAAAACATGTTTTACTTGCCAATATATTTGCTAAATATACCTAAAATATACCTAAGTGTATATAAAAATAAAGCGTCTTCATTAGCAGCATTACTTCAGTGGTTCAGATTCTAGACATAAGTGGACTGCACTACAAGGCTACAAGGGGTTGGATTACATAAGAGTAATTTTTTTAATTGGGTACTGCATCCCTCTCTTTCGGTGTTGATCAAAATAGTAATAATTATTTATAATTATTTATAAATAAAAAAAAAATATATATATATCTATACATATACATACCGTATACATATACATGTGAATGTATATGCGCACTCCCTTTTTAGTTGTAGAATTTGAATCAATGGCATGTTACCAAACCTCTCTTGCACTTAATATTGATGTTTCTTCATTTTCAAATCAATGTAATGATATGTTTTGACACAAATTGCAATTTGTTTTCCTTAAAGACACACACTTTTTTTAGAGCAATTTTCTGCATTTCCGCTGGCAGAGTATGAGGCGTCCCAATAGAATAGGGCTCATTGTTGCTACTATCAGTATTGTGCATCAGTGACGCTGAGTGAGGTGGAATTATTCGGTTACCAAAACGCGGTCTCTTAAAGTGTTCAGCAAATATATAGGACAGCTTAGAATATAAATAATCAATTAATGTTCAGGACTTTCTTGTTTATACAGATGACAGGTGAATCGTATAATCCACAGATAACATAATGCTATTTACCCATCCATTTATCATCAAACAATTAAATAAAGTTATATTATACCAATAAAGTGATGCATTTGCCTCACTCACCTTAAGTTTCACATTTCCCAGAAACCGTGAAAGTATATTAAACAAACATGGGTATTGGCTATTTATTCTCAAACAAAGATTTGTTTTCTATATTTGCAAATCATTTGCCTGTGTATGCGTTTAAATGAACTGAACAAATTGAGATTAGCCTTTAGGTTTCACCGCGGCATAATGATTATAGACATCAACATATATTTTTGTATAATTTAATTATGCAGCCTTTCATTAAACAAGACTGACGTGTGGAGTTCATATTTGCATATAAAGAATATACAGTGATACTAAAAACAACAGCACGAAAAAACGACCAAAACTATTATTCACACACACATTCACACACACATATATATATATATATATATATATATATATATATATATATATATATATATATATGTGAGAAGTAAAATTGCATATATATATATATATATGCAATCTTTGTTTTTATATTTTTTCATATCTATCTATATCTATCTATATATAGATACATATATATATATTTATATATATATATATATATATTTATATGTATATATAAATTGACATATACTGAAAAAGAACATACATATTAAGAAGGGGGTCACACACACGCATTAATATAAAGCGCATTTATTTGCCTATCTTTTAGTACATGTTGCTTTCAGAATTAAGTGCTTAAAAATTAACACATGTTCTGTACAGAAATGCCATAATTTAATATATATATAATATATATATATATATATATATATATATTTATTTTAATTACATTTAAATATTTAACTATTTTGACTGTGTTTCTTAATAAAAAAACACAAATTATTAATTTGTTTTTAATTTCAAACCACAATAAAATTTATAGTAAATTTATATTTGTAATATTAATATTTTTGTTAATATTCTATTTTGTATAAAATCATAATTAATGTTTATGGTGACCATAGTGAAATTAGTAAGAGTGACTACTGATATTTCTAGTTGCTGATTTATTCTCTTTTTGTGTATTTATTATCACTACTATTTAGTTGCATTTTTTTTACATATTTTATCACTTTTTTTTCTTTAGTTAATTTTGTGCCAAGTATTTTTTTTTTTTATTATTATTATTTTTATTAACTGTGTTTCTGAAATATTCTTGTGCTGAGTTTTGCTGTTTGCACAGTTGTGTGAGAAGGTGAAAATGCCTTAAACAAAGAGTAGGGGGATTAAAGAAAATATTTTTTTCAGACTTTATTAGGTGACATTTTTTAATATAAGAATTGTGTCAGCTCTTTAAACTAAGTCCAGAAGAATGCAAAATGTATCAACAGTTTGAAAACTTGGATTGCTGTTTGAGAGGAAGGGAAAGAAAAAAAAAAAACTTCCTTTCCTCTTTTTGATTTGCAGCATGTTGTAGCCTCTGATACAGACATAATGTAGGGAGGGTCTCTGGAGAGATCAGTCCTCTGGATGAGATTAGGGGGAGTGTCTGAGGCTTGGATCTCAGACCATTGAGAGAGTCTGGTAATCACCAATGAGACCCCACCTCAGGAGAGATAGAGTGATGATGCAGTGAGTAGGATAGTCAGGGCTATCTTCAGGCCTGCCGCACACACTCCATACACACAGTGCTGTGTGTGCCTTATACATGAAGGATGGTGTTTGCCACTAACTCATCTGACACTGCAGACTGGAAGGATCTAGACACAAGTCAGGTCTCTCAACTTGTGCACCTTACACAGAAGAAAAAGGTTAGACATGTTTTATGTTTGTTTTGTCACTTTTCCACATTTTTTCCTGTTTTTTGTGCTTTTAAAAAAACAACAAAAGTACTAAATCCATAAGACCAATGCATCTGATTATTGTAAATAAGTCTCTGCCTTATGCTGGTGTGTGTATATATGTATTTTTTTTTATTTAATTCTCTGGATTTTCACGTTTTTGATTTACTTTTACAAGATTGGTAAAATGAAGTTGTGTTGGATAACTAGGGGTAAATAAGAACGTGTAGGAGAACGAGCAGCAGGTTTAGTTGTATGGACATGTATTATATATATGAGTATTGAGTGCCACCTAGTGGACCTGAGTATGGGGACTGAGCAACACATTCATGTTCTAGCAGTGACTTGGAAATTACAACTGCACGAAATATACACAGTATTTTATTACTGTATAATTCATATTTTATACCTATAAGGCACACCTATACCTAATAGCAAAAACATATTAATTAAATCAGTTAAATATGTTCAATCAAACTGTACAAGGAACTATCCCTACCATATTTAATTCAAATATGTCATTCCTTTTTGAATAATCAGTATATTGCAGAATATAGTGATATCTTTTTTATTGGCCAAACATATTCACAGTAATGACTAGCTTTCGAGAACAAACTCTCTTTATCAAGTCTAAAACAATACTGATTATTCATTTCTCAAATTTATAACAATGTAAAAACCTCAGTGAATAAAAACATGATAACAATTTGTAAAATGTAAAAATAATCCAGTTACACATTTTCCTTACAGAATACAAATTTTACACAAGGTCGTTTTATTTAAACATTTCAACAGTAAAAAAATGTGTGATAAAAATATAATTATTTAAAAATGTAGATAAAATTCTATGCTATTTGGTAATATGATAATACACAAGAACAACTAATCTATCAATACCTTTTATATATATATTTGTCATGTTCAATCATTTTAAAATAGGTAAGTGTTTGTGGAATTTGTATTTTTTAACTGAAAGTATTATTAGTATTTTCTGTGTATTTATTATACCTTATGGTATATTGGTTGACTCCTTTATATGCCCAGATAAAAATAATAAAGTAAATTGGAGATATTTAAAATCATTGTAATTTTACTGTAATTTTAAATGTAGTGTTGTTAGGTAATGTATTAATTTTGCTGAATTATTTGTTGGAAAAGATTTTGATGTTGAAAGAAAAGTCTGTGTAATAGAGATCTAACATACTGTAGAAACCTCAATGCAGATCATACTCCTGAATTTGCTTACACCACTCATCTTAATATGTTTAAATGTCCATCTAACTATCAGGAACATGTACGGTAATTTAAATAAATTGTGTGGACTGGCTTTAAATTAAAATAAAAATAAATGTCTTACATACATACACAATTTTGATTATTACATTGATGTGAAATGTATGAATTGTTTCATAGTTACAAGCTATTAAGCCATTAGTATATATAGTAAGACAAAAATATGAATTCATATTTAACTACAGGCACAGTTCTTAAAAAACAGCATATTATAAATGGTGTAAAATAATGATTTATGAAAACATTAATCTAGCAGAATCAAGCTTCACTCATTTATTTGCACTTAAAATATATATTATATTATTTACTGTGCTGATAAACTTTCTTTATATTTTAATATAAATATTATTTTTAAAACATTATTTATTGTATTTGCTTTGTGTGACATGCTCTTATTCATAACCGGAATAATTATACATATTTCATCTTGTTGTTATTATTATTATTATTATTTTATATTGCTGCTTTATGGTTATCAAATCCTAAAATGAAAATATTCCTTACTGCTGTGATTACATATTTATATAGTAAAACATATTTATGTTTTTTTTTAATTCATTATATATTCTCGTTACTACACTTAATTAGTTTTCATTGAAGTGGAGAGTTCACTAAATTATTATGTATGGAGTTAGCACTTGTTTTTAAGTAGAAATAATTATAATTCCATATATGCAGTTTTTGCCTAGATTTATATTATACAACGCAAAACGCAGAGATAATTAAATATATGTTCACTGTTATCTGATCACAAAAGTTAAAGAAATATTATAAAACATTGTATGGGATCAGCGGAAGTAAGGCGTGCGGTGCTTGGGACAAAGAATGCTATTGAAACTTTGCTTTATTAAGAGCACTCCAGAATTCTTTCATGCATCCAAATCTGTACTGAAAAAGAGAATGTTTAAGCCTTTTTGGAAAAAAAAAGAAAAAAAGAAGTGTGATTATGTAAATTATAGAGCATGTTTAGAATGTCCTCTAAAACATTTCCAGGTCACTATAAAATAGGACATTTATTGTATTGGCTATGATATAAACAATATAAATAAAAGTGGTGTATACAGAGCAAGCAATTAATATACTAAATATAATTTAATGCATCTTGTACATTGTGATTATTCTATAATTTGGTTTATACACAAACATATTTAATGGCAGATTGTTAAACCCTAAGTATATTTTGGCTTACATGATTTTAAATGGTGTTCTTTTCTTTTTTATTATTTGTTGAACTGAATAGACTTGTTACACTTATAAACTCTAGAGAGAACTACATATAAGACTTTTTCCAGCATGTGTTTTGAGTGTGGTCAGTTAAGCATTGATTGTAAATGCTTGTGATGTGAGGTCCTATTGCGGGAACCCAAGGGCCATGCATACTGTGACTACATAATAATGCTTCAGTAAAACATCTCTCGTTGCTTTGCAGGCTGGAGAGATTTGCTGTTGGTTTTATTAATGTGCCTGTCTATTATAAAAGTAAATGCTGTAGGGACTTGAGTCTCTCTGGTACTGAAGGAGTTAACAACCTCCCACAAGCCTTTTAGGTTAGAGGTACAGTAGTGGAAATATTCTGTGTACGCTCTCCAACATATCCAGTGCTCGTGTTATAATTTCACACCTGGTGGAGTTATTACGCAGTATTTTCAAGCATTAGTTTGACAGCTCTATGAAATATATGACTCCTGATATTACTGTGATGTTCATTAACCCTCCTGATTGGCCGCTGCCATTGACAGGTGCCAGTTGTTGCCCTTGCTGGTTTTAATGTGATACAGTGGGAACCCTTAAAACATTATTCAAATCAACGCGAGAGACAGGTGTGAGGGGTGTTAATTATATTAGTTTGTGATTTCGATAAAAAGTGAAAAATGGCAGCGAGAAAGTAACATAGAAGTCGTCAGCTAAAAAAAACCCTGTACGCCCATGCTCATTTGGATCACCTCCGTTATTCATTTTATACTGATCTGAAAGAATGCAGACAATTTTTATATTATCCAATTTAAAAAAAAATACTGACCCACCAATTTTATATATTATCATAGTAACATTTATCACAATTTTTTTACACTTTTCCCAGGGAAATAAATTATGAAAATGTTCATGCTTGAGTTTAAACTGATTATTATTATTTGTAACACGCCAACATATTCCGTAGCGCTATACAAGGGTAAAAAAAATATTGCAAACAGCGATTTTTCTGGACAATCTAGATACAGTTAAAATAAGATTCATATATAAAGTCAAAGGATAGACATCTAGGAGATATGTGTTTTTTTTTTATAATGGAACAATCCCTACCTAATAATATTTTAGGCAAATAATTTATATTTCTTATGCGTGATCACACTATACTTTACATCATAATTCATTTCTATTACTCAGTCCATAGATTTCTAATTTATATTTTTCATTGACACATTCCCACAATAAACTAAACTTGGCTATGAAGCAGGTTGATGAATGCAGCATTGTCTATGTCCCATGGGTAAAATAGCCATTGCAGCCCTTCACTGCTTTTTGCAGTTTAGTGATTCTATTTCAATATTATATTGTAAGCTCTCACAAGAGCAGCGCCCTTATATGCTCCTGCTCTACCACAGAATAAGTACAAATGTACTATATTGTCTTATTTTTCCTGTCTTCAAATATATGTTAAATATTATCCATGTGTATATTGTACTGTAGCACTATGGAATCTGCTGGCGCTCTACAAATAAAAGACAATAATAATAAAATGTGTTGGATTCGGACCATGAGAATTCTTTAGCCAAAGGATGAAACCTTTTATTTGTATAACATGAATGTTGGGCCTCGGTACGTCCTTCAGATATGTGAGATAATTCTCAAAACCCTTTTGTCTTTTTATATATTAAAGTGATCTGCAGATAGAGAGATTTAAATGGTTGTAATCTGGAAGGGCTCTAGAAATCCACGCTACTTAAATTTCATTGCCACATTTAAAGGAGGGTCTAATATGCTTGTGAAAACTTACAGACAACTGGATTTTGTGGTACAGATATTTGCTGTTCATAGTGCTTTTACAAGACGTCTCTGGATAGAAGTTCAGTTACACTCGACTGAAAGAACTAGTTAAACATGGACTGCTTCTTTAAAACACATGTGATACCTCATTTTCAGCTATAATGTATTTCTGCAGAGGCCGGTTGCCAGTACACACTTTTTTTACATTTCTACATATGTACATAATAGTTCCTGTCACTTTTAAGTATATAGTAATTTATTTAGTAAATTATCGAAGTAATTATGTGACTTGTTTCCCATTTGTTGTTAAAGAGTTCGTGAGCTGTTTTATTTACGGCCGGAAGATGTTACATTGAGGAATCTAGTGGGTGTGCATTGGGTATTTATTTTATGCTAACACCATTACATGAATATAGGCCAAAGTAGAGCATTGCCAGACTTCTTTCTCCCTAAACATCTCTGTGACTTGTATACCCAACCATTACAAATTTCAACACTCAATTTAAAGCTTTACATATTGCCTTAACCCTTGGAAGAATACATAGACATGCAACGTACTACCATACTCTTGGTTCACTAAAATGGTTTTCCAGTTGTTCTGTGTTATTTGTGCCAATAATAAAACTTACTCAAGGATTCCCGTAACTATATATAATATGTCTGGTAAAGTTCTTGCAATTCTTTCCCCTGTATTCTATTTTCAGCTCTGTAGCAGGATAAGTGTGTACTATATTTGTATCAGTAATCTTGAATACATTCAATTGAAAATACAATATGGAGGTTGATGTCATGATACCAGTATCTTAACCACAAAAAGAGAATGCTGTCTTTATCTTTGTAAGAGAAAACTTGTCCAAAGATCTCGAACGTGAATAAAGAAGAGCAACAAAATCACAAAAGTTAATATTTTATGTTATTTCTCTTGGACTAACCTGGTTATTATAATACGTTTTACTGATTCCATCTTAATTTTTTTCATTTCATATTATAGCTCTTCTATAAAGTTATTAAAGACATTGAGCCAGGAGAAGAGTTGTTGGTTTATATGAAGGAGGGAAATTATTCCTTTGGAAACATGCCCCCAAATCTTGATGGTAAGTCATTTCCTTTTGCATGCTCCTCATTTTAATCCAATGAATAGATCTTTAAGTATCACAAAAAATATGTTTTTTATTAGTTTGTTGATTGTAGAAAACATTTAAAATGATCATCACTTTGGTATCGTCTCCACAACAATGAACAACCCACAGGACCTCTCAAAGGGCAAATATTATCAATGTGATTATATTTTACCTTGGTAATAATGTTGTCGTTAATAAGGTCGATTTTTATAATGACCTCAGAGCTTTGTATCTCACATTTTAAGAACGTTATAACTGAATGATTCCTGACTTCATATAGTGGCTTTCATATCTGTAACTGCTGATTACTGTAGAACATTAGTGTGAATCTCCACGCATATTATTGAGAATCACCTTTGCTTTATTGCACTTTGTTTTTGCATGGACCTCTTTGCTATTGAACAGATGACATCTAATGTAGGTTCTGTATATAATTTCTTGTCGATTATACAGCATGTGACTAAGCTCTGCAGGTGCTGCCCTCATATCTCAATATATAATTGTACATGTATGATGCCATTTTTCGCTTCATTTATCTGTTACTATTGCTACCTCCTTTGATACCTTAGTGAAGTACCTCTAATTCTCAGTTGTAGCACTTTACAGCATGTAAGCTGCAAGACATTTGAATGAAATAAGGGTGCCCCATCCTGATTTGATAGCAATTAACCCTACACATACAGAGCTAAACATATAGAATGACAGGGGATTTAAAATTCCTACTTAGGCTCCTATTTAAAAGCGCCAGTGTCTGTTTTACCAGGTTCAGCCTTTGCACCTGCAAAATGCATTTCAAAATGATAAATACGGTAGTGCCTTACTGTGCTATTTAATTCACTAAGCTGGTGCTATTCGTATATATTTATGGTTAGTGCAACTGAAAAAGAGCATTTAGTAAAAGGTTACAGTAAATGATTTTTAGCTTTTACAACCATTTATACTGGGGATTTAAAATGTTATGTCTGATGTAGAGTATAAGGAAACTGAAATATCTCAATTAACCAAACAATTTGCATTTAACAGGTTTAATATAAATAATGCACATTTTACACCAAACTTGTAGAAGAGAAATTTTTAAGCAAGGTATAGTCAACCATAGTTTTAATACCTAAGATGATTTTATTGTTATTTAAAGTTTTAAGTGTTGAGAACTATCATCAAAAAGGCTAGTTTTAATTTCTCTAATAATCTACAAATTAATAACATTATTTATTTTGTTATTTGTAAAGTGCCAACATACGAAGAAAGGTCATAAGATTTGTGATAATAGATAATATAAACACACACTGGTAAAAAAATATGTTAGGACTCAGACTTTATAGTATAGTCACTAATGACTGATCCACAAACCACTAAAATGTATACATTTCTAAGATTGTTCTTATTCCAAGGAAATGTGTTGTGCTCCATTTTGTTCTAGCAGTGAAGTAAATATAAATATTGATTTCTCTACTTCTAGTTTGGTTTGCTGTTCTAGGCAATACTAGTTAATAGTGGTGGTAGAGATTGAGATAGAATTCTGAATTAAGAAAGTGATGTATTTGAGAGATAGGAAATAAAATCTAAGCTAAGCAGATGTCATAAAGACAAATTCATTATACAACATTGAAGAGAAAGGAAGAAAAGATAAAACTTGGAAATGGTGGATACACAGTGATGATAACATTTATCAGGTAATGGTAATCGCTTATAAAAGGAAACCATATGTATAAGTCTAAAAATAGTATAATTTTATATTTTAGTTTTTGCAGGGTGTCTGGAACCCATTTAATACTCACTCATACAGCACAGATCTATTGTAAATATTGATTATATATATATATATATATATATATATATATATATATATATATATATTTATATATATATATATATATATTAGTCTTGGAGATTAAGTAGATATGATGGTAAATGTGAGTAGACCAAAACATTGAAGAAGAGAAGAGTTTGAAACTCTGAACATGAATTCATAAACTCGGATGGGATGACTAAACCTCCACTCCAAAATGCGTAGTAGGACTGACTTTGAAGTGTAGGTTATCATTAATGAATGCAGTAAAATATATCACTATCCATAACCAACATTATTTAACTAACATTTTAACACTATTAGTATGAGTATTGTAGGTGCTAGAGACTGGAAAGGAGTAATTCTATACATCTGTTACTTATATTGCTAAAGTTAATCTCAAATGAAAAGTTACTTATGAAACATCTTAATTCCATGTTTATTAAATACCTATAAACAAACCGTACTATACAGTATACTATATATAAAATAATTGGAAGAAACGTGACAATGAAAGAGCACATAAAGAATACGTATTCATCATGCTATTGATATTTTAGTTCATGATAAAATGCAAGTTATACATCTATGTCAGTTCTAATCCAGCATGGAGCCTTTTCATGTTTATTGAAAAGGGAAATATCAATACCATAATGATCATTACATCATCCACTAAGTTGGGAGGTCCAAATGGAGGCCATTACCAATATACATTTTCTCAGAACTCCTGGTGAGTTGGTTGTATACTGCCAAGTTTTGCTAACTAATTTTGTTCAGTTGATTTATACTGGACTGGCAGGGCACAACTTGTAAAATATAGGGTTTACATCTGGAGATTATCCTAGTTCCTGGCAGGACCCTCTACTACAATAGGTAACAAGTGATGTATGGACCAGATAGTGCTACAGAAAATGCTGGCGCTTGCTAATTAGAGAGTAATAAAAATATTATACCTGCTGTAACAAAGAAGTTCCTTTCTAATCAATTGTTGTTCTAGTAGCATATTTATTGTAGAATTGATTATTTTTTCCCCAAATATTCTGATTTATCTTTTCTTCATCTTCTACGGAACTTATTCACAAAAATGTTAAGTTTCAGACACATTTTTAATAATATTCTCCATTGCATGAAAAATAAATATTTTTAGGAGTTGGCCAGTATTATATATGTTTAAAAAAAAGCATGGCTACTGCAAGATAATTAACATATTAAAAGCTGTAATATAATTGATATTAGGTTCATATAGATATTGAATGTTGATATAGGCTTTGGAGGTTGGTATAGATTTGGGGGTTTGGAAAATAATAATAAACTATTTTACTAGTACTTTAAGTTGTTCACATGGATAAACCCATAAACCCAACCTTCAGAAGAAAGACATATACATTGGAGCTCTGTATAAAATCTTTTTAATCTGTTAAAGAATATAAGAAGTTAATTGTGTCAATTGTACGTTTGTCCATGACTAATAAAGCAGCAAGGTCTTTGAACTGTTGTATTACCGCAAAAACAATTTCACTTTTGCCTTCACAAAAAGCTTAAAAAATCTCTGTATATATTTGTCTGTCTCTCCAACCTGAAAAATACAAACCACTCCACTAATTTTCAGGTAATTGTGCCAGGGACAAAATAATTCCATATCAAACATATTGCTTTTTATACTTTTCAAATAAATACTTCCTCACTCAGTTAAACTCTGAATTGCACAAGAAAAGAAAATGCAAAAATGTTCTGCATCAAGATAATTATCGTAAAAATCTTTTATGCCAACCCTCGCCAAATGCACTAGACCCCTTATCTCTGTTGGAATTTTGAGTAGGGCTCTTGAACTCCTTTGAGACTTTATTCTGGTAGATTAGCATGTAGATGCCACATAATTGCCTTCCCCTTGGTTTTTCTGAAAGCCATTAGGAGCTGATTTATTTTTCCGCTACATTCCTTCATTGTCCTGAGTGTTACTGATGGAACTTTAGATAGAGGTTGCAACTACAGATTTTACAAACAAGACAGAGGACTGGCAGGTTTTTTTTCCAAGAAGATATTTTAAGAGTAACCTGTTTCTAAAGTTTGCATTGTGTTTGGCTGAAAGAACCCCGCTACTATAAAATGTATTTTAGCTGCATGAAACCAGGGGTCACAGAATTTGAGAAGTGCATTTTTCTGCATCATTTTAATCTCTTGCCCCTAATCTTATTTTAAGGAAGTAAGTACAATTAGCTGATTCATTTAATGGAACTTAATTCATGTTGCTTTCTGAGGTTTGCTATGTAAAGGGATCTTGAGACATCTTTCTAGTTTACTTTGTATTTATTAGTGTACCCATGAAAATCATGAAATCTGCTTTTCAAACACCCCTGCTGTAGTTTATTAGTGTGTATAACCTTTGAAGATATTGTCATAGCAAATGTATAAATATAATTAAGAATTATTAGCTGATATATTTATTATATATGTTGTATATGTTGCATTTTTTCCTGTCTATTACACAAATCCCAGATATTCTTGCATGTCCTTAATGTAATCATCCTTACCACTGCATAGAGTGTATACCATTAATGTACTACACTATCTAAGAAGTAGAAAGAAAGATATAGATAGATAAAGATCTCTTTCAGTTTGTCCGTCTATCTCTGTTTTTCTCTCCTTCAATCAATACATATTAAGGTCATGAAATCTTTACTTTTCAGTGTGATTTTTTGACCATGCCCCATGATCTCAGGGCTAGGAAAGCATAGACTTAAATACCAAAGTAATAACACCAAATTCCTTTCTTACTGGTTTAAAGGGCCACTTTAGTATTTTTATAAAGGGCTCTCTAAAGAATAGTTAGGTAAGGCATGATAAGAAAACAACCTTTATTATTTTTTTATTGTGCATTTAAGCAATTAATTACTTTTTGAAAATATGCCCAATCTGTATAAGCTCCATATCTCTCCACCCTATAAAATATGCATTGTCTCTGGAGTGTGAGCTGCCCAGGAGGAAGCACGAAATGTAAAACCTTCTGAAACCACTTGGTAAAAAACACATTAGTAGCAGGCAGTAGTGTAATATGAACTGCTAGCAATGTACACAAATACACTTTCTAGTCTTCTCCTACTACCGTACTGCAATTACAGTATGCCTGTATGCATTCCCCTCTGGGAGGCTCCCACTGCAGAGGCAAAGCATCATTCAGGAGGTAATTATTTGTTTAATTGCGTAGTAAAAATGTAATAAGGATTTGTTCTTATAAGCTATTCTTAGGAGAGCCCTTTATAAGACCACTAAAGTACATTAACTACATTTTTAGTGCGTAAGGAGTTATACATTTATTCCATTGCTATGGAATCTATACATGGGAAATCTATATGGAGCTTATACATACAGATGAGAAGTTCCTGAAAACAGTTATTAAGTGCACAATAGAACTGGCTCAAGATTCCCAGCTTCTTAATTTAACCCAAGTGATCACCTAAGGGACGGAATTCCCATTATTGTGCATTTTGCTGGACATCCTGTTGGGAAGTAATAATATGAAGACAAAAGAAAGCGCTGATGTATCTTTCCTTATAAGCTTTTGTTACCAAATTAATCAGATGGGTTCTTTAGGTATAACGTTAAATGCTTAATGAAGGTATTTAACCCTTTCACTAAAATCAGGGACCAGCAGTGCATTGCCATAATTGTAATGGCAGTGTGTCAAAGGCAAGTGTTAATATTGTTCCAAATGCACTTTACAGAGAAATTAAAAATGCATATTTTCATCCTTTCTTTTTGTTGGCCTTGTTTGCCAGTAACTCTTCTATGTTTGTGGAAAGTGGAAGCTGCCATTTTTAAATGGAATTTTGTCACAAACGCTGTAAGACGATTTGGTCTAAAGCTCAAGAGCTAACTCAAGAGCCAATCAAACTGCAGCTTAGTTCTAAGCTGTGACAAATACATTTATTTTTATTTTCCCAAGCAGCATTTACCGCATAGATGTCTTCAGATGTCTTGTAGCAATAAAAATAAAGTGCTAAAACTTTTACACATAAAATATTACTGAATTCTTACATATAGTACCAACTAGTTTTTAGGTGAAACTTACCCTTTAAATACATGCAGCCATTTGAATTCAAAATATTTTCATAAACTGGTGACTGTGCAGTATATTTATCAAAATGGGGATAAAAAGTTGATTTAAATATATTTTGTGCTATAACGCCACTTACCTTCTCTTATCAACCTTTATCCCTGTTTGATAAATATGCCCTATCTCTCTTTTCCAATTAAACGTTAATAAAAGCAAAAATTATGATCATCATTGCAACTTTATTTGCATGTTAAGTGCCATGTACAGATTGCAGTCTATTTGAATACGTTTATATATCAGAGAGCTGGAAGTCAATCTGTCACTTTGCTCATAACTCTGTATCCTGAGGCCACAGGAATCAAAAAACAGTAGTTAAAAAGAGGCTGTTGGGCAGAGAGAGATGCCGAAATACTGCTCTCCCAACCCTCCATGTGCCAGCATTGCCTGGCATACTTGCCAGTGTCAATAAAACCACACCAAAAAAGTTAATTTTCGTCTACCTTGGGAGTTAATGAGACTTGCTACATGCAGAAAGTTTGCCCTAAGTTGTTTGCACAGGAATGAAAGTTTAATTGCGGAAAGATGTTTTGAGTATGGAGCAGCTAACTGGCTTAAGAGGCTTCTGTTCACAAAATTGCTGGGTGGGGGAGTTCTGGACAGTCCCGTTACACTCTTACAGAATTTGTATTTTTGGAATATTTACAACTTGGAGCCAATTGTTTAACTTGGCATCGTAGTCAGGATGCTGCCTCGTAAATGTAATAACAGCTGCCCTTTTTTAATTTGTTTGACCTTGACGATAATAATTTATTATGTACATTAAGTTATTAATGGGGTTTCTTTATACTTCCCTTCTTATCTGCTGTTAACAAATGTTTTCTGACATCATTTAACTGCGCAATTCCCCTATAATGTCTACCTAATGAGGACTAAATCACAACCTTTACATTTATGTATAAATAACATCATTTCTCCTGAGTGGGTAGAATTTATATGCTTTTGATAACACCTAGTAGATAAGCATGAAAGGTAATGCTCGTCATAAAGTGTTTCAAATTATTTGTAGCTATACATGAGACTTAAAGAGAAACTGTATTACGCCAGCACCATATGGAATGCTTAATTAAAATCATCTTTTTAACATACTATTACTTACAAAAAATGTAATTTGTTAGTGAAATCCTACTTATAAATTGCATTATCTTACTACTGATAGGTGTTTTTACTCCTCCCAGCATATAAACCACTAACCGTACCTGATTACTGGCACAGTGTTATTAGTCCATAATCCAAGGCTGAATAAATAATCCATCACCATCTAGTAACTGTATTGACTAGTTTAAAAAAAATCCTTATTAAATACTATTACTAGTGCTAAATGATAAAGACCACCTTGGATTGGTCAGATCAATGTGCTAACTAACCACAGGAATTTTATTTTTGACACTGTGGGCCTCATTCTATTAAGGGCTGTAGGAGATGCGTGGCCGCGAGGGATGGCCGCAAGCTACTTCCCTATTCTATTCCCTTGTGGCCGAGGGCTCCGGCCGGCTTGCAATCGACGCCCTGTTATCCCTTGCGGCCACGCCCCGCCGCAGGGAAAGCCTTTGATCGTACGCGGCCTCAAGAGTTGCGGACACAAGAAAGCCCAGGTCGCTATTCAAATGCTACGCAATCCCTTCCGTCAAGGCCGTAGCTTACTTACACCAAAAAGGTCCCGCAAGGCTCTTACTTACAAATCTTAGCACCAATTAAGCACATAAAAAAAGCCATCCTGTACTTTGATGAGACGTGAAAGTGATTGTAGGTGTTAGAATTCATAGCACAACATTCCCCAACACTCAAATCTGCAAATCATTTTTTTTGTAATTCATGTTCAATTTCCATGTCCGAGTCCCACGGGCTTGGAGCACATTAGACCTGCAACGGCTGCAGGATTAGCCTCCGCCAAATGCGTAAATGGGTAAAATAGGTGTCGCAAAGGGCTTACTTACAAATCATAGCACTAATTAAGCAAATAGAAAAGCCATCCTGTACTTTTATTAAAAGACAAAGTGATGTTTGGTTTTAGAATTAATAGCTCAAATCTCTCAAATCTGCAAATAAAGAAATTTAATTTCATGTTAAATTTTTGTGTTCTATCTATCATCAAGTTCCACAGGCTAGGGGGTCAATCACCCTCCAAGCCTGCACGGGCTTGAATACAGAGCTACGGGCTTGGAGGTCATTGAAGCCTGTGGGACTTTGGACGAAAATTAAACCTAAAATCAAAGATTATAATTCGGCGATGTGCAAGTTTGAGAATGTTTTGCTATTAATCCTCATGTCCCCTGTTGTGTTCTTCATCATTTACAGTGCTGGATTGAATATATATTTGCTTCTACAATGCTTTGAGTTTGCAGCCTTCAACCTACGAACCCGTACGGGTTTTAACAACGATTTACTGGCTTCGAGGTCATTGAAGCCCGCAGGACTTGGGACGGAAAATAAACCTAAAATTAATTATTGGATTTAGGCGATGTGCAAGCTTGAGAGGGTGTTGCTATTAATCCTCATATCCCCCATTATGTTGCCTATCATTTACAGTGCTTTACAGTGCTGTCTTGAATTTATATTTGCATTTACAGTTTTCCGACTTTGCGGCATTAAAACACTATTTACGGGCGCGCAGGAAATGCTTGTGGCTGATTGCATAGTTTGCGACCGGCCGTAAGGGTGACCTTTTTGTCCATTTGATAGCAGTGTAGCCATAGCGCTACGCATGGCCGTAAGCTGGCTGCAAGGAATCACAGTTTTGCGGCCATTTTACTCCCCTTAATCGAATGAGGCCCTGTTACTAGTTATTCGGACAAGCTTTATAGGATTAAGAATTTGGTTCAGAGTTAAAGGACCACTGCATTATAAAGAATAATGGCTCTTAAAATTAAAGTACTTGCATAAGTATACTTAATGCTTAAGCATTGTAATGCTACTAGTTATACTTTAAATCTCTTACTTTTATGGGTTTCTGGCTGACATGCTATTCTGCTTAGCTCTGCCCCTTTTGCATAATTAGGGATACTTCCTACTATTTGTTAAAGTATAGTAATACCATTAAAAAGTTTTAACTTTAAAAATCAAGTATACTTATGCATATATTTTCATTTTAACAGCCATTATTTCTATAGTATAGTGGCCCTTTAAGAAATGCAGTTTTACCAGTAAATTTTAACTGGGAAACTGCATTTTATTTTTAAAAGTATATTGTAAAGTTGTTTGTCTTACTCTAGACATCATGATACTTTAGTATTAGAGTGGTCCTTTAACTAGGCTATGCAGACAAATAGTACATAGAAATTCCTCTCCTTGCATATATAACCCAGATCACTCATTCAAATGACTTACTATTTTTGACTTATGTATCCATTTCTTTACGGTGTTCAGAGGAGCTCACGTTTCGCTGTGAGGATTGTGATGAACTTTTCCAGTCCAAGCTCGATTTGAGGCGGCACCAAAAATATGCCTGCAACACAGTCAATCACATATATGAATCACTGAGCGAGGAGATCAAGCAAGAGGGCTTCGATAATGAACAAGTCCATGAATGTAAAGACTGTGAGCGCCTCTTCCCAAACAAATACAGGTAATTTATTAGAATTTTCAGAATTACTGGTAACTATCACCTTGTAGTAAGTATCATGAATTGATAATGATTGGAGCCCTTTTATGGATCACACATAGAAGAACTGACCATGAGTAGACATCATTGAAAGAGGAGTCCACCAACGGGCTTGTTCTCTTGACAAATAAATATATTTTTTAAAAACAGTCACACTTTTACTGCTATTTCATTTATTATATAAGTATCATTTTAAATTGCATAGTATATGCTATAATTTTAAATTGGACAATGGATATTTCTATAAGAAAGTCTGTCAAATTGACTGATAGGATCATAGGTATTGAACACCACACGATCCTTGCAGATAGAGTTGAAGTCAGCTGGGCCAACAATACCCATCTCATCTCTCGTCTTCAATTAGAATTTTATTAAAATATCAACAGAATAACTATGTAAAGTATAATTATAGCTAATTTGAACAGTAATGCTAAAATTCTTCATTGACTGTAAGTGTTTTGCGTCAAATTCCTGGACTTTTTATAATCAACAAAGTGGTCCATATGTACTAAGATTAGTCAACTGGGCCAACGATACCCATCTCATCTCTCGTCTTCAATTAGAATTTTATTAAAATACCAACAGAATAACTATGTAAAGTATATTTATAGCTAATTTGAACTGTAATGCTAAAATTCTTCATTGACTGTAAGTGTTTTGCGTCAAATTCCTGGACTTTTTATAATCAACAAAGTGGTCCATATGTACTAAGATTAGTCAACTGGGCCAACGATACCCATCTCATCTCTCGTCTTCAATTAGAATTTTATTAAAATATCAACAGAATAACTATGTAATGTATATTTATAGCTAATTTGAACTGTAATGCTAAAATTCTTCATTGACTGTAAGTGTTTTGCGTCAAATTCCTGGACTTTTTATAATCAACAAAGTGGTCCATATGTACTAAGATTAGATTTTTGGATAATCATTGGAGATGTCACTTTTGGCCCATAGAACAGTGTAGGAACTGGAGGGATCTACAAGCTTCTCGCTTTTGCATATCTGGCTGAGCATGTGCGTTATGTATAGATATATATTTTTAATCAGAGTATGAACACTGAGTATAGCGTATATAGAGTTTACACATAGTTTTATAATTGAATACAAAATACCAATCAGTTGTACCAACACCAACTTGTATCTCATTCTACTTTTACAATGTAATCATAATGTGTACTAGATGCTTTTTTTCTGCATTGTGCAGTGCACTTTTTTATTTACCTACATTATGTGATATAGTTACTTCGGCGTTATAATAAGATTTATTTTTTCCATCTAAACTATAAACACTAAGGAGAACACTAAATGTAACTAGAAGGACATTTGTTAACTTCCATTCAGTGAGAATCCAGCCTCTTTATATTTCAAGTTTAACTACATGCAATAAGTCATTATTATTAGATTTAAATCTTCTTCCTTAATTGCCCTTCTCTGTCTCAACACTACTTGACACCTTGACCTTTTGTGTGTTGCACTGGGTCAGATTATAGTACTTATTTTCCTGTAGAGAGAAGTTTCCCTGTCTGCTGTAGTAAATAGCAGAAGTGTTTATTTAGAAAGGAACTTTCCTGTGTAATGGATAGAAACATCTATTGACCATGTTTTTTATGACTTGTAAGCTCTAATTAATCACTTTTATTGCTTAAATGCAATTATTAGACACTATTTTCAGTATTTTCTGTTGCATAACATTTTGCTGACTGACAAAAAACTGTAAACACAAAAATATAGAGAAATCAAAAATGTATGTTTTTTTTTCTTTTAGAAGAAAGTACCTCATTGTTGCACACGATTTTTAATATCAGGATAAATACTTTAGTTAAGTGGATAGAAAATAACAACAAGCTCAACAAGCATCAGCTGCACACTACTAAAGGTTTACACCGGCACAGAAGGAAATTGTTCCAATTGATTCGTAAGCAGTCAGATAGTAAGCAGTCAGATACAGATACATCAGTAACTACTATAATATTCTAAAATAATGAAATGCCACATATCAACTCTGATTAAAGGAGGAATTCCAAGTAAACTTCATATTGTATAACAAGTTTCCTTTAATTCTTATAAAGCTTCCTGACGTTGTTACCGTGATGAGAATAAAGTTACTGCAATTGGTTCACTACTTTTTTTTTTTTTTACAAAAACTTGGTATGATTGCAGTTTGGAGCAGCATATGATAATTCATACGGAAGAACGGGAGTACAAATGTGACCAGTGCCCTAAGGCCTTCAACTGGAAATCAAACCTGATTCGCCATCAGATGTCACATGATAGCGGGAAGCGGTTTGAGTGTGAAAACTGTGTGAAGGTACTGTGGCAAATTGTTTCTTATTGCTCAAGAGTCATAATATTGTATTATCCATCATATCATGGCCAAAGGTTCGGAATGATCTGTATCTCACATATGTCCTTTACAGAACGACTCGTGGTTCCCATGTGACCTTCATCCCAGATTACCCATATATTTGAACTGCAACAACAACAATGAAGCGGAATCGCACACACCTAAAGTAGACGTCAGTGTTATGACATAGTTATATTTATTGTAGTATCACACACAGTTACAAGCACAACGCTTCTGGACGCTGTGTTTCCGTAGGTCACTTACACCTGGGAAAAGGGCACAGCACCCAGGAGCTTTGTGACATGTACTTTAGGTGTGTGTAATGCTTTATGATATTTTATATGGGAAAGCCATCAGGGTCCAGTTTCTATATCATTAATCACTCAATATATTATTAACTTTTATTATTATTATTATTATTATTATTATTAACCTTTATTTGTAATGCGCCAACATATTCTGTAGCGCTAAACAGGGTAGTTAATTTTTTGATTTGCACATTTTAACAGTAAAATTATAAAATAGCCAAATTTTGGTGCCAATGTTTACTAATATATCGATATTAATTCACGAACTTCATGTTTGCCTCCCTGTATCAGTGATTTATTTTGTAATCCTTTCCCCTTATTAAAAAATAAGTAAAATAAGTGGGTGGGACAGTTAAAGAACTGGTGTTCCCACCCAGCAAAATATCCAAAAAAGGGAAAAAAGAGAGGATATACCAACATATGAAAATAGCAGATATAAGGAAACATTTAAAGAAAATGCAACAATCCTGTAATTAACAGGACCTGAATTGGTTGTTATGCATTACATTCTCACTTATAAATAAGTGTTTAAGCAAGTGATAAATGGTATAGAATCTGGGCCTCAAATGTTTTGTACATTGTACATTTTCTCAATGTTTAAATAATTTGTACTTTTTTATTATTTTACTATTCTACTGGAAATAGCACTGTTTCTTCTTCTTTGACCCCAAGCAACAAAAAATATACCTTTTTATGCAAAACATGTTCATTTAGTTTCCTCATGTATTATCTGGTATCTACAGATCTCCTTTATCACATTTAATCTAGCAAATACAAGTATTATTTCTAGAAAATATAGTTTACATACATAAAATTAACAGTTTTATTGGTGATCGAAACATAAGACCAAAGTAAATGTGGAGTTATTTACATAAAAAGAGCTTTAGAAATTACATCCATTGTTTAATTAGTTTTACCTCTGATAAAATTAAATTGAAGGGACATATATATATATTAGCTACATACACTTTAAACACTTAATCCATTATTTGGATTATTAATATATGACCATATCTACTAAGGTATGAAATGTTGCAGAACTCTTGAAGAAACTCCCAGTTCATATACTATCCTATGTGTTGGTATTTGTATAAATTTTTGACATTTCCAAGAGTTCTCCAGCACTTCACCCTTTAAGTATGTGTGGCTTATTTTAGCACAAAATATGCATTTCCTAATTCTCCATGTTAGAGGAAAGCCTGTTTTTCTCACTCTTTAATGCTTTGTACAACAAGCATTTTGCACCCTTGATAGCAGAATTTGGTTATGTTTGAGCCATAGAAACTTTGTATTAAGTTAGTGTCAGGCAACATTGAGAAAGCATGGCTATGTGGGATATATTCTTTTGTCTGTTTGATGTTGTAGAATCACACATGCACAGGACAATATTTTCTTGTTAGAATATTAACAAAAAGCTTATTGCACAAGGCATTTAAAAGAGTTTGTTGGGTACCCTCTACAATCTAAACAAGTAACAGTGCACTCATTGGAGAATATGCAATGTAACATCTGATTAGACTTACTCTACTTGAATTCCTTCTTTTCTATGTTTGTTGTAGGCAGAAAATCTTTACATTACTGTCTAAAAATACTACATACTGCATGTGTTTTTTTAAAGTTTTGCTTTTTAAATCCCCCCCAGGTATTCACTGACCCCAGCAACCTTCAGAGGCATATCCGTTCCCAGCACGTCGGCGCTCGGGCGCATGCTTGTCCTGACTGTGGCAAAACATTTGCCACCTCATCAGGGCTCAAGCAACACAAGCACATTCATAGTACTGTCAAACCTTTCATATGTAAGTTGTCTTGCTCGTAACAAGCCCAACTTCAGATAAAATTGTTAATATTCCTGGGAGACTCCCCAGCATCCAGTTCTTGCAATGTATGCAGCAATATGTTATTTTATAATAGTACTTTGTTGAATTGTATATTTCTCAGCAAAAATTGATACTTTTATTTTGATTGTTCATAAGATAATTGAGAGAAGTACACTCATTTATGTTTAATTATACACACTCAGCAATTTTTTACCACACAATAAAACTGAAATAGTTAATGTGAAAATATTGCAAAATATCGCCAAGAATTAATAAATAGGTGTTTTGAAAATCTTCCTTTTTAACAGTAAGCATTCATCCATCAGGTATGCAGACTAAACATACAATTATTTAAATGAATGTTTGGCTGCCTCCCTAAAAAACTATATAAACTATATTGGTTTCAAAAGGATTGTGTATATTCTGAGAGGGCCTGTGTTTTACAACTTACTAGTCATGTCTCACCAATTACCAGAGACGTCTACATGTAACTTTTAAGATAATCAGGATTTAATGTGGGTGGGAGCCCCAATCTTGTTGTGACTCCTTGGTGTTTTGGAATATTGATTTATTTTTTATCTGTCCTGCTTTCTCCCTTCAACCTCTTGGCCAGCTTAGTCTAATTTAAGTAAAATCATGAAATAAAGCCATCGTCAATTTTTTTTGTAGAGCAAAGCAATTTTTGGGACACGGTACATTGGCAGCTAAGAACTTCACAGTGTGTTAGTCCAGCATTTCCAACTGGAGATCCTGGGCATTGGACCAATAACTTTCATGCATTTATACATTGCTAAGTGTCTTAGCTAATAAATTAGCCAGTATGGGTTCTATAGTATCCAATATCAAACATGTCTTATGTCAGTGTGATTGGGAATCAGTTTATTATGTCTTATTTTTTTAAGTAAAATATATAGTAACCTAGAGAAAAATGCAGATGCTAATGTAATTTGGCAGATTTTGCATGTTTTAGTCATTTGTGGCCAAGAACTAGACAGAACCCCCTCACAAAACAGATGTGCAGGATTTTACCAAAATGGTCAGTGTTGAATAGAAAATATAAATCAAGATAGTTTATCATTAGAATAAGAAATCACTTTTTTAAAACTTTTGTATTTCCAGTTATATTACTTGTGATACATTATCAATCAGGATTGTAGCTATATCTGCATTAACCTGATGTTGGCCAGTCCACTCCTCTGCAAAAGGGTGCAGAAAAGAGCAAAATAGTTGTACTGTCTCTTCCTTGAAGTCATGTGAACTTTTTTTGCATGAGCACAGACTTTTTCACTCAAGTTTTGCTTAGGCTGATGTATTTCCTCAGAATGTAGGGGTGGCTAACAACAGTAATAGTTAGGTGTGAATAAAATGTAGCAAGATAGCAAAAAATGTGTTTACCATGTTGGTTTTGGAAATGTTATGTTGGTTGAATGGTTGAAGAGAGTGGTATATTTAGTGGATACATTTTGTTGTGTTTCATAGATACAATACAGTACTTTCAAACTCAAAAAGCCCTAAACGATCCTGCATCTTTTGAAGACTCACTTTAAAAAGTCAACAAGGACACTTTGAGTTTTGAGTGTTTTGTAATCTATGAGCAATTAATGTTTGTTCACTAAAAGGTATCACTCAATCAGCCAATGATTATGTCTTTTATACAACTCCAATATAAAATGTGTAAAATCTATCTATCTATCTATCTATCTATCTATCTATCTATCTATCTATCTATCTATCTATCTGTCTATCTATTTATCTATATATTAGGTAGATTGATTGTATAGATATATACAATGTGCTGTACTTTTTGGAAATTATCAATACACGATATTTCTTCCCCTGACACATAATAATTTTCAAACAAACCAAAAACACATGCTTCGGGCCAGTTGAAAGCTTCACTTTCCTTGTGGAATATTAATAGATTCCCACAAAGGAAAGATATTTTATTTGCTGTGACACTGAGCCACAATGAATTTGATTAAATGACGCAATTTATTTACCTACTGTCTTGAAAATGGTCTGCCATTCAAAACAGTAGATACATAGTTTTCAAAAATTTATAGTTTGTAGTTTTTGTTTTAAATGACACCACTGAGCATTTTTCACTCATTTGCCTTTTTTCTTTTGTTGTTTTGATTGTGTTTCTGCTCTTCTGAAAACCCCTAATTTAATATGAATTCACACAGTCTATTTATTTTATTTTATATTGTTTTTGTTTTGGTTTCTGTTGGTATTCCAGGTGAGGTCTGCCATAAATCGTACACACAGTTCTCCAACCTGTGCCGCCATAAACGGATGCATGCAGACTGTCGCACTCAGATTAAATGCAAGGACTGTGGACAGATGTTTAGCACTACCTCCTCTCTAAACAAGCACCGGCGTTTCTGTGAAGGCAAAAACCATTATAACCCCGGTGGGATTTTTGCTCCTGGGCTGCCTTTAACAGCTAGCCCTTTGATGGACAAATCTAAACCCTCACCAAACCTTAATCACTCAAGCCTTGCTTTTAATGATTACTTTACATCTAGGGCACATCAAGGTGGCCTGGCCTTCTCTCCTGCTCCACATCCTTTTCCAGCCCTGGCACCTGGATTTCCAGGAATTTTTCCTCCATCACTGTATCCCAGACCTCCATTATTACCTCCTTCTTCGCTGCTGAAAAGTCCCCTAAACCATGCACGAGAGGCAAAGCTTCCCAGTCCTATAGGAAACCCTCCACTATCTTTAATGTCCTCAATGAACAGCAGTAACAACAATCAGCAGGTTTCGCTGGAGGAAAAGTATGAGAATAGCCTGGAAAATTCATACATGGAGAAACATAAATCCAGGAGCAGTGATCTCTCTGATGGTAGTGATTTTGAAGATGTTAACACAACATCTGGAACAGATCTAGACACCACCACTGGTACTGGGTCAGACTTAGACAGTGATATAGATAGTGAAAGGGACAAAAATAAGGAAAAAGTTAAGCCAATGGAAAGCAAGCAAGATATTGTGAGCAGTTCTATATCCACTGGTTCTAATAACAACATAGGTGAGCGACCATTTTTCTATTCACAACATTCCTTTTTTCCCCCACCAGAGGAGCAGCTACTTCCCACGATGGGAGCAGCCAATGACTCTATTAAAGCTATTGCCTCCATAGCCGAGAAATATTTTGGTCCCGGATTCATGGGGATGCAAGAAAAGAAAATGGGTTCACTCCCCTATCATTCCATGTTCCCCTTTCAGTTCCTTCCTAATTTCCCCCATTCTTTGTATCCAGCTTTTACTGAAAGGACAATGAATCATAACTTAATGGTAAAGGCTGAACCAAAGTCACCCAGGGACCTTCAGAAAGTTGGCAGCACTAGTTCAGAGTCGCCATTTGATCTCACTACCAAACCAAAAGAGATTAAGTCTGCCTTATTACCACCCAAGGTTTTGGCATCACAGTCTTCAGGGGAGGAGCAGCCACTGGACCTCAGCATTGGTAACCGGAGTAGAGCTAGCCAGAATGGAGCAAGGGAAAATCGGAAAAATCATATATATGCTGACAGAAAACTGGTAGCAAATGAAATGATTTCAAAAATTCCTCAGCCTCAGATTCCACAGCAGCCTCCTCTTCACTACGCAAAACCATCACCTTTTTTCATGGATCCTATATACAGGTATTAACATACCTTGTCCTAATTATATGACATGTTGAGGGCATTGTTATATCTTAGGAGCTATATATATATATAGTGAAGCTTCCTTGTGGCGTGTGTACTATGCAGTTCACCAGGTTAAAAATAGTGTTGTGTTGAATGATAAAATGAGCATTACCAAGGAATTTCAAATCATTTCAATGTCTTGGTAATGTATGGCCCCACCAGGAAAGTAAGGATGTTAACTCATAGATGTGCAGGAAATGTTCTCATCAAAATACATTAGGAATAATATAAATCACATGGGCTAACCCTTCCCTTGCTGTAGAGTTTAGAGATATATCATCTAAAAGCTTAGGAACGTTAGAATCTTACAGAAAAGTACAATACATTAAATATTGTGAGTGTCTCTGTGGGAATAATGCATTTGACCTATGTTTATCAGTTTATTTGTTTTTAATTACTCATGCAAATAGAAAGTACTCCTAGCCCGATATATTTTATTAAATATTGTATGTATTTTTGATTACAGATGATACAGTATAAATTGTTAATTGTACATTTATAATATGTAGATTGGTTCAAATAAGTTTAAGTATTGTACTTAATAATGAAATTGGCAATTGAATTAAGAGAGGCCAACACCAGTCTTCTGTATAGTGAGGTTTTAAAGTCAGCCATTTTGGCTGAGGATGCAGATTTTCAATATCATCAATTTTATATCAACATCATTTGATAACAAAGTAGATTGGATTGCTGATTTTAAAAGTACATCACAAGGAAATCAGCTTGTATAGAAAATACATTAATTAAAAGTGTATTATATGTAAAAAAATAAATGATCCTGTAATTGAGAATAAACATATTTATATTTGTGTGTATCCTTTTCTATCCCTTATGTAATAACAGGATAGTGTACCTTCTTGTTTTTATAATTTTTCTTGGATGTATAGTTTTATTTTGTTCTAGGCACTCTGAGAATTTTTTTACCTGTCAATTCGAGTGCTCTTATTTTTTTATGGAATTAAAAAAAGATCTGAACATGTTTGACTTTATTATAGCAAGAAATGTATTTTCTATAATTTTTAAGAAAATATTCAACAACTACATTATTATTAAAAAAACGGACTACTGACTGGTGCAAGATCTCAGGAAATATAAATATTTAAAAATGAAATCTTAATCATTATATTTTCCTATGGTAGTTTCCATTTAACAGTGTTTCTATGCTTTATTTATATACCAAGGCAATGTGCATTATTCTGATCTTCTTTGGGGTACGTAACCCTCTGTGTTGTTGTCCAGCAGGGTGGAAAAGCGGAAGGTGACTGACCCTGTTGGGACACTGAAGGAGAAGTACTTACGACCATCACCACTGCTTTTTCATCCACAGGTAAAGCAAGAGTGAAAAAAAGCGGCGCAGTAAAAGATATATTTAATAAAAATGTGTATTTATTTTACAAAGTGGTAGAATTGAAAAAAAGGAACTGTTCATACAAACTGAATTATCGAAGCTGAAATCTCAATAAAGAATTACCTTTTAGACATATAAACATAGTGTAGATGTATTGGTTAGGATAATTCTATCTTCTGCAGTGTTTGGTAACTATGTTTAAGGATAAATGATTAAAAAAAAGATTGATTCTTGAATAGCTGTTACAAATGATATGAAGTGTAGCCTAATTTTCCAATGGAACACAAATACATTGTTTTATTTCCCATCTAGAGTAAATAAGTAGCTGGTTTGTGAGAGCTGGACGGAGACTGATTTCACTGCTAAACATAGTTCCCTCATTGTTTTACATCACTACATGAGTTTAGTTAATAACTTCCACTGATTTTCCTTCTAGATGACTGGATAATGGCACTAGGCCCGCCAGGAACATCCTGTGTTTGTCTGGTTTAGAATAGTGGGGAGATCTGCTTGTAAAGAATCTGATATCTTTGAGAAGTTAATAACGGCAGACTGGCCTCAGGAAGAGTCTCAGCTTTTTTTTTTTTAAATTAGATATAGCTAGTCTCACACAACAGTGCCACCTATTTAGCCACCCTGGGATAAATTACAGAGTAAATATTATGTAAAGAAAAGTGATTGACATCGCACATCACATTATCTTCTTAAAGATCACAAATAGACAATTATAGCTGGCGTGTCATTGGCATTTGTATCTATTAAGAGTTCATAAAATATATTATGCATTCATATTTATATTTATCTTAATTGTATTGCCAGATGTTCTAAGTTTAGGGGTTTGGAGAACTCTTGGAATGTCAGCTCTTTGCAACTTTGCCTCATTAATACCATATGAACTGTTCTCCAAGAGCAACAATACTCTCCTAGTACATCTATCCCACTTAACTGTATACCACACTTTACTGAATGAAGGAAAAAAATGGTACTAACCATAAATACTTAGCTGCTCCACAGAAGTAGCATACTCAAGTTCTCAACTAGTTGGTCAAGAATATGTCTTCTTGAGTACCAGTGAGTTACTCAATGGCTCAGCCATATTGATTGACATATCAGTGCTCATGTCAAAATGGTCATGAAATACAAAATACCACACTGTAGGTTTTTGTTTTGTTAAACCTTAAAAATAGGGATATTTAGATTGCATGCTTCTCTTAGCTCATTCAGAATTGTACTATAATTACTATTCCTCATGTTAATATTATATATATATATATATATATATATATATATATATATGTGTGTGTGTGTTTATGTATTTATATTGTATGTAAGAACATTATTAGTTTTTATTTTTATAATAGAAAAAGTAAGTAACAGAATGACTATAAAAAAATACCAACGTTTTTTTTCTATTTAAAATCCATACTAGTACATTTGATCTTGATGAATTTAAGTAAACTTAGGTAGTGTAGTTTAGTCAAATATTTAACCCCAGCGCTAAGGAATATGTTGGCGCCTTACAAATAAAGCATAATAATAATAATAATAAATACTTTATATTTACCTTCATGCCCTTGGGCCAGTAAAGGCACACTTATTTTAGCAATCAGAAATAATTATTTGACCTCTCCCTACTGGCTGCAGTACAGCAAATAGAATGATTGCAGCGAATTGGCCTGCTAATTCATAGTTGATGGCTGATGGCTAAATAATTTGAACTATTTGGTTGTCTCTTTCATTGTTTATTAACCTGAAAGTTGTCACTTGGGGTTAAACCATTGGATTTATTAGAACTTTATTTTTGTCTCTTCGGCCTGTAAACTCTACTGGGCATAAATCTATTGATTTAAATCCTTTATGGTTAATTCAAATATTTAGTAGGGCTTTATGAACAGCTGCCAGCTTACCACAATTTATATTTGGTAATTACAACAGCTTTTTTGTAATGATATCTTTTTAAAACAATGTCTTGGCTACATTTATCCCTGGAGTCTAGTTTAATGTATTGTAAACGTGCAAAAGGTCAGCCCTTGCTGTACAATAGAGCATCTACTATTTGATGTATGGTTTCCTCTTATTTTCCGCTTGTTCACCATGTCCTTTACTCCCTCCTTGGCACCCATTCAAATTGTATTTTTCAGCATCTCCTCCAAGCTATATATTCTGTGAAGAACTACAAGTAAATTTAGTAGCAGCTTTCAGCTAACCACAAGAACTGCAATGATTAGCACATTGCACTCCTCTTCTTTAAATGTAATATAGTATGATACACAACTATTATTAGTCTCTTTGTAGTTATTTGAGAAGCTATAGAAATTATGTTAACATAAATAGTAATAAATGTGTTTTATGATTTTTTTTCCACTCAGAAATATACCTTTTGTGAATATATTATTGTAGAGACATTATAAATTAGTTAACATAATGTTATTGGTCATGCTGTATTTATAAATAAAAGCAATATTAACAGAACAGATAATTACATTTCAATAAAAAAGAACATTATAGTTAATGTGACATGCCACAAAATTCTATTTTCCATACAACTATATTATGGCTTATTGGCTGACAGCACAATTCCCCAGATCAGTTAAACATTTAAATATATATTTTTTCTGCATAGAGAGCATCATTCGAAAAAAGAAAACACACTGTGGTACATGCCCGCTTTCAGATACAACAAAGGAAAATATGCTTTCAATGTCCCTTTAAGTTAGTGCTAGTGGAAGTAAGGTATAAGCCCTATACAAATCATTTTAAAACATCCATATATTCTATCCAGTAAACATGGCTAAAATGAAAGCGAAACATTTAAAATAAGCAATTTTGAAATCAGTGTTTATAGCTAGAATTAGAATTTATTTTTGGTGGTTTGCTCTTTTTTTGTCAAGGCTCATCATCAAAAAATTGGGGTTGTGTTACCTCAGTCTGGTGGGCAAAACTGTGTCAGTTATTATTATTAATATTATTATCTCTTCCAACATACAATGAAGTTACACATTCCTTTAGTGTGTAAATCAGTGTTTTCATTATATGATTTTTTATGGATGGGTTTTGCAATTGTTTTTATGTCTGATTGATACTTACTTTTTTACACCTTTTTATGCCGTAACATTTTTTTTTTTACTTACATACTTGTTTTATAAAGTAAATATTGATTATTGTGCTGCTACTTCTAGATGTCGGCCATTGAAACCATGACTGAAAAGCTGGAAAGTTTCGCCAACTTGAAAGCAGATACGGGAAGTTCTTTACAGCCGCTGCCGCATCATCCTTTTAATTTCAGATCCCCACCCCCAACCCTATCAGATTCAATCTTACGGAAAGGAAAGGAACGCTACACCTGCAGGTAAAATACAAGAGTGAATCCTGACTATTTTTATTTCACTGCCAGAATAAAGTATATATATTACTTCATATATTTATGAATCAGATAATTTATAAAAAATAATTAGATAGTTTTGCTTTAATGCATTGCAATAACGTGAATTACATTTTCCATAACGATATTTGTGAATTGCGGTATACTATAAATATAGTTGATACACAATAAAATTCTTCAGACACACACAGTAAATATTTCCCTGCATACTTAGGGCCTCATCCTATAAGTGGCCGCAGCCGTTGCGGGGCCCCAAGGACCGGCCGCAAGCTATTCGGCTATTCTATTCCCTTACGGCCGGAGGCTCCGGCAGGCTTGCGGCTGGTGCCTTGCTATCTCTTGCGGCCGCTCGCGCCAGAGGAAAGCCTTTGATCTAAAACGGCCGCAAGAGATTTGCAATTCAATTGCTCTGGGAAACCTCTCTGCAAGGCTAAAAACGAGCCGCTGCTTACTTGCAGGAAAGAGGTCTCGCTAGCACCAATTAAGCACATAAAATAGCTCAAATAAAGCCATCCTGCACTTTGAGAAGACTATAAAGGGATTTTAGGTGTTAGAAAAAATAGCACATAATTATCCTGCACTCAAATCCGTAAAATATTTTATTTTTAATATCCGTAAAATATCCATGTAAAAAGTCCATAGGGCTTGGAGCACCTCAGACACACCCACGCCGCAGCCGGAAAATAAACAGTTAATTTGAACTCGGGTTTGGGCAGATGTGCAAGCTTGAGAGTGGGTTCCTTTTAATCCTCATGTCCCCCAATATGATCCCTAGCATTTACAGAGCTGTACAGTGCAGGCTTGAATTTATTTTTGAGTTTTTATATTTCACAGCTTACGGCCGGTTCCAAGATATGCGGCCGGCCGTAAGATGAGATCCTTGCGGGGCCGTATAATAGAATCGCGAGTTAACTGAACCCCCGCAAGGAATCGCAGCCTTACGGCCGATTTACGGCCGATAATAGAATGAGGCCCCTAATCATTTAGGTTGTACTACAGCTAAACTAAATATCTGTGATGTCTCTCTACAAGTAATAGTGGAGCACAATGTCTAAAAAAAATGGAATTATTTATCCAGTTTAACATTCACGTTTTCCTTTTGGAAAGTGATGGACAACACGTTTAAGCAGCTATTACACTGCAATACAAACTGTGTAACACAGTTTACTCTGTCAAGAGTCAGAATGTGCAAGCATTAAATGATCAGACTTTCTTATACTCAGAGGTTACCACTGTATGTGACAACTTGAGATGTACTAAGTTTTTCCATGAATGGTCCTCAACATCTCATGTTTTTGATGCTAGGTCCTCCACATTTAACAGAGCCCTTGATCCTTTGATATAAATTTGTTTGTATATTATTTAAAAAAATTACATTTTTAAACATGGGAATGCACTTTAAAGCTTTGTTTTATTTATAATAACTAGGTACTGTGGCAAAATCTTTCCACGATCAGCAAATCTGACAAGACATCTCAGGACCCACACGGGAGAGCAACCATACAGGTAGATATGAAATGTTAATATCCTATTGGTGTTGATCTAGCATTTTATGACCATTGCTGCACGGGCCACAGGTCAGTTTTATTTATTGTAAAAGAGCTTGGTTCAGAAATGTACCTGCATTGCCTTCAGTGGCAATCATTATTAATGGACATTGTTATTGGTAACGTCCAAACACATCAAGTCACTTCCATTCCACAGTAGTTCAGTAGGCAGTCAAGAGGGCAGCTATGTTCACATTCTTGACTGTTCTTGCCTGATATCGGCTACCCTGACCTGCTATCGTTGTACGTATCCATCTCTCTGGTCATCCTTCCTATTGCGCACATTGATGTGAATAGATTTCCAAGCCCAAAATGTTTTTTGAAACTAGTTACAACCTTGAAGGTATGTCCTACTTATTCTCCAAATGCTACAATATCCATTTTTAAATACCTCTCTGGGTTCTTGAGTCAATAGCAATTCTCCTCATAATATGTACATTAAACCCATTCACCTGTAATTTTCTAAAACCAGATGAGGTCATTTCTCCGGGGGAATTTCTTTGGGGGAACTACTTCTCTGTCCTTTCATAAAACACCTACTTCATGTAATCATTTTGTCAACCAGTCATTGAAGCCATTTTACAGCTACTGACAGCCTGTAGCATTTGAGAAAGATCAAATTAAAAGTGTAATATTGCAGTAAAAAAAAAAATGTTGAAAGTTAGCACTAGCACAAAAAAAACTCTGACACCTATAATTATACTATCTAAAAGATTTGTGAAATATCTTATGTGTAATGCAGATTTTAATGTTTAATATAATAGTTTCTGCCTATGAACTACATGCCCATAAAAGGAGAGCTAGCATATCTAAGGAATAATACATGATTTATTTTGCCTGGTCTTCTCCCAGAGAACTAAGATGTATGTTTTGTGTAACACTACAATGTAAGATTGACTCCTGGAGAATGTAGCATTGTAATAGCACTCTAGGGAATTGATGGTATGTTTATAGAACAATTTAATTATCATTGATTTCTTTTGCTCTCTGACAACTGTGAATGTCAGCTTAATTGTTTTGAAAGTTTGTTTTGTGAATGTCTGCTCTATCTGGTGAAACTCAGGTCAGTGATTGCTAGGAATTAAAAAATGTGTTTGTCTGGGTGTTTTGTATGTTAACTTCTGCCAACTCAGAAAGCTCAATTAGGAATACATAGAAAGTAAAAATAAAAAAAGATCCTTGGATAGGCGTAACAAAAATAGTCTTGTGTTATGACTGATGGGAAATATGTATCGTGGGCCTTTGTTGGCAGTAGGATAGACTATGTTGTTGATGCTGATCTTCTCCAGCTATTTATTCTACTCCAATGTAAAAATAGTAGAAAAATACACACCGCATTTAATACAATCTGTATAGTTATATACAGTGCATTTTTCTGTGAAAATTTGCGTTTTAGTGGGGTGAAGGGCACAGTAGGTGCCTGATGACACTCTAGCTTGCGGCTCTAAAACATAACATTATAGAGGTTTACTTAGTAGTAGCATAGTTTGGTTCCAAAATTGGCGATGGAACAAAGTTCTCACGATAGTTCCCACTGATTTAAGAGCGCACCTTATAATTACTGAAACCTAGCACAGGATACAAACCACTCCATTAGTGCTAAGCACCATGCTTGCTAATGATAATTATGTTGCCATTTATATAATTTAATATACATTTTGAGTAAGAAACTTACACCTTTCTTCATCATCATTCCATTTGACAACAAATTTTCCCTGTGTATATTCTTATGTCCAACATTAATTTATTATCTCATCCCATATTTCATTCATAACATTCCCTGGTTGCAACGTCCCACCTCCCTGCTACATCATCATTCTGCACCTTCATCTTCTTTTTACTTCCCATCCCCAACTGAGTTAAAACCAAGCTCCTAGCTTAAAGGGACATGGAAAATATAATTGGATTTTACTAGGAATATAATATACCTATGTACCATTTTATGTACTATTTTATTAAGAAGTGCTTAACATGTAATTGATTTCTGCCTAAAATACAATTTGACCTTTTGAGTCTGCCCTTTGTAGCTCATTTAGCTTCGGAATACACAGACTGTGAAGTGCAGTATTTCAAATTAGCCAATCAGTGACCTCTCCCAAGTAACATGTTGCAGAATGTTGCCATTGATTGGTTGCTATGATATAGTGCAACTCCTGTACTTAGTACACTGTCTTCACGAGCTACATAGGGGACAAACCAGTTAGGAACTATTTGTAAGATTTTCAGCAGAAAAAAACTGCAGATTTCTTAATAAAATACACTAAACAAAAGTAAAGAGATACTAAACATAGGGAAATTCCAGAAAACGTCCATGTGCCTTTAACAGTTTTGTGTCACATGCATAAAAATAACACGCAATGATAAATGTATATTATTATATATGCTGTTAGCCATATATTTAATACAGGGTCTAAAAGAGTGTCATGCATGGAACAGCTTACCACTATACAGTGATTCCATACCCAAATCACTTACATGACCAATAATGTGGATTTATTTTCCTCATAGGAGACAATGCAATGCAGAATAATACATTGGATGCATATTTGTTAGTACAAAGAGGTTTTAGTGTATAATAAACACACCATTTAATTTCATATGGCAAAATACAATCTGACAGCTTTACTAAAAATATGTTAACTTTTCATAATTAACACAAACACAACTTAAAGTAATAGTAAGTGATGTAAATAAATGTAATAAATTGCAGAGTATTAATAATTATGCAGATATTTTATGTGGTGTTGTACTTTAAGTGTGAACTAGCTTAAATAACCAGCTCTCCCAACTTGATTAAAAAAAATCATAATATTCTTGGCACTATTACCTGCCAAAAACTTTTTCATCTATGACTTCATTTTAATTCCTTTCATGTAGCAGCCTGGAGATTTATACTAAAATTTTTTTTACAAATACATTCGTGGGTGTTATTTTTCATCCCAGAACTAATAGATTGTGGTAATATAATTAAAAGCCCAAATATTAGAGCTAAGAAAAGGTTTTCTAACTATATATACTATTTTGAAGAAAGTGGAAACTTTTGTGGAAACACCATGGGCCTCATTCAAATGCGATTTGGCCAATTGAATAGGGCTCTATATAAGCACAGAGCAATTTTTTTACAGAAGTTTTTAGTTAGTGAACTTCTATCCAAAGCAAGGTCTTCACTAACTAAAAACTTCAGTAAAAAAATATGCTCTGTGCTTATATAGAGCCCTATTCAATTGGCCAAATCATATTTGAATGAGGCCCTATGTCCATTAGTAGCTCAAGAATAAGTTTACTAAATTATCTTTTTAATTTCTCTCTTTTTATCTCGTTCTCATATCTCAGTGCATGTTTCTTCCTTTCAGATCTTTCTCACTGAAAGTTTCCTTTTTATCTAGTTCATTTATGGAGAGAAAAACCAGCAGAAATCTAAATCCTGATCCCAGCGGAACTATATTTTAAACATTACTTCCCCTTTATGAGTTTGGTCAAAGCCCCTTTCATAAGTGTTGCTCTTTTTAGCTCATGCTACTAGTTTACGGTTTCTTGCTTTCCAGCCTGTATTCCCATCATTCACTTAAAACTGAATTTGTCATCCTTTATTTTTCTTATTATTCCTAAAAAATGACATAAGATAAATTATTAATAACACTTCTATCTGAGAAAGGTTAATTAGGGTCTTATACACAATACAATGTATTTAATAATTTGACATATTTAAATTAGTGTTTATAGCAGAATCAATTCAGTGTTCATGGATATTTCTAAACATAGTATAGTGAATATAAAATATGCATTAATGTGCATTCAGAAGTGGCCTGATTACTGAATTATGAAATGTAGGAACTATTGTGAGGATCCCCCATATGCTTGGTTTTTGTCCTCATTTGTGTGATATTTTTTCTTTACCAGGTGTAAATATTGTGACCGGTCATTTAGCATCTCCTCCAATCTTCAGCGGCATGTTCGGAACATCCACAACAAGGAAAAACCTTTTAAATGTCACTTGTGCAATAGATGTTTTGGACAGCAGACCAACTTGGACCGACATCTTAAAAAGCATGAACATGAGAATGTTCCGGGTAAGTAAAATACTACTGTTAGATCTATATGAAATTAAATAGTGTTTATTTGGTAATATCTTTACTTTACTAACACTGATTGTATTTCTCTATATGCTATATGTACTGTTCTATACATTACCCCTTGAATTCTTACAAAACAATAGACTGACTGATATATTTGCACAGTGAAGATCTTTTTCCATGTGCTTCTGCTATCTTTAGCAGCTCATCTCCAGGAAACACAATTGACCTTACCCCTAAAATATTCTTAGAATACTTTATTAAAAACCACTTGTAGCAAACGTACTCTCCTCCTGATAGTGACCATTATATATTTCCCTTGCTTTCATTGTCATAACTGGTCCAAGCAATACAATCTGGTATTAGGTTCTACTACAAATAATATAAAAATGGCAGTGAGTATAATCACCAGAATTGTATTTTACACTCTTGGGACATCTTGATAAATAACTCATCCATCCGTCTATAGCCAAAATACACTGCAGTGGTCTGTAGACCGTAATGGTAAAAATTATCCAAGTAAGATGGTAGTAAGCGTTCTCACCATTATTTTATTTTATCACTATTAGAAGGAGAAACCTGCTAAAATGGTTGCTGGACTTTTGTAATGCAGTATGTGTATTTAATAATATTGGTAAAATAATATCAATATGAAGTTATGCAGTTTTGACAATTAATAAAAAAGTAATTAAATACATACTTTATTACAATTTTCTTAAATACATTAAAAAGGCAGCAACCACTGCCCACAAATGTAAATGTAAGCTATCCAATTGATCTTATTTGAAATTACAATTATGCTTGTAATATTTATGTAGGCACGCACCTTATTTTATATTTAAACTCAAATAAAACAGTCTGTCAAAAATGTGGTTTTCATTCAAACATTGTTATTTTACCAAGAGGAGTAATAAGAATGACTTGGTTGCTGATGACAGGCCGCAAGCTAATGTAAGAGTTCCCAAAAGCCACTATACACTAAGAAAATCTACCAAGGAATGAAAGATCTTAATTGGACTCTTAGTAACACTTGATGACAAAATATATTTTAATAGTTCTTACACTTCACTTAATGAAGGCTTAACAATTGGTTTATTGTACTAATATTCTTCTGTTCCCAAAAGAATGGCTTGAGTGATATTTGATTCTCTATATAACTTTTCTTTCTTGTTACCCTGTTTCCTGTCTAGTGAGTCAGCACTCTGGAGTCATTACAAACCATCATGGGACCAGTGTCTCCTCTCCCAATTCCGAATCAGAAAACCATGCACTTTTAGACGAGAAAGAAGATTCTTATTTCTCGGAAATCCGAAACTTTATTGCAAATAGTGAGCTCAATCAAGCTACGAGCCTAGCAGAAAAAAGGTAACCGAGGAAAGACAATTATTTTTCCTACACAAAAAAACTGTATGTTATATGAGATACCAAACTATTTTCTGTGTTACTTCATTTCCTTAATGATTCAAAGCTACCTTGGCACAGTAAAGCAGTGTGTAAATAATGAGACACCATAAGAAAATGTTATTATGTCACCATATCTCAGTCTGGGGTGCTTGGATCATTCTGTTAAGCCAAGCAGTATGTGTCATAAAATGAAAAGTGATGTTCGATGATGATAAGTTAAATGAAAGCGGACCATGCTTTTAAAATCCAGCTGCACAGAGAGATGCTGCCAGTTTTACACACTTTTTGCTCATGTTGGAAGGCTTGGACTGGACCACCAGGTGCAAAACATAAATCATATAATGTAATTTAGACAATCCTGAAAAAATAATACTATTATGTTTTCAATTCAGACATCAAAGGGTGTTTTTATTCACATTGTACTTAATTGTAAATCTTAATTGTTTCCCATTAATGCAATTAGAAATTTCAGTTGTAAGCTTGGAAATGGTTAACAGATGCTATGGCTTTGTGTCTTCTACTGGGTGCAATCTCATAAGGAGAAAGATTTTTAATGAAGGCTGAAGCTTGGGCTGTGTTATAGAATAATGAGAGAAGAGAAGATGTAAAGTAAAGGACTGTTAGAAATAGGATATTCAATCCATGAAAATATTTTGTTTATAAAACGAGTTGAGAGGTATGGGTCACTGGAGAACATTCAGTAATTTTAGTTGAAAACATATCGCTTGAAAAATTAGATGATGAATTCCAGATTAGAATACTATACATGAACGCGGAGGGACTAAATCTGTTTTGTGCACATAAATTGAAAATTACCATCAGTTACAAAATGGCACTGCTGAATCCCCATAGTATTCAGCACAATTAATCAATGGCAGATGTGTTTTGGCAGCCGCTAATAGGGGGAAGTTTTGAGTGCTGCTGTTGCTATTCTGTTTGATCTGCTGTTAGCTTGCCATAAATTGGTGAATGTATAGTAAAAAAACAAAACAAAATCAGTAGCAAAAGCATGGGTAAAAATAATATAACTTTTAATTTTTATAGATGGACTTTGTCGTGAACAATGAAAGACCGTAACATGGATTTTTTGTGATACCTAGTTTTCGTAAAAAATACAGTAACTCTTAATTCTTCAAAATGAGTTTTTATTTAGACCAGTATAACGTAAAAACAAAATATTGTTCCCAGGATACGAAAAGATAAAAAAAAAAAATTAGGTTGTAAAAGTTCAGAAAAATTCTATTTGAAATTCATTTTAGTTTACGTTTTATCAGCAAAAATCTAGTACAGTGTTTTCTGATTTGAAGGTATTCATCTACATAGTTAATAGAGTACAATTCACTTTCTCCATTCCTACCCATTACTCAGTTTGTGTCATCTGATCTCTGATTCCTTTGCAGATCAATATGAAACAGGCATGGACAAAGTGCTTCCATTAACTAGATACTAGACAGCCATATTTGAATGTAAATGAATGGAATATGCTATGACTCCTGGGGCATTGCTAGTTTGTCGCTATTCCAAAGAACGTAGCATGCTGAGCATTTATATTGCTGTTTGCTCTTGTGGTCAGCTTAAGCGTTGGCTTTAACTTTTTATTCTTATTTGCACAAAGATATATTATTTAATATTTTTTACAAACCCTAATACTAAGCAATAAGCAATATTTTATTATTGATATTTGTTTTATATTAATGCTAATAAAATTGGTATGAGGAGTGGAAAAAATGTTGGGGAACTCTAAAAATATAACCTTTTATATAAAGACCACACTTTTATTTGTACTGTTTTTATAACTTGTTTGTTATCCACTTACTTTTTCTCTTTAAATTAAATGTTTAAGTTTTTTTTAGTGTTACCTATTCAGCTTTGTCTATAAAGCAAATACTAAGGGAATATTTTTGTTTTTAAATGATCTTTTAAAATTGCCCAATTTGTGGTATTAGGTAAAGGGAACCAGGTGATGCATTAATCATAAATTTCCAACAAAGACTTTCAGTCTGTCTTTGCATGCAGCATTAGCACAAACAGCTTTAACCCTGCCATGGGTGAGTAAGAGCGCACAAGAAACCAACTTGATAAACCACACGTTCAGCATTAATTTCTAAGTAAGAGATTTACTGAGTGTGAAGGATAAAAATGTCCATGTGTGTGCGGAACGGGGACTGGAGCTAGACCATCATTACGCTGAAATTAAGTGGCTGGTATATTAAAAGAAGGGCATTGCATTAATCATTCTAATAAGACAAGAGGTCCCTTTTTCAAAATTCAATCATGCCTTTAAGAACAGTGACTGGCTTTAGAATCCATATCACGTTTTCCCAGCTGGGACTTTCAGGGAGCAGTTGTTTATGCAACAGTTTCAAGGTGTAGGAGGTTTTCATCACTATTTTCAAACTGTTTGTTTAGAATTTTATTTCCCAGACTCCTTGGGGAAAAGACGATAAGCAACTCTTCGTACTTTTTCCAAGTAGCACACCAAATCATTTGCTTATTCTCACAAGCATGGATCAAAATAGGCACTGTGGTACATCTTTTGATTTATTTGTTATTTCAATATTTATGGCAGTAGGGAACTGATTGACAGTTAGGCAATATTAAAGCTATTGTATTTCTCAAATACTTTTTGGAATTCTAACACTGGAACGCTCATGTCAACTGCGAATTCTTTACCTCACCTGTGCGCTTAGTAAAGAAAGTTTAAGCATTAAAAACATTGAATAATGGAGAAATAATTCATGAGAGCAACTAATGAACAAAGGTTTTAATGAAAGCAGCTGTGCCACATGCTGCAGGTTATTCCCCACTGAATCTCATTAGTGTGCTAAGAAAACAAACGAGTTGTAGTGCATTTCAAATTCCCACACATACTGCAAATGTCGCCAGAACAGCTCCAAATAGAGACTATCAAAATGACGTTTGTTTTCTGTCTGTCTGGGAGGGTGATAAATGGCATTCGGAGATGCTGACAGCATGAGCCATGTAATCGCCAACCAATTTTTGTAGCATGCATTGTTTATACAACACAACAGATGGGATTTTTAACCCCTTGGTTGACTGAGACATTAGGATCGTGTTAGTCTGAATGAATAATCGTTATCAATTATCATTTTTCCTTATAACTACAAAAAAGAAGATTCTACTGTTCTGTTTTTGCGTAAAATAGTATTTCTTTTACAAAAAAAACAAAACAGTAATATGTGGGACCAGAGTTGCTGAGGTTCCTCAAATATCAAAAAATGTTCCTCACAATATTCAGGTAATTTGCATAACATATAATTTGTGTTTTGCTTGATACAAATGAATGGAAAAAGTAACAAAGACATGATGCCATGGATCCCAGACACATTATTTTGTCTTACTGTTTTGATCATTCAGGTTGGAGGAAAAGGATATTAAGGCATTCAGAATATCATAAATTATATGATGAGGTTTCTTTACCAAGTAACATTTGAAAGCCATTGATTCATTCATATACTGGAATCTTTATATTAAGCATTATTTGAATAGAAGTTTTATAGTATTTACAGTTACAATAGAATTATTAGTTTTATTGTTCAATTCAATTCATAGAGCACCTCTCTAAATTATAATTGATATTATAAAATGATAGCTTCACAATGAAATTATGTTCAGCATGATATAATAATGTTTATTCTCAAAATTGTTGTGTTATATATTTAAACAAAATGGCAAACTGTATCACCACTCCATCGTGGCTGCTAATAAGACACTGAGTGGAAGACTGTTTGTTCACTGAGCTATAAATCCATATACATGCGGTGTTATCTAAAATTACTCTACAATTTCACAATCTGTATGTTCTTGTTTTTTTCTGTCTCATTAATCACCAGTTTATGGGGTATGTGTCTTGGGGAAGAGGGTGTGAAAGCATTAGGTTGCATACTTAAGAAATAAACTTCTTCTGGCATTTCCTGAAGGAAACTGGAGATCATTCAGCCTTTCCTGCTGTAGGATAAAGATAGGCAAAAGGAATACATTGCAGACTGGCATAATGATTCCTAAGAGAGAATCAGATGTGGGTATTTATCATAAAGAATAACGGAGCAAAACACTCTTAAGACAAACACACCACTTATGAGTTTAGATTAAGTGACATGATCCAGGCTCTGAAAAGGCCTTTCAGGGGAAAGAAGTTGTAATAAAAAATCCGGTTTAGACTTTGTAATATTTAACCTGCCTTGTAGCCAAAAGGGCTTATTGAATTGATTCATACATTCTCTCTATTATTTTTTCTTAGAACATTATAAATTATTGTTGAACTTTCTTTTAAAGTTGTGCTTTTTTTGGTGTAAAATTATTTCCAAGCTTTCTTTTGCCTGATATTGGTGCCATGGGCATAACTGAACATTTAAAATAGACTTTTGTATAAAAAATGGTATTTAAAAGCTAACTTCTTTTTCGTTCCTCTCTTTTATGTTTAGGGCAGAAATGCAAGATATTGATAGCAGTTCAAAGTGTTGTGGGTTAGTCAACCAGAAAGCAGAAGATGTAGATGAAGAAGACGAAGATGACCTTGAAGAAGATTATGAAGATGGAAGTTTGACAGGAAAGTCACAAGATGAAACAGTCTCACCCACCATGGAAACCCAAGAAGCATATGAAGAGGATGAGGAAGATGAAGAACCCACATCCCTCACAATGAGCTTTGATCACACCAGAAGGTACATTAGTCAATCATCTCTTCTTATTCTTTTGGCGCCATGTCTAATGCTCATAAATCATTTTCATATTTCATTATCATCACATCAAAACTAATTTAAAAGGGAAAAATTATAGATTTTGAGAATTATAGACACGTTTGTTGCAGAAATTATACTCCTTTACTTTTTTTCTCCATGTTTTTGTAAAAATAAATATATTAAGTGGAGCTCAGATTAATAAATTGAATATTTAATGTTCATGTTTTTAGTACGATTAATTAAATATTATGGAAAAACATGTTATAAAAATGTAGCTCAGTGTTAATAACCTAACAGCAATATACAGCTAACATTAGAATAGGTGAACTATCCCTTCACATCCATGTTACCCAGAAAGCTTCTGCCCCATCAGTCAGTGAATGGGAAGTATTCGTAACATCTACATTGAAAGTTAAACAGTGTCCTCTTATGTAGAATAGGTATGTTCATAATGTAAAATACAAAATGTAGGTAAACAAAACATAAAATTAATTGCCAAAACAAAATTAATTATTTATTTTCACATGTTCTATATTATTTATATGTAATTTTATCATTATTATAACATTGGCTATTACAAATAAATTCATTATTTCTTGGGAACTAATAGGAACATTACACAAAAATATTTGGAACTAAAATTCTTATTCTCTTCTCTATTCAGAAACAATCTAAATTTTTCTAGAATAAGAATATGTTTTTAAAAGCCTACAGATTTTTTCTATTATGCAATTTAGAAAGCTAATCGAAGATACAGAGCATACTATTAACAATAATAACAATCAAGTGAATTCCATATTTGTGCAAATTCATCCAGTGCATTTCACGTGCAGCTGCTTTTTCTCTTTGTATTTGTCAAATCCATGACTGTCTTTCCATGCATGTGGCTTGCGTGCGTATACACCATTACATATGCATGCTGGCACCAAGATAGCAAATTTGCGACATTGGCTAGCCTGAATAAAGGCCAGAGAAGCTAATGAAAGGTCAACCCCTATCCCTCCCCCTGGTTATTGGTACAGGTGTATTGAGGAGGAAGATGCCGGCCTGTTAGATATGGAGCAGATTCCGAATTTTGGGAAGGGGCTGGACCTCCGAAAAACAGCAGAGGATGCATTTGAAGTAAAAGATGTGTTTAATTCCACCTTAGACTCTGAGACATTAAAAGAAACTCTGTACAGGCAGGCTAAAAACCAGGTAGGTACAGCATACCAAAATATCTCACTTTAGCTTGCCTGCAAAAGCATCAGCCAGCCCTGTTAAAGCTTTGCATAGCTAGTAAATACATTCCTAATGTGGCAAAATATTTGTACATAAGGCTATGTAAATCATTATAACTAGCTACCTTTCAGTAAATCCCACAAATAAATGATAGCTTTCAATTTGATGGCAAAATATTTTCTGTACTGTAATGCACATTACGATATTACATTAATTGGTTAATTATTTTAAAATAAATCTGTTTTTTTGATTTTATGATAAACTAGAGTAGTCCGTAGTCGTGCTTTGAGTTTTTAAGAGCCGTGGGCGTTTCCGATGCAATTTAAAAATGAGCAGAGTGCCAGAGCAAGACTATGAAATATTCTCTGTTTTAAAAATATTATTTATCTTGCAAAAAATATTTAAAATATAATTTATAATTACTGAATGGTTTGCTGGTACTTGGAAAGTTGCATTTTTTTAAAAGTGAAAGCCTTTTTGTAAATCCACGGTTTTAACCTTTTCAGTCAAACAAAAATAATTATGACTTAAAAGCCATACTCAGGCTAAAGACACACTTAACATGTCTCTGCACCATAAAGGCATCATAACGCAACACAATAAGTTATGACAACCTCATTATGTAGCTTCTTTTCCTCAGCCGAGTGTTGCTTATTCATGTTCCTTTCCAACTTTTGCCAAAATTGAGATTATCGATGTGGAAATAAGACATTGGATATGTTAGTTTGTGTTGTGTTTTGTTTCAACACAAGCCATTTGCATGTCTCTGTTTCATGTCTGCTAATTTTGTTGAATGTACTGTCTGCGTTCAATGAGATGAAAAAGAAACTAACAGAAGAGTTAACAGCTGAGCACACTATAAAAGTCAAGTAAGGAGCTCCTTCATATTTAAAGAAAACGTCCTTCAGTAGAGATCAATGTTTTGTCACAGATAAATAAGGTCTATGATACTGGCATTTCAGTATTGTTACCCAACCCTTCCACTTTCCACTTTTAATACGCAATTATAGAAGTTTCCATTTTCTTTAGTGAGCCTATTTCTTGCAGCTTCTCTTTAAACAGGGTATGCCCTTGTAAACACATGAGCACTCCATTAGCACTCCAATTGTTGGTGACACATTCCCATTGTGCAGATGGAGACTTCCTATATATTCAAAGTCTCCTCCAATTTCAGGAAATAGATCACTTGAAATTAAAAAGTCTCATTTTGCAGAAGCAAAATTGCATATAAAAATTATAAATTAGAGCTGTGATGGGCAACCAGGTCATAGTGGAGCTGCCAACAGGCCAGGTTTTCAATATCTCTCTACATGAGCACAAGCAGGTCATTCATAATGAGTAAAACTGATTATGATAAAGCAGAGAGAAACTGAACACATAAGCAAAGAGAGACAGAAATCCTGGATTGTTGGCATCCCTCGTACCACCATTGAATTAGAGGGTGTATTATTTTTTACGTTCTAAAAATATGTTGCCTATTTCCAAGTGCAGTTCGTAGAAAAAAAATATATTTATTACTACAGTTGTCCTTTAAAGAAGCAATATTATATCGTTTTTGCCTTTTATAATTTGCTATATGCTATTACCACTTATGTACAGCTGTACCATTTTTTGTAAATATGACATTTTACTACCACATTCAGTTGGAGATTTTTCCTTACGTATCTTGTTTATGTTTGGTTTATGCTATGTTAAAGGAAGACTAACACGTCAGAATAAGGACATTTGAATTCAGATATTTTGACTTTAAACCATCATCTTCATTATTTAAACAGAAACATTACAATAATTTCTTTGGAAATGAGATTCATGTTAAGTTTTCCCCAAATTAGACCCCCTTTCCGGTAGTGGGGTGATGCAGGTTCAGGTTTTCCATCAATGCCAACTTATAAAAAACAGATAGCCTTGAGATGTCTTCTTTATTCAGTATTTTTAGACTCCTTCCTCAAGATAAATCAGCTGTATAACATTACTACATCAGTGCTGTATAGTTTAAATATATAAGCAGACACATTAAAGTTATATTAAACTTAAAGGTTCGCTGTTATTGGGATTAGTTAATGCCTAGGATGTATGTAAGGCTGAATATTTGAGCTGAGCTTACTATCTTTATATTGCCATCTGATGATTCAACCACTGATTATATCAAGGAGGAGTTGTTCATTGCAAACTTTTTTAGATTATTTGTTTATTTATTATTATGCATTTTTTTTACCTGAGAAGGGCTGAGATAAATTGAGAATGGCTGCTTTTCTCCATAGTAAATTAAGGGATGATATGAGATGCACTTGAGATGCTTAGTTAATTCTCCCTTAGTGTCAGTTGAGAAATTATATGCTAACAATTCCTTTATACAGATCTGTACATTTTAAAAATACATCTGTTTTTCTTTAAAAAGACAATTTTAACAGTATTCAGAACATTGATTTATTAAAGTATCTATAGCTTTAAACCTATTAATAAATAAGATTTAGAGAAAAACAAAAGTGTTAATTCCGCTTATTCACTCCTTTTAATAATAGTATCAATTGAGTACTAATCAATTAGTTAAATATTATAGCATTGTTTAAAGTTTAGTTTCTCCGTTTTTAGCATTTAATTGTATGCAAAGCATTTTTTAATCAAATGCATGAACTGAAATAACTATACATTATACATGTTGTAACTTAAAATGTTCTGAATAATTTTGCATTTAAATGTTACCAGTGTGGAATATTACTTAGACATATTTATTTATCTAATCATTTATATCCTCCACAGGCTTATGCAATGATGCTGTCCCTTTCTGAAAATGCTTCTCTCCATACTTCTTCCCATAACTCCCTGGACGCTTGGTTGAACATAGCTGGAGCAACTTCAGAATCTGGGACTTTTAACCCCATGAACCATTTGTAAAAATAACCAAGAATGCATAGAACCAGTTATATTGTTACAAACCCATCATCCTATTAACTGCAAGGGAAAGCAGAAGACAGATTGAAGGCATCAGGGGATCGACTTAAACTTTTGCGTTTCCTGCAAAACTTTCAACTATCTTTTTTGTCCATTTATTGCTGGTCCTTTGACATTTTTTTCATGGCTCTCCTTCAAGCTTTCCCAACCACAAAGAAAAAAGGCACAAATTTGGAATATCACAAGTTTTCTCTTCAATGTGTTAATATTAAATGAGCAACCAAAAGATCTGTTTGTGGATTAGAATTATCTTTCAGAACCACTAGAATTATTTCAACAAAGAAGTAACAATTTAAAAGAAACAATTTTAATATTCATGTACTGGATGGAAATATGTTTATTGTGCTGTACAAAACAACTTTGTATAAGTAGTTGTAACATTGGATAGTTATTTAGCAAGTCATGAGTGATGCAGTGCTTGGTCCCACCAAATGATCCTGTTGGGTACTACACATATGTCAAAGTTAGTACTTTAGGTCTGCTGTAGGCTCTAGTTCACCTATGTGCCTGACCATTGAGTGTCTGTATGAAAAGGAGTATGTTTTTTAGATCTGAAGTATAAAATAATTTACATTGAAAAATCAAATATACCCAATATAACTCATGGAAAGAGCAGTCTAGACAAATGTCATTTAAATTGTATATAAAGATACATTTATTGTTTCGCGCAATGAACAGCTTATCTATCATTTTGATGATAGTTAAACTGGTTTATTTTGTATTTTTACAGATCTTGTGCATTTATGAAAATAGTGGGTAATATTCTATAAGAAGACACACACTGATTTTTTTTGTCCAAATGAAATCTTCTCCATGATTTAACAAATCAATATAATTATACAAGATTAATTTATTTCACAATTCTGCTTTGAAGCTTAGCTTGAATCCAGCTCATGTATGACAATATTCTCCCCATAAATTCATAAACATTCCTTTCAATGACATACCATATACATTTTCTGTTTCTGAAATAGTTGCAGTACCTCCATCATGGTTTTTAAATTATTATACAGTGGGGCCAATACAAAAATGTAAAATCTAAAAAAAATATAGATGGAATATTCCTGAATCTGTATATATATTGTAATTTCCTTTCCTGGTATGTTTGTTTCGTTAATCTTCTGGACAGTATTTTTTGCATTAGATATCATTGTTGTGAAGGAATAATTTTAATATAAGCAAATAGTGAAGGACCAAAACTGAATAACAAGGTTGTTGTTTGTATAGTAACAAAGGTGTTAGAAAACTTCATGTGCCAAATACCCATCAATGAGAAAAAGTAATCTGGATGTCATTTTGATATCACAGCTCTGTGATCAATAACGTTTCAGGTCTGATTTTCGGCAAAAAGCTGTGAGTGAACTTATATATTTTTTCAACTCCCTTGCTGCAAATGTTTCCAGACAATCATGTGTTTGTTAAATTTAATTTCTAATTATGTTTTGCCTAAGTATTGTATTTATTTGTTGTTCTGTATGGGGAGAAAATAAGTTGAATCATGTCTAAAAAAAACGTTTATCACATGCTTCAATTATGTCAATATTAATAGTATAATTTGAAGCACAGATTTACAGAATGGTGAGTGCCATATGTTATAGATATGTCACCATTTCTCCATAGGCAATTAGCTCAAAATGGTTGAAAGCACTCAGTAATGTACTGTATTAAAAGCACTAGACACCTGGTTAAAAAATGTAAATATGTGGTGAAATGGAAAATGTAGTATACATGTATCCTTTTATCTTTAGCTACAGAAGCCATATCTGCGACAAGGACTCATGTCAAGGCCAGAGATTTCCAACATTCCCCAACACCAGTTTGTCAACACTAGGGTATTTGAAATCACCATACACTATGAGACTTTTAAACACAAGCCCCAAGTATTGTTGTGATTATTAAATGTAAAAAGGTTTAATTATTTTGATTTTGCTAGCAGCAGAAATTTAATAACCATATTTACAAAGTATTTTGCAGGCATTTATTTTCCAGAAGTCATATTACAGACCAGTTAAGTCATACATATTGTAGCATTATTTACTTGATATGTTCACATTTTGTTTACGGATAATGGGTAGTTTTAACTAGAATTGAAATAATATATGTGGATCTAAAACAAATAGTAATCTGGCTGCAGCAAGTTTATATGTGATGTATCTACATTTAGAAAAGAGGGAAGACAGTGATTATTAATTGGTTACTACAAAATTTTAAATATGGAGCACATCTTATTTTTTTTAAATCCAAGTAAAAAGAAATTGTATTTTTTTGTCCTATTATAAAGCAACCTTGGACAGGAAGTATGAGTTACAATTCTTAATTTATGCAAATATTACCAAGACTTTTGATTACCACAACTTAAAAGCTCACACTTCAAAAATCCTAGATCACTTCGGGACATAGGTCCAGAGTAAATTGTTCTGAATACATTTTTTTGCTTAAAATTAATGTTCATTGAAATCTATGGATGTTATATTTTGGTAAATCCATTGAACAATATATTTAGACTATTGTTGTATAGGCAAATATGGATGGATGACAGGTGAATTTGTATAATTTTCCTACAAACTATAGATTTTAGAAAAGAGTACAACATTTTTGCTCCTTGACCTTTGTACAATTATTTTATGATAACCACCAAGAACAAGTTAAAATCATCATATTGTTTAAAAAAAAAAATAACACTGCTCCAGTTGGTCACATGCACTTGCAGTAAAGTAAGTTTTTTTCCATTGGAATTTATTTTACCTAGCTACAACTATTTGTATAGAGAGATGAAATATGATTTCAAATGAACTTTCATACCAATAAACTAGCCTTCTTTCATGGGAATAAGAGTAATGGAGTATTGGGCATTATTTTTAAAGAAAGCGCACTGCTTTATATTATTATTTTTTATTTCTTATTAAACTAATACCTCATCAACTCTGGTTCAGGTTAGTATGTGTATTTTGCTCTTATGGCAGTTACAACCATAGAAGTAAAATCACAAACTAAATCTAAAAGTAACTCTCAAATAATTAATTTAGTGAGTGAAAAACAGACCCGTCCAACGATTGCACTTAAAGTTTAAAGCTTTCAGTCTTTGCATGCTGTGTAACTTGGAAATGGCCCAACATTTTAGAACAGAGAACTGTCAAATAAAGCATTTCTTCCAACTAATTCCCTTAAGAATGGGAACTATAAAAAGGAAATTAAATAGCAGGCAACACCCCTCTACTGTTTCTTCAAATGGCAGCTTCCAAAAAAGCAAAGAACAACTAATAAAATTACTCCTACGGGGCATTACTAGACAAAATAAAAAGGTTGTTGGTTTTGATCCTTAGATCAAAAATATTGCCTTAAAAAGAAAACCGTATTTCTATAAGAGCCTCTGGAGTTTTATATTTTCTAATTTAAATAGAGGGGAGGGAGTATTTTTTCAGTGCTTTATTTAAAAAAAAATGTTGAAAAATATATATTAATATGGTTTGGCTGTTTACTCGGTTTTAGAAATGGGGTATATTGACATGTAGCTTGATAACCCACATGTTGTCATTGATTGCCACCTTAAGAACACACAAATCTATCTCCCTCATTACTTGGTTAGTAAACCAATAACAAGACATTACGTCAGTGCTGTTATTTCAAGTGCCGCCACCTCTTGAAAAGATCATCCTTTCTGATTAGCTTGCAATCAAGAAACTACTTTTTCCCATATTGCTGGCTAAGGGTTTTTCATATTTTTTATTTAAAATATCACTAATGTGTTCCAAAATGTATGACTCAAACACCCCAATAGTATTTTATTATTAAAACATATATTAAAAAGCTGCTTTCAAAGCATGCGCATTCGAGTAGAATTAGATAACTTCTTAATTTTATGTGATGACACTTGAATGTGTAATGGCACATAATGTATAAAATAACAATTACAACATAACACATGACCTACTTACTGAATTTTTCATCCATAACCAATGCCTAACCAACTAGTTAAAACCATTCACACTATAGTAATTCCAAATTTGATTTATTTTTAATACACACTTATTAACCGATACAACAAAATTTTAGAATTTGTTTTATATTGAAAAATATGTCATTTTATAATAGGATACATCAAGGCCAAACACTTTTTTTGTGTGACATTTAAGTAAGAGTACTAAAAATAACTCTATAATTGCACATTTGTATTGTTACAGTAGTATGAGTGTGTTCTGAAATATTATCCTTTACAGCTATTATTCATACAATGATTCATGGAGTTATTAATTCCCAATATACAATAGTAAATGGGACTACTGATTTTGTGACATTTTTATCAGCACTTACGTCATTTCATATTTTTTAACCTTTTGTGTCTGTTGTAGCCACTATTGCACTTACCAAATAAATAAACAAATATACTTGGGTAATTAAGCAACAATTATTGAGACATGCTGAAAATAACTCAGATAAAATGTATGCTTACATTTCAAAACATTTTATGAATTCAACGGTCAATGTATTGTATCTTTATTTTTGTGCACATTGGATTCTCAATTACTGATACTAATATGAATTGTTAGTATCAGATGATTTTCACTTCCCCTTACTTCTGGAGCTTAAATAAAATGTACCGACCATAATATTAAAGTCCAATGGGATATGTTGAATTACTACTGTAGCCAATGGTGCATCAGTATTAACCATGCATATTGAGAATAATGATTGACATTTGAGTTATTCTGTTTACAGAGTAATGCGACATCATTGCATAGTCATTTAAAATTAAGTTGATCATAGAGCTATTACAGTTTGATCAGATTTAAACCTTTAAAGTCCAGTAGGGTTCATACAAGATTTACGCATAGTATGGAATCTGATTTCTTTATTTTGGAATAAGCAGCATGTGACTTAGACTAAGTTCGTCCCTGCCACTGACATTTTAATCAGGAAGCTCACTGCCTCTCTTCTGATTATTATTCTGACAATGGAAATCAGCAAATCCACAAGGTTCACCCTTCTCGCTATCTTATATATCTATTCAACCATTGAGTTATAACCTAGGCAAAGTTATGTATATTTCAAATATTTAATGGTAAAAACCAATGGGCATATTGATTCAAACACAGGGCGCTCAATTTTTTTTCCTTTTAGGTATTAACTTTGCAAAGATGTTTGTCAAGATCCTGCAGTTCTATCACTGGATTGCAATTCAGATTGCAAATTAGGTCCAAAAGGTGTTGAGATATTGGGCCCAAGAAATGTTTTTGTTTTCTTGTATACCCCAAAAGGATTGTATATTGCTGAAAAGTAAAATCAGTTGTAAATGTCTGGTTTTCATTTTGATGTTTTAAAGGAAATGTTTTTGGAACAAGTACGGTGCTTGTTTCTTTTCACTCTGGACTGTATATTGCTTCTGTTATGTTTATAGGCAAAACTGTGCATGACTGGTGTTCTAGCCGTCATTATTGTGTCTGTTTGTGAATTTTTTTAAGAGGAAAAATTGAAAAAAAAAATCGATAATAAAAAAAATAAAAAATTCTGTAGATGCACTTATTGTATATGTGATTAGGTTCTTTGTCCGGGACTTGATGCTTCAGCTGCCAATGATATAGAGACGACAGCTGTTAATATGAAAAATAAATTGCGTATGTGGGGAAAATATAAAGAAATACAGGACATGAAGTGTAGAAAACAAATACAAAAAGCGATTTTTTTGTGGGGAGGGCAAATTTCTTTTTGATGCTTGTGATAAAAAGACAAATGTACTTGAGTAGAGAAATTCCTTAAATAATGAATAAGAAAGCTGATTTTGAGTTTAATGCTGTAGAATAGGAATGTATACCAAATGTAATCTTTCCAATGCTACAATGAATTTATACATGAGATTGATATGCAATAAACCTGTGTGCTTTTCTAATCATTGTGCAAAGTTGTTTTATTGGGGAATTTAATAATAACAGTGATGTGGTAGAACTATGTTGCCAACCTAACAATTTCCAACAAAAGGATATGGCAAGGCTAGCTAATGATACATTAAGACCTCTATTGTAAGAGCCAATAAAGCTTATAGGGTATATGAAAGACAAATATGTAAGGGTTTTATATATATATATATATATATATATATATATATATATATATATATATATATATATATGTAGTAATTTAGTCCATTTATACATATAGATTAATAATGAGTATTGCAGTATATTGTTATACCTTTTGTAATGGATAAACTCCTTATTTATAGTGACAAGCTTTCGGGAGGCTTAACCTCTCTTTATCACATCTGAAACAATACAGTCCTGAGATTAACCCTCAGTTTGAATGTAAACAGCGATGCAGAGAGGGTAGGCAGAATCTGACATCATCAAATACATATAGGGGAATCAACACAAGATAGTATAGGAAACATGTATACACATACTATACACATATATACATCAATATATATATATGAGTACTGTAGTCCCACTGTTGGACAAACACCTCACTAAGAGTGACAAGCCTAGTGAAATAAGAAAAGTTCACAAGAAATTGTGATAATGTGCTAGAAAATCGAAGAACAAAATATTATTCCTGTATTTTTAGTGTTGAAGAATGTGATCATCTTTATTACAAATGTTTTTCTCTCCTGAATATTTAGATTTTTAGATTTTGGATGGAGTGATCATTCTGGCTAAAATGGTGTCCAACTGGGGTACAATAATTGTCTTCATTGTTCTTTAATATTGAATGTCTGTGTAAATGTATCCTTAAGTGCAGTTTTTGGCTGGTTTCCCCAATGCAACAGCCTGTTTCACATATATTACGTACTATTATATAAACCACATTAGACGATGTGCATGTATATGATCCTTTGATGTTATAGGTCTTGTTGGCTGTGTCATCATTACAAATGTGTTGACATACCGTATTGGTCCGAATATAAGCCGCACCTTTTTTCCGATATTTGAGTTTGCGAGTTATGGGTGCGGCTTATATTCACGACGGTAAAAAAATCACTGCCGATTTGCGAGCTTGCGAGTTACGTATGCGGCTTATATAGCTAATTAGAAAGCCTGTTTCTTGTAAGGGCTGATCACTTGAAGAGAGTCTTTTTCTCTCCGATTTTAAGGGTGTGGCTTATATTTGAGTACTATTTTTTTCTATTTTTTCCCCTTGAATTTTACAGGTGCGGCTTATATGCGGGTGCGGCTTATATTCGGACCAATACGGTAACTTACGGGCACTTTTGTTACAAAGTTTATTTCCAGTTTCTCTTTTCAGTGTTCATTGGCCAATCTTCTGCTCACAAGTTTTTGTTATAGTCCAACATTGTCATCTCCTTTGAGACTGTCAGCCCTTACACACATATTACATTCATATGCATCTGGGTACTACAAAATAAATACAGCATGGAGAAATGCAAATTGCATGTAGTAATAGAAGTCAATATAAAAATGTTCATCAACAATGTAGAGAAGATTGATATTATCATTCCTTCATAAAACACCTATCTGTGACAAAACAATGTGTCAAAATAATACAAACTAGTACCGAAGAGACTAAGAGCCCTGATTGTGCAAGGGCTTCCAGTATAAGTAATTGATGAGGATAATAGAGTCATCCACAAGACAGATACTTTTGGTGATTGGAAAGTCATATTAATTAATATTCATTAATTGGACCTCAAAAAAGGAGCACATTCTCCAACCAAGTTGCTCTGTAAAATATGAGTCAGTTTAAATTTTCTACTGGATAGTTTAACATTTATTTAATTTTCACTTTAAAAAGGACCAAACAGTTACCTAAAAATAGGTAACATTAAAAAAACATGGAACACCACTATTTTTTTCAAGTATTTAAAAGAGCACTTTTTAAACATTAAACTGTTTTCCCCCTCTGCAGCTCATGAAGACAGTGTACTTCTAAGTACAGGGGTCGCACTGTCTCATAGTAACCAATCAGTGGAAACATTCCTCAACATGCTGCTGAGAGATTGTCACTGACTTGCTAATTTGAAACACTGCCCCTAATGAGCTGCATTTGCTATAGAGGGCAGATTTAAAATGGTAAAAATTGTATGATTTTAGCCCAAAACAAAACCGAAATTGTAAGCACTTCTTATCACATAAAGTTCATAAAAGTACTGTATATAGATATATTTGTAGTGTGACATTTTCAAATACTCTCTTTCTGGTGCAACAGAAAATAATCCTTTCCGTATCCCTTTAAGATTTACACTAAAAGTCAACGTTTAAGGGTTACGCATTTAACAAGTGACAGCATCATAGAAATGAACAGATTGTTTTTCTCTGAGTTCAATAATTTATTCTCTCTCAATGATTTCCAAACCTTTCCATATAGGCTCCCATGTAGGTTAGGGCTTTGCAATGTCATTGTATGGATAAAAATAAGGCAACTGGAACCCACTAAACTCTGTTGAATACTAATTGCCTGGTCTGTATTCACATAGAGGGAAATTTACTAAGAGGATACACAATGACTTCTACTCAGGTTAAAATGTGATTTACTAAATCATTGGTGCTACAATTTGGTGCGCCGTGGTGATGTCTGATGCAGCACTGAATATCCGCCTCCTATCAACCCTATTGGAAAACCTGCAACGGTTGGCAATATGACATACAACACCAACTAACCTGGCAAAATAATACCATGCCCGTGCATGGCCAGTTGCACAACATATTAATAAAATATATATCTAACATAAACACACTATACTACCCAGTTGCTCCCTAGGAGCCCGGGTATCCCCGGGTATCCCCCTCAACACCTGTAGGATGCCATTAGGTCCCCACCTCTTGTGTTTTATGGGTGGAGGCACATCTCCATTGGGGTCCCCCATGGAGGACCTTATGGATCCCCATGGAACCTAACATTAAACTGTTACCATAAGACTCCCTACAGACACCAATGGTAATCTAATCTATAACCATGGAAGGCCCTATATACCCATAAAATAGATTATTTTACCAGGTGGGTCCATACAAACCCCCATAGTAATCTAATATATAACCCCAGACTTGGGGGTCCGTGTGCACCCACATGGCACCTAACAGCTCCTTCAAGTTGGATGGTTTGCGCTTGTGAACAGCAATCTTCAAGTCTGACCACAGATTTTCTATTGGATTGAGGTCTGGGCTTTGACTAGGCCATTCCAACACATTTACATGTTTCCCCTTAAACCACTCAAGTGTTGCTTTAGCAGTGTGTTTGGGGTCATTGTCCTGCTGGAAGATGAACCTCCGTCCAAGCCACAAATCATGCACAGAGTGGTTCCGGTTTTGCTCAAGAATATCCCTGTATTTAGCACCATCCATCTTTCCTGTGCACCCACATGGAACCTAACCTAAAATTAACTCCATATCATGGAGGTCCCTCCATTGACCATGCTAATTCCCATGGACCCTACTTCTTTATGGGGCCAACAAGGACCCCATAGTGCCTGCCACTACCCCCCCCCCCCCCCCACAAAAAAATTAAAAAACAGAAATTAAGCAAAAATCCACAGAAACATAAAAAAATATTTACAGAAAAATTGAAAAGAAGTACTAATACAGTGCCTTGTAAAATTATTCACCCCCTTGGCATTTTTCGTGTTTTGTTGCCTCACAACCTGGAATTACCATGGATTGTTTGAGGATTTGCATCATTTAATTAACAGAACATGCCCACAACTTTGAAGATGTTTTTTTTTCTTATTGTGAAGCAAACAACATATAGGACAAAATAACAGAAAAAGTCAATGTGCATAACTATTCACCCCCCTAAAGTCAATACTTTGTGGAGCCACCTTTTGCGGCAATCACAGCTTCAAGTCGCTTTGGATAAGTCTCTAGGAGCTTGCCACATCTTACCACTGGGATTTTTGCCCATTCCTCCTTGCAAAACTGGTCCAGCTCCTTCAAATTATGGTTTGCGCTTGTGGACAGCAATCTTTAAGTCTGACCACAGATTTTCTATTGGATTGAGGTCTGGGCTGTGACTAGGCCATTCCAACACATTTACATGTTTCCCTTAAACCACTCAAGTGTTGCTTTAGCAGTGTGTTTGGGGTCATTGTCCTGCTGGAAGGTGAACCTCCATCCTAGTCTCAAATCAATCACAGAGTGGTACTGGTTTTGCTCAAGAATATCCCTGTATTTAACACCATCTTTCCCTGAACTCTGACCAGTTTCCCAGTCCTGGCTGCTGAAAAACATCCCCACAGCATGATGTTGCCACCACCATGTTTCCCTATGGGGATGGTGTTCTTTGGGTGATGCGATATGTTGGGTTTGCACCAGACATAGCGTTTTCTTTGATGTCCGAAAAGTTCAATTTTAGTCTCATCAGACCAGAACACCTTCCTCTATACATTTTGGGAGTCTCCCACATGACTTTCCGCAAACTCAAAACATGTCATTTTGTTTTTTTGCTGAAAGTAATGGCTTTCTACTGGCCACTCTGCCATAAAGCCCAACTCTATGGAGCATACGGCTTATTGTTGTCCTATGTACAGATACTCCAGTCTCTGCTGTGGAACTCTGCAGCTCCTCCAGGGTTACCTTAGGTCTCTGCACTGCCTCTCTAATTAATGCCCTCCTTGCCCAGTCCGTGAGTTTAAGTGGTCGGTCGTCTCTTGGCAGTTTTGATGTTGTGCCATGTTCTTTCCATTTGGTTATGATTAATTTGATGGTGCTCCTGAGAATCATCAAAGATTTGGATATTTTTTGATAACCTAACCCCCTGACTTGTACTTCTCTACAACATTGTCCCTTACTTGTTGGAGAGTTCCTTGGTCTTCATGGCAGTGTTTGGTTAGTGGTGCCTTAGACGTTGCAGCCTCTGGGACCTTTCAAAAAAGGTGTGTATATGTAATGACAGATCATGTGACACATAGGCCCTCATTCAATTGCAAATTGGCCAATTGAATAGGGCTCTAAATAAGCACATAACATATTGTTTTAAAGAAGTTTTTAGTTAGTAAACATCTATCCAAAAGCAAGGTTTTCACTAACTAAAAACGTCTTTAAACAAAATATGCTATGTGCTTATTTAGAATGAGGCCCATAGGTTGCACACAGGTGCACATCATTTCACTAATTATGTGACTTCTGAAGGTCTTCTTTGCACTAGAGCTTTATATGAGCTTTATAACAAAGGGGGTGAATACATACGCACATGCCAATTTTCTGTTTTCTATTTCTAAAAAATTGTTTTATGTATATATTTTTCTTTGACTATTGTGTTCTGATCCATCACATAAAATTCAGATTAACAAAACATTGAATTTAAGGCTGTAATGTAACCAAATAGCTAAAAAGTCGAAGGAGGGTGAATACTTTTGCAAAGTCACTGTAAATAAAATAAAAATATTAAAATAAACAGAAAATTTTCAAAAATAAAAAATATGCTCCTGTTGGAGGGAGAAGGGAGAATTATACTTATCCTCCCATGGACACCCACAAGCGATGACAGCATCACTCTTTTCCTCAATCTTTGTCCCTGGATAAGTGAGTACTTCTATGTTGATTGTAGAAAGCAATCCTCTTCCTTGAAGACCCTGGGATTCTCTCTTCAACCCATGGAAAGGGCTTGAAATCCAGCCACTCTAGCTCCCCACCAAGTAACAGTTTTCTGAATGCACTCGCCTTATATACTAATTTTATGACTTCCGATTGACTAAGATATGTGTCAATCATATTTCAGTGAATCAGAATATTCTCCCCATTTCTGATTGCTTAAGAGTCTCATAAATCAAAATGAACAGATTGAAATCATATATATAGTTGTGAGCATGCGGGTTGTTGCTAATGCTTGCGGGCTCGCGCAGTGAGCCTGCAAGAACTGTGTCCCTCGCGAAGCGAGGGACGCAGTTCCCCACAAATGCGGATCCTTGCGAAGCGAGGGGCCGCATTTGTGGTGGTGGAGGATCCAACGTCGGCTGTGTTTGTCCGCGAAGTGAGGGGCCGCATTTGCGGTGGTGGAAGATCCAACGTCGGCTGTGTTTGTCTGCAAATGCTGCCCCTTGGAAAGCGAGGGGCCGCATTTGCGGAGGTGTAGCCTCAAAGGCGCCTCACACGCGGTTAACACACACACGCACGACTTAGAAAAAAAAACAACTGCGTCCCACATGCACGTCTTAGAAAAAAAAACAACTACGTCCCTCGCAAAAAAATACGGCCGCGGAACGACCCATTCCGAACACGCAAAAAACGGACGAAAACGGCGTGCATGAAAACATCATAAACACAATAAATAAACACATAAAAAGCTTACTTACAGCAAGGGGGGGCATCAAGCACCTCAAAAAGTTAATTTACACGTCCATTTAAGTCCAAAAAAACTATTTTAAACTGCCGAAAATCACCTAAGCGAGAGTAAAAATGGCCACTGAACAAAACGAAAACGAGGCTAAAGACGTAACAATACTACAGTGATTTGCAAAACTGAAACACATACTGAGCGTCACGTACCACACTGATATAAACCACCATTTTGAAAACTACTACGCATAAAATGGTGGATGGAACGGAAAATTGTAAACTGGAACGCAAATATCGCATGCGTATTGCGTTCTAACGGTCTGAGGCACCTGAAAGTTTATAAATACTGCCTACTTTCCAGAAAATTCTACATTTCTACTCAGGTGATGAACGGAGTGACTTCATAGTTAACTGCTGCTGTTACTTGAGAAGAGAATTATTTCCTAATTTCCTACTTTACACTGTGCAAAGTACAACTCAGAGGTAAGCTATAATATATTACATTTTATTATCAAGACAGGACAAAAAAACAACAACTTTAACTATGAAAATGTGATTCATGTATAGTGACATGTGACACGCACATTTATGTGTATAGGCCCTAAAACAAACTAATGTTAACCGAAACTAATTAAACAAGTATATTTAAATGACATTAATTTACTGCAACTCATAGCAAAAAATAATATGACACTAATACATATGGAACCTAAAGCTGAATCTTTGCCCTTTTTTACTAGTCAAACAGACTCTGCATCAACAGCATCGATATTCTTCTTTACTGTTTAAGAACCTATAAGCCTTACTAGAAGCCTAAATAAGCATACCAAAAGTGGTGGACATAAAACAGGATAATGCTAAAAACATTGCCATCATATCCAAAATAGCAAAAGCATTAATTTGCACTGTACAAAAACATTTAATTTTCATAAAAAGGACTAATTAAGCAAATAAAGTATGCAACATATGGTAGACACAAAATAGGATTGTACCAAAAATCACACAAACACGTAGAAAAGTAAATTAATATTCTTCTTTACTGTTTAAGAAGCTATAAGCCTTACAAAGAAGCCTAAATTAGCATAGCAAAAGTGGTGGTCACAAAACAGGATAATGCTAAAAACATTGCAATCATATCCAAAATAAGAAAAACATTAATAATTACAGTAAAAAAAAAAGGATAACTGGAATATACAAATACAATTAAATTATTTTTAAAAGGTTGCGCAAAAAACACCATAGCAGAAAAATTCACCATAACAGATACAATAGACCAAAACAATGAAATATGCTATTCATTACAAATACATTCAAATCAAATAACATTTTATTTTTTCTTTTCCAACAGACACTGCGTGAAGAGCATCGGCCGAAGACTTTCAACAGCGGACCAACAAAGATTCTGCTTGAAATCACACTTCAACCAAGGTACAGTATAACAAGTAAAAAAAGAGAAAACTAAATAAACATGTTTGCTCTGCATCCATGTCAACAAAAAAAAAAAAAAAATACAATAACACAGAATAATTATAACCTTTACCAAAATATTAGTGACACATTTGTCATTTACCTATTATTTGTCTTTTACGGACAACAATGTTTAACATTAAACCCAAACTTAAATCTACACAAAAAAATGAAGAAAACAGCATAGTCCACAAAAGTGTCAAAACACACACTACATAACAATTATCATTCTCAATTATCATTCTCAATTACCAGTCGTAATGTACAATATTAAGCATAAAACCTAAACACACACCTAAAATAGAATACTACAACAAATAGTACTAGCACCCAAAAAAAAAAGCCAGAACATATAAGTCTTTAAATAAAATAGCAAAATACTATTAAGACAATCCGCTGTAGTAAAAATTACAAAGACTAATTTTTCCCCTCTACTATGCCTGTAAGTCAAAAGTACAACAACAAAAAAATACCAAAACAAAAAAAATATACATTTACATTAACAGTATACATCTACTAAATGTAGAAGAAGGTATAGTGTAATTTCCTTGAGTGTGCTATTCATGTAAGGCAAAAATTACAACCAACGACAGAAAGTAAGACTAAAAAAATAAAAAACACTTATTTAACAATACAAAGAAAGAACCGCTACAATGAACTACAAGCACATATAAACAAACTGTTGATACTAAAAAATGTAAAAAACAAACTTAACATCTCAAACTAAACTAATTATACATTATTTTCTTTTACAGATTAACATGGCTACTAACGAGAGCAAACAAGAAAATACGTCAAACTAGAGAAAGACAAGAGAGATGGGCCAACCAGCAGACACCAGAGGAGAAGGAAATTCAACGAGAAAAAGAACACAAAAGAATTGCAAGCAAAAGACTATCAGCTGCAAAAATTAAAGATAGACCAAAAAAAGCTACTAAGCAAACAAAGGATTTAGAACCTGTTCCTCAAATGTCAAATAAGTATATTAATAACTAAACAACTTTCCAAACATACACATCTCATTGCTGTCATTTTTTGACGGGCAAGTCGCTAGTATAATTATAAGCATAATTAGTCTGACATCAATGGCACATGGTGCTCCACAGTTTCAATGCTGTTTATTTGCAATGGTGCCGTTTGTCCAGTCACGGTACACTTCAACCACAGCAGCACGCAAACAGTTTATAAATACTGTAGATTAGATTGCCATGGGGGGTTGTGAGTTTAAAGGTTAATGTTAGACATGTAGAGACTCCTATGGTAAGGGGGTAATGTTAGGTGCCATGTGGTTACTAAGGACCCCCATAATTCGCAATATAATCAGGATTTGAAGAAAAGATTTTCAGTGTAGCTTTTAAAACTGATATTTTTGAAGGAGGTGATACAGGATATGTATTTTTTTCTGATCACTGTAGATTTATTTGCAATAGCCACTGCAAAAGAAGAAGACAAGCAAATAGGACAACCAATAATGATTCATATAAATACAGTCCTCCATGGGCAGATCCTCTCCTGCCCTGGATACCTGGTATGGGGAGAGTGGCAAATCTGCTGAAGTTTCAAACACTAATCTTCGAATGTATGATGTAAAAATGTACATTGACTATTTTCACAGATACTGATTATATTGCTAATCAGTAACTAAACAAATTAAACCCTATTATATGGCCCATAGAAAACATTGGACATTCATATATTAAATGCCAATATTTAATGCTCAACTTCTTTCTTTTGAAGGAAATAATATGTCCAATACATATGGGTGTTTACTACTGTGTACAACACAATATTCCAAGAAAACTCTTGTGGTCTAACACAGCTGTAGAAAATGAATCATTACATCAGAGAGGATTGTGCAGCAAAGATCCCCCAGCGTGTTGGAAGCTACAATGTCCCTGATACAAGGATGGGTGCCAACCCTCTAGTAAGTACATTCCCCCATGTCTACAGTATTTCATTTATTTTTCCCTTTCTGGCAATTATATTTATTGTTACAGTTTATAAAGTGCCAGAAAAGCATAACTTTATATCTGCAAAGCCAGGGGTCTCCTGATGTCATTCTGCTCCCGGGAAGTTGTGTTCCTAGTAATAAAATTGATAGAAAAGCAGAGGGAAGCATGGGTAAGCAAAAAGAAAAGTGTATACAATAATACCCCAAGGTTTAAACAGTCACCTTATCAATCTCATCTAAAAATATTAATTTAAAAATGTGATCATACAACTTTTTTTCAAATGGATCTTATCAAGCTTATACATACTATGTCATACTAGTCTATAAATAATATAATATAATAGTATAATTGTTAAAATTCTATGTATTAGTAAAGGTTGTGTGTGAAAAATTACAATAAAACATGAAACATACTAAGTAATTCTACTTATTGTATTTTTTATAACCAAATGTTTTCCTTAATCTTGTTCACCTAATCAAAAAAGCATATATGAACTTAATTATAGAATATACATTATTTCACAAATAAACAAAGTTGTGCAAAACTACAACAATATTTTACAGATTTCCTCTATACTTTGAAATGTAGTAACAAAATATATATTAACGCTATGTTTTCTTTGTCACACTGAAGTCCTTCCTTCTTGTCATGCTGATCTGTATAATACACAATAAATGATAGAACAAAATAGACCCAGAGCCCTTTAGACTCAAATGACCTGGTGGAAAGTGGCCTTAGGTGTCCATGGCATATAACCAGTGCTTGGGGAAAAACATCACACATCATAGCTACCAGGTCCTTATGAACATTATAATACCCCTTAGATTCAACTGGCTATGTGCCTAATGTCCATCAGGGTGCAGTGGCCAGACCCAAAAGTCCAACAGCCCCATTAAATTCCAACAGCACACCTGCAAAACCTGCGGGCTTGAAATTTTGCTGCGTTACAGAGCTATTACATTCAACCATGCAGCGAACTACGGGCCATAGATGCAAGCCGTAAAACCATTCTGCGTATGCAAGCTGTTAAGGGACTGGCCAACCTGCGATTGGCCGTTACTATCCAATCAAGGTATAATGTAATGAGACACAGGCCTTTTAAGCCAATAGAAAGCGGTCTAGCCGCAGATGATTGACAGAGTAAGATTATAAATTTGTATTCCAGCCGCCCATGCGTTGACTGTGTTGCATTTACTGATGAAGTAGCACGCAGGGAGAGAGAGAGAGAGCAGGAGTATTTTGAGAGCAGTAATTTGCGGTTTTGTTCATTTATCGTATACTATTTACTATTTTACACCTAATCCTTGATTACACATATTTAAAGATTACACATAAGTGTAATACACATAATTTAAAGAACACACATAGAGACATATAGAGCTAGACCACTCTCCCATCCCCACACCCCATCCCCCAACAGTTATTAATTACACATCATACACACATTTTTTTCCCCATCATATATTTACAGTAACACTTATTTTTATTTATTGTTCTATTTTTTGGGGGGATTTATATGGAGGGAGGAGAGAGGAGAACCAGAGGAGGGGAGAGGTGGGGAGGAGGAGATGGGGAGAGGTGAGGAGGAGAGGTGGCCCTGGGGAGTAGTGGTGGAGTGGAGTGGTGGGGAGGAGGAGAGGAATGTTGGAGAGGAGGAGGAGGTGGAGAGGAATGGTGGAGAGGAGGAGGAGTGGTGGAGAGGAGGAGGAAGAGAGGAGTGGCAGAGAGGGGGAGGAGCAGGAGGAGGAGGGGAGTGTAGAGGAGGAGGTGTGTGGTGGCAGGGTGGCCCAAGCAGCAGGAACACCTAGGAGAGGGACAGAGGGGAAGGGGCCTGATCCCAGGGGGGTTGGTAATTTGGGGGAGGGACAGGCCCCAGAGACAGGTCAGGGAGGTAAGGATCCCCGTCCATAGTTGGAAGGGACAAGCACAGGGCCCACAATTACACGCACCAGGAGAATGTGGTCCACCTTGGTGCTATCCGTGGTCGACCCATGATTGTTGCAGGGGAAGAGATAGGCCAGGTCCTAGGGCTTGGTCATAGATGGAGGTAGTGGCTGAGGTTACAGCGGTAGGCACAGAGCCAAGGGATGTGAGGTCTGTCAAGCACCAGTTTGACAACATCAGGGCCAAGGAGCGGAGGATGATGGCCAAGGAGGACAAAAACGTGACTGTGACCGATAATGAGTGGGAGAGGGTCGCCAAGGACCTTCTAAAAAAGGTGGCCCAGCAGGATCCAGCCACCACATCTACATCACACACACTACACATGTACATGATGACCAACAAGGACACTGACTTGTCAGCTCCATGGAATTAACAAGGGTGAGATGGATGCGTCATTAAATCCATGAAGCAAAAAAATGACATTCCTGGCCACAACAACAGTAATCAACCAATAGAGAGTACATGTATTGGTTTTCCCAATGCAGCATATGCAGTTACAGACCACAGCCGTAAACAAGATAGCGTTAGGAGCCAAGAACAATCAAGATCCAGATCCAAAGAATAGATAACATCTAGCAAATGACAGCTAATCTGAATTGCAATCATCCAGGTTCAAGTCTAGATTTCAGATAGTTAGGAATGCACACAAAACAATATATTATTCATCATACTAATGACAAATACCTTTCTTTTCTCTCAGCATCAAGGAGGTCTGGGTCCAGTGGCAAGCCAGAGGCGGGGGCGTCTGCTCCATTGGAGCAGGAAGTGGAGGAGAAAGCCTTAACCAGCAGGAAACAGCGCAGGGGGAGGAGGAGAGAAGGAAAGCCGAGGGTCCTGGTTCGAAGGAAAAGGTAGTATGGATGATGGGGTCACCATCTGGACCTCTGGCCACACCGCCAGCATTCAACCCCACAATCCCCCTCCTCCCGAGACTAAGGCTATCGTCAGGGCCCTCCAACTGGAGTTAGGACACCAGCCAGCCACCACCTCCTTCTGCCCACAGCAGTGCGCTGGACTGGCCGACACCACCACCACCCTCCAACTGGGCCTCAGACCATACCCACGCACACATCGCCACCTCCTCACCATGCCATGCTGTAGGGGCCTCCATCTCGAACATCAGGCCAGGCTGTGCAGGCGGAGATGCTGTCCCTCATGCGGCAGCAGTTGGAGAGTCGACCTGGCTGGGCTGCTCAGGATTGGGGCGGACCAGAGCACATTCCAGGGAGTCACTGCAGAAGCCATGCGACGAGCTCTGGTCCCCAGCCCTGCCTCCTCCACCCTGGAGGCATCCCCAACCACCCGCAGCCCAGCCCCTCCTCTCCTCCCGCAATGCCTCCAGCACTGCAAATGCCGCTGCCTTCCCCCTTCCCCCCCACCACCACCAGGGAGATGGTGTCCGGCCCGGGGGATTTGTGCCCTGTGTCTAGGCAGAGGAGGACCTGGGGGCTGTGCAGATTTTTGTGCCTTCTCAACAGCACTCCTCAGTGACAATCTATTGGTCACAATATAAACCTAATCTAGCCTGGCTACAGAGTCTTGGATCTTGGCCTATGTGGGGGTGATATTTTGTATGCAGATGGCTACCTCCCATCACATGGTCCATGATTGTCTTCTCTGTGAACACATAGGGTTCTGTTGAACATGTCACCAATTGATGGCCACTGAGGAATGCTGTGGAGAAGAGATGCTGCAGTCCCTATATATTTTAAGGCCTTATTTTGTAGGTATTTTCTTTTTCTTTCTTTTTTGTTTTAGGTACAATTCAGGTCCATGAAGGCATCTTCTGCATCTGCTCGAAGAAATGTAGGATATGTAAATTTTTCACAGTGCCTCTCAGGTAGACATTCCTTCAATGACAGCCCCCCTTAACATGTAGTTCCCACAATCTTAAAGCTATCATATAACCAGATATCTAAGACATGATTGTTGTTAGCGTAAATGCAGACTAATACCGCTATGTCGGTGGACTTGCAAAGTCTCAGTAGTGAAGCATGTGATCCTGATCTTAATATCAGTATGAGAACAGATCCTTGGGTCTGATGTAAGTAACAGTGAATGTGGCTGCCAACCTTCGTGTCCTCTCCGTATGAATGCACAGTCTTGTCCATTTCTTATTGTGCTCTGTGTATGTAATAAAGCTTTGTTCCGTTCTAACCGTGTCAGTGTGTTTTCAATTCTTGGGGTATGGGACATCCACATACATCACAATTGTGTCACATTCCTATATATGTAAACTAATGAGCCCTAGTTAATATGTAATAGATCAATACATATAACAAAAATAATAGTCATAATAGCATTAGATACCATATAATAATATATATAATATATAATCAAAATAAAGGGTTAATACACATGCAAAGTCCAATTAGTGATACTGTGGAGTATCAACACTTCCCTTAGGGCCTAATTGGAATATGACCGGTGATACTGGTGTAGGTTGCCAGTTCCTTCTCTAGTGGACTGTGATTTGTCTGACCTCTCTGCTATGACCTGCCCACCTACAGTGGCCCTAAATGGTATATCTCACGGCTTCATTCAGAAATACAAGCTCCCTCACCACCACCACTTAGCAATCCTGAAGGGGACCAGGGGAACATTACGGCCTACATCCTGGGAATTGAATGAGGCCCAGTGTGTCTAAACCTCTCTCCAAAGTTGTTGAACCAATGGACATTCCACCAAATATCAAGAAAAAAACAGTGACAGGGCAGCCTCTAAAACACAGTGAGCTCATTGTAGGATTCCACATATGAAATCTGTCATGGGTGATGTAGACACAAAGTGACTTAACTTAACTTATCTTAAGTGTCTGAAATACTGTCATTCAAATATTTTTAGAGAGTGCTGACCAGGAGTCTCCTAATCTCAGGTCTGGGCCAGGTCTGATTCCCAAAGGGTTATGTATTTATACTTATGATCTTCAGGAGGTGCATAAAAGGTATCAAATACCATACTAGTATGCCTTGGGTAAGAGGAGTCTTGAGGCATAGTCATGAGAACCAAATGTTTTGTGTATAACCTGAGTTGTGTAATAAACAGTGTCAAAACCCACTCTTCCTTGGGCTTGAATAGGCCAAGAAGACCAAGTTGCAGAGTTTCAGGACTAGTTACCGGGTCCAGGATCCAGGATAAATTGCAGAAATTAAATTCTAATTAAAAATATAATAAATTACTTCCCTCTAAATGAACCATACAATGCATATGGGTCCCCCAAAAAAGCATAAACTTTATTTTTCAGGTCAAATTTTTTACAGTCAGTGCACCGATCACCAAAATCTCACATCTTATGCCCCTTTTGAACTACCCCAAGTTGGCCAAGTCTGTCTACTTGGCCCCTAAGCGCCAAGTCGTCTACTGGTCTGTTGGGTGATTAGGTAATGTAACTGCCGGAGACAGAGTATCTGGGTGAGTGGTCCGGCTCTAAATCTAGGGTGTGCAAACTCAGTTTATTGGGAGGGAGGGTTCTCCATTAATTATGGAACTCAGAGGGTAGCCGGTTGTTGGGCTCCGTGCTCCTCTTTCGTGGTCAGGGAACAGTGGCAAGGCTAATGGATTAAGTAGGCTATGTGGCTGGGTCTACAGGCTCCCTAGCGAACCTTCTCTTGGATAGAGAAACCTTTATTGAGTCAGAGGGGAGTCGGCTAAGGAACTTGAGGTGGCTCCGCTGTGCATTCACTTTTCGTAACCGACCAGGACTTCTGTAATGTTATATTATATATTATATTGAACTAGTAACTTGCCTGTCAAAAATAACGGGATAATATTTGATGTGTCTCTTCCTCCCCCCTCCCCTGTGTCTCTTCCCCCTCTCCCTCCCCTGTGTCTCTTTCATTCCTCTCCCCCCTCCCTCCCCTGTGTCTCTTCCCTCCCCCTCTCCCTCCCCTGTGTCTTCACTCCCCCACCCATGGATGTGCAGCCGTGAATGTGATCAATTAGTCAAACTCGCAGTTATGAGTTTAGATGGAGCCAATGGAAACAGAGATCGTCAGAATTACGTCACAAACAAATGGAGGTGGGATTTCAAAGTCTTACGTGATACAATTACGAGGTTCGACCCACATTCCAGAAGTAATGCAATATTGAAGCCGTAAATATGATATTCTGTTACATGTATTAACACATTGATTGTTGGGATCAATATAACACAGAAATTAAACTTGAAATAAAGTATTTTTTGGGCCGATTTGCGAGCTTGAGAATCTTGTGCTATTCATTCTAAGACCTAACATCACTTTCTCTGTTCATAAAAGTACAGTAGTGTGTGCATATGTGCATTTAAAGTGCTACGAGTTGGACTTTATCCCCCTTGCAGGTCCTCTCTAGCACTCGTTGGTTTCTTGGCTCCATTTGCGAGTTACGGGGTTGAACGCTAGTGATTTGGATGCAATTCAATAGCGCAATTAATATGAGGCGGTTAAGGGCCTGACAGATCAAAGGATTTGCGAGCTCACATGTCGAATTATCACGCGGCGTAGGGTTTTCTCGATCCTACCCCGCAAGTCATCGGCGGGCTAGTTTAAGACGCCAATTTAATAGCCATAAGTCTTGCGAGCTACATTATAAGCTATGATTTTACACGTTAGGGGAATTTAATACAGCTGTATGATAACTATTATACGTGATCTGGAGGGGTGGGTCACGAACAATGGCTATGGTCAAGTACTTCCTTATTTGTGGTTAACCACAAGACAAAGGATCAAAGGGATATCACTTGCAAAGCACTTGACATCACTTGACCTTTGCCTATTGAGACAAGTGCTTCAATTGCTTTTTTGACAGGGGTATTAATTATTCGGCCCTGGGACTGGGGGCAAACTGGTTATAGCGACTGACTACTGGAAACATACACTGGTCACCCCTAAAATGGTACTAGCCCCCAAATATTTGTATTAGTCCAAAGTACCTGTTACACTCAAAAACACACTCTGCATATAAAATAACTGTTCAAAAATTCCAAAAATGACCAAGGAACCACTAGGCTCAAATGATCTGGTAAAAATGAATCTCAGGGGCCAAAGATATGTAACCAAGGATTTGGGGAAAACCTCACACAATAACACAAGTGACATAAACTTCAAAACTTCAATAAAAACATCATACTTCAATAAAAACGCACCTCTTTAAAGAAGCCTATAACCTTCCTCCCTAACATGCTCAGCACTACTCTCTCCCTACTGTACCACATACAAACTTCAACCTTTAGATTGTTTGCGAGTTTTAATCCTGCAAGGTGCTTTAGGGAAAGCACTATGGACACCGGATTCCAAGCTCAAAGACAGGGCCCTCCATTCATTGCAATGTGTGAATCTTGAACTAATCATTGCCTGTAACTTAACTTATGTATAGCGCTACGGAATATGTTGGGGCGTTACAAATAAACAATAATAATAATAATAAATAGTCTTTCCAAAATGTTCTTATGGCCATTATAATAGCACTTGGGTCAGGTAGCTACATCGATAGTGTCCATCAAAGTCCAATTGCCAGTTCCAAAAACTCCATGAGTCCAGAGGGCCATAATAATGTGTTACAAAATGTTTGATTTGCAGAAGGTTATATATATCACAGAAGGTTTCAGGAGACAAAATAAGTTCATTTAATTAGTAAACCAGTAATACATTCTAGTAAGCTTAGTTTCCCTCCACTAGTGCATGCATTTTCGGGCAAGCCTAATGAGAATTGAGGGTAAGGAATGACAGGAGTCAGGGGGTAAGATCTAACGGTAGATTGTAATATTAAGTGACCTAAATAGAACAATGTAACATGAATTTAGTTTGTAGACTAACAGTAAAGGGCAAAAAAGAGAAAGGCCTAGACAACCATATAATAATATCCCATATATGGGGAAACACGAGGAAGTTTTTTTAAATAAGTAATAATTTAAAGAGCGGGTCTGTGTTAAGAATGCTAATTGAACTGCTTTGCAATAAAGCTTAAAGTTGGGGCATGATAAACCCTACTGGTCATATGATGAAACATTGTGTACCTCAAAAGATGTTTGTCTGGAACTTATCGAGTTCCTTATATTTAATAGGGTTATGTAGCTTGCAAAATAGATATAGCAAATTAAGGAGTAAGTTAATTTTAATATTATTGAATGGCTTGTCCAGGAGATGTGAAATTGCAACCAGATTTGCTGGTTAAAGAATATCTCTCTTTATATAGGGGTATAGTTAGCCTGATCTAGATCACTCCAAAGAGAAGTAATGTTAACTCATAAGTATCTTATAGAAGATTTAGGCCATGAGAAACTGAACTGAAGACATTTCAGGACAGAAAGTCATTTAAGTGGTTAAGGTATAAATACGGTTAGGGATTGAGGTGAGTGGCCTAGTGAGAGAACAAAGTAAGTTGTCAGTAAAAGACAACACTTAAATTGATGTGATCTTATTAATTTCAGATGTTATGGCATGGGAAAGAGGCTCTATTGCCAAGGTGACAGGGGGCACCCCTGACAGCTAAACTCATGCTAGATTTAGGATCCCAATAATAGGTGCTTATCAGATTTAAAAACTCCCATTTAATTAATTTTATTTTTTTCATTTAATTAATGTCAATGGGGTAGGCTTGTTTTCATATGCTTTTTCTAAATGTAGCAGTTTAGATTGTATCTCATTTTGAGTTGTTGTTGATTACAGGGGCGGCTGGTGCATAGGGGCAAATGGGCAACCACCCTCCCAAAATTAATGCACTGACTTAATCCCCCCCTCACTTACTTAATTGTATAATTTATATAATAAAAAAATATAAAATGTTTTATCATGTTCAATATTCTGTTTTTCTTTTTTATAGCTGCTGCTGTCACTTTAAATTTCAAAACCCTCTGTGCTGCAGTTAAACACACTGACATATCATATCTAGCCCCCTGCTGGTGACTTGCTTAGTAATACAGATCAGTGTACATGTGAGAATTAAAAAAAAACAGTAACAATACTGTCTATTCCCAAACTGTGCTTTAACTGATAGAGCTGAGCCTGTCTGTCAAACGCAGCATCACCCAATCAGAATGGCCGGGAGGGAAAAGTCCTGTATCATACAGGGACTGCAGCTCTCAACCCGGAGGTGCAATCTCAATAAAGTTTATTGGAAAAAAAAAACAACTCCCAGCTCCCAGTGCATGCAGATAGAGGAAGCTGCGTGTAAAGCTTCAGTTTTCTCAAGACTCTGGTGGTCCTAATGATTCTGAATACCCTGCTCCACACACCAGGCTTGTGACCTGTCTGTCACCACCCTGTACTATACCAGACAGAAGCAGCTGCAGAGCTCAGGTGAGTCTATATCCCTCTCTGTGTCATGTTGTTGTTGTTCTGTCCTTCAGTCGTGTCTGACTCTCAGTGACCACATGGATGCAGCACACCAGGTACATCTGTCTGTGTTTCTGGTTGTGCTTATCTATATGGTTTTCATGCCAAAGATACTGGAGTGGGTTGCCAGTACCTACTTAATTTTATCTGACCTCTCTAAAATAACCTGTCCATCTTAGGTGACCCTTCATGATATAGCTCACAGCTTCATTGAGGTAACAAGCCCCTTCACCATGACAAGGTAGAAATCCGAAAGGGGTACTGAGTCTTAGTATCTATGTCATATATATATGTATATGTATGTATTTATAAGGAAAGGGTATACTTACTTTTGGGGGAGATCTCTTATTATATGTGTAAAATGTATATAATGTGTGTGTATCTATCTATCTATATATATATATATATATATATATATATATATATATATATATATATATACAGAACCAACTTGGGGTGCAACATTCTAGTTGTGGTCTGTTGTTGGTGAATTATCAGCCTGCTGCTGCTACCATAGTATCTGCTTGTATCATTATTGAGGGTTGAGGGAGGGAGGAGAGTGGTGGAAGGAGAGGTGGATAGAGAGGGGGAGAGAGGGAAAGAAGAAGAGACATATAATCTAGCTCTCTAACTTTGTATCTCCCTCTCTCTCTAACTATCCCTTCCTCTCTCTCTCTATCCCTTCCTCTCTCTATATATATCCCTCTCTCTCTCTCTCTATCCCTCTCTTTAACTCTCTATCCACCTCTCTCACTCCCCCCCCTCCCCCACCTATCTTTCTCTATGGGATCACTTTTGTGGGTGGAGACTGTGTCACTAGGCAGGGTCTATACATGTTGTGGTAACATGTTGTTAAGGGGAGGGGTTTATACTGTTGGGTGGAGTCAATGTAAGGGGAGGGGCCAGGTCTCTGTTTTCCGGCCCACCAAGTTGGAAAGTCACCAGCCGCCACTGGTTGCTTATGATTAAAAGCTAATTAGATACAAAAGCTCCTGATAAATGTCTTGTGTGCTACCCAGACTCACCATGTATTAGAGTAAGATGTGTTACTTGTTTTAAATTAAAATTCAATATGCCAGATTCGTAGATCGGTATGTAAAGATTTATTAAGAAAATATTATTAAGAAAAATGAGGAGTGAAGGGAGATCATAACAACAGAATGATCAGACCAGGAGCATAGAATTATTTCTGAAAGACCTGAAAAATCTAACAGGACAGAGTCAAGAAAGAAAGCATATATGGTGAAATAAGTATGCTAGGTAGGGATTTAACTGAGTTTTAGTGTGGTTAGAAGCAATCTAATTTAGGGGTTCCAAATTAGATTTTGATTCCCCATTATCTTGCCAAAGTCCATTGTCTCCAAATGCTCCAGCAAGAGTAAGAGCGTGTCATGAGGTTTTAGGCTAATATAAAGATACTAGCGACTTGCCCGTCAAAAAATGACGGCAATGTTATTGTAAGTGAGCTAATGTTGTTTTGTGTGTAATAGTAAACATGTAATCAATTAATAAATGAATATACTTTACCTATTTTGAAGCATTGTGTTGAAGAGCTGTGAACCTTGTTTGATGTTGGTGCAGCATTAGTGTTGTGGAGCTGCTCTATAAGTGTGGTGAATGTGTGCAGTGTAATACTGTGCTTTCGCGAGGCTAAACCGTTAGCGTAGTGGTGTACTTCCGCGTTTGCGTAAAATGGCGGTTTCTATATGTTGTCCGTCTTAGCGGATTTTCCGTTGGTGCCTCGTAGTGGTTTTCGATTTCCGTGTGGTGTTTTGCGAGTGTGTTGTGGTGTTTTACGTGTGGAGAGTGCTGTAGCCTCGTTTTCGTTTTGTCCGTCGGCCTTTTTTTTCTCGCTTAGCGATTTTCTTTGTGTGTAAAGTGTTTTATTTGTATTTAAATGAAGGTGTAACTTGTTTTTTGGAGGTGCTGGATGGTTCCTCTTGCTGTAGGTAAGCTTTTTATGTGTGTGTTGTGTGTATTTATTGTGTTGTAAATGTTTGTATGTCGGCGTGTTGAGTCCGATGTTTGCGAGGTCGTAATGTGTCGTAACGTGTCTCGTATGGTGTTTGCGTGTGTAGCCTCGTTTTCGTTTTGTTCGGCGGCCATTGTTTCTCTCGCTTAGCAAATTTTTTCGTGTGTAAACTCTTTTATTTTGAGTGAAATGAATGTGTAAGTTGCATTTTTTAGGTCCGGGATGCGACCTCTTGCTGTAGGTAAGTTTTGTATGTATGTGGTGTGTGTATGTATTGTGTTTTTAATTTTGTAATGTTCGCAAGTAGCGTCCGAGTGTTGCGAGGTCGTAATGTGTGTGAACGTGTGTCGTATGTTGTTTGCGAGTGTCGTAATGTGTGTGTTGTGCTCTTTGGGTTGCGACTTGAACTTTGCGAGGGTCGCAGTTGCTGGCATGGAGCGCCGTAGGCGCTCCATGCCAGCAACTGAGACCCTCGCCCAGTGCCCTCGCTTAGCGAGGGCCTTGGCTCGCTGCGCGAGCCCGCAGCGTTAGCAACAACTCGTACGCTCACAACTATATATGTGATAAATGAGAGTTTAATGCCTAAGAAGCGGCCAATCACAATAAAAAGTGTTCCACAGGGTCAATATATTTTTGATCTACTGTAAAAGGTAATCATCTGTGCAATTAAATGGTAGTCACTTGTCATGCAGTTAAAATATTAGAGTATGCTTTATGTACAAGTTTTGGGACTTTGTGTTTAGCAAAGTGAGTTTCCGGAAAAGCTTGTGAGTTTTGTAAAAGTGTATAGTTTTTGGTAAGGCGATCATGCGCTTGGTAAGGAGAGAGCATGCTGAAAGTCATAGCTTGAAATAGGAAAAGGGTCAGAGTATCATAACCAGGATCTGGTGCCCCAGTCCAAGCAGGTTTAAGGCCAGGCAAGGTAGGCAAACTTGAAGAGTATGTCTGGAAAATGAAGCTAATAAAAATAGGAATAAACAAACATAACAAGTCATATAACATCACATGTAAATAAGAATAACATTTATCTTTCATAATGTACAACTAGAACTAGGGCAGATGACAGAACAAAATTGCCTTTCTCTTTATTCCTAAAAGAGAGAAAGAAAAAAGAAAAAAATAAGAAAGAAAAAGTTTCAAGACTCAGTAATCATAAGTGAGCAGGACAAAATACTACACTGTTAACTATAAGGAGAATACCATAAAGGGAAGAGATAGAAGGATAAACTACTAAGTATACCCTTCAATCTATATTATTAATCATGTAGACAGAAAATAATCCCCAAAAAAATCTATAGATTCAGCCTATTTCAAGAATGAATTGGTAAAAAAATATATTCAAAATTCCAAGGTATTAAATATGAGTCCTAATGACTATACATTTCAGTGATGGTGTAAAGCAGAAAGAAACAGACTTGGGAAGAACCCTCTGACAACGCTCTGTGGGCCTGGGAGGAGGGGTCCCTTCACTAGACAAAGAAGAGATCCTCTTCTGGCGTTTCTTCTCAGGTCTTTCGCCCATTGATTAGAAGGTATTTGAGGTGGGTCAATATTTTTATAATCTTACAGAGCTGAATAAGTAATCAGATTATGGCAACAAATAGTGTGGAATAGGTCCTGATATTGATGAATAAGGCAAAATTTTACCTATATCTGATTTCATGTTTTGCAAGTATCAACAACAGGGGTTTCAGAGCTCTGTGTTTGATTAGGGTCAATGAAGCAATATCAGCACATATCTGAAGATGTGAACCAACCGGGCCAATCTCTGGCGCTTTGACAGTCACACTATGATATTCTTGGGTTTATTCACCTTTGTCTGTGTACCCATGGCTTTATGAGCCCTCTGTATATTTACAGTATCTGCTCCTTAGTTTGAGTAAGGATGGGAAGTATAAGCTTGTTCAGATAGGGTACCAAGTCCACAATTGTTCCTTTCACCCAAATGTTATGACTGCGAGATCTATTATTCAAGTCCTCAAACTTTGCATCATAGCCATCGAAACATGAGGAATTCTTACCAATGTCAGTTTTGTCCCTTTTTGTGTATGTATAGTATTATCTGTAAGAGTTTCGAGGATGTAAGTTCACTGACCTAAATCTAGGAACTCCTCTTTAATTTGTTGCACCGCAGAAGATAGTTCGGATTTAAGTTTTTCAAACTTCTCCAATATTAGATTAGAGTGCTTGTTTTCTCATTTTCTCCCCATTCCCTTAATTTTTTCTCCCCTTTGTTATATTTTATTTTTAGTTACGATTATTTATGTTTTGTATATTTGTTGTTTACTACTACTCTCTCTCCTTTCTGTTCTTTTAGTAATTCAGCATTTTTCCATTTTATTTTCCATTAAATTTGATGCCTCTGTATCTATTTCCAGCAAGGCCAAATTGCAGTTTTCAACAACCACAAGATGGCAGTATATCACAGACAAAGTGAATTGCTGGCAGATTTAATACCAACTACATAGAGCCTTTTGAAAACAATAAGAGGAGAAAAAGTTTTTCCACTAGTGCTCAGGAAATGCAGGCTGAAATAATGCCTAGTAGTAAATAATAAAAAAAAAAGATTAGTTGCTATAAACTGTAGGTTGTGCAGACAAAATCATGTATTATTAGGGGGCATTGATATTCCCATTTGCGGATATGGTCAATGACGCCCAAAGAGGGTCAGCCCCAGACTCACCCCTTGTGTTCCTCCATGATGGAGATGATGGTGCATCACAAGAATGAGTAATTAGTGAGGCCAAGCAGCAGGCCATCACTATCGGCAGGCACAAGTACAGTCTCCCCTAACTCAGATGCCTTCCACAATTTCGCACCTCCTCTTCTGATCTGAGCACTTAGTCCAGTAGGAAAATGCGGCAGCACATATGTGTCCAGTCCTCACAGACTGATATCCCAAAGCTTAGTTTAGATTGGGGCAGCCATGTGAACATCAGGCTATAGGGTCTGTGGTAGAAGGAAACATCTATGCTCGGGGCACACCTTTGAAGAATCCAGTTGGCACCAAGGTTTGTGTGATGCTGCAGGCACCAAGTCACATAAGCTGCGTGTTGTAGCAAAAAGTCCACCTCCAAAGGTATAATAGTATTCGTGTTCCTTAGTCAGGTAATATGAAATGGTCAGACTTTAAACGAAAGCAAAAATTCCTCGACCAAAGTAACATTTAGGATATTGAGTCCGGGATCTCAAGTGAACACGTTTGCCCAGGGGCGGATCTACCGGGCTCAGCTTGGGGGGGGGGGGGGTCTAGAGCAGTGATTAAAAAAATTGGCCCCCCAGCAACTCCACTAATCTTAAGCGACTACATGCAGCTGGTCCCTGTCACGGTGGGTGGGATCTGGAGCTGAGTGCCGGCTCCAGGAAGTACGGACCTGCCCTACGACCCCGTACGACTTAGGCATAGAGAGCCAATTGCGCTCACTGCGCTGGTGGAGATGAGCACCGTAGGACCTCATCACTACGACCCCATATGACTTACGCATCATCCGTACGACCCACAGGACTAAACATGAACACAAACCTCATTTATACACTTTACAATGCCGCCCCATAGGTCTCTGCGAACCGTAGGTGTTTAAAAAACAATAGCACGACCCGCAGGACTAAACATGAACATTAGAGATGTCGCGAATAGTTCGCCGGCGGACTGTTACCGGCGAACATAGCATGTTCACGTTCGCGGCGAACTGCGAACATATGCAATGTTCGATCCGCCCCCTATACTTTATCATTAAACAAACTTTGACCCTGCACCTCACAGTCAGCAGACACATTCCAGCCAATCAGCATCATACCCTGCCTTCCAGACCCTTCAACCTCATGGACAGCAGCCATTTTGGAATCATAACTAACTTGCAGTCTTACTGAGAGGAGGCTGAGTGTAGGTGATACTAATTCTATAGGGAAAACCATAGCTAGGCTACTGTACACAGTGTCCAATACAGTCCTGAAGGACTCTTTTGATCTCTGCTGCAAGGACAGCACCCCAAAAAGCCCTTTTTAGGGCTATAACATCAGTCTGTTTTTTTGTTTTTTTTCTGTCTAATCTAAGTTAATTTGCCTGCCTACTAGCCAGTGTGTGTGTCAGGCTCACAACTTATACTGTGCCCAGTGAAACCAATCCAATCTGGTGGTGTACCAGCAGTTTACTTTTAAAAAACAAAACTTTTATTTTGTCTAATCTAAGTTCATTTGCCTGACAGCTAGTCTGTGCGTGTCTCAGGCTCACAACTGATACTTTGCCCAGTGCAACCAATCCAATCTGGTGGTGTACCAGCAGTCTACTTTTAAAAACCAAAACTTTTATTTTGTCTAATCTAAGTTCATTTGCCTGCCTACTAGCCAGTGTGTGTGTGTCAGGCTCACAACTTATACTGTGCCCAGTGCAATCAATCCAATCTGGTGGTGTACCAGCAGTTTACTTTTAAAAACCAAAACTTTTATTTTGTTAAATCTAAGTTCATTTTCCTGACCGCTAGTCTGTGTGTGTCTCAGGCTCACAACTGATACTGTGCCCAGTGCAATCAATCCAATTTGGTGGTGTACCAGCAGTCTACTTTTAAAAAACAAAACTTTGATTTTGTCTAATCTAAGTTCATTTGCCTGCCTACTAGCCAGTGTGTGTGTCAGGCTCACAACTCATACTGTGCCCAGTGCAACCAATCCAATCAGGTGGTGTACCAGCAGTCTACCTTTAAAAAACCCAAAATTGTATTTTGTTAAATTGAAGTTAATTTGCCTGACCCCTAGTCTGTGTGTGTCTCAGGTTTACAACTGATACTGTGCCCAGTGCAACCAATCCAATCAGGTGGTGTACCAGCAGTCGACATTTAAAAAAAACAAAATTGTATTTTGTTAAATCTAAGTTAATTTGCCTGACCGCTAGTCTGTGTGTGTCTCTCAGGCTCACAACTTATACTGTGCCCAGTGCAACCAATCCAATCTTGTGGTGTACCAGCAGTCTACATTTAAAAAAAAGCAACACTTTTTTCTAATTTAATTTGCCTGCCTGCCAGCGTGTGTGTCTTAGGCTCACAGCATATACTTTGCCCACTTGCCCAGTCAGTGCCACCACTCATATCTGGTGTTACAGTCAGTAGTCCACATTTAAACAAAGAATACAATTTTGACTGTAATACATTGAATAGCAGTTACTTGTCTGCAAGCGTGTGTGTCAGGCCTACAGAGTCTACTCTGCCAACTTCTGCAAGTGCACAGTGCCACTCATATCTGTTGTCACAGTAGCTTGCACACATAGTACCACTAATCGCAAAAAAAATGACAGGCAGAGGCAGGCCAATCCGCAGGAGCCGTCGTGGTCGTGGTGCTGTGATTCCCTTTGGCCCTACAATAATGCCCAGTGTTCAGAGGCCAGTTACCCAGAACTCAAAAACTTCTGAGGACATAGTTGACTGGCTAACACAGGACACCCAATCTTCTACAGCTTGCGCTCAGAACATTGACGCACCATCCACCTCCAGCTTAGCTTCGGGCACCTCTCAAGTTACCACTCGCCTGCCTGCCGCCACCACCAACACTTGTACCACAGCCGCTTCAATTGATCAGTCAGAAGAGTTATTTACACATCAGTTTGAAGAAATGAGTGATGCGCAACCATTATTGCCAGAGGATGTAGATAACAGTGATATGTCTCAGGCAGGCAGCATTACACACATGTACGTACGGTGTGATGATGATGATGTAACCGCTGCTGCTTCCTTTGTTGAGTTGTCAAAAACAAGTGAAGCGGGTGATGATGATGATCATGCGTCCGTGGATGTCACGTGGGTGCCCGCTAGAAGAGAAGAAGAACAGGGGGAAAGTTCAGATGGGGAGACAGAGAGGAGGAGGAGACAAGTTGGAAGCAGAGGGAGGTCATCGCAAGGAGCTAGTGGCACAGTCAGACAGCATGCATCGGCACCCGAGGTCAGCCAGACAGCACGCCAATCAACGCATGCTGTTGCCACCACCAGAACGCCGTCACTGCAGAGCTCAGCAGTGTGGCACTTTTTTTGTGTGTCTGCCTGAGACAACAGTGATGCCATTTGCAACCTGTGCCAAAAGAAACGAGTCGTGGGAAGTCCAACACCCACCTAGGTACAACTGCTTTGCGAAGGCACATGATGTCACATCACAAACGCCAATGGGATCAACACCTGAGTACAAGCAGCACACAAACTCAAAGCCGCCATCCTCCTCCTGGTCCAGCATCTTCTTCCACGTCAACCACTGCTGTCCTCCTTGCCCCCTCTCAACCATCCGCCACTTCGTCTCTCGCCTCTAGCTGTCCCTGCTCATCTCCCCACAGTCAGGTGTCTGTCAAGGGCATGTTTGAGCATAAGAAGCCAATGTCACAAAGTCACCCCCTTGCCCGGCATCTGGCAGCTGGCTTGTCTGAACTCTTAGCCCGCCAGCTTTTACCATACAAGCTGGTGGAGTCTGAGGCATTCAGAAAATTTGTAGCTATTGGGACACCGCAGTGGAAGGTACCCAGCCGAAATTTATTTTCACAAAAGGCAATCCCCAACCTGTACTCGATTGTGCAAAGTAATGGCATGTCTGGCACACAGTGTTGGGGCAAGGGTCCATCTGACCACTGATACCTGGTCTGCAAAGCATGTTCAGGGCAGGTATATCACCTACACTGCACATTGGGTAAACCTGCTGACGCCTGCCAAGCATGGAATGTGTGGCTCTGCAGAGGAGTTGGTGACACCTCCACGACTTGCACACAGGCCTGCTGCCACCTCCTCTACTCCTCCTACTCCATCCTCTTCCATAACCTCCTCAGCTGAGTCCTCTTCTGCTGCTGCGTCTTGCTCCACATCAACGGCACCCCCCAGCTCCCCAGATACTATTCCACATCCCGGATACGGCAGTGTCACGCCGTCTTGGGGTTGACTTGCCTGAAAGCAGAGAGTCACACCGGGCCAGCACTCCTGTCCGCCCTGAACGCACAGGTGGATCAATGGCTGACTCCGCACCAACTGAAGATTGGCAAAGTGGTTTGTGACAACAGAAGAAATTTGTTGGCGGCATTGAATTTGGGCAAGTTGACACATGTGCCGTGCATGGCACATGTGTGTAATCTGATCGTACAACGCTTTGTGCACAAGTACCCAGGCTTACAGGACGTCCTGAAGCAGGCCAGAAAGGTGTGTGGCCATTTCAGGTGTTCCTACACGGCCATGGCGCACTTTTCAGATATCCAGCGGCGAAACAACATGCCAGTGAGGCGCTTGATTTGTGACAGCCCCACACGTTGGAATTCAACACTCCTAATGTTCGACCGCCTGCTCCAACAAGAGAAAGCCGTTAACGAGTATTTGTATGACCGGGGTGCTAGGACAGCCTCTGCGGAGCTGGGAATTTTTTTGCCACATTACTGGACGCTCATGGGCAATGCCTGTAGGCTCATGCGTCCTTTTGAGGAGGTGACAAACCTTTTCAGTCGCACAGAAGGCACCATCAGCGACATCATACCATTTGTTTTCTTCCTGGAGCGTGCCCTGCGAAGAGTGTTGGATCAGGCCATAGATGAGCGTGATGAAGAAGTGGAAGAGTTGTGGTCACCATCACCACCAGAAACAGCCTTATCAGCATCGCTTGCTGGACCTGCGGCAACGCTGGAGGAGGATTGTGAGGAAGAGGAGTCAGAGGAGGAATGTGGCTTTGAGGTGGAGGAGGAAAACCAATCACAACAGCCCTCCCAGGGTGCTCGTTGTCACCTATCTGGTACCCGTGGTGTTGTACGTGGCTGGGGGGAAGAACATACCTTCAGTGAGTTCACTGAGGACGAGGAACGGGACATGGGTAGCTCGGCATCCAACCTTGTGCAAATAAGGGCTTTCATGCTGTCGTGCCTGTCGCGGGACCCTCATATAAAAAGGCTGAAGGAGAACGACCTGTACTGGGTGTCCACGCTACTAGACCCCCGGTATAAGCAGAAAGTACCTGAAATGTTACCGAATTACCGCAAGGCAGAAAGGATGCAGCAGTTCCAAATGAAATTAAAAAGTATGCTTTACACTGCGTATAAGTGTGATGTCACAGCACAACGGGAATCTAACAGGGGAATAGGTGAAAGTAATTGTAACGGAGTTGGAACACGAATCCAATATCTCCGCTGGTATACGGTAAAATACCCAAGAGGCACTACAGTTTCACCATCCCCGACCTCCCATATTGGACGACACTCAATTTGGGAGTCAAATGAATACTGACTTTATTTTGTTATATGCAGAAATATATATACACATCTCTTTGGCCACAGGTAATACACATGCCCATATTTGGCCACACAATACACATAGAGGGACAATAGGTGGGTCACACCTCCCTGAGGCTACCTGGCAACTTTGATACAATCAGACAATGATTAGATCATCCTTCTTTGTTCTTATGTCTGAGAATGAAAACACTTTATACAATAGACTTCGTTATTTTATGAGGAGTCTCTGTAATAGGATTATCTATTATGCCAAGGTCTGCAATAGTCTGGGCTAATATTCTGCAGAGCATAAACCAACATACATACAGTATAATAGTAGGATCATATTTTAACCATAATAATAACCATAAAACAGGGTAAAACAGTGATGGGTTCCGTTACACACCTCCCCCGTGACCATAAGCCGGCATACACAGTCTGATCCCAACGGATCGGCCTGGGGATGTCCGGACAAAAGTATTTGTTGGTCAATTCTCTAGTTTGACAACCCATCAGGATTTACTGCAATTCACATTTACTCACATTTCACATATCCCCAGATAGCTGGGATCTGAGCGCACAAAACTACCGAATAGCGCTCAGATCCTATTCACACAGTTCAATTGCCATGTAGCTAAAGTCTTTCCCATAGTCTTTTAATATATGAATGGGCTCCATGACATAGCTATCTGGGGTATCACCGCTCCCACAGGGCAAGTACCAAATTACCCCCCTGTATTTAAAGGGCCAGAATGAGTGACATACACTCTGGTATGGCCGAATACTGTTTTTAAAGGGCAATATGTCCCAGGGCCATAGTCGCAGGGCAGGAGGCTGGCAATAAGTCCTCTCCAGGACAAAGTGGCGAGAGGCACTTCGTCACCCATCTCCCCTTTGGGGGGAAGTCTAACCAGGCACCTGGATATTTTGCTGTGGTGATGGGGCAACACGCTGAGGGGACTTGAGGGGCAGAGGCCAGCGGCACTCTGCCCTGATGCCAGCTCTTCTGCTGGTATAACCTGCAGGACATTCTGCGCTGTACAAGGTACAAAGGGAGGGCAGAGGCCGACTGCACTCTGCCCCGCTGTCAGCTCTTCTGCTGGGGTACTTGGGACATATTCCGGCTCAGTAGCCAGGGAAAGGTGGGGGTCAGTGGGGGTTAACATTTCCTCTGTTAACCCTGGAGCCACATTAGGAGTTAGCTGGGGAGGGGAATTTGTACTTACCCCCTCCTCCGGTTGTCCCAGTGAGGGTAGTTGGGGATCTGGACAGGCTGTCCAGCATCCCGGTAGGTCAGGCACAGAGACCACGGTCCCATCTGCGCCGTCTTGTTAGGGTAAGCTGTCGCTGGGGGGAGAGGGTGACACCTTCAGCCCCCTGGGGTACACACTGCCGCTGGGGAGGGAGAAGGATGACACCTTTGGCCCCCTGGGGTACACACTGCCGCTGGGGGGGAAGGACAACACCTTCGGCCCCCTGGGGTACACACTGCCGCTGGGGAGGAAGGACGGCACCTTCTGCTCCCTGGGGTACACACTGTCGCTGGGGAGGAAGGACGACACCTTCAGCTCCCTGGGGTACACACTGCCACTGGGGAGGAAGGACGACACCTTCAGCTCCCTGGGGTACACACTGTCGCTGGGGAGGAAGGATGGCACCTTCTGCTCCCTGGGGTACACACTGTCGCTGGGGAGGAAGGACGGCCCCTTCTGCTCCCTGGGGTACACACTGCCGCTGGGGGGGAAGGACGACACCTTCGGCCCCCTGGGGTACACACTGCCGCTGGGGAGGAAGGACGACACCTTCAGCTCCCTGGGGTACACACTGTCGCTGGGGAGGAAGGACGACACCTTCAGCTCCCTGGGGTACACATTGCCGCTGGGGGGGAAGGACGACACCTTCTGCCCCTTGGGGTACACACTGCCACTGGGGGGGAAGGACAACACCTTCTGCCCCCTGGGGTACACACTGTTGCTGGGGAGGAAGGATGGCACCTTCTGCTCCCTGGGGTACACACTGTCGCTGGGGAGGAAGGACGACACCTTCAGCTCCCTGGGGTACACACTGCCGCTGGGGAGGGGAATTAGTTGGAGTATTCCACGTGGAGCAGTTTCTGTTTCTGGGACAGTCTCTCTGCACGTGGCCCTGCTGGTTACACGTGTGGCACCTGATGTACCGTGGAGGGGTTTGGTAGTTCCCACCACCCGGACGCAGTGCTGGGGGGGGTGGGTTAATGGTGGGAGGTGGGTTAGCAGCTCCCAAGATGGACCGTCCCCGTGCCCGCTGCTCTTCCATTATGTATTCGTGGACATCGGTCATTAACCATTCCAAGGTTCTTATGGGAAGCGTACCTGGGAAAAAGGCCAGTCTGCTTTGGAGTTCTCTTCCAAACTCAGTCTGTGTGCTGTCCGTAAGAGGTACTGTAACCGCTGCCCGGTCTCCCTCCATCAGTTCCTTTCTGTCTGCCTCGCTGTAGTCCGCGGCCGCCTCCTCTTCCTCATCATGGAACGCTGTCTGAAAACTAGCCGGTTCCCTCCTGCTGTAGCCAGGGGCGCTGTACGGATACTAGCGTTGCCCTCAATTTGTACTCCACGGAATGGTGTCTCCTGTAGCTGTCCTTCTGACCGTGGGAACAATTCCGCCACTTGCCACCAAATGTAACGGAGTTGGAACACGAATCCAATATCTCCGCTGGTATACGGTAAAATACCCAAGAGGCACTACAGTTTCACTCACGACACTCAATTTAGGAGTCAAATGAATACTGACTTTATTTTGTTATATGCAGAAATATATATACACATCTCTTTGGCCACAGGTAATACACATGCCCATATTTGGCCACACAATACACATAGAGGGACAATAGGTGGGTCACACCTCCCTGAGGCTACCTGGCAACTTTGATACAATCAGACAATGATTAGATCATCCTTCTTTGTTCTTATGTCTGAGAATGAAAACACTTTATACAATAGACTTCCTTATCTTATGAGGAGTCTCTGTAATAGGATTATCTATTATGCCAAGGTCTGCAATAGTCTGGGCTAATATTCTGCAGAGCATAAACCAATATACATACAGTATAATAGTAGGATCATATTTTAACCATAATAATAACCATAAAACAGGGTAAAACAGTGATGGGTTCCGTTACAGTAATCCTCCTCCTCCCACGACCACGCCGGCAAGGACAGGACGTTTAAAAGACATGTTGTTGATGGAGGACATGCAGAGCTTTTTCAGTCCTACGCATCGCCACAGCCCTTTGGGATCCACCCTCAGAGAATGACTCGACCAACAGGTGGCAGACTACCTCGCTTTAACTGCAGATATCGACACACTGAGGAGTGATGAACCCCTTGACTACTGGGTGTGCAGGCTTGACCTGTGGCCTGAGCTATCCCAATTTGCCATAGAACTTCTGGCCTGCCCCGCTTCCAATGTCCTGTCAGAAAGGACCTTCAGTGCAGCAGGAGGTATTGTCACTGAAAAGAGAAGTCGCCTAGGTCAAAAAAGTCTAGATTACCTCACCTTTATAAAGATGAATGAGGGATGAATCCCGAACGGACTGGGGGATACATTAGACTAAAAAAGGGCTGATGAGATGAGCTGCCTTGAGCTAAAAATGGTCCACAAGCTGCAGTATTTTATCTTTGAATGCCGCATGACGTGCGCGACTTATCCGCCACCAACTAGGGTTCAAGACTCAATGTTTTAGGGCAGTTTCTGCCTGGGAAACAAAGGTAAATTTTTCTGGTCGTTGCAACAGCAGCGGCTGCAACAATACCCAATTTTTGATAAGTGCACGCATCCCGGGGAGTCAGCGCTCGTCGGCATGTATCAGCTCTCTAATTCCGACAGTTATCAAAGTAACAGATGGAGCGATCAAAGGAACCAATCTATAACTGATTAAATGAGCAATTCGCAGTTTCACTGTACCGGCTGTGTGTATTTGAACTTGCATGGCTTAATCTTTGAGGCAGGATCAACCAGGTAGCCCGACAAGGTGGCGCCCCCCCCGGCCCTGTGACAGTAGGACGACCGACCCAGCATCTTTTTCCATCTCCCGGTTCCAAAAATCCAGGCCTTATACACGCCCCCTGATAGGTGACGTAACAGGTATTAAACTGATAAGAGTAGTACTTACAAACACGCCACTCCTATCTAGTGGCACCTTAGATTGCACGTGCCGTGCCCCAAATTTGAAGTGGGAGGACCAACCAAGCATCTTTTTCCATCTCCCGGTTCCAAAAATCCAGGCCTTATACACGCCCCCTGATAAGTGACATAACAGGTATTAAACTGATAAGAGTAGTACTTACAAACACGCCACTCCTATCTGGTGGCACCTTAGATTGCACGCGCCGTGCCCCAAATTTGAAGTGGGAGGACCAACCAAGCATCTTTTTCCATCTCCCGGTTCCAAAAATCCAGGCCTTATACACGCCCCCTGATAAGTGACATAACAGGTATTAAACTGATAAGAGTAGTACTTACAAACAAGCCACTCCTATCTGGTGGCACCTTTGATTGCACGCGCCGTGACCCAAAATTGAAGTGATACGACCAACCAAGTATCTTTTTCCATCTCCCGGTTCCAAAAATCCAGGCCTTATACACGCCCCCTGATAGGTGACGTAACAGGTATTAAACTGATAAGAGTAGTACTTACAAACACGCCACTCCTATCTGGTGGCACCTTAGATTGCACGCGCCGTGCCCCAAATTTGAAGTGGGAGGACCAACTAAGCATCTTTTTCCATCTCCCGGTTCCAAAAATCCAGGCCTTATACACGCCCCCTGATAAGTGACATAACAGGTATTAAACTGATAAGAGTAGTACTTACAAACAAGCCACTCCTATCTGGTGGCACCTTTGATTGCACGCGCCGTGCCCCAAAATTGAAGTGATATGACCAACCAAGCATCTTTTTCCATCTCCCGGTTCCAAAAATCCAGGCCTTATACACGCCCCCTGATAGGTGCTGTAACAGGTATTAAACTGATAAGAGTAGTACTTACAAACACGCCACTCCTATCTGGTGGCACCTTAGATTGCACGCGCCGTGCCCCAAAATTGAAGTGGGAGGACCAACCAAGCATCTTTTTCAATCTCCCGGTTTTCGGTGCACCCAATCTTTTCGGTGCACCCAATCAAATGCACTGCAACAAAATTAAACTAAACAGGATAGCAGAAGAAATAAGGAAAAGAAAGAAAATTGCTTTGAAAAAAAAACACAAATAGAAATCTAATGTATTATTTATATTTACAGATTACTATGGCGGATATCAAAAATAAAGAGGGACAGAAAAGATGGCAAACTCGAGAACGTGTACAAAGATGGAAAGATCGACAGACACCGGAGGAAAATAAAATTAGACGCCAAAAAGAGCGTGAGAGAATCGCAATCAAAAGACAAGCGGCTGAGAAAGTAACATCCAAGCCAAAAAAGGCAACCAAAAAACAAAAACATCTAGAAAATGTATCAGAACAATCTGATAACAATTATAATGTTAATTTAGACAGTCAGATTGATAGATATTCTCACAATTGTCCTTTACTGAAATCTTTAACAGTAGAGGTTCATAATTTTGGTAACATGAACATTGTCTGTCAGTTTTGTGGGGCTTATCATTTCAAACATGGCGAGTTTATTAGTTGCTGTCAAAAGGCAAGGTAAGACTTCCACCAAAACAACAATTCCCAACATATTTACAAAGCATTATGACAGAGCCTTCTTTCCCTAACTACAACGATTTCAAATTAAACATAAGATCCTATAAGAGTGCCATATCTATGGGTGCAACATTAGCTGGTAATGTGCCAGGACATGGCCCTTACTGCTTCAAAGTACAAGGACAAATTTACCATTGTACTTCTCATTTACATCCAGAAGAAGGGGAGCAAAGAAAATTTGCTTAACTATACTGTATGTCCTAGATATTATGGAATCTGTTGAACAACATATGCAGCTTCCAGAAAATCAAAAATGCTTACCCATTGTTTTTATAGAGTTTGATAAAATTATGGCCCAAAACCCATACACTCAAGCTTATAAAAAATTGTCAGAAGTAGAAAAGGAACAACAAATTCATGCACAAATTCATCAATTACCAATCCCAATAGTCAATATGGTTCTTAAAAGAGATTGCCATACTGATAAGCGCCGTTATAACTTGCCATCATCAAATGAGGTTGCAATGGTCTTTCAAAATGACGAGGGAGAACCACCATTTCAGAGGGATATTAGAATATATCCCAGAAATGACGAGCAACCATTTATTAATATAAGTATCTTAAGTACTAATTTGGATCCAATGACATATCCCATATTTTTTCCTCAACCCAAATTAACCCTTGAAAGTTATCCAAATTCAAATGCACGTGTGAGAAATAATATTTCCATGCTTGAATTTAAAGTAGCTGAAACTGCCATTCGAGATGGATTCAATCCCATTTTATGTGGCGGAAAACTGACACAACAATGGATCATTGATTCATATTTGCAAGTTGAGGCAAATAATTTAAACTTATAAAATATCAACAAGATAAATTACGTGTAGAACAGTATTCTGGACTGATGGATTATGCCGCTGAGGTGGCTACAACCAGAGAGCTGCCAGCTGGCAAAGCCATCATTTTACCTTCTTCTTTACAAGTATCTCCTCGCAATATGCGAGATACAATGATGCCATGGCTATTGTAACTAAATACGGCAAACCAGATTTATTTATTACACTTACCTGTAATCCACAATGGCCAGAGATTGTACAGAATCTGCTAATTGGACAAACTGCTTCCGATAGACCAGATTTAGTGGCTAGAGTCTTTAAAATCAAATTAAATTAATTAATACGTGACATAACCATAACTCAGTTATTTGGAAAATGTTTGGCTTATGTTTATACCATAGAATTTCAAAAAAGAGGCCTTCCACATGCACATATTCTTATAATCCTTCAAGAGAAAGATAAATTGGATACTGGTGACAAAGTGGATTCAGTGATTATTGCTGAACTACCAGATCCAGAAATATATAGTAGACTATATGAGATTGTAACTCATCGTATGATTCATGGACCATGTGGAGATATTAATCCACACCATGTATGGAAAATAAGAAGTGTACAAAAGAATTTCCAAAAGATTATAGAGACAAAACTTATGCTAATTCTGATGGCTATCCATTATATAGAAGAAGAGAAGGACAAACTGCCATTATTCTTGGAAAAAAGGTAGATAACAGATATGTGGTACCATACAAACCACATTTACTCATGAAGTATAATGCACACATTAATGTGGAAGCTTGCACTTCTATAAAATCCATTAAATATGTCTACAAATATATTTACAAAGGCAGCTACTGGAGTGGTCAAAATCCTGAACAAAGTGAGTTATTACATGATGAACCTGCATCTCATGTAGATGCTCACTATGTAAGTGATCCAGAAGCAATGTGGCGTCTTCTCAAATTTGAAATGCATGATCGCTCACATGCAGTATATCGATTGCTGTACATTTGCCCCAAAGACATTTAGTGTATTTCCATGTTGGAAATTATACAAATGCTTTGGCACAAAGTGAGCATCGCCAAACTACACTAACTGCGTAGTTTCAATTAAATTGTACTGACTTGGAGGCAAGGGAATTGTTATATATTGACATCATTCCATACCATTATGTTTTCGTTAATTAATTATGTCGAAAACGAAAAAGTCGTGGAAATAAAATAATACCAAGAATTTACACTGTAAGTCCAAGAGACCTTGAACATTTCTGCTTACCTTTACTACTTCTAAATATTCCTGGTGCACAAAGTTTTGAACAGTTAAGAACTGTTAATGACATAGTTTATGAATCATTTCATTTAGCTGTGCGACACAGAAACTTCCTAGCTGATGATACAGAATGGGAAAGATGTCTAGAAGAAGCAGCACTCTGTCAAATGTCCCGTCAGATGAGGGAACAATGTGCATTCATTTGTATCTTCTCAAATGCTACAAATGCATTAGCTTTGTGGGACAAATTTTAAACAAATATGTCTGATGACTTTTTGCAGGAATACAATGAGCCTATTGCACAATTAAAATAATTAATTGAAATTCAAGAGGTCTTTCTATCTCATGGATTAAGTTGTGCAAATTTTAATCTGCCAGGACTCATAGATGACATAAACTTTGAAGACTATGACATTCAGCTTCAAAGAGAAAGAACAGAAGAAAGACTTGCAACTTGAAATACATTACAATTGCAAGCATTTAATGCAATCAAAAATGCCCTAGAGGAAGACATGCTCAAAGACGTATCTGTATAAATTATTGATGAGATTTGTTCGAGCACAAGGTCAAATAACACTGCCATTTGCAATCACTGGGTTTGACGCAATTTTGTTAGAAGGTGGAAGAACTGTGCATAGTGCATTTAAACTGCCAGTTCCCATTCTAGAAACATCAGTGTCGGATATTCGAATGACGTCATTGCAAACAAACAAAATTAAAAAAAGTAAATTAATTATAATAGATGAAGCTACAATGATGTCATGCCATGCCCTACAATGTATTGACCATTTGCTACGTGAAGTCATGGATAATGATTTGCCATTTGGTGCAAAGGTAATGTTGTTAGGTGGAGATTTTAGACAAACATTACCTGTCGTTGTACATGGAAATCGAACCAACATTGTCGAAACATGTATAAAGTAAAGTACACTACGGAAACTATTTACCCATCTTCAATTACAACAAAATATGAGATCAGAAGGAGAAAATTAGTTCAATGATTGGTTCATTAACATTGGCGAAGGAAAAACAGAGCGAATACAACATTTACCCGATGATACCGTGCAAATTCCATCTCATATGATTTGCAAACAGGATCATATATTAACTATATTCCAAAATACAATAAATAACTAGGACTATGCAGAGCTTGCCAACAAAATAATATTAACATGCAAAAATAAGGATGCATTACTGCTCAATAATGAAATATAAAAAAAAAAATGCACCACAATAAAATTATCACAGTGCTGATTCTGTACTTGGGGATGACAAAGAAAGTCAGACAAACTTTTCAATTGAATTCATTAACTCATTAACTCCCTCTGGAATGCCACCACATATTTTGCAGCTAAAGAAAGGTGCAATTGTCATGTTACTGTGAAATATGAACCCCCAAAAAGGCCTATGTAATGGGAACAGATTAATTGTTCAAGAATTAAAGGACTATTTCATACATGTTGAAATTCTAACTGGTACCCATAAAGGAGAGAGAGTTTTCATACCAAGAATAGATTTGGCACCAAGTGAAAGTAGCCTCCCTTTTGTACTTCAAAGGAGACAATTTCCCATCATCATGGCATTTGCCATGACCATTAATAAATCACAGGGACAAATTTTCAAATATGTGGGTATCTTTTTAGAAGAACCAGTATTTGCACATGGCCAGCTGTATGTTGCATTCTCAATATGCAATAATCCAGAGGCTATTAAAGCTTACATTGAAAACAACCAAAGTCAAGGTGATTTATTAGATGATGACCGCATTTTTATAAAAAACATTGTCTACTATGAGATACTATAAATTCAATTAAAAAATATATAACAATACAAGACATGTGAAACAACAAAAAAAATCTTTCATCATAAGGATAATTTCACAAGAAAATAAAAAAAAATAGAGAGCACAGTGGTTTGATTTTGAGGATGAACTTTTATGTCACTTGGGCTCATTTTAGAGGACCACTATTTCACTAAGAAACTATAAAATGGCAAAAAACATAGAGAACAGTGGTTTTACTTCCAGGACAAAATTAGATATTTTTTAGACTCTTTTAAGAGGACCACTAGTTCACATAGGAAACTCTATGTGCCATTTTCCAACAATGCTTTCATGTCAAGAACAAATTTCCAACAACAAAAAAATAGAGAGAGCAGTGGTTTGATTTCGAGGACAAAATTTTATGTCACTTGGACTATTTTTAGAGGACCACTATTTCCATAAGAAACTCTATAAAATTGCAATAACCATAGAGAACAGTGGTTTTATCCCGCGGATTAACTTTTATGTCTGGGGGTCTCTTTTTAGAGGATCACTATTTCACATAGGAAACTCCATGTGCCATTTTCAACAATTCCAACAATAACAACAAAAGGTCAACCAACAAAAATCATCAACGAAAAAATAAGATATTGAAATTTCATGGCAGTGGCCTTTTAGCATGATTAGCCCCACAAAACACTTTGCTTGCATTTTATAACAATTATACTTTAAATGTTACTTCATTAAGTTACTGTTTATAATGTTACTATTTTCGGAAAAAAGTGTACTAAGTTGTTTCATTGCATATATTTAAAAGCTCATGCTAAGAGGAGGAGGAGCTTTTGTTGTACAATTTAAATGTATAAGTCAATGCAGAATATTAATCCAGGGAATATTATCGCCAGTTAATGGGGTCAGGAAGGATTTCCCCCCCCCCCCTTTGATACAATTGGCTAAGTGTCAATGGGGGTTTTTACTGTTTGCCTTCCTCTGGATTCAATACCTATTTAGTTTACCAGTTGTTAATCTACAAGTTGCATGTTACAAAACATTATGTCATGTTTACAATACTCATTAATACAATGTTGACCTGTTCTTACATTAAAATTTTACTATTCTTAAAAAAAGATGATTTACATGTTGGTCACCTACAAGTTGCATGTTAAAAAAATAAACATGTTTAATATAATAATTGTACTTATTTATAGATAAGAAAAAGGTTAAAAGTGTCAAATACTCATACAATGTGCAAAACAGGATTAAAAAAATACACATTTAATTGCATACAGTATATACTAGCGATTTGCCCGTCAAAAAATGACGATCAATGAAATTTTAAGCCATGGCAATGCTGTTTGCCTCACAATGTGAAGGTTTTTGTACTGTGAGGGCCTTCGACACTCATTGCGTATCAAGCAATGAGAGCCTTCAGTGCTCATTTTGAACCTCTCCTCTGGTGTACTTTTGCTCCTCTGAGCAATTAATTCATTTGCTCCTCTGAGCAATTAATTAGTTACTTAATTAATTAATATAGTTTACCTAATTATAATGAATATATGCATCAATCAATAGGCTGAAGAGCTAACAATCTTTTTTCATTTTCTCCTCTAGTGTACTTTTGCTCCTCTGAGCAGCCTCTGCGCTCCTCACAAAGACAGATACATATGTTTCTATTTTTGTAAATAACAATCAACAAATTAGTTACTTAATGAATTAATATACTTTACCTATTTGTAATTAATATATCCATCAATCAATAGGCTGAAGAGCTAACAATCTTTTTTCATTTTCCCGCAGCATATAATGTCCAGTTGTACTGTTGCTGGCCTGTGGAGATTTTTCTATAAATGTCCCAACTGTGCATTAGAAGTAGGCTGTGTACGCGAGGGCAAACCGTTGGTTTATTTGTGTAAAGCGCTACTGTAGATGTGTAATGTTGTGATGTGCAAGTTTGAGTATTTGGCGTCCTTTGTAGTAGTGTGTTTTGTACCTCGTACGTTCCTGTGTGAATGTGGTACGCGGTTGGCAGTGTGTTACGCTGTCCAGGGTCGTGTAGACTTGTTTTCATTTTTTTAGCCGCCATTCTTTTTTCTTGCTTAGCTGATTTTCGAGTGCCGAAACTCTTTAAAATTGACTTAAATTCACGTTACACATCACTTTCAGATGTCCTGGCTGTTTCCCTGTGCTGTGTGTGATGTTTTGGTTTTTTTTGTTTGTTTTTTTGTGTGTTTTTCGTGTATTTTGATTTTTGCGGTTCGGCTGTTAACTTCGTATTTTTCCTACCTCGTCCCGCGTCTCGTAATGTTTTTTTTTCTAATTTGCTCGTTCGTCAACTGCTTGCAGCCTAACAGCCTTATTAAATTGTGAATCGGGCAATTGATTATGGCTCTATACAAGCACAGAGGATATTTTTTTTTACAGAAGTATTTAGTTAGTGAACTTCTATGCAAAAGCAAGCTCTTCAGAAAGTAAAAACGTTTTTTAAAAAAGATGCTATATGCTTATATAGAGCCCTATTCAATTGGGCGAAAGGCAATTTAATAAGTCAGGCAACAAGCGCCTTTGGTGCTCAGCAGCCTAGTGCTGTGAGTTGTAGTGCCTTAACGGCTCGCCTCGCTATGCGAGGCTTGCAGGCGATGAGTGCTTCGAGTTAACGGCTCTCTTTGCAAGGCTCGCAAGCGATGAGCGCCTTTGGTGCTCATAGCCTAAGTCGTGTGCACTACACAAAGCGTGACAACGTCTCGTAGTTCGACAATTATAATATGTGCTATATATATATATATATATATGTGCGTTTATATAATATATATATCATATATTATATTTGTCGAACTACGAGACGTTGTCACGCTTTGCGTGGTGCATGCGACTTAGGTCTCGCCACTTGACGCTCACTCAGCATGCAATCCCCATACATTCCCCCTTTAACCTGGGTTGGTGAGCAGGCCCAGGTAGAATAGAACAGCAACTTGTCAGCCATTGCCTGGGCTGCTCAATACATGTTCATTATCCCTAGTCACACACCATAAGAGTTCTCAAGTGCTTTAATAAAAATCACAAGCATTTCTCATGTCAGCAATCATACAGCACTTGTGCTCACCAACCACCTGCCAGACGCCCACCTCCAACCACCTAACCTATCGTCCTGCCTGCTGCCTATTTAGTTGCCCCTCCTGTCAATCCACCAGTCGCTCCACCGTCTCTACCTGCAGCTCCAGCTGCCATTCTTTTGTCGCTCTACCTGTTGCCCTTCTAGTCGCCCTACCTGTTGCTCCACATATTGCCCTTCTAGTAGCTCCGCCCATCTCTCTTCTAGTCGCCATACCTGTCACTCTTACAGTTGCCCTACCTTTCGCTCTACCTGTCGGTCTTACAGTCGCTCTACCTGTCACTCTTCTAGTCGCTCTACCTTCCAAAACTTTAGCTGCTCCCACCAGTCGCTTCACCTGTCAATCCTCTAGCCGCTCTATCTGTCACTCTTTCAGTCACTCTGCTAGCCACTCATCCAGACTCCTGTCCAGTGGCTCTCCCGACTCTCGCTACCAGTCACTCATGCCCCTTCACGCACTTCTCCTCCACAGGCCACCGCTATTCCCAATGCTGATTTTGATGCTTCAGACGCCGAAAACTTCCCATCAGCGGAAACCAGGCATCTCTTCGCACATGGACAGTTCCCCGCCTCATCCAAGAGCTGACGGAACAGGCATTCCATTACCAGCCACCTCCAGAAAAACCAAGCTATATCGCCTGCTTATCACTGGCCGCCAAGCCCAGCCTGTCCAACCTGCCCAGTCCGACCAATTCACCCACCTTCAAATATCGATAGCTGACCTAGCCTCTTCAATAACCGCCCTTCATCCACCATCAAAAAACCACCACCTCCAAGATTCACTTTGCCCCCAGTCGCTCCCGGCCAAGGTGGGACATCTACCCCCAACCTTAGGCAGCGATAATCTGCAATCCGCTATGAAAGAGCCTGGAGTGGTGGATCAGATCTTAGCTTCTGAAACAGATAACCTGGTCGGACCCTTCTCTTCTCCATCTTTCCCTTTGTGGAGAGTCAACCCCATAGGGATCGCCACCAGGCAATTCTCCTTGAAAAAACAACTGGTTATCGTCCTTTCTGCCCCCCTCGGCGACTCTACCCTAAGCATCAATTCTCTCATTCTTTCAGACGACTACTCCCTCCAAGACGCCCAAGTTGATGATGCCATATCCGTCACCACTACCCTAGGACTAAGATGCTGGCTGTCCAAATCCGACATCAAAGATGCCTTCAAACTTCTGCCGATTTACCCCGACCTATGGCACCTCCACTGCATTCGCTGGAGAGGCCTTTTCTATTTCTCAACCCACCTGATATTTGGCTATAAAAGTAGCCCAAAGCTCTTTGACAACTTTGCTGAGTTGCTCTGCTGGATACTCCTGAACATCTTTCATTGCCCTCATGTCATCCACTACCTGGACGACTTCCTCTTCATCGAACCTCCAAACTCAGTCCGGCAAAGCTTGGCCACAACCACCAAACTCTTTGACGAACTTAACATTCCTTACGATCCTGAAAAAAAACATGCCCCCGGTCCCAGTCATCGAATTTCTGGGCATCATACTGGATTCTTCCAAGATGGAAGCTAGGCTCCCTTCCAACAAACTGGAAAAACTTCACCAATTCATTTCCTCGATCTCCGTCACAAAACAAACAACTCTCAAAGACTTCCAGATCCTCTTAGGCCGTCTGAATTACGCTTCCAAAATTCTGCCCCATTCCTCAGCAACCTTCTGGCTGACCTCACCAATCCAGAATCTCACGACAAATCCATAATCATCAGTGACCCCTCCTTGCAGGATCTGGATGTGGACTGAATTCCTTTCCAAATGGAACGGAAAGTAATTTATATTGTCTAACCTCTCCACCAACTCCCCATGCCTCCTAGCATTTGAATACAAGTCTCTTTTCAAACTCCTATTCCAGTCCGAAATAGTAAACTCCAGCTGTCCGCCCGGCAGATCCCCATGAACAAAATCCATCTTCCCTCCTGGATAGCTGCTCTCAACTGGAGTTCCCATTGGCATCACAGCTCCGTCCAGCTAGTCACAACCATTGCCCTCACCTTTGCCACCTTGTCAAAATCCAGATCTCCCGACCCCTCCACAATGTCCCTTCTTAGGAAACTGGCCCTGCATTCCATGACCCACAACTTCATCATACACCCTCTCCTGTAGGATCCTCTACCAACCATCCAGGACTTCTTCCTGCAGGATACTCGCTCCACCACTCTGAATTTCATCATCTGAATGCCTCCAAAAACCCGTCCATGAGCTTCGCTGCTCCTCTGGACCGCCTACTACTCCATGCACGCCAAGTTATGACCAAGGCCTGGCACCAAACTCCAAAAAGACTTACGACAGAGCATGGAACCTCTTTACCCACTTCTCCTCTGCTTACAGTCTGTGCGACCAATGTTCACTAAATACTTTTTTGGCCTTTGCCACCCACTGTAACAACCAAAATCTCTACCCATCTACAATAAAAACATATCTTACAGGAGTGCAATTCATCTCACCCAGTCTCACTTCCTCCAATATTCTCTCCTCACATCCAGTCAAACTCTTCCTTAAAGGACTCACTAGAATCTCCGAACCCACTAAATCCTCATATCTCTCTAATGATAGCCTTCTTTTCAAAAATACATATTCCTCTCCATCTCAGCCGCTACAAAAATGGCCTTTTTTGGTTTCCTCTGCTCTAGCAAATTCACCACCTCCCAATCTCAGCCGGTCTACCTCTCCAAACAAGACATTACATTCAACAAAGACACATGCCAAATATCCTTATCATCCACTAAAACCAGCCGCACTTCAATCACCATTACCTTCTATCAAACTACAGACTCATGGTGCTTACTCTACAAACCAAGCCTCCACTCACTACTAAGCATCTCCAGCCAACCTCTATCTACATCCACATTCATCCATTACATTAGACTTGTCCTTTCCTGCCGTGGCCAAAACCCATTTAACTACTTAGGCCACTCCTTTAGAATCGGAACAGCAATCAAACACCTATCCAGATCATAAAAACCCTAGGACGATGGAAAACCAACTGCTACTCGAAATACATATCTGACCCAAAATCAGAGCTAAGAGAAGCCTTCAAACGCCTTATGCAATAATGTCTAGCCATTTTTGTCCCTCTTCTCAGGCCAAGATGACGTAGCTTTGGCCACACCACCAGCTACCAGGGGAGAGGGTTCCAATTACAAATAATCAGGTGAACACCTAAAATTGTGGGAGGGTCCCTCTCCCCGCACCACCACATAAAAACCCCACTCAACTGCCTCCAATCATGCAAGCCGCAATTAACCCACCCACCTCTCCTCTCTTTCACAGCACTCTTTACCATCCTTTGCCCTCTTCTCAGGTCGAGATGACGTAGCTTTGGCCACACCACCAGCTACAAGGGGAGATGGTCCCAACTATAAATAAATATATAAATATATATATATATATATATATGAAGAGTGAGGTAGCCGTGAATGTCCAGTAATCCAGTTGAATAATCAGAGTATTGCAGTGAATAGTGATACCTTTTTTATTGGACAAACGTATTCATAATAAAGCGACATTATGAATACGTTTGTCCAATAAAAAAGGTATCACTACTCACTGCAATACTCTGATTATTCAACTATATATATATATATATATATATACACAGTGGGGGGGTATTTGATCTCCTGCTGATTTTGAACGTTTGTGCACTGACAAAGAAATAATCAGTGTATAAAAAAACAAAACAAGAAAAACGCATGTCAAAAAAGGTATAAATTGATTTGCAGGTCAATGAGGGAAATAAGCATTTGACCCCTTTGTCTTAGTATATGGTGGCAAAACCCCTGTTGGCAATCACAGAGGTCAGACGTTTCTTGTAGTTGGCCACCAGGTTTGCACACATCTCAGGAGGGATTTTGTCCCAATCCTCTTTGTAGATACTCTCCAAGGCACTAAGGTTTTCATGCTGATGTTTGGCAACTCGAACCTTCAGCTCCCTCCACAGATTTTTTATGGTATTAAGGTCTGGAGAGTGGCTAGGCCACTACCGGACCTTAATGTGGTTCTTCTTGAGCCACTCCTTTGTTGCCTTGGCTGTGTGTTTTGGGTCATTGTCATGCTGGAATACCCATCCACGACCCATTTTCAATGCCCTGGCTGAAGGAAGGAGGTTCTCACCCAAGATTTGACAGTACATGGCCCCGTCCATCGTCCCTTTGATGCGGTGCAGTTGTCCTGCCCCCCAAAGCATAATGTTTCCCCCTCCATGTATGACGGTGGAGATGGTGTTCTTGGGTTTATAGGCAGCATTCCTCCTCCTCCAATCACGGTGAGTTGAGTTGATGCCAAAGAGCTCAATTTTGGTCTCATCTGACCACAACACTTTCACCCAGTTCTCCTCTGAATCATTCAGATGTTCATTGGCAAGCTTTAGACAAGCCTATACATGTGCTTTCTTGAGCAGGGGGACCTTGCGGACACTGCAGGATTTCAGTCCTTCACGGCGTAGTGTGTTACGAATTGTTTTCTTGGTGACTATGGTCCCAGCTGCCTTGAGATCATTAACAAGATCCTCCCGTGTAGTTCTAGGCTGATTCCTCACCGTTCTCATGATCATTGAAACTCCACGAGGTGAGATCTTGCATGGAGCACCAGACCAAGGGAGACTGGCAGTTATTTTTTGTTTCTTCCATTTGAGAATAATCGCACCAACTGTTGTCACCTTCTCACAAAGCTGTTTGGCGATGGTCTTGTAGCCCATTCCAACCTTGTGTAGGTCTACAATCTTGTCCCTGACATCCGTGGACAGCTCTTTGGTATTGGCCACAGTGGAGAGTTTGGAATCTGACTGATTGATTGCTTTTGTGGACAGGTGTCTTTTATACAGATAACGAGCTGAGACTAGGAGCACTCCCTTTAAGAGAGTGCTCCTAATCTCAGCTCTTTACCTGTATAAAAGACACCCGGGAGCCAGAGATCTTGCTGATTGATAGGGGATCAAATACTTATTTCCCTCGCTGACCTGCAAATAAATGTATAACTTTTTTTACATGCGTTTTTCTTTTTTTTTTTGTCATTCTGTCTCTCACTGTTAAAATACACCTACCATTAAAATGATAGACTGATCATTTCTTTGTCAGTGGACAAACGTTCAAAATCAGCAGGGGATCAACTACTTTTTCTCCCCACTGTATGTGCGTGTATATATATTTATATATCGTATATACTCGAGTATAAGCCGAGTTTTTCAGCCCATTTTTTAAAGGCTGAAAAGGCCCACCCGCTCGGCTTATACTCGAGTCACCCGTGTCTCTCTTTCACCCCGTGTCTCTCCACCCCCGTGGCTCTCTTTCCCTCCCATGTCTCTCAACCCCCGTAGCTCTTTCCCTCCCCCTCCCTTATCATCCTCCTCATCCTCAACCCCCCACCCTCATCCTCAAGCCCCCATCCTCATCCGCAACCCCCATCCTCATCCTCAACCCCCATCCTCAAAACCCCCTCCTCAAACCCCCTCCTCATCCTCAACCCCCCCATCCTCAACACCTTCCTCATCCTCAAAATACCCCTCCTCAACCCCCTCCTCATCCTCAACCCCCCATCCTCAACCCCCTTCCTCATCCTCAACCCCCCTCCTCATCCTAAACCCCCTCCTCATCCTCCACCCCCCTCCTCACTTTACCCCTCTAATTACCTCTCCCTTTCCCCTCGCTTACATTCCATCAGCAGCTGCTCCTCTGCTCCTCCACGCTCCTTCCAGCTGCGTTGGGACCCGGCCAATGCTAATGACGTGACTCGTATGTGACGTCACGTCATTAGCATATGCCGGGTCCCGACGCAGCCAGAAGGAGCACGGAGGAGCGGAGGAGCAGCTGCTGATGGAAGGTAAGTAAGGGGAAAGGGAAAAAGAGGAGGTAAATAGAGGGGTAAAGTGAGGAGGGGGGTTGAGGATGAGGAGGGGTTTGAGGATGAGGAGGGGGGTTGAGGAGGGAGGTTGAGGATGAGGAGGGAGGTTGAGGATGAGGAGGGGGGTTGAGGAGGGGGGTTGAGGAGAGAGGATGAGGAGGGGGATTGAGGAGGGGTGTTGAGGAGAGGGGCTTAGGAGGGGGTTTGTGGATGAGAAGGGGGGTTTGTGGATGAGGAGGGGGGTTGAGGATGAGAAGGGGGTTGAGGAGGGGGTAGAGGATGAGGAGAGAGGTTGAGGATGAGGAGGGGGGTTGAGGATGAGGAGAGAGGTTGAGGAGGGGGGTTGAGGAGAGAGGTTGAGGAGGGGGTTGAGGATGAGGAGGGGGTTGAGGAGGGGGTTGAGGATGAGAAGGGGGTTGAGGAGGGGGTAGAGGATGAGGAGAGAGGTTGAGGATGAGGAGGGGGGTTGAGGATGAGGAGAGAGGTTGAGGAGGGGGGTTGAGGAGAGAGGTTGAGAAGGGGGTTGAGGATGAGGAGGGGGTTGAGGAGGGAGGTTGTGGAGGGGGGTTAAGGATGAGGAGTGGGGTTGAGGATGAGGAGGGGGGTTGAGATGAGAGGTTGAGGTGAGAGGTTGAGGAGGTAGGTTGAGGATGGAGGATTCGGAGGGGGGTTGAGGAGAGATGTTGAGGAGGGGGTTGAAGAGGGGAGGGGGGTTGAGGACGGGGGTTGAGGAGAGAGGATGAGGAGGGAGGTTGAGGAGGGGGGTTGAGGAGGGGGTTGATGAGGGGGGTTGAGGAGGGAAGGGAGAGGGGGGAGAGACACAGGGAAGGGAGAGGGGGAAGAGACACAGGGGAGGGAGAGGAGGGGAAGACAGGATGAGGAGAGAGGATGAGGAGAGAGGATGAGGAGGGAGGATGAGGAGGGGGTTGAGGAGAGAGGTTGAGGATGAGGATGGGAGTTGAGGAGGGGGAGGGGGGTTGAGGAGGGGGGATGAGGAGAGAGGATGAGGAGGGGGGTTGAGGAGAGAGGATGTGGAGGGGGGTTGAGGAGAGAGGATGAGGAGAGAGGATGAGGAGAGAGGATGAGGAGGGAGGATGAGGAGGGGGTTGAGGGGGGGGTTGAGGAGGGTGATAAGGGTGGGGGTGGGAAAGAGACACCAGCGAGAGGGGGAAAGAGACACAGGGAAGGGAGAGGGGGGAGAGACACAGGGAAGGGAGAGGGGGGAAGAGACACAGGGGAGGGAGAGGAGGGGAAGACACAAAGGGGAGGGAAAGTGGGGAAGAGACACAGGGGGGACACAAGAAAGGGGCACAGAGGGCACACAAGAGGGGGACACAGAGGGCACAAGAGGCACACAGGGGGCAGCATATTTCCCACCCTCGGCATATACTCAAGTCACTATGTTTTCCCAGTATTTTGTTGTACAATTGGTGCCTTTGCTTATACTCGGGTCGGCTTATACTCGAGTATGAGTATATACAGTATATATATATATATATATATATATATGTGCATGTATATATAATATGTATGTATATATATATATATATATATATATATATATAGGTGTAGATATATATATGTATATATATATATATATATATATATATATATATATGTATAGAAATGAGTTGGCACCAGAGGAGGGAGGCCGGGGGGGGGGGGGGTTAAATGTTTTTTTTGCACCTGGGCCCTACATTCACTGGCTCTGCCACTCCGGTTGCCCACTTCTGTGTAAGGACATGCCCCTACCTCATATTTTATACAGTATCAATAGGACCTTTATTTGACATTAACAGTAATAGATACAACTGTGAAAAGTCCTACACACCTTTGTTCCTCTGCATTTACTCAACACATCAATGTAATTTACTCCCAAGTATTAGTTAGTGGGTGCTAGGTAAAGCATGCATTTTGTGACTATAACCCATTAATGTGCACACCATTATTATTCTAACCTTTTGACATGCTCATGTGCAATGCTATCCATTACAGACTAAATATATATATATGCTAAACACATTCCAAGGTTAATATATTTTCTTTTATCCTGTAATTATTTCCCTTAGCATAGCTCAACACTACTTGTTTAATTATAAAAACTTTTGTAATATCCTTTAAACTCAATAACTTTAGATAAAAAGGATATTGCAGCCAAACATAATTATACCTGGATGGCTGGTATACCATTTCTATAATAAAGCTTTAACGACCCTTTAAAATTCGTACACAGGTTTTTCTCATTTATTGAATTCCTTCATAACACCTTGATTTTCTTGAACTTGTTCCTTGAATTAATATAATCCCTCCAATTCAGATGGTTTAAAAACTTCAAACAATCTGGATGCATTATATCCGTAAGACATCTGTATCAGGCTTTTCCTAACACACTGTGTGTAGTGAAATAGAAACAATGAAATAAAAACGCATTACACATAATACCAAACATTTAAATTGTCATATCTATCATCATATTGTTATGGCTAGCCTAAGGTGGCCTTATCATTTAGTACAACTAATAGCATTTTGATATTTTAATTGTAAAAAAAAATGTGGCAATCACATAGTGTTGGACAAGAAGTTGCTAGAATATTTTGTTAATTTTGAAACTGTTAATAAAATGTCCATTTAATATTGGCTAATAGGCTCCATGAATTTTATTACTATGCTAAAAATTATAAAAGTAATTATAGTAAAATAGGCAGGTAGGCTTGTCAGGAGTAAACCAGTAATCAGAGTTAAACAGTTTTACAATTTCACAATAAATTAAATAAATCAAATATGTTGCAAAACTTCACATGATAAGTATAGGCAACAACTTCTGTCTAGTCTTGCTAGAATCTGATTTCTTCATTGTAAATGACAACTTTTTAGCATACTTGATTGATTTTTGTGGAGCCCACAACCTGATACATATCCAACAGGATAACCAGTGGAAGGTGGCTTTCAACACTTGGTATAGGCATTACACTTTTATCATATTCATATTCACAAACATAATTAATCAATTTATCTATTTAGACAACATTCAAATTTACAAAGTAAAAAAAAAAAAAAAAAACAAGGGTTCCTAACAATATAACATAGGATTGAGAACTTGCAATTCATTAGTGACAGGTCCATCCAAAGTATTATTTTATTTTGGGAAGCCTAGCAAATGTCTGCTTGAAAAGCCCTCTGCACTTTTGTGGCTCTATGATCACTTTCCGTGGGCTAGAGATGGGTCCCACAAATATTACCACAGTGATTATCTAGCATGAGAGCCATAAGAATTTCAGGAATCAGTCTGACTTTCTCACTGTGGATGCTGTGTTTGCTGGGAACCCATCATAGACAGAGAACTAGAATAAGGACTTGTGGCATGCAGCTATTACAGGCTTCTGTTTAACATCTCCCTGTTAATCCACCTTTACTTTGCTATCCACCTTAAGTTTAGGAACTGCAGCACATGTTTCTAGTAGCTATATTTAAGAAGCTTCTGGCAGTTTAGCTAGTCTCTGTTCTGCTCTGTTGTCAGACTGTCCACTGTAATAATTTCCTGAGGCCAGCTCCTGCTATTAGTGGATTGTGTTGTTCTCAGTCTGGACTCTGATTCCAGGGCCTATTTTGGTTTGTTTCTGCTTTTCCGTGGTCTAACAAAGAATTTTCTTTTATTTGCCTCTGCCACACCTCAAACCATCACAGCATTTCAGAAAACACAAAATGCATTTTCATCAGCACCGGTATTGGCTTTATCCTGGCCCTCAAAATATTTGGTTGAAGCAGACATTGTAGATGTAAGAATATAGGCTATATTGTCCATACTTCCTGACACCCAAAGTAATCTTCATCTATGCACTTTCTACTCCTGCAAGCTTATCTCCTTGACAAAGCCAATAAGAGCTTCTTGCCATCCTATTAGCTATTTAAAAAAAAATGCAGATATCTTCTTGAAGGAGCCGTATATCTGTCTTTGCCAACCATAAACAATTCACCTGCCTGGAAAATGCTCAAAAATTAAACTCTCTCTAAGCTAAGTGAGCATTGTGTTTTATGAAGCTCAGTTTAAATATCTCCTAAAACACGAGGTCAAAGAATAACAAAGCAAGTACAGTATCTAGTCAGTTTTGGGATGCAAAATCAGACAACACAGGTATAAATTATTCACATATACCTAACTGCCATTACAGTGCATCCCCAATGCGTACAATAGGCACATCTGTTTCTAAAATTGAGTCATAGCAACTGTATGTTGCCACTTGTGAGATCGAACGTCCACTTACGCTACAAGTATGTCTACAGTCACCTCCTGTTCCTATTAGACCGTGGTGCCTTGTACCACTTCATGGTAGATGTTAGGTATTTAATTTCTTCATTATGAATTTATTGGCTAAGAATATCATGATTATAAAAAGTATATCAGCTTGTTTTTTCCTTGTATCTTACTAGAATGTTTAAGTGGGTTATCTGTAGAAATGTTTAAGGTAATATTACCTTGTGCATCTGTTTCCTGTCTTTGTCTCAGCAACTGCTGATGGCAAATATCTTTAGGAAGCTGTGATTAGATAAGGATTGTTTTGCTGAGTTAGACAGAAAAAGACACTTGCTTGCAAATGTGTATTTAACCCTATTTTCAACTATGCTATTAGCTGTGACGTGTGTTATGCTATATAAGGGGCTGCCGCCCAAATAAAATCAGAGATAATTCTGATGACACTCTGACTTCTGTGCATTATTTTCTCTCATTATATCTTGGTACCCAGATATAATATATACACACATCAGAATACATGATTACTCACTAATCTGATCCTATCATTTTGGTCCTTCGAGCCAGAAGTTGTTTCCCTTATCATTCCTCGGACAGAGCAAAAAGCCTTTTACTGTGCACGGGGGGTATGTCGCTGAGGACTCCCTTACCTTGAGAAAGACCTCAGGCCTGATATATACGATCAGTTGGACCACAGAGGCAAGGTGTTTTTCCGAGGGATGAAAAGGCACAGCTTACAATGAACTGACAGTGAGTATATGAATTTCTGTTGCATTTGCATGTATGTGTATGTCCCCAGGTCCTTGCCTAACAGTGATATTAGGTAAAAGAGTTGTACAACTAGGTTTCTTGCCTAGTAATAGGTAGAAGGGTTGACATTTACCCACAGAGAGGTAAAAGAGTCATTATCCTGAGGAAAAGACTATAAAATAAGTTCTCCGTACGTAACGTTATTGAGAAAGCTTACCATGAAAAAGGGGTAAATGAGTTCCGACTTTCAAATGAGCTCTTGCAAAAAAATATGTATGTGTGTGCATGTTAACATTTTGTATGTTTTTAAATACCGGTACCGGGTGTATGTATGTTTGTGAGAGGTGTACCACGGATAACAGATGTATTGGTTATTGTATATACCTGTATACTTTCTGTATATTTCTGTTTACTTGTGAGTGTATATATATATATATATATATATATATATATATATATATATATATATACACATGTATTCTTTTGTGTTGTTCTCAAAATTCTTACCTGAAACTATCCACTTTTGGTAGTGAGTGGTCACGCATTACCCACCTAGTCTCCAAAGGGCTAATCCTGTGACTTGCCTGTGTTTATGGAAGACGCACAAACCAAAATTTGTGGCAGTCGAGCACGACAGGCATCTATAACTGCTTGAATTTCTATCTTTCTCATTCTTTAATTGGTTATACAATGTTGAAATATTTTGTCTGAAGTTTCTGTGTATTCATAGCTTCTTACTAAAATACTCTGTAAGATTGTGTGTATGAAGCCCTGGGTGGGAGCTATACTTGTAAGGGATACGTCCACAAAGGCACCACACGGTATATGGTGAAGTTGGACTTTGAGTGGTCTACCTGTCGGCCCTACAGGTTGGGTGGCAAGGTTTACACTAAAGGGAACTAAACAAGACTTCCCATCAGAAGCTACAGGCTTTATGGGTCCTTGATGTGCTGAGTATATGTGGTGGTGTTTGAGGTGTAGCGTGCGAGAGGTAGCGTGAACGACTCTCTCTCTATGTGAACCAGGTTTCCACACTCGGGTGTGGAGAAGGCGGATGGTCCAAGGTGTGGGAGATATACAGATTATTTCTGGAAAATGTATAAAAGGTCTGTTGGTTGTTGTATGTATATGTAATGCTATGTATATTTCCATGTACCTGTAATCTTATTTTTTGTGTATATCTATTAACTTTAATTGATAGTATAGGAGTTCAAGATATATATATATATAAGTGGATAGGCTCTCAAGGGCATACATCGCACTGCCAGGTGTGTGGTTTCTAGACCCTGCAGTTTTCAAGGTTATCTCTACAGAAATGTTTAATATGCAAAGGGTTTCTGGTGTGCATCTGTAACTTATGTCTGGTAAAATCACACTTATGTGTGGGAATTGTGAACACTGTATTCAGGAATTGTTTTCTTATGTGTATTTGTGTATATATATAAAGTTTCTGTGTTTGTAACTTTACTCGATGCTTTACCTTTGGACAGGGAGGTAACTGGTCTGCATTTTGAGAAGACGTGCAGGGTCTGGCCAACCCCCCACATAGCAGACCACTCCCCTTTCCTACTCCCATTTTCTCTGTGTGTGTGTGTGTGTTAGTTTTTATGTGAAAATATGTCTGTCTGTATCATTGAGGGAAAATAGCAGAAGGGAGAAAGTGTGGTTGCTGTAAAGAGAGACAAAGGCATGTTATTACAACCCCTTTTAAGCGATGACGATGCTCACCGCACCCACTGGATACACAGCATCTACTATACTACCTCTGTTGGAATCAGTGCCCTGTATCCACTACTTCTTGGCAATATTAATCCTTATTAAAAGGAAGGTATAGGAGACGTTCAAACTTTATTGAGCTTTACTATACACAAAGTATACACAAGTATACAAAAGAAAAAGTAAACGCAACGTTACTTAATTAAGGAAATAAAAAAATAAATAAAAAAAAAGTAAATACATTTTCTTTACTAAAAATAAAAAATTGTTGAAGATGAAAACAAAAGGGTAAATGTGTATAACAATGACGGTGCCTATGGGGGGAGGGACATGTAATGTTAACCACCTCTCTCCTTCGGAAGAGGAAGAGGATATGTTTATGTGTACACAGAAGAGATGTCCACGACTGACCGCCCCTCCGACTCCTGGGAATATGGTCACTTATAGTGATGATGTAGAGGACGAATTTGATGATGCCCGCAAATACCTGCTTGCCGCCACCGCTCCAAATCCACCTCCTCCAACACCACCACCTTATGAAGGACGCCCCGCCAGAACCAGGTGGGCACCAGATCATCAATACGGAGGTAAGGGAATAACATCTGTGCCATTATATCCCTTAATTGAGGTTCCCAATCCTAGGGGGGGGAAAGCTTGTAGATGGGGGAAATGTGCTGCCACCCACAATGCTAGTATACCGAGCATGGACAGATGCAGATGTGAGGAGAGCTGTAGAAGGAGTCCCCCACTCAAATGACAATATGGGAATTTTCAGACTTAAGTTCCAGCGATTGCAGCAAAGTTTTAAATTAAATGGTGTTGAGGTTGCAAGATGTCTGAGGCAGATATTAGGGTCCGATTGGATCCTTAGTGAAGGTGACTGGAATCCACTGGACCCAAGGGGGGAACCACTGCAATATGGATCACAAGAACTGACCCAACAAGTAGACGCTCTAATAGGCAGAATAGATGACAGACACAGAGAGCACGCAGACTGGACTAAGATAAGCGAGTGTGTACAAAAAGATGATGAAAGTGTGGAACAATATATGGGGAGATTACGGGTAGTATTTGACAGCCATAGCAGGGTGGCCAGACATAACCCATATGATGATGCTGGACCATATGCTCAGCAACTAAAAAAACGCTTTTCTCAGGGGATGTCATCCAGAAATAAATGACTTTGTGATACAGCACCAAATTACTTACAAAACATGTCCCCTTTGGGAAACCATAGAACATGCTAAACATGCAGAGGAGCAGTGTAAGAGAGCAAAAGAAAAGAAACAGAAAAAGCAAAATAGTAAACCAAAGAAGGTGTATTTGATGACTTCTGTTGATGGGAAAGCGCAACCTATAACTTCTGCTTTCTTTTCTGGTGATGGTGGAAATACTCAAAAACGTGGAAAGAGAGGAGGTGGACGAGGACGAGGTGGAAGCAGAGGAAAATTTTATGGAAATTGTTACGTGTGTGGCAAGGCCGACCACTTAGCACGTTCCTGCAGAAACAGAAAGTACCAGGAGGAAGAGGGAGCGGATGACGATGACCACCAGACTGACAAATGACTAGAACCAGGTTGTACCCTTCCTTTACAAATATTTGCTGAACAAGAATTGCATGAATCTGAATTGTATGGGTATGGCAATAATGATGCAAACTTGCCAGAAATAAATGATGTGTTGAATTTAGAATCATCTATAGACTTAATGGCTCTAGAAGAACAACCAGTCATTCAACTAGATGTAGAGGGGGTAATGATAACATTTTTATGCGATACAGGAGCATGTAGGTCAGTGTTGAGTGATGATGGCACATGGACTAGTTACACGTTGTCACAAAACATATTGGTTAGGTCAGCAGCAGGACAGACAAATATCGAACCTATATCATGTCCACTCACAGTGAGATTGTTCAACGGCCAAATATTTGAGTATCCTTTTATACTCTCCCCTAGATGCCCGATAAATCTCTTGGGTAGAGGTCTGATGCTGAAATGCAACATTAGAGTGGTTCCTACAGAGTAAGGCATGAAAGCATACACGGAGGACATACCTGTCGATGTAAATGTAGTGCAGGGGATGGGTGAACCACATTACTTCTACACATTAGACATGGTGTCGAAAGGGCCAGGACAAGTATCCAGCACTTTGGTAGCCATGGCTAATGACCTAGCTCCATCTTCCAGTGTAAAACAAAGCACAGGGTCATTACTCTGCACTATGAAATTTGAAAGTACACCGGGGAGGGATGTGGACTATGAAAAAACATTTTTTCAAACACACCAATACCAGAATAACCTTGGATTACATATACTGGACAGAAAATGGGTATACTGGGGTGGGAGTAAAATTGCATAATCAAGACCAGTTACTCTATGCAGGACACACAGTGCCACACATATCACTGACTATGCCAGCTGGTGGAAGGTGGGTACAGGTAGGAGGGATGGTAGAAGAGGCTCAGACAGATAAAATACAATAGGAGTACTTGCCCTATGGCCTCAGAGTGCAGTACTCACCGAGCACAAAAATATATAGGAAAAGCCTGAACTGGGTAACTGAGACAAAGTAAACATACACCAACAGCCAATATGCATTCTCAACTGTGCACATATTTGCACAATTAGGGAAGAATAGAGGCATGGCCACATCTACCGGCAGGCAAGTTACTCATAAACAACTCCTTTTGCAGGTACTTGAAGCCATTCAACTGCCCTTGAAGTTTGCGGTATGTAAATGTGTGGCTCATACCACAACAAAAGACGCAATTTCAATAGGAAATGTCAGAGCAGACGCAGCTGCAAAGCAGGCGGCTCTAACAGGAAACATACACATTTTACATTTTTTACACATCTGTGTATCTCGTAGACCAAATTGACAAGAGTATTCTACAGCTAATACAGACAGACGCACCCTCACAAGAAAAAAACATACTGGTTAAAGGTATGATAATATTTATGAGAGTGCAGAAGGGAAACCAATTTTACCAAAATCACTATTCAGATATGCAGCTATGTTGAGCCATGGCATTAGTCATGTCTCAAGAGGGAGTATGGTAGACATGGTCAGCAGAATATTTTCCGCCTATGGATTAAACACCTATTTTAAAATGTTTGTGCAGGGTGCCTTGTTTGTGCACAACACAACCCTCAGGGTAACTATCACCCCATAAGAGGCACATTCCCAGAACCAACATACCCCTTCCAAACAATATGTATGGATTTCATTGAACTAACAAAGTGTGAAGGGAAGAAATATTGCCTAGTGATACTTGATGTATGCTCTAGGTGGGTGGAAACAAAACCATGTGCACACCCTGACGCAATCACAGTGGCTAAAACCCTAGTGACACAAATAATTCCTAGGTTTGGTATACCAGAGGAAATATATAGTGATAACGGCACACATTTTGTGAACAAAATTATCGAACACTTGAGTAAAGCATTACACATAGAGTTGAAAAACCACTGTGCGTACCACCCACAGTCAGCTGGATTAGTGGAGAGAACTAATGGTACCATTAAAAATAAATCGAGGAAAACGATGGCAGAAACAGGAAAAATTGGCGTTACTGTTTACCGTTAGTCATGCTAAACATGCACATGCTTCCAGGCAGGAAGAAGTTAACCCCGTTTGAAATATTGTATGGGAGACCATTCCTACTACCAGAATTTAGACCATTTATCTCAGAAGATGAGAACATGAGTGAAAACTTAGCAGACTATATGAGAAAAATGTTAAGTAAGAAAGATATCACCTCCATCTCTCTCTCTCATCCACAGCAACAGCAGGGACCCTGCATGGTACAACCAGGCCAGTGGGTCCTAATTAAAGTAATCAAGCGTAGAAATTGGGCATCGGCCAGGTGGGAAGGACCGTACCAAGTTCTGCTGTCAACACCTACTGCCTTGAAAGTTGCCGAACAAGCCACCTGTATACACCTGACTCACTGCAAGAGAGTAAAAGTGCCAGAGCTTGAGCCAGTCGATTCCTTGCGAGTCAGGCTGGGCTCCAAAGGGGGAAAACTCATCTCAAACCCGGTGAAGAACCGAATGGTGCGGGTTTGGGGATCTCAACTGGCCCAAGAAAATGTCGTGTCACCTGTTCAAAAGACCTAACTGGTGTGGCCTAAGACTCTCACTGACATGCCTCATCTTGATAACTCTCTGAATAGTAGCACACATAATCTAATGGGAAGAAGTAACTAGACCCAGAGGCAACCAGAGGCAATCTATTAGAGAGATGTGGATGCACAGAATGAAAAGAGACATGATGGAAGTCAATTTAACTGGCCAAGTGACCCTAGTGTTCAAGGAAGGGCAGATAGGAACCAACCAAATAGACCTATGTCAAGTACTAAGATGTGGACTTTCTGGAGGAGGACGTAGTGGAAGGGTGAGAAAAGCGCCAGTATACTTGTGTATAGCATCTCCGTATGGAAATTAGAGATGTCCTAGCTGGAAACTGGCCTTATGGAATACAGAAGCTGACTGGGGTTACTCCCCACCTAATCACTAGAAGTGCAAAAGTACAAAGAGACGCTTAAAGCTGACACGGGGTGTGGAGCCATCCTCCTGCAGCCAAAATCAGCTATGCAACCCCATCCTGATCACCCTCCAGGACCCACAAAAGTGTGATGAAGGGAGACATACTTTTGGAATCTACACCTCAGGCAGAGGTAACAACATGGAATATTTGCATATTCAGGTACTGCAAAAAGAGGTGCCCAGAGAGACTATTGATCTCACCAAGGTGAGCCCTGTGAATAGGACTGTGCCCTCACAGGTCATCTATTTGGAACCTGACCGCCTGATTGACACTTTTGAAATTGAGACTGGGTATGCAGAAAAAACATCTGGTTGGAATGGATGCTGTATACGACGGCCTCCATGGAAATGAGTAACTGTATAGCATGTTCCACTGCCAGACCATCAATAGCAACGGTACCATTTAAACTGAACCTTGCTTTGAGACCTTTGTCTAATACATTTATAAAAGGAGGGACTGTTAGGTATTTAATTTCTTCATTATGAATTTATTGGCTAAGAATATCATGATTATAAAAAGTATATCAGCTTGTTTTTTCCTTGTATCTTACTAGAATGTTTGTGGATTATCTGTAGAAGTGGATTATCTGTAGAAATGTTTAAGGTAATATTCCCTTGTGCATCTGTTTCCTGTTTCCTTTCTTTGTCTCAGCAACTGCTGATGGCAAATATCTTTAGGAAGCTGTGATTAGATAAGGATTGTTTTGCTGAGTTAGACAGAAAAAGACACTTGCTTGCAAATGTGTATTTAACCCTATTTTCAACTATGCTATTAGCTGTGACGTGTGTTATGCTATATAAGGGGCTGCCCCCCAAATAAACTCAGAGATTATTCTGATGACACTCTGACTTCTGTGCATTATTTTCTCTCATATCTTGGTACCCAGATATAATATATACACACATCAGAATACATGATCACTCACTAATCTGATCCTATCAGTAGACTTGTCTCACATATTTGGTAATAAACCACTTCTCCAAGCATTATCAACTTATTCAACTAAAATATTGACATCTGCCTCTCTGAAGTATCTGGATTGTTCATAAAGGAGATCTTAATATTACACTGGGTGTGCCTTCAGGCAGTTGGTCACCATGTAACATTGTGGCACATCAGGTAAGATTTTAAAGTGTGCTTTTTTAGAGCATCCTGAACTTTTGGTATTCTGTCTTCACTTCCTTGACTTTTGTAACAGCACATCAAAAGAAATATTACCAATTAAACGCATTTCCTATAATCTTTTATCAAGGCAACCATTTGCCAAGTTAGAACCCTGTTATATTAGTAATTTCCAGATTAACCAGCTCATCAATCATGTTTCCTACCATCCCCAGTTCCGTTTCTTATGTCTCTCCCATTAAGCCATGCATCAGGAGTTGCTTTTCTGATTTCCTGAGTTACTCTTGTGACCCAAACTCCTATTCTATTTTCAGCATGCCTTGACTTTCTGCTAGTGATCGTCCCTAGTATCTTTTGCCCATTCCCAGCCTCTCCCTCTCTCCTTGCTCGTTCCTCTGGCCTTCCTTGCTGACCTCCTCTCTTCGGAAGCTACGTCCCTTGCCACCTGCCTCCATGCTCCCACCTTGGTCCTGCCCCTTGTACCCACCCGCCTAGAGTTGTCCAGCCTTCTCACAGGCTCGCCCGCAGATCTTTGCTCTTTCCACTGCCTCAATTCCGTCTTAGTCACTGCACTGCATACCCCATCAGTCCCCACAGATGGTTGGCCTCGACATACTACTATTTTCTAAGACGTAGCAAGCTCACCACATCTCAACACCAACCAAGCTTCCTCACAAGAAAGGACATCACCTTCTCAGAAGACCACTTTATCCTCACACTACTAAACACGAAAACCAGCAGACAACCAGTACTCATCCATAATCTTCCCTACTCACAACACCTGGTACCAGGAAAGCCGAATCTGCACTCTGCTAGACTACCTTATATCCATCAGCAGCACCTCTTGTTAGGTATTTCTAGCCAGCCTCTGTAAATTACCACATTTACTTCTTATATTGCCTTGGTGGTGGCATAGTTATATTATTAATTTTGGGGTGTAGGTGACCATTAAAGGTGGAGGGGGTTACAGCCGTTTTTAGGTGACTGACAGCTTTTGTAAGCTGTTTTGTGGTTAATCCTTTCACCCACACACCTGTGTTAGATGGACACATATAGGATTTCCATCACACAGCATGTGAAAACTGCCTTTGTACAATTGCTGCAATTGTGTGACCATTGTGTGTTAACTTGTATAAGTGATTTTTATTATATTTATAAATAGTGATATGCTTTTTTGAAGATTGCCTTTATTTGCAGGATTAGGAACTTTATATGTTATTGGAGCTCAGAGGAGAATTAAGGTAAAAACTTCTCAAATGTATTTTGCCAGGAAAGAGGCAGTTTTTTTATGTTAAGCCATTGGCTCTATATCAAGAAATAGGTGGATGTTTTTTCATGTACTGATATTAAATCTGGTTTATGCCTAGTACCCCTTTAAATTATGGGAAAGCCTATAAATACATTAGAATTAATTGTAGAGCAATCTCAAACCCACAAATATGCAATTAAAAATAGGTTGGTTTTTTTTTATGTTTTTTTGGTCAATTGGATCCCGGGACTTAAGGGGTTAATACTGCTTTCATGAACTTTATTGATTTCTATATTGCTGGACTGCGAGTCGGATCGCTAAATTTACTTCTCAGCACTAATTCATTTGTAGTCTCTGAGTGAAGTTTAAGTATAAACTCTATGTTTTACTGACGCCATGATGATGGTCTAATTTACTACTGGCTGTGTCTAAGAAGTATTGCGAGTGTTTAAGAATTAAATTACAGGCTTTCTTAAATATTGTCAGATCATATGATCACGCCCCATGAAATCAGACCTAAAAAGTCAGGGTTTAAGAGTTCAGCCTTGGGTCTGAATTTGCGAGCTAGAGTCAATAAAATACATCTAAACATTTATAATAATAAAAAAACACCCACAGCCATATTTGTGAGTTTGAAGCATTTGCGAGCAGGTGATAGAATACAGCCCAGAGTCTGCAAAACATGTTCCCTAAAATGCTTTTTATGTTCTAATGCAAGCCGTGATCAACCTCTTTCCAATAGATCCTAGGGCTATGCCCTACAGTTCCCCAAGGTCTGACTGAGATCTGTGATTGGACAGATTGAATTTTAAATGCACATTTCTACCCTTTAACCCTAGGACCCCTTTCTCAACTTCCCCTTTTTTTTATTTGCCATTCTCTCCTACCTCCCCCTTTCTCTGTTGTCCCCTCCACCGGTCAGCATTTCCCCATCCTGCTCTACCCTCGAAGATTCTTATCATCCAGTTTTCCATCTTCTTTTGGTTTACCAATTCTTTTTCTAGCTATCCAATGTTCTTCCTTTCTACTCATCTATTGTTTGTTCCTTTCTCCTCTTTACCTTTTCAGTCCTTTGTGCCCTCTTTTTTTCTCCAAATATTCCTCTTCTGCCTTAAACCTCTCTCCCCTTTTCCACTCCTTGACAATGTAGGGGCCTATATTGATTTGCACCATGGCCCTGCATTCACTAGTTCCACCAGTTGATAATTAATGTTTGTTTGATTTTAGTAGGCTCAATTCACACATACAGTAATAGTATGTGTGCTCTGGGTGTTAATTATTATTATTGCTGTTGCATAAGGTGTCCATTTGGGTAAGGGCTGGATATAATGTCAAAGTCAATATAATATCAGTATCCAATTAAATAGTTTTTATTCCACTACAGCTAACTGAAGTAGGATTTTTACTTTTTCAGAGTTTATACAAACAAAAGAAATATGAGTAAAGTATGGATCATAAGACATCTAAATCGGTTGGATGCCAGTGATTTAAGTAGGGTATTTATTTCCACCTCAAATTTTGTTTGAATAATATATGGTTACTACCAGCACATTTCCACTAGATGGTGTACTAGTATAACTGAATAATTTCTTTAAAAAATAACCAAAACACATGAACTCATTACCTCTGTTCTTATAACCAACAGCAATAACACATTTCTTATCATGAGATATTTAATATTTTTTTCACTTTTTTATTATACTTGAATTAAAATGCATTTCCCTATAAATTGAAATAATTTTTTTTACATCCTTGTTCAATCTGCATCCGTGCCCTTCCTCATCAAATATTCCTTAATACGTTCCTCCATTATGCTGCATGTCCCTTTCTCTAGTGGGTGTGTCCTTGTAAACTAATAAACTTGGTTTTAATCCTGTCAGGTGCAGACAGACACTTTCCCTTTATCCAAAGTCTCCTCCAACCTCAAGAAGTTGATCTGCTGAAGCCAAATTGAAAGAATCCACTGCAGGGTAACTGCATATGAAAGATACTGAAGTGGAGGCTGTATTTTTTTTATATACATTTTGTATATTTTTAAGTGTAGTTCTTCAAATTAGTACATTGTAAACATATGACCACAGTGGAGCTCTAATATGTGTTGTAAAATACACCTGTATGTTATACTTTAAAAAAAATAACCTTAAATCGTATTTCTACTTAGAATCCAGAATTGCCAAAATTGTTTAAATACTTCTTCAATACTGCATAGATATTCAATATTTTCTACAAAATCTTGTTACACAATTCCTTTACTGTATATACTGTTTTTCATCCAAAACCATGCAATAGCTCTCTGAGCTGCATTATTATTATTATTATTATTATAATTATTATTATTAAGTCCTGCCAATACACATTGAACACTATTCAATCTTCTTCAGTGGCGTGGCTGGGGGGCTACACCCCAGGCAGCAGTTCTTTGGGGGTGGCACCCCCACCACCAGTGGACCTCCTGCACCCTTCCTCCATGTTCCTTCCTCTTCCCCGGTCTCTGCTCTCTCCCCTGGTCCTCTAGACCGAGGGAGGAGAAGGCTGTACCAGAGGTGAAAGTCAGGGGAAGGAGAACTGGGGGTAGTGAGAGAGAGAGGAGGGAAATGAGAAGGGATAGAGGGAAATGAGAAAGGAGGGAGGGAGATGAGAAGGGAGAGACATGATAAGAGAGATGAGAAGAGAGAGAAGAAAATGAGAAGGGAGGGAGATGAGAAGGGATAGAGGGAAATGAGAAGGGAGGGAGGGAGATGAGAGAGAAGGAAATGAGACGGGAGAGAGATGAGAAGGGAGAGAGGGAAATAAGGAAGGGGATGAAAAGGGAGAGAGGGAAATGAGAAGGGAGAGATTAAGGTGAGAAGGGAGGGAGATGAGAAGGGAGAAAGAGAGATGAGAAGGGAGAAAGGGAAATAGGGAGAGAGGAAGATTAGTAGTGAGAGAGATGAGAAGAGAGAGATGGTGATGAGAAGGGAGAGGGGGAAATGTGAAGGGAGGATGATGAGAAGGGAGAGAGGGAAATAGGGAGGGAGATGAGAAGGCAGAATGTAAGATGAGAAGAAGGGAAAGGGAAATGAGGAAGGAAGGGAGATGAGACGGGAGAGAGGGAGATGAGAAGAGAGAGATATGAGATGAGAGCGAGATGAGAAGGGTTGAGAGGGAAATAGGGAGGGAGGGAGGGGGGTGACAAGGGATAGAAGAAGATGAGAAGGGATAGAGGCAAATAAGAAGGGAGGGAGGGAATTGAGAAGGGAGAGACATAACAAGGGAGAGAGGAAGATGAGGAGGGAGATGAGAAGGGAGAGAGGGAAATGAGGAGGGAGGGGGAAGACAAGGGAGCGATGGAGATGAGAAGGGAGAGAGGGAAATGAGAAGGGAAGGCATTGACATGGGAGAAATGGAGAAGGGAGGGAGAGAGTGTAAGAGAAAAACCCATACTCACAAACCACTTTTTACTGTGAAACCCAGTCATGATACCCAAAACACAGAGGCCTCTGATTTTATTTGGAAAAAAAATCAATTAGCAACAGAAGACCAGTTACAATTGTCTCCTGCTACTCACTCACTAGACCACTGGACACAGATATACATTAACGCAGCTTTTACAATGTTTACATAAAGACAATAATCCATCACCCCTTTCCAGAAAAATTAGACATCCCAGCAACAACCAATAAGATATTATTTAGATTAGGAGACCTAATTATAATGAAACGCGTACCTTCGCTAGATCTGTGCACATATCTCATCTATATACTTCTGCGCAGTCAATAACGTGTATTAAAGATATGTAAAATAAAACACAATAGTTATTGCAGACAAAATAGCCTTTCATAATTCTTCAACCAATTAGCAATAACTAGGCCATAGAACGAATTACCCTTTATACCTATTGTCTTATGAGGCATTTAGATGATAGATGCAATTTAGTAACCAATAAAGTTTGCACTGATATGACTAATAACCCAGAGTGTACGCATGATAACTTCTTCTTTCCCTAATTACTATTCCTTATCAGATGTTAATACGTACTAGATCCTAGCAAGTTGATAGAACAAGATGCAGAAATGTTAGAGGCCAAAGAACAGTAAAAAGGAAGACAGGTATAAATAGGAAAGAGCAGAAAAATGACAAAACAATGAAAACATATGCTCAGACAAACTTCATACAGGCCCAGTCTTACATATCACACTTAGCCAGGCCCCTCTGTGTCCATACGATAAACAGGTGGCTTTCTCACAGATCTTTATTTTTTTTCTCTTTTGCAGCAGATAAATGTATTAGCTTATGGTCATGTAAATGAACAAGAGTTTGACCTTTCCCCGTTTTCTTGGGTGCAGATAAGATTTCTATCTTGGCCTTGTCTTTAGTCAGAAAACTCTGTATCTGTTTCTTCATTTGTTGTCATCAGGATAGGCACTTGGTAGAAGCTTTCTCTCATCATATATCAGGGCACGCTTGTCTTTTCTTTGTCTTTACAGGAACACACTCGCTGTCATCTTCTTCTGGGGTAGGCAAATGTGACAAAAATCCAGACATACAAGATCTACCATACAAGTAACTTCCATACATCTTTCAAATAGATATCCTCTCATCATATGCAACTACCCTAAATTTTTCCCTAAATGTAACATAAATTGAACATATGCATAACTCTATAATAAACAAGGGGTGGTATAAACTAAAATCAATTGTCAAAATATAAATTATGCAAAGCTTATAAGCATATGAAATACTTACAAAATATATAATCAACCATTATTTTCTACTCCTGCTAAAGCAGCAAAAATTATCATTAGGACAGTTTCAATACTACTAATTATTTCTCTATAAGCGATAAGACAATACTTGATTTATCTTGTAATAGGTTCTATAATTAAAAGGAAATGGCTAATGTTATTACTGTCAATATACATTTACTAATAAAGCTCTAAAATATTTGCCTAACTCATAATGTAATCCACCTCTTATGTTCCTTTCCTAGAGGCCTAGAAATACCTTGAAAAGATTTTCCCAATGCTCTACTCATTTGCACTATGGCTATCATCTGAGCTGAGGATGGTCCTGGAAAAATAGATGTCATAATCTCACAGGGCCTCATTCTATTATCGGCCGTAGGAGATACGGGGCCGCAAGGACCGGCCGCAAGCTATTCGGCTATTCTATTCCCTTCCGGCTTGCGGCCGGCGCCTTGCTATCCCTTGAAAGCCTTTGATCTAAAACGGCCGCAAGAGTTTCGGCTTCAAGAAAATCCTGGTTGCTATTCAATTGCTCCGGGAAGCCTCTCTGCAAGGCTAAAACCGAGCCGCAGCTTACTTGCAGGAAAAAGATCCCGCTAGCACCAATTAAACACATTATAAAGCCGAAATAAAGCCATCCTGCACTCTGAGGAGACTATAAAGTGATTGTAGGTGTTAGCAAAAATAGCACAACATTCCCCTACACTCAAATCTGTAAATAAATAAAAATCCATGGAAAAAGTCCCGAGGGCTTGGAGCACCTCAGACCCGCCCACGCTGCGGCCAGAAAATAAACAGTTAATGTAAACTCGGATTTGGGCTGATGTGCAAGCTTGAGAGGGGGTTGCTATTAATCCTCATGTCCCCCAATATGATCCCTAGCATTTACAGAGCTGTACAGTGCCGTCTTGAATTTATTTTTGCGTTTAAAGTTTTCTGAGCTTACGGACGGTTGCAAGATATACGGCCGGCCGTAAGGGGAGATCCTTGCCGTATAATTGAATTGCAAGGTAACGGGAGGCCCGCAAGGAATCGCAGCCTTGCGGTCGTTTTACGGCCGATAATAGAATGAGGCCCACAGTATTTATCCAACATGGATAAACAAAACATAATAGAAAAAAATAAAACAGAAGTAGTATGATAAGCTTTTATCCAAATAAGATATCATACACTGATTTCTATTGATATGTGTACTTTCCCTGTGCAGTAGTTAGTAGACAGGGGCAATGCACAATCCATATTTATTCCGACAGAGAGAAATGTCAGCACGAGGAGAGCTTCAATAAGCATAAACAAAGATAATGAATAAAAAACAGACTAGAAAAATCTAAAGAAAAATTTAAAAGGAAACACAACATCTAGGAAAAATTTAAACTAATACAAAATATATATTCTTATTCAGTTGACATTTCTGACTATCCTGTACGCTTATCATACACATAGATAGATCTTTAATCTAGCTCACACACTTCCAAACACTGAAAATTCAAACACACTGGGTAACGAACAAAACAGAGGGACAAGCCCTCATTTCTCTCTTAATTTCTCACACAGCACTTCACACCTTACTGACACTCAGAACTGACACTCAGTACTCACACTCACATACATGCATGGGCCCAATTTCATTCACAGTTTTTTGCCATCAGCCACTTCAGCGTCTTGCGAGTGTAGATAGCAAATATACCCTCTATCTTTTCATCTAAAAGCTCCGCTCTCAAAAACCTTGTCTAGACAATTATTGCCATTAAAGGAAGGCAACTCCTATCTCGCTATTCCTAGGTAGGTACACCTTTTCTCGCCATTTCTGGGTAGGCACACCTATTCCCTATCACAGTAAGGCAACTCCTCTGTTCAGCTATATCTACTTTAATTAAAATCTATAGCGCTTCTTAAAGTAATACCTCATCATGTACATTATCTCTTTAATATCTCTTAATCTCTGTGTCAGTAACTAACACCTTTACATGTACAATATCTAAATCAATTCTACTTCATAGTTACTCGACCACAGTATCTTATTATATAGAAAAATTCCATATACAGAGACACACATAAACATCTCGAAACTCTGTATTCCACACAATTAAAAACAAGAACCCCCTTTCTCCAATTGGAAAACATAATTTCTACAGAATTTTTTTTTCTTACCGGCTTAAAAATATGCTGATAAAAAAAACACATTAACACAGGATCCAGACAAATACAGACAACATATAATTAAATAATTGTGAACTCACGGAATATTTAGCATGGAGAGATCTTCTCAAATCACCTTGTAAATAAAAAACAATCAAATTATAGCAAATCATATAGATATATTTACCTATAACTATTCCTAAACAAAATTTTATCAAAAAGAATCAAAATAAAAAAAGATATATGTCCATCAAACCCTAAAAAAATATATGACTAAAACCAATTTCTCAAATTAGATATGACACTTTATGGAGATAAATACACAATATTTTCTATAATAAAGTATATATATATATATATATATATATATATATATATATATATATATATAATATACATATGTACACATACATATATTTGTATATAAATATTTAAACTGTGTGAATTGGTACGGGAGCACCAAAAAATGTCTGCACAGGGACCCTTCATTCACTAGCTCCGCCACTGTGCGTGTGTGTGTGGTGTATGTATATATATATATATATGTGTGGTTTATGTGTATTTGTGTGTGGGAGTGTGTGTGTATATGTGTGTAAAGTGTATTTATGTGTGTGTGGAGTGTGTGTATGTTTGTGTGTTGTGTGTATGTTTTATGGGTGTGTGTGGTGTGTGCATGTATGTGTGTGTATGTGTATGTATGTGTGTGTATGTGTTGTGTGGGTGTGGTGTGTGTTTATGTGTGTGTTTGTGCTGTGTGTGTGTGTAATATGTGTGTGTACGTGTTGTGTGTGTGTGGTATGGGTGTGTGTGGTGTGTATATGTGTGTGGTGTGTGTGTATATGTGTGTGGTGTATGTATATATGTGTGTGGTGTGTGTTTATATGTGTGTGTGGTGTGTGTTTATATGTGTGTGGTGTGTGTTTATAAGTGTGTGGGTGTGTGTATATGTGTGTGGTGTATGTTTATATGTGTGTGCTGTGTATGTGGATATGTGTGTGTGGGGTGTATGTGTGTGTGGTGTGTGTTTATAAGTGTGTGGGTGTGTGTATATGTGTGTGTGGTGTATGTTTATATGTGTGTGCTGTGTATGTGGATATGTGTGTGTGGGGTGTATGTGTATATGTGTGTGGGAGTGTATGTTTGTGTGTCGTGTGTATGTGTTGTTGGTCGGCTGCGACAACCTCGAGGAGGACGGGGGCATTGCTGGATGGGCATTTTGAACAGGTATGTGTACTATTTAGAATGTATTATATTACATGTTGTATTTATTTACAGTATCTCACATTTTTGTAAATATTTTATTATATCTTTTTATGTGACAACACTGAAGAAAGGACACTCTGCTACAATGTAAAGTAGTAAGTGTACAGCCTGTATAACAGTGTAAATTTGCTGTCATCTCAAAATAACTCAACACACAGCCATTAATGTCTAAACCGTTGGCAACAAAAGTGAGTACACCCCTAAGTGGAAATGTCCAAATTGGGTCCAAATTTGTCAATATTTTAAAATAGTGCTTGTTAACTATAACACTATCCAACAACAATATCCACGTTAAAAGGTTGCAATATGATTAGGACATTTGGGTCATAGATCACCGTATGAATGTCCTATTGTGAAAAAACCCTAGTGGAATTTATAAAGGGATTTTAGTATTCTTTGTTTTTAAAGTGTCCCCTTTTTTAAAAATAAAAAAAATAACGCTGCTGTGCCAAGTAAAAAAAAAAATTTTTTTCCTGTACCTCTGTTGAAGCGTAAAATTATTGGTGTTTATGCACCTGGAAAAAAATATAAATATATTTCCCTACAATTTATAAATGCCACATATAAGACCCTAACAGCTGACCTGCAATGATGGTCTAACTTCAAAATGTCATGGTTAGGTCATATAAATACTGTGAAAATAAATGTTTTATAGTGCCTACCATTATTTAGATCCTTACCCATTGCAATAAACTCTACAGAGTTAAACAAATTCCAAAAACAAACAGTCAAGTTTATCTGGTGCAATAAAACCCCAGATCTAAAGGAAGCCTGTCATGCCCCAATTTTAAATTATATTTCAAAGCCGCCCAACTTGCTTTTATTTGCACATACATATTTGGCTCCCAAAACCACCTTTATGTAGTAGACGCTTCCACAAGACCTATATAAATATTCATAAATAATTCCCACATTATTGCCAAAATCCACTGTATTACTCCAACATAGCTTGGAGGTGTGAGGATGGAGGTGCAGGAAAATGTGATGAATATGTTTGCCCAGATACTATGCCAACATTTCTTAAACAATTGAAACCTTGGCTAGCCTCAACCTACATAATTACCTTAAAATAAAACCACAGAAACACATAAAATAATTCAAGGAGAGTTAACTGGTTGGGGGGACTCAGGACCCGGGAACTGGAGCTAGTGGATGGAAATGGAGGTAAGACACAAGTCTCTGTTTTCCTTCCTTAATTTATTTTGTGCTTCGTTGGTATATTTATTTATATATCTCATACCTAATATACAATCAACTTAATATATTCATGAATCTACAATCTAATTCCTCCATTCACGTTCCTCCTAACAAATTCCAATACCTTTTAATTTCACAACAACCAAACAAAAAATATATTGTATAACCTTACTATATTCCCTACAAAGTAAAGATTAAACCTTAAGGACTTTTCTCAAACTCCCAACATCCATTATCTACTACATATAAATATTCATAAATAATTCCCACAATAATGCCAGAATTACCCCTAATACTCCAACATAGCTTTGAGGCGTGGGGATGTAGGTAGAGGAAAATGCGATGAATACGTGTGGATAACAAAAATGATGAAGAAAAAAAAGAAAATATTAGAATAAAAATATTTTGTTATAATTTATGTTAATCTTTATTGACAAATATATCAAGCAAAAAAATGTTCTTGCAAGTACTTTCTTCTAATGAAAAATGGAATGAGAAGAAAAAATATTACAGTTTGATGTGGCTGCCAGACAATGCACCTGGCGACAATGTCTGTCATTTTGAGGACATGAGTAAAGAGGCTGAGTGAATAGGCTTGAAGATAGTTGGAAGGACGTGCCTGGCTGTGGAGAATTTGGCCAAAAGTTGGTGGCATGAATAGCTATAATGCCAGCAAAGTTTCTACAGAAAAGCTCTTGGTCTAGAGCAGCCCAATTAATGGTGAAGTTAAATTGAGCTAGGACAGTCATAATAATAATAATAACCATCATACTTATGATGAGATCTGTTATTAAGTAGAGATTGGTACAAACTTATTGTCTTCTATGCAGGAAGGTGGAACATAAGATGTCTTGATACACACTAAATCCTAAGATGAACTTCATGACTTTTAGCTTTCTGCTTACTCTGGGATTCTTAGCGCTAATGGTCACTGAAACATTGCCTTGGGACATGGTTTTATTTTAGGAACCTTATTGGGAGGGGATTAGAACAGTGCTTACGTTGACGTCCTTTCCATCCACTATCTTCCTTCTGACATGAGCGGGATGGGATATGACATGGGATGGCATGATGGTTGGTGGTAATGCAATTGGGTCGCCTGAGGTAATTAGAGCTCTTTGTAGTGTTGGGTAGGGTCATGGAGCATGAGGAGTTTATAATCGTATCATGCGATCCTCTAGAGAATTGATAGATCATGCGGTTTCGGTTAATACTCTTTGTATCTTTTATTGTTCATTGGAGGATAATTTGCTGGTTGTTGTGGGTCCTGTCCACTTAAGAGCAGGTTAATTCTGCCTTCATAGTGGTAGCAGGGTAAGGCATCCCACTATCTTTAAGCTCTTGGACTATGAGTGATACAGTCCACAAGCAATACAAGGAGTTTCTGCACGCTACGGACAGAGGTTGGGCAGGAGAAGATGCTGCCTGTGACAGGACGCTTTCTGCATCCAATAATGATTGATCAGCCATTAAAATTGAGATATTAACGGAGGCTGATGAAGCCTGCCCTGGAAGTCCTTCTCCACCATGACATCAGGTACCGTTGGGGATTCCCATTTGCCCTAACTTTCTCAGTGGGGAGCACCCAGTATACAACGCGTTCTCTAGAAGACTGCCAAGAGCTTCTAAAGAGTCTGGATCTTACTGGGGGGGACCCGACTTCGACATCACCTGCATCGGCAGCTTTATCTCTCCCGAAAAGACAATGGTCGGAAGTGACCAAGCAAAAGAGGCCCACTGACCAAGCCTCATAAATCACTCATAGGCGTCCCACCCAGATCATGGACTCGTAAATGCAATAACTCAGTTAATGCCATCTCCAGAGACTTTCAATTAGGCTGGTCCGCTTGAAAAGGCAACAGGCTACCAAAGACTTATTTCGGCATCCACAGGAGTTACAAGGGCTTAAAAACACCATACCAAAATTCCTTGGTAGAGACTAACATGGAAGTCTCCTGGAACTGACCTAGCCTTTTCTCAGGACATTTTATTTTTCTTACTTTTTTACTTAGGTCCTCTAAGGAGCCTGGGGCCCTAAGCGGGGCCATGTCAACCAAAGACTTTTGAAATGTTGCTAACCCATGTTTTGTTTTCATTCCTTTTTTAGCAGGTTTTAGCTGACTGATAAAGTTATAAGTTTTAATTTACATGCAGACAGTATAGTCAGTCCGTCAGGATCCTTCCTCACTGGACCGGGTCTAAAGGTTTACTCTGCTTTTAGTTCAGATAGAAAATTAGGTTGTTAATGCTTAAATAAGCTATTCAAGGTTCTGGCTTTATTCTGTTTCCTTAATGCTTCTCTAGATTACTTTTGCCTGTCCTTGCTGGCGGGAATTGGAGCAGGGGCCCTAGTGTTCTGAGAGGGTAGAATGCTTAAGACAGGGCGGGTGGTCTTGGGACAGCAAGACCTCTTGACAACAATTGTACTTTCTTCCCTTTGTGTTCTCTTCACTGCTGCTCTTCTCTTTGTCACCTATCAGCTTGGGTTCTCTTGCCCCTATACTCCCCCTTACTGTCTAACTGGAACCTGCCACTTAGTGCTTCCTCATACTTGTTATCTCTCCCTCTATGGCTGTCTAGGGGATTTAGAACCAAATCAGGGTTCACTCTACATAGCTGGGGTAGAGGCGGCGGCCTGTCTGCTGGACAGTGGGCCAAGCTGCCTGGCCTCAGAGAGTGGAGGACCTCTGGTACTATTGGAACGGATCTCTTTTCAGCCTAGTGAGTTGGGTTCTAACAGCTCTGAGACACTACCAGACTTGTCTGGTACTATCTTGCCTCCTGTAGATCTCTTAGGACCGCACCTGTACTACTTATACTCATGCCTCTTTTACCCTCACAGAGCTAAACATACTGGACCTCTTCTTGGCCGGGCTCAACCACTCCTATCCCCAAGAGGGGGAAATCCGCTCTGCACTCTCTCCTTGGCGCTCCTCCGGAAGGGTAAGGCTACGCTAATGCATCAGATATATACACCTCTAGTTTACCCATGACCACACCGATGACAATACTTACCCATAATGTGAAGGGTTTCAACTCCCCCTTCAAGCGAAGGAAGGCTTTCCTTTATTATAAGACCCTTAACCCCATGGTGATCTTCTTACAGGAGACACATTTTGCCAGGAATAAAATCCCAACCTACCTTGACAAAAATTATCCTCATTTTTATTACTCTACCCAGGTCTCCAAAAAAGAAGGAGTTGCAGTTTTGCTCCATAAGAGCCTCCAATTTCAATTAACAACTAAGATAGTGGACCGGGAGGGCTACTACATCATTTTAAAGGGGACGATTTTGGGTTCTCCAGTTTCACTGGCCTCCTTCTATGCCCCTACGAAAACACCACATAAGACCCTGATCAGATTCTTAAGGGTTCTGGAGGGGGGAGAATGGGGCAAACTAATTATAGGAGGGGACTTTAATCTGGTATTAGACCCAGTGGCAGATAAATCTAAACCTCCACAAGAAGATCGCTACTCCAAAAAAAACAGGCAAATCTTAAAACTTCTGCACTCCTTAGACCTAGTTGACGCCTGGAGAGGTCTGCACCCAAGAGGGAGGGATTTCACTTTTTATTCCCCCACCCACTGGACTTATTCGCGTATAGACACAATATACATCTGTAATTCGCTTCTAGATAGCTCAAACAAAGCGGATATAGTTCTGTGCACTTGGTCGGATCAGGCGGCGGTCATACTTGAGGTAGACCTGGGAGTTCAATCTCAGATGCCCTATACCTGGAGACTTAATGAATACCTGGTATCGCAATCCGGATTCCAGGAACAAACTGAGAGGGAGTTGGCAGAATTTTTCGAGTCCAATGCGGGTGGGGAGACAGGGGCGGGATGGGTCTGGATGGCGCACAAAGCCTACATCAGGGGGGTGTTTATCAAGCTAGCCTCCCAACATAGGAAACAGAACAGGCTAAAAGAAAAGGAGCTAACAGAGAAACTAACTCAGTTAGATCGGCAACATAAGCTTTCTCCCTCGATAGCTTTAAGGAAACAGATAGATAGAACCAGGCTAGAGCTGGATAGTATACTGACCATACAAACAGATAAGGCATTAAGGAGGACTCAACATTTGTTTTATGCCAAGGCGAATAAACCTGACAAGCTACTAGCAAGGAGTTTAAAAACTAAATATGCCCAAGCCAGGGTATCCCAAATCAGAAATAGGAAGGGGGATCTCACCTACAGCCAAAGCGAAATTCAGGAGGTCTTTAAGGATTTCTATCAAAATATTTACTCCACTCAGAAATTGGCCCCAGAGAATGTTATTCATTCCTATCTAAACTCCCTTGATTTGCCCCAGATTTCACCTTTGGACTTACAAAACTTGAATAAAGATGCTACTGTCAAAGAAATTCTAGATGCCATTAAAGAACTGAAGCTAGGGAAGTCCCCCGGCCCGGATGGGTTCACTAACATCTATTACAAAAAGTTCTCAGAAATTCTGGCCCCACATTTATGTAGTCTATTCAATTCAATTCTAAGAGGAGAGACGACTCCCCCTGAGCTGAACCATGCGGACTTGACGCTCTTCCCTAAGGAAGGCCGAGATCCAAAGGAAGCTAAAAATTATAGACCAATCTCGCTTCTTAATGGCGACGTTAAACTGCTGGCCAAAATTTTCTCCCAGAGGATCTCAATTTTCCTACCCGCCTTAATACATAAGGACCAATCAGGCTTTATTCCAAACAGGCAGACTAGTGACAACATTAGGAGGACTCTAAATGTTATTCATTTGGCTAGGTCTAGAGGTCTCCCTGTGTGCCTGCTCGCATTGGACATCGAAAAGGCGTTTGATACCCTGGAATGGCCCTTCTTATTCGCCACTTTGGCAAAGTTTGGGTTCAGAGGAAACTTCCTAAACCTATTGCGTACATATTATACACTTCCCAGGGCCACACTAAAACTGCCTGGTTCCCATACGGCCAGCATTAAAATCGAGAGAGGTACGAGACAGGGCTGCCCTCTGTCTCCTCTTCTTTTTGCTCTGGCCATTGAGCCCTTGGCTCAAGCGATCAGAGCTAACTCCTCTATAGAGGGGGTGCGGGTGGGGCACCAGCATCTAAAGTATTCCTTGTTTGCTGATGACCTTCTCTGCACTCTCTCGAATCCTAGCTCCTCCGTAGGCGCCCTGATGGACACGATAGGGGTCTATGGCAACTTGTCAGGCTTGAGGCTAAACCAGGACAAGACAGAAGCTTTGAGTGTTGGGATCCCTTTGGATATTCTGAACCACCTGAAGGGAATTCATAAATTTCTATGGCCCCCCTCACACATCAAATATCTAAGGATTAACTTGACCAACTCATTAACTAATATGTATAAGGCTAACTATCCACCTCTCTACAGGACTCTGCGGAGAGACCTGGAAAACTGGAATAAACGGCATATCTCATGGACGGGTAGAGTAGTCACGGTTACAATGAACATATTGCCGAGGCTGCTCTATCTTGCCAGGACGCTGCCAATCCAGGTAAATAATACAGAATTGGCCCGCTTCCAGACCCAAGTATTTCAGTTTATATGGAGAAATAGACCCCCTAAGATAGCGAGAAAAACGATGTATGTACATAAATCCAAGGGGGGCCTATCTTGTCCTAATTTCCTGAATTACTTCAGAGCAGCCCAGCTTGCCTCTGTCCCCCTAGCTCACTCCATTCCACTCCAACCAAACTGGGTCTTTGTAGAGGAGTTGCAGATGGCCCCGCTTACGTGGGGTATTATCCTGTGGGCTCCAGGTGCAAGCACTTTCTACTCTAGAATACAGAATCCCATAACTAAATTTACACTAAGAGTTTGGATCTGGGCTAGGAGGAAATACAAACTAACCCGGTATCTCCCCTCACATCAATCTTTACATCACCCTCCTTATCAACCACCATCACTGCAGAGTCCAAGGAATATTGGACTTCGCATGGTCTAGATAAACTGGGGGCTTGGTTTGAGGGAGGTTTGATGAGAACTTCAGAATCTATAATTAGGAACTTTGAGGTACCACACCGGGAACTTTTCAACTACATTAAAATAAGAAGCTGGATTGAAGAGATACAAAGAACCCATGGGCCCCCGAGGGACTCTTGGATGTCGGTAGTGCGTAAAAGTGAGGTCCTGTCCAAAGGAATTTTAGGGTCAATATACAAAATCTTCAATAGTCCACCAAGCACTTGGAGGCCTTCCTTTGTTTCGAAGTGGGAGTGGGACCTAGGACAAAATTGGGAGGGGAATAAATGGGCTGAATCCTTATCGAACCTATCTAAGGGTTCATTTAATTATAGTTTGTTAGAAACCTCTCTTAAGATTTTACACCGGACATACACAACTCCAGTTCGACTAAATAAGATATCCCAAACAATCCCAGATAGATGTTTTAGGGGGTGCCAAGGTAGGGGAGACTTTATACATACCTGGTGGAGCTGCCCTAAGGTATTTAAAATTTGGTCAGAAACGACCAGTCTAATCTCAAGAACACTCAAAACCCCACTCCAACCATCAATAGCAGTCTGTCTCCTGGGAGCTCGCTTCTCAAAACTGGGAAGGGAGGGGAATAAATTGGCCCAATTGATATTTCTAGCAGCTAAGAATACCATCGCAAGACGATGGAAGAGCAGGGACATTAATTTCCAGGAAGTAACAAACAAAATAAATTTTATTTGCATCAATGAGAGGATGACCCACATCATATCAGATACACATCACTGCTTCTTGGAGGTTTGGGAACCCTGGATCTTATTCACAAATAGTAATATATAACAACTAAGTTAAGGGAACACATTAAAGAAGCCATTCCTGTTGAGCGGCTGAGGAGTGGAGTGTGGAGCGGACGGGAAGAAATGGTGAGAGGACCCTGAGAGATATCTCTTCAGTATTCCAGAGGTACAGGGGGGGAGGAAGGTTACCTTAAGATTGGTTGAACGGGGAATTGCTGGGGGAAGACACTCCACCATATGTTTTGTACAATGCTACTTGTTTTCTCTCTACTTTATTTTTCTTTTATCATATTTCTTGCTGCTCTGGTTCATCTATGGAAATGTGAATTTCTGCAATTTGAACAATGTGACCTTATAAGCTGTATATACTGCTGAATCTAAAAAAACTAATGTGAATATATTTGGACAGAATCACCAAAAATACGAAAAAAATAGTTGTAATGGAGTTTTTATTTAAATGGAATGGTTTCAACATGTTAGCAATACGATGTTAGTTACAAGACAACTTTTGGACTATGTTTTTCATTATTCTTTTTTGTCTTGTCTTTGCAATTCCAGAACTTCTCAATAAAATTTATGTTATAAAAAAAAATTTGAGATATTACCCAAAGGAGAAGAAAATGACATTAGTTTGGGGAATGTAGATCGAGGTTAGAGACTGGGTGCTTCTATGTGACGAGAGAGAGACTGAGGGGCTTGGTTGTATAGCCAGTAGATTGGTGGTGTCTTGGTTAAAAAGACATAATGATCCAAGAGGGAGTGTATAGATGATATGAGCTACTAGGAGGCTGGTAAGGAATTTGATATAATATTCATAGTTCCTATGAGGGATATGAAATCCATGAGTTTTCAGTAGGCTACAGGACATGGTCTTGGCGAAAGTTAGTGGTGGTGCAGGAAGACTATGTCATCTGGGGGATGTTCTAGTAGTGATTAGAGAAGGAATGGTAGGAAGTGCATGAGTGCCATGGAAAGGAGGGGGAAGGCACACCAGGTGGCATGAGGAAGGCGAATGTCATCAAGGGGGTGAACAGCAAAATCCACAAGGAGGAGCAGGAGCCACACAGTTGTGAAGGAAATTGGCTGAATAAAGGGGAAGAAGAGGGAAGGGGTGGGAGCAGGTGGTAACTAAGCCAAGTCAAGAAGTCATCAGTGCCCAAAAGCCTGCGAAGGAAGCAGGGACAACAAGCATCACACATGCAAGGGCAGAAAGGGAGACACAGCAGGAGAAAAACCGCTATACAAGGTAAGGAGGTGGGATGAACGAGCACCGCCTCTTCACTGCTGAGTGGCCGAAAGTCAAAGTGCCAGAGGGCTAGTTAGGCATGGGTGCTACACAATGGAAACAGGAGCAAACAAGCCCAGAAACTAGGAGGAGAGAGGCAGAGCAAGGAGAAACTGAGGAAGGCAAGTGAGGGATCAGCAACAGAGAGATGGTGGGCAACTGAGAGAAAGGCAAAAAGGAAGGGAAGGATTGTCAGGGAGAAATGGGGGAGGACAGAGTCAGGTGATATGATGGCCTGGATGACAGATCTGAAAGATGATGCAGACAGTTGATTGAAATTGAATAGTGACAGAAGAGGGCGTCATGGGAGACAAGAATGGGGGAAGCCCAAGGCGAGAGAGAGTAAAATCCCAGGAGATGGAGAAACTACAATGCCAGCAGTGAATGTAGCAAGAATCGGACGGAGGCAGCGTGGACAAAGACGGCAGCACAAGGCGAGGCATGGGCCAGCAGTTGGGGAATAAGGAAGAAACAAGACGGGAGCCCGCAGGGGCGGAAACGAGGGCGTTAACAGGGTGAGGGAAGAAAGCGGGACAGGTGAAAGCAAACAGAGGCACAGAGAAGAGAGAGGGACAAATCGGAAGGCTGCACAGGAAGGAGGAATGGCTGCAAATAGGAACACAGCATGGAAAAAACGAGGCGATCTAGGCATAGCTTTAAGACAGGTCTGAGGTGTTTTGTAATGTGGAAAGGCTCCTGCCACAACTTCCAAGCTTACGTCTGTTTATTTATCATTGCATCCAAATCATATTTGCCATTAACTTTACAGACCAAAAATTAGTAGCTAGGTCTAGAGCTCTATCTCTTTAAAAAGGTGTCGTCCAATGGCTGGCTAATCTCTTCTGAAATATCTGCTTCAAAGATACACTGTGGTGTGGAGTTCTAGATATTTCTTTTATGAGAATTTAAATATTTAGAGTGGAATTTATAGATTTTCAAATATCTTCCAAAGGGTTACAAGTAGACTACTCTTTGGCTTCTGTACCACAAACTGATTAGTGATTTAACCAGAGAGGGATGTATCTTTGTGGCTCTTTAGATTAGGGCTCCATAGGCTAAATTACTTGTTCTGTTATTAAAGCAGGCAGGAAGTAGAAATATAAAAATCATAGGATGATGACGCCATACGCCACAGGGTGATTAATGCCAGGATCTAGATATAGTTAGAATTGTCCCTGAATTGTTCAGCTGTCAGACAATGAATTAGGAACTATCCATAAAATTTGTAGTATGGACCCTTTGTTAGGTGGGCATGGGGAATGGGCAATCCATAAACTAGAAATGCTATATGAGAAAAGGTTTCCCTGACCCTGAAAATATCTAAGGAATGATCTACACTTGAGGAATATTAAGATTGTAGTATAGGATTAATGTACCCTAGATTTATTTGAATTGCAACTTTTTAATGGTGAGATATTGGAATACTAAGATTATATACTGACTAGCGAATTGCCCGTCAAAAAATGACGGCAATAAAAACGTAAGGTAGCTAATGCTTGCGAGGTCGTAATGTCTGTTAACGTGTTTCGTATGGTGTTTGCGTGTGTAGCCTCGTTTTCGTTTTGTTCGGCGGCCATTTTTTCTCTCGCATATGAAATTTTTTATTTTCCAAACTGTTTTATTTTTATTGAAAGGAAGGTGTTATTTGCCTTTTTGAGGTCCTGGATGCTCCCTGTTGCTGTAGGTAAGTTTTTTATGTATGTGCTGTGTGTATTTATTGTGTTTTTAATGTTGTAATGTTCGCGAGTTGCGTCCGAGTGTTGCGAGTCCGTAATGTGTGTGAACGTGTGTGGTATGTTGTTTGCGAGTGTCGTAATGTGTGTGCCGTGTTATTTGCGTTGCAACGGGCCGTACGCTGCAGGCAAGGGCATGGAGGTCTGCTGCCTCTCTCCAGCGGCGGGGTATTGTGGGGAGGAGGTGGCTGCAGGGTCTCAGCGTGGAGCAACGGGCCGTACGCTGCGGGCAAGGGCCTCAGTTGCTGGGATGGAGCGGCTTTGGCGCCCCATCCCAGCAACTGAGGCCCTTGCCCGCAGCCCTCGTTACGCGAGGTCCGCGGCTCGCTGCGCGAGCCACGGCCCTCTCTTCGATGAATGTAAGTAGTCTGATGGGTGTAATGGGGCATGGAGTTCTGCTCCCTCTCTCCAGCGGCGGGGTAGTGTGGGGATGAGGTGGCTGCAGGGTCTGAGCGTTGAGCAACGGTCCGTACGCTGCGGGCAAGGGCCTCAGTTGCTGGGTCTTCGGCGCTCCACCCCAGCAACTGAGGCCCTTGCCGGCGGCCCTCGCTACGCGAGCCCGCAAGCGTGAGCAACGGCCTGTACGCTCACAACTATATATGTGATGAGTGAAAGGTGGGCACCACTTCATAAAACAGACATTTAAGAGCTGGAAAAAGTACAGCGAAGGGAAACAAAACTAATAAGATTGATGGAGGGACTAAGCTATAAAGAAAGACTAACCAAATTAAACTTATTTTCTCTAAAAAAAATGTGTCTATAAGGTGATTGCATTCTATAAATACATCCAGGGTTAATATAAAGCTTTGTCTAGTGAAATTATTGTGCCAATAGGTTTTCAGCTGACAAGAAAAATCCATCTTAAAGAAAGAAAAGGGCTCTTCACAGTAATGGGGCTTAAACTGAGTAATTCGCAACCAATGGAGATAGTGGCAGGGTATTCAAAAGACAACTTTAAAAGGGGGTTGTATATATTTTGAATAAAAGGGGCATTCAGGGCTATCTGGGATCAGGAAGGAATTTTATTTAAAGTTATTTCAATTTTATTAAAATTATCTAAAAAAAATCTAATCATGTGATCTTGTTAACAATGAATTATTTAAATATAACTCTCCTATGATTTTTACTCCACATTTTTCCATTGAGTTAGATTAAAATATCTATTTTTATATGACGATATTTCAATTGGGGCCAATAAAGATGGATAACAAGTCCAATAAATATCTATATTAATACCAGAATTTAAGAATGGAATAGATGCCTCCAGGTAGATTATTACAGTTTTCCCCAAGTAATCTTGGAAGTCATAAAAAAAGATGAGCTGGAAAATCATTAACCAGATCATCTTGTAGAGACACAGGAAGCCTAGGAGTGAGGTTGCAAGCAAATGAAACCCATATTTTGTGGTTTTCGTCACTCGAAATTTGCCTAAGCGAGGAAAAAAATGGCGGATGAAAAACTCAAATTTCAAAAACAGCATGAAAACGAGGCTCAGCAATGCCAGGCTCGCTAAACGCTACGCTGAAGACAGTAACACTTACATGAACAACGCCAGGCACGCGGGACTTTGAAAATACACCACACCAAACACACTAACACTTGCGATACGAAGAACACCAGGCACCTGGGACTTTGAAATAAAACCAACAAAGGCAGTCACCGCGCGCCACGCAAACATTCAGCACCCACACAGAGGAGAAAGACACAAGGAAGGTATAGGGGGGAGATGGTGGAAAGAGACACATGGCATTCCCAAGCACTAAACATTAAGGTTAACGAACCCTGCAATGAGCAGCCCATACAGTAGGCAAGAGGAAAGGCTTGCAATGAGCTCACAATGAGAACCGCGAGCGGAAGAGGCTTGCAATGAGCGCTAAAGGCGCTCATTGAGAGCCCCGCGATGAGCACCAACGGCGCTCAGCTTGGGGCTCGCGATGAGCGCTGAAGTTGATCAGTGCAAAGTACACAGGGGGAGAGGCTTGCAATGAGTGCCGAAGGTGCTCAGAGGACCAAAAGCCTCACATTGTGTGGCAAACAGCATTGCAAGTTTTATAATTGTAATCCCGTAATTTTTGATAGGAAATTTCCTAGTAACTGAGAGATTACTGTATTAACATTAGTCAATGAAATTGGTCTTCAATTTCTACATTCTTCTTGATATTTATCTGGTTTTAAAATGATAATAATTCAGGCTTCAGTCATTTCTGCCGGTACTAATCTCATTATCTTTAAACTCATTAAACATATTGTAAAGACAAGGGGTCAATTCGGAATAGAACAACTTAAAATAGGTATGTATTTGGTTTCCAAAGTCTTCTTCTGACACTTTAGGAAGGTTGATTTTATGAATTTTTTTGTTCTCTTAAGAAAATCTTTTGCTAACTCTAAACTGTATAGAGTTTTGATAATAGGGCTCAAAAATGTTCCTTATCTCCTTTGGTTGGGAAACTTACATATTATCTGTATCTCTTAGGGTTTGAAATATTTTCATGACTTTTTTTTTTTTTACTTTGTTAGCCAGAAGTTTACCAGCTTTATTTCCCAAAGCATAATGGTTATGCTGGAATCTCAAAATCAATTGTCAAATCTTCTTAATTTTTTTTATTTATATGACATCTTACATCTTTTCTAGGGATCAGTTTATTAATCTTCTGGAGTTTATTTAGTTCTCTATATAATTATCTTAGAGATTGGCCTAATTATTTCTTAGCAGCCACTGCTTTAGCTAATAGTATGCCACAGATGTATGCCGTATGAGCACACCAAAGGATGTAATTAGAGGACACTGATTTCTTGTTGATCCCTTAAGGTTACACTAATCTTTGAATGATCTGACCATAAAATGTCTTCTACTGTACTTCTGAAGATTCTATATTATTTAAAGTTCAGAAGTTAGTTAAAAAAATGTTCAATTCTTGTATAGGTTCTGTGCCTCTTAGACAAAAAGTATAAGCAAAGGAAGCAAAACTTAGGACGTCATCAAAATGCTTCTTTGTTTACAAGCTTGGATCCAAATTTCAGTCACTCTGTACGCACACCAGAGAGAAAAACAATAATGACTGATTACAATACAGAAAGTTTTATGGGTTTTCTTGCAGGGAATGGATATGCTCCTTATATAGTTATAAACTCTTATTCCAATTACTGAATCAATATTTACCATTACTAAAAATATAAATTTTTCACTTTTACCAAAAGTCTGCAAACTTTTTTTTTAAGAAACTACTGGCATCAAAACCTTTTTTGTGCTACTTGACAAATCTGATAAGCACCCATAATAAAATAAAAAAACATGATTATAAAGCTATATACACTATCATTATATTATACTATACTTGTGGTTAGATATATATATATATATATATATATATATATATATATATATATATACATAAGCATTAATAAATCTCTTTATATTCAAAAGGAATTTTGCTGACAGTTTGTTATTTATATTTTTTTTTTTTTTGTTTCACAAAAAATAAACATTCCATTCATTCACATTCAGAGGCAGGGAATTTTTAACCGTATTCTCACCAACAGAGGATAGGGGGTCAAATATCAAATCTCGCATGGACAGAAGGTGTAGAGGGAAAACAACGCTCATCAACAGAGAATGCATTTTTCTTTCCCTTTACACCCTACCTATTCCTTCTTTCTTTTTTATAAAAGAATCCCATATTAGCCATTGCTTGTCTATGCCCCTTTTTTTTTAGCTTGCTTGACCAGATGACCTTAAGTCAAACTCTCTATTTTTAGTAACCACCCTAGCTATTTCTAATATAGATGGAAGTACATTTTCTTTCCAAAATGTACACATTAGCACTTTAATTACCAACAGGATATGAGATAGTAAAAAGTATTGTTTTGGAAATGTCTCCTTGAGATTAATGTGGAGTAATAACACATCTGGATTAAAGGGGATTTCAGCTTCTGTTATCATCTCCAGCCATAGGCAACATTTCCTCCAAAAGGCCTTCACTTTGGTGCATTCCCACCAGACATGTTTAACATCCGCTCTCAGACCACACTCTTTCCAACATAATACTATATCCTTTTGGGAAAATTTATTAATTGAGTCCGGTGTACGGTACCACATGTTAATTATTTTGAAGTATGTTTCATAATTAGCAGAGGATCTAGCCGATATTTTAACCATTTTTATAGTTTTAACCCACTCTTCCATACTAATAGATAATGATAAACTTTCCTCCCATTTCACCATCCCTGGGGTTTTACTATTCTGGGTATTTAGGGAGATAATCTCCTGACATTTAGAAATCCTATGACAGGTATTAGTATTATATAGTAGGAGTTCAAAAGGTGTTAACCTATCTATAATTTCCTTTTTAAAGCCTCTCTTTTTTAGAACACTCTGCATATTCATATAATGTAACCACAGATTTTTATCAAGTGTAAATTTGGCATGTAGTCTTGACCAACTAAGTAGTGTACCTTCCTCATAAAAATCTATTATACGATAAATACCTTTTTCTATCCATTTTTCCAAGGATATTATCTTAAGCTCTGCCTTAAGTATTTCTACTGGTGCGGCCAAAGATGGATATACTGATAGTTTCATCTTGGATCTGATTTTCATCCAGAATTTAAGCAGAGATTTAATATGCTTTGGCACTAATTTATTCTTTACCAAGTCCATACTCGAAGACCAAATTATGGCATTTATACGGGTGGGATCCAAGAATACTTTCTCCATCTCTTTCCAATTTGGTATTACTGATGGAAGATTCCATGGGATAATCTGGGCTAGAGATATAGCTGTTGAAATATCTTTTATACATGGAAAGGCAAGACCTCCAAACTCTATTCTTTTTCTAGTAATCATACCAGCTATCCTCGCTCTTTTACCCTGAAGGATATAAGTGTCTATTAGCTGTTGAAATCTCTTTATCCAATAGAGCATGGGGATATCAGGAATAGATCTAAGAATGTATGTTATTTTTGGAATAACGATCATTTTTATTACGGCTATTCTCGCAGTCCAGGATAAATGGATTGATCTCCACTCTTGGATAACTTTTGATATAGTTTTGTATATGTTAGACAGATTATTTTTTAAAATATTTTTAATATCGAAAGATATATGTATTCCCAAATGTCTAATTTGTTTTACGTTCCAATTATATTGATATCTCTCTCTTAGCTTTGACTTAATTTCTGGGGATAAACCTCTAGTGATTACATCTGTCTTAGATGTATTCACTTTAAAGTAGGAGACATTACTGAAGCTGTTTAATATCGCTTCTAGATTTAATAAGGATTTTTCGGGATCCGTAAGAATGATAATCATATGGTCAGCATAAGTAATTGTTTTATATTCTTTCTCCCCAATTTTAATACCGTTTATGTCCTTCGTTGTTCTTATTTTCTCTAACAGAGGTTCAATATATAAAACAAATAATAGAGGAGACAGGGGACACCCCTCTATTGTTCCATTCGTCATACTAAAAAAATTTGTCTCAAAATTTGTCCCCACTACTTTTGCTCTTAGATTACTATACAAGGCTTTTATCGCCCTATTTGCGAAATCCCCTAAACCATATTTCTGGAGCACTGCCTGCAGGAACTCCCAGCTGACCCTGTCAAACGCTTTTTCGGCGTCTATTGACAGGGCCAGCATGGGAGCTCCTTTCTTGATTCCCGAAGATAGAATATTCATTAGACTTCTGATATTGTCACACCCCTGACGAGAACTAACAAAACCTACCTGATCTGGGTTTATAAGTTTATCTATTAAAGGGTTTAGCCTTTTTGCCAATATTTTAGAATATAATTTCAGGTCGAAATTTAAAAGGGATATGGGTCTATAGCTCTTCCTATCGGCCGGATCTTTATCCTCTTTTAATATATTTATAACTTTTGCTTCTGTTAGTTCCGCCGGAAGGACACCACTATCTTTTATTTCATTATACATCCTAGCCAGAGGAGCCTTCACTACCTCTACAAATCTCTGATAAAAAAGCTTATCTAATCCATCAGGGCCTGGGGCCTTATTGTTTTTACTTTCTTTAATCGCTTCTTCTATCTCCTCTTCCGTTATTATTTTATTCAGGGTCTCTAATTCTGTTTCTGAGATTCTTGGGAGATTCAAGTCTCTTAAGAACTCCTCAATATCCCTTATATCTTTTTTTATTTTTATATCTGAATTGTTCAAGTTATAAAGGTTAGAATAGTAATTATGGAAGATCTCTATAAACCTTATTATCCTCCCCTCTGATCTCTTGGATGCAATTATGAATTCTTTGCTTTTTCATTTTATTTGCCAACATTTTTCCAGTCTTATCTCCTTCTAAGTAAGTCTCCATCTGAGACCTCCAAATGAATCTGTCCAACCTATACTGTTCCACCTTCTTTATTTGTTGCTGTATATTTCCAATCTCTTCCCTTAATTTCTTATTTGGAGATTTTTTATTCAAATTATGTTTATCTTCCAGATTTATATATAAAGATCTTAAAGAGTCTCCCCACTCTTTTTTTAGCAAAATTGTTTTAGATGTTAGTAAACCTCTAGTGAATGCCTTAAACGATAGCCAAAGCATCGTAAAAGACGCAATTGAACCATTATTTATGTCGAAATATTCTATTAAGTTTGCCTTTATTTCATTAACTCTTATTTCCTCTTTCAAGACCATTGGCTCCAATCTCCAGTTTCTATTTATTTTATAGTTTCCAGTTTTTTTATTTAAAACTAGAGCTATTGGGGCATGATCCGAGATTGTATTTGAATATATATTAATTTTAAATGTATCATTCAGCACCGATTGATCTCCTAGAATGTAGTCTATTCTGGAGTATGAATTGAATCTTTTAGAGAAACATGTGTAATCTTTTACCCGAGGAGACTTAATTCTCCATATATCATAATAGCCCATTTCTGTAAGAAGTTCTGTAATTTTCTTAGATGCATTGGTACTATTATTTCCTATTTCTACTTTGGCTTTACTTGACCTGTCTTTCTCTGGGTCCAGGACTAGATTAAGATCCCCACATATAATCATCTTACCTTTTTTAAATTTGTTAACCAATTTCAGGATATTGATCACATAACCTTCTTGTTTCCGATTGGGTGCATAAATATTTACAATTGTATATATCTGATTATCTATGTTTCCCACCCATATAATAAATCGTCCTCCTTCGTCTATTTTACAAAATTCTTCTTTTACTACCAAATCTTTATCAAAAAGAATGGATACCCCCCTTGATTTACTATTATACGAGGAGGCTATACTATAGACAAATCTTTTATTCCTTAATAAGTAAGAATACTGTTTTTTTCGATGTGTTTCTTGGAGGCATACTATGTTTGCTTTTAGTTTAGCAAATTCCCGAAAGACTAACTTTCTTTTAAGGGGGGAATTTAATCCATTAATATTAATATTATATGAGATTAATGTAATCTCCATTTTTTAAACCTAATATAATACAAGATATTATCCTGTTCTTCCTCCTATCCTGCATTCCTTCCCTAACTCCTGCCCATTCATTCCTCCTTCCATTCTCATCCCAAAACATACATTTACCTGTCCAGTTCTTAAATACAGACTTCATACTATTTGTGTTAGGTAAACATATTAACTCTATAATTTGTAAAGTGCATCATGCATTTATCCAATCTTCAGCATATTCTATCAGGGTAAATATCCATTAGAATAGCCTACGTACTAATTCTACAAATTTGTTTAAGATTTAATTTCCCAAAATGCCACCTTCTTTTACAGTGCAAAATATGTACAAAACTAATATCTACAGAGGGTAGACATACACATGCATATAAATCGACAGAAAAAACACATCCCTTCCCCCCTCCCTTTTTTCTCCGTATGGAATTATTTTTGTTGCCATTCTGGCCTCAGTAGTATATCCTTTCGGATTATATTTATCTGATTGTCCATCTTTATATTCCATGACTTTAATAGTTCTTCTCCGCTTTTTGCTGAACTGATTTTGTGCCAGCTTAAGTCTTTCTTTACCATAAGGCCTACCGGTGTTGTCCATCTGTAAATTAATTTCTCTTGTCTTAAAAGTTCTGTAATAACTGAAAACTCCTTTCTTTTAATTAAGGTAGCAGCAGATATGTCTTGAAAAAAAATTATTTTCTCATGTGGTGCCTTTTTATATTTCTCTTGAAAATTAGCTTTCATAATTAGATCTCTCGTGGATAACTTGTGAAACTTAACAATCACATCTCTTGGCAGCTTGTTTTTCAAATGCATTGGAATAGGGATTCTCAAGAATGAGACCATCTTATCTTCCACTTGGTTATAACTTGGCGCCATGGATAAAAACAATTTTACTAGGTATTCTTCTAAGTTTCCATCCGTAATTGATTCATCTATTACCCTAATCTGGAGATTCTTTCTTCTGATTTTATCATCAATATTACCAATTCTATTATCTAGAATAATTATTTTCTCTTCTAGTTCCTGGTTCTGCTTCTGAAGGTAGTTGTTGTCTGCATCCATTTTATCAATTTTGGCCTCCAACTCTGAAGTTTTAATATTTAAAGCAATAATTTCTTTTGCATTGTCCAGTATTTGATTTTTTATATCTGCAATGAAAGATGTTTGAAACTCCTGTAGTAATATCTTCATTTTTCTCACTGTAATTAATTCTTCTTCTTGTATATTTGATTCTCTACTAGTATTGCTTTCGTTCATGCTCCCTATACTTTGACTGAGGTTTTGTTCTGTATCAGGTTATATAGGTAGAGGGATCTCCTGTGGTTTTCCTTGGATTTTTGGAAAAAAAAAGGTATTAGGTTTTTGTTGGTGTCCTTTTTTTTCTTTATTTTTTGTTTTAGCCGGCATTGTTATTTTATTAAGTATATTCCCTCTTTTTTTCTTCTTATATTTCCAGTTCAAGGCCCAGAACTTTCAAGTAATTTGTCGGAATTAAGAGCACTATTAAAGCAATACAATTTATTTAGGTAAAACAAAGGGTATTAGATGGAGTCTGTTATATAACTTAAGTCCATTCAGCTTATGCCACAGAGATCATCTTTTTGCTTACTTTACTTCATTTATACATAAGCAATATTTCTAAATATAGATAAGAAGTATGTAAGATTTATACTTAAAAAACTTATTTTCTTTTGGGGAAAAAACTAATAAACAGTTTATTTTTTAAAAGGCATCTTTTCCTCCCCCCATGCTCAGACTGCAGTATAGAACTTGTATTTCAGTTGTTTTCATTTAACAATAGTTACTTCTGAGGTAATCCTTTCGCTTCTGTACAATCCTTTTATAAAGGACGTTTTATACAGCAGTGTAAATTTCTTTAGAATATACTCTCCTTCAAGTTCTAGAGACTCTTCTGATAGCTTTGTACCTTTTCTCAATAAGCCCCTGATTTCAATGTGTGTCTTTAATTGTGAGTATAACAACACCTGAATTGCCTTCTGCTATGCAGTGCAGTTTAACGGGGTAGATATTATTATATACATGTGATTATAACAGCACCTGAATTGCCTTCTGCTATGCAGTGCCGTTTAACGGGGTAAATATTATTATATACATGTTTCATACGTGTAGCACAGTGTTACAGCTCCATCTTACTTCAGAAGTGATTCTCTCAGTCCCATACAGTCCTTTTATAAAGGGGTCTTTTGTGAAACACTTTGAGATTCTACAGAGCGTACACTTCTACCTCTGGATACTTTGGACTTTACTAGGAGTTTATTAATATGTTAATGTATAATACTCCTTTCCTTCAGTATTCACTGTATAGTTCCTTCTAGGTCTCCATGAGTTACATAACTGTAACATGTAGTATGTGCTTTTTCTTCTTTAGGCCCCCTAATTTCACTATATATCTTTAATTTATGATTATTACAACCCCTGAAATGCCTCCTGCTGTGCAGTACTGTTTATCAGGGTATATTGTTACATACGTGCGCCATATATGCATCGCAGTGATACAGTCCCAGCTTCAGAGAGATGTCTTTGGCCTCCTTTGCCTGTATTTGCCTGCAGATCTCCTTTCCTCCTTCCCTCTGGTCCTGTTTACTGTGATTTACTTTGGGGTCACTGGAGAATTGGAGAACAGGCAGCTTGTGGTGCAGGAGTTAGAGCGCTGCTCACACTCAGCTATGTTGCCAATGCCTCTTTTCCTCCTTCTCTCTGGTCCTGTCTACCAGACATTGCATATGGGTCTTAGGGGAGTATACAGCCTGCAGTACAGGGGAAAGTCGCTGCTCACACTCAGCTACACTCCCGATATCACTTCATCCGCCATTGCTTCGCTCAAACGGCGCCAAAAGCCATTTCCGGTCACACCCCCTCCCTGCACTGTGTTATTTATACTTAAACATGAAAATTTGTATAGAACATTTTCAACTAGCCCTAAACCCCCCCCCAAAAAAAAAACACTTATCTCGGACAGCTGGCCATGCACCCAGATAACATCACTTAGCTCTAATTAGATTTAAAATATGTATATATTTAATTCATAGTATAAGTTTTTTAAATTATATTACCTTATTAGCAAAATGATTACAAAAAGGGTGGTTAGTTAGAAAATGGTGGCTACAAAAAACAGGCATTTTACAAATACTTCAACTTGGGCTAGAGAGAGATTTTGAAAATGATAAAAGAATGTCGTCAGCGAAACGGCTAATTTTGTGATCTTTGCATGCCTGAGTAACTTGTGTAATAATTGAAGATGTACTGTATATACTCGAGTATAAGCCGAGTTTTTCAGCACATTTTTTAATGATGAAAAAGCCCCCCTTGGCTTATAGTCAAGTCACCCTGCTCCTGCTGTTCTCTGCGGGTCTTCCGGCTGTGTCCGCCCAGCAAATGCTGATGACGTGACGCGCATGTGACGTCACGTCATTAGCATATGCCGGGTGGACACAGCAGGAAGACGCGCAGTGAGCAGCAAGAGCAGCTGATTAAGGTAAGAAAGGGGAAAGAGAGAAAGGGAGTGATTGGAGAGGGGGAAAGAGATGAGGAGGGAGGATGAGGAGGGATGATGAGGAGGATGATAAAGGGAAAGGGAAGGGGGAGGGAAAGAGACACGAGGGAGAGGGAGAGAGAGAGATACAGGGGAGGGAGAGTGGGGGTAGAGACACAGGGTAGGGAAGGGGGGAAGAGACAGGTGAGATCTTTTTAGAGAGGAGACACAATAGAGAGGCACAGAGGGCACACAAGAGCGGGGCATAGATAGCACAAGAAGGGTACACTGGAGGGTACACTGGAGGGGAAACAGATCACACAAGATGGGCACACAGAGGGCACAAGAGGGACACAGGGGGCAGCACATTTCCCACCCTCGGCCTATACTCGAGTCAATGAGTTTTCCCAGTATTTTGTGGTAAAATAGGTGCCTCGGCTTATACTCGGGTCAGCTTATACATATTGCCTCTGACAGTGTTTTAAAGCAGAAAACGAAAATTAAGGTGGATGAATGGCAACCTTGTCTTGTACCTCTAGTGATATAAAATAGTGGGGTTAGAATATAGTGCACTAATACCTTGCAGGAAGCCACCCTGTAAAGCACATTTCTGGAGAACTGCTGACATGAACCCAGAGTCCATCCAGCCAAATGCTTTTCCAGCATCATGTGTGAGAACAATATAAGTGGGAATTTAGAATGTATAGCAATACATATTACCTGGGGTGTCCATGTTGTGTATGAAGGCAACCTGATGAGTATGTACTAGGGAGAAGAATAAGGAGGCAAGTCTGTTCGCAAGTATTGCAGAATATAGTTTGGTATCCCAACTGATTAAAGAAATAGGGTGATAGCTTTGCCATTGTGTGGGGTCTTTACCAGGCTTTGAAATCACATTGATCTTAGCTGTTACTACATTTTGTCTAATGGGCCTTTCATTATCTCGTTATATATTGCCGTGAGGTAAGGAATAACAATTTCCTTGACATAAATGTCTTTTCTTGACAAGTATTTCCTTGACATAACTCTTGAACCCACGTGGACTTCATAACTGATTTTAATTCCAATTAGGTTATTGGGGCATTCAGAGTCTCAAAGAGGTATGATGGACCACATTTGGCAAGTTTAATGTGGACACAAACAAATTAATGAGGTGGTTATGTTTCTCTGATTTTGAATGAGTTTGTGCTGTGTATGGTTCGTGATAAAACTGGGCAAAAGATTTTGCAATGTGCTGAGCATTGTGAGTATGTGTGTCATTTTTGTTTCTAATAGATGAAATGAAAGAATTGGCTTTTTGATTGCAAATTTTGCGGGCAAATATAGAATCCAATTTGTTGACAGAGATAAAAAACATCTGGTTTAAGTATGTTGAATAGTTGTTATACTCCTCTTTCCAGTTAACTTAATTTAACTTGCTTTTTGTTGATAAAAGCTCATTGTATGTTACTTGTGATGATGTAGTTATAAATTATGAAGATTGCTTAGTTAAGTACTTTAGGCCTCATTCAATTCCCTAATTCGTAAAGTTACACCACTAAAAAGTGGTCAGTAACTTTACTTAGCTATTCAATTGACCCTTCTTAGCATGATTGCGAGTGTGCTACTCACAATGTTTGAGAACAAGCCAGACTCTAAAATTATGGCAAGCTTTCCCATAGATTTTTAAACACCAGTAAAATTACACATTGCTTTTGCACTAAACCACTATTCTATTGCAACATTCTCAAATGTACTTATGGCTTGCAACAGATTTTGCCAAAAAAATCTATGTGCACCATATAGCAGCTGCAAAGGCATAAAATGGCATGACTTTACTTTCCCTATCCCCACTAACACCCGATCGCTCCCTTCCCCTTTCACTCTTGATCTCCCCTGTTCCCCTCTGACACAAGATTGCCCATAGAGATAACCATGGGTTTTGGGTCCAGCTTAGTGAGTGTCCTATGGGACAAACCCTTGATTTAATATAAGAATGAATTTGTGATCAGACCAGGGGGTTTCGGCATGTCTCTTCCTCCAGTAGGTTTGGAATGTCTATCCCCATATGTGATTTTTGTGGGAGAGGAAAATTAGTATAGTCTAGTTTGGCTGGGTTAATAGTTCGCCATGTATCTAGAAGAGTGTGGTCATGAAGGAGTACTTTTATTGTTTTTTGCAGTTGCGAGAATATGGTGAGAAGGTGAAAATGTGGACTTGATGGGCAAAAATTGAATTACATTTTAAATAACTTTTGATTCTCATTAGGGATGTATATATTAAAAAAGGGTATAGCTTGTCCTTGAATAGTCCCCTGCACCAGGATAAATCAGCCCCCTGGTTAAATTTTTGCAAACCTTTGTTGGAAAGGGATTCTCTTGTGGACTAAAATGGAAGCTCCCTGTGTTTTATTATCTGCCGATACATGAAAGGTTTGATTATATACTTGTCACGACCTGCTTCTTCAATGGGGCTTGATAAGAACCTGGTTCAAACCTACCCCAGCAGGACTGTGTAGTTCTTGTTACCTCTGGCACAAAAGATGACTTCAGGATAGGAACAACGCCCAAAAATATGTATAGTGGATGATGCAGGCAGGATACAAGTGATTTCAGAATGGGATTACTCCCCACTCAGGATACAGGCACACAATAAATATCCCCACACATTGTTTATGTGACAACTATAACTGACTTTTACTAATTTTAAATCCCACATATTTATACCCTGTCCCTAGTTATGAGCAGCCAATGCCAATGATGTGCATTCTTGATTATCCAATCAATACATGCCTATGTGTGAGATGGGACATTTAGTAACCACCAATCAGGCCAAGGTGCATTCTCATTTGCCTTGGGAACACATGTGCACATGTCCAACAGAACACCCCAGGTGCACAGCACCACCTGCTCTGTAACAGTCAGTTTTACAATTCATTTCCACCCCTTCTGGAATGACCAGATACATAATGCAGAGTAACCGTATATACAGGACATATATATCTTTACAATAACAGTGCTCCCTGACTTCAACACCAAGATGTCTGGCACAATCAAACATCAACTCATTCAGTCCAGGCCTAGATACATTGATCTTCACAGTCTCTAGGGGCTTTGGCCATGACAATACTCTACCCCAATATTTTGTGATGTGATACTTTCTAAAATGTGTTTCCTGTAGGAAAATGATAATAGCATGTAGGGATAGATATTTACATAAGCCATCCCATCTTCACTGGTTCATTTAGTGTTGTGTGAGATAATGCTGAGGCTTATGACTCAACATTTTAGGAATTGTTAAGTCTTGGATTATCTCTGGGTTCAAGTTTGATGGTGTGCTTAGAGCCTTTGTTTTGAATGGAAACAAGTAAGGGAGAGAGGTGAGACTGAAATAGGTCATCTGGAGTTTAGATGTTAAAGAATTATTATTATCGTTTATTTGTAGCTCTATACATGAAATGTGATCAAGGTAAAACAATATTAACACATTACAAAAAATAGAGGGCCCTGTCTTTGAGCTTAGAATCCGGTGTCCATAGTGCTTTCCCCAAAGCACTGTGCAAGATTGAAAACTCGCATACTTACAAACTAAAGAATTATGGATAATCTGTCAAAAACAAGATTCAAGTAAGGGTGGAAGAGTGAGGAAGGATGCAAGGTAAGGATTAGGTTTATTAGATGATTCTTAAAAGATGTATACTTATATTTTGGTATACAGGTGTGTACAATAGCCACACCTAAATAATCTCTGGCAATAAAACAACAAAACAAGCAAACACAATATTTTGTAGGCCACTTAAATTGGTGCCTCAAAATAATGGCTAGATGTGCTATACTGCTTAGCAAGGACACAGTTCGACTTGCCAGGCAAAGATGTTGGTGCTTGCTTAGTGGATTAGTTGGGAGGATGAGCTAGTGACATTGTAATTAATAGGCGTGTTGTATTCTTGCATATCTCTCACCTTATGTCTTGTAGAGACTCCCAGGAACCCCTGAGATTAGTTATGCCCAGAGCGGAACATTGATGTGATTATGTACCCCGTTGTAAGCTTGTGGGTGGGTTACATTCTGTTGGGTTGTAAAACTTGCGTAAAGCTCTCAGTAACTCTGAGAGTGACACAAGGTGAAATAAGATAACTCATTAAATTCCTTACATTCATACAGCCCATAAGTCTGCAGACTTGAAATTTGCAGCAGTTACAGATTGCTTAAATCGAACAAGGCCGCAAGTACAGGGCCAAGGCCTCAAAACTGTAAACCATGCTTCCATATGTAGCATTTCAGGGCATGAACATGATCAATTAAGCAAGCCCATGAATTACAATTTAGACACAGCCAATAGTAAATGAGACCTTCATCATGAAGTCAGTAAAACATGGTGTTTAAACCACAATGTTGCAATAGAAGAAAATCAGTAAATCTACTATTCTAGTCCATGCAAATTCAATGATATGTATTCACCCATTGATAGTTGGGATCGATATAACACGGAAATTACACGTAAACATTTTTTTTGCGATTGCAGACTTGCGAGCTTGAGACTGTTGTGCAATTAATTCTAATGTCTTACATCGCTTTCCTGTATTTTAAGGTGCAGTATCAAGTTTTTATTTGCTTTTATAGTGTTTCGAATAGATGTTTAACCCTGTTGCAAGTCCTCTCTAGTATTCATAGAATTTTTGGCTACTTTTGCCATTTACGGGTATGAAAGCAATTACGGGATTGAGGAATTGCAGCAATTTTAGCAATTGTAGCAATGTTAGCGATTGTAACATTTGCGGGCTTGAAAGATCAAAGCCTTAGCTTGGTCAGAGTTAAGATTGTGAAGGGATTTTCAGCCTGTAATCCGCAAATAGATTACGGGTAGCGAAAAGAGGCCAATTTAATATCCATAACTTTTGTGGGCTACATTACAAGCTACAGTATCTACAATTTGGACAGTTTAATGAGGCCCTTAGTGAGTAATTGTAAGCACTGAGGTGGTAGTGATATACAATATCCACCAGGTGGCAATAGAGTAGTAAAGCTTACACAATAATAATGTCCTGCAGAGTGATATAGCAAACCCACTGCAAAGAAACTAATTGATACTTATATACAGGGCAAAATAATATTTGTTTGTGTAGTTTTAGTAATGGTTTGCCCACCAATTACATCTTTGCTGAATTTGTATATAAAGTGTAGGCTTATATAACTTTGCTGGTATATAAATGAAAAAGTGAGGTAAGACACATAGAATCTCCAATTTGTTTTGCCTGTACCTTGTTTTTTCCCCTCTTTTGTCTCCTTCCTCCCCTTTCATTTTTCTTAACAATGCTCTGTGTCAGATTAGGTCACCAGCATTCAGGTTTTGCTCCATGCAGTTCCTCAGGGCCAGCATGACACAATGCCACAGATCCTCCTATCAACTTCTCTCCCTGACTACTCCTTGGAGCCTGGCGATGGTAGATGGCCACCTTGTGTCCTCTCTTACTCCTTCCCCTTAGTACTAGGGGGATCTCTGAGGCTTGTTATGTTATGGGATGTTTATTTCAATTATTGCATATAAACTGATAGAAATCAGGAGCTCTCCTAGAATGTGCCATATATCTCTGCTGTTTTTTTAGGATTCTGTTAATGTGTATAGGAATCAATTTTATATTTTTACATCACTTGATCAGAGCAGATTAATTTGGGTGTGTGTTTTGGCTGTCAGTGGAGAGAGAGGTTGGAAAGGATGGAACCGAGCTTTTGTTAAGTTAATTGGATAAGACTGAAATTTACACCCCTCCCCCCTCAGTGACCCAGAAGCAGACTCAATGCTTCAATGACAGCAAGAGAATTTGAAGCCTGGCGATGCTGTTTGCCACACAATGCAAGGCTATGGCACTTGCTCATCACAAGCGTTTTTGGCCCTCATTGCAAGCCACAACTTCCTGCTTTGCAATGATCATCTTCATCACTCATCTCGAGCCTCTCCCCCTGTGTACTTTATAGGCCTCGTACTTGAGCACTTTTGGGGGTCATCTTGAGTCCCGCGATGAGCTCATTTGGCGCTCATTGCGAGCCTGACCCCCCGTGTAGTTTACGGGCCTCGCGATGAGTGTTACTGCCTTGGGTTAAGTGTTACTGCCTTGGGTTAAATGTTACTGGCTTTTATTAAGTGTTACTGTTATGCATTAAGACTTACTGCTTAAGGCTCGTATTTACACCCTTCAACCTCATTTTACATCCTTCAGCCTCTTTTTCGTCGTGTTAACGTTTTTTCTGCAGCCCTTTTTTTCTCGCTTAGGCGATTTTCAATCGTGTAAAAAACGACAAATATACCTAAAATTTACTTGCAGCCTCAGTCACAGGCTCCCTGACTCTCCCCTTGGGCTGTGTGTGACTGTGTAAGTTAATTTGAAGCATATTTGTATTATTTTGCAGGTCTTTCCAGTTCAGTGGTTCGCCGTTAAAGTCTTAAGTCCATCTATGTGCTTCGGGTCCTAAGTCCTATGGGACGTAATTTCGCGTGTCTCCCTTATCCTCCTCCTCTTTCTTTTCTCCCTTATCCTCCTCCTCCTCCTCCCTTTCCCCTTATCCTCCTCCTCCCTTTCCCCCTTATCCTCCTCCTCCTCCCTTTCCCCCTTACCCTCCCTCCTTCCCTTCCCGTCTGCCCCTCCCTCCTTCCCCATTATCCTCCTCCCTCCTTCACTCTTATCCCTCTCCCTCCTTCCCCCTTCTCCTCCTTCTCCTCCTCCTCCCGTCTTCCCCCTTATCTTCCTCCTCCTCCTCCCTTTCCCCTTATCCTCCTCATTTCCCATCTTATCCTCCTCCTGTTCCCCCTTATCATCCTTCTCCTCCTCCCCCATTATCCTCCTCCCTCCTTCCCCCTTATCCTCCTCCTTATCCTCCTCCCTCCTTCCCTCCTTATCCTCCTCTCTCCTTCCCATCCTTCTCCCTCCTTCCCCCTTATCCCCCTCCCTTTCCCCCTCGCCAATTACCTCCCTATCCCCTTTCTCCTCTCTGCTTACTAAGATCCGATGAGCTCCTGCTGCTGTTCCCTCCCTTGCAGCACATCTTCTGCCTGTGCCAGGAAGATGCTAATGAGGGAAGGAGGAGGAGGATAAGGGGAGAAGGAGGATGGGAGAGAAAGGCAGAGGATTTCACACAGTGGACCTCACGATAAGCGCCTACTGCGCTCATTGCAGCTGTGTGCAGACGGGGGTGATGCAAACACTGCGGCCCTCATGAAGAGTGCCTGTGACGCTCATCGCAAGTCCTGCCGAAGTCGCTCATTGCAGCTTATGTCTCGTGAGCCTCGTGATGAGTGCAGCCCAGCAACTGTGTCCCTCCCTTGGCATGGCCAACATCGCAACGTGACCAACACCGACAACTATATATAAAAATGATCAGTCTATAATTTAAATGGTAGGTGTATTTTAACAGTGAGAGACAGAATAACAAAAATAAAACAAGAAAAACTCATGTCAAAAAAGTTATAAATTGATTTGCACGTCAATGAGGGAAATAAGTATTTGACCCCTTCGACTTAGTACTTGGTGGCAAAACCCTTGTTAGCAATCACAGAGGTCAGATGTTTCTTGTAGTTTCCACCAAGTTTGCACCCATCTCACAAGGTATTTTGTCCCACTTCTCTTTGTAGATCCTCTCCAAGTCATTAAGGTTTCAAGGCTGATGTTTGGCAACTCGAACCTTCAACTCCCTCCACAGATTTCCTATGGGATTAAGGTCTAAAGACTGGCTAGGCCACTCCAGGACCTTAAAGTGCTTCTTATTGAGCCACTTTTTTGTTACTGTATGTTTTTGGGTCATTGTCATGCTGGAATACCCATCCATGACCCATTTTCAATGCCCTGGCTGAGGGAAGGAGGTTCTCACCCAAGATTTGATGGTACATGGCCCGTCCATCGTCCCTTTGATGCGGTGCAGTTGTCCTGTCCCCTTAGCAGAAAAACACCCACAAAGCATAATGTTTCCACCTCCATGTTTGACAGTGGGGTTTTTGTTCTTCGGGTTACAGGCAGCATTCTTACTCATCCAAACATGGTGAGTTGAGTTGATGCCAAAGAGCTTGATTTTGGTCTCATCTGACCACAACGCTTTCACCCAGTTCTCCTCTGAATCAAGATGTTCAGATGTTCATTGGCAAAGTTCAGACAGTCCTGTACATGTGCTTTCTTGAGCAGGGGGACCTTGCATGCTCTTCAGGATTTCAGTCCTTCACAGCATAGTGTGTTACCAATTGTCTTCTTGGTGACTATGGTCCCAGCTGCCTTGAAAACATTAACAAGATCATCCTGTGTAGTTCTGGACTGATTCCCCACAGTTCTTATGATCATTGAAACCTCACAAGGTGAGATCTTGCATGTAGCATCAGACCGAGGGAGACTGGCAGTTATTTTGTGTTTCTTCCATTTGCAAATAATCACACAAGCTGTTGTCGGCTTCTCACCAACCTGCTTGGAGATGGTCTTGTAGCCCATCACAGCCTTGGACAACTCTTTGGTCTTGGCCATGGTGGAGAGTTTGGAATCTGAGAGTGCGCCTAATCTCAGCTTGTTACCTGTATAAAAGACACCTGGTAGCCAGAAATCTTGCTGATTGATAGGGGATCAAATACTTATTTCCCTCACTGACCTGCAAATCAATTTATAACATTTTTGACATTTGTTTTTCTTGTTTTCATATATGCATATATATATATTGTGGTAATGTGGCCTTTGGCTACTGGTTTCGTCTCCGACTTCATATAAACAAAACAAGTCCCAAAGTGCTTTTTATCTCTTTTAATAATAAACGTTTTTCAAACAAACAAAAATAGCTTATTTTCAGCATGAAATAAACATCTACGTAAATGTACTAGCTTAACATCAGGAACAACCTTGCTAGCCCTGAAGCCGCTTCTCGGCCTTCAGGTAAAAACACAGAGTCTTTGAATCGTTCATCTTCAATGGCTTAAAGCGTCCTTTCTTTGCAGACAGTCATCCATAAATTTCATACCATAGGGTGGGGTTCTGGCCCACCCTACTCTCCAGATACCCCAAAGGCTCTTTGTGGCACAAAGCCTCTACAGCAAACAGTCTCGTCTGTAAAGGCTCTTTTTTCCTCTGCAGCAAACAGTCTCCTCTGTAAAGGCTCTTTCTTCCTCTGCTCTGCAGCAAACAGTCTTCTCTGTAAACTTTCAGGTCTCAATGTCTGCTTTCAGCAGACAAAAACACTGCCTTCACTCTCACTGGCAGATGCAAACAAGCGTCCTTCTTAGCTTGTGTGAGGCCCTGGCCTCACTCTGCTAGGCCAACTAGAGCCTAATTGCAGGGACCACACCCATTTCTCTGTGTGTGCCTTTAACAGGGTTACAACACCTGCAGGTTCAATTAGTCGTTTAGTACTGCTCCAGGAAGTTAACTCTCTCTTTCCTGGGGAGAACTCTTCATAACGTGTTTTGCTCTCACCTCTGGGGGGCACTATATTACAATATATATATATATATATATGTATATCTATACATACACACACACACACATATATATATATATATATATATATATATATATATATATATATATACTAGCAACTTGCCCATCCAAAAACGTGTAATCTGGCAATGGTGTTTGGCGCACATTGCGAGCCTCTCCATCCCTCTACCTCTCCCACCCTCTACTTGATGGGAGGCGCTCATTGTGAGCCTCTCCCCTCCTCTACTTTACTGAACTTGCAATGAGCACCTTCAGCACTCATTGTGGGCCTCGCAATGAGCACCTTGGGCGCTCATTGCGAGCTTCTCCCTCCCCTCTGCTTTCTCTCCCTCCCCTGTGTCTCTCCCCCCTCCTCTGTGTCTCATTCCCCACTCTCCCTCCCTTGTTTCTCCTTCACCCATCTCCCTCCCCTGTGTCTCTTCCCCCCTCTCCCTCCCCTGTGTCTCTTCCCCCTCTCCCTCCCCTGTGTCTCTCTGCCCCCTCTATCTCTTCACCCTGTCTCTCTCCCCTGTGTCCCTCCCCCTCCCCTGTGTCTCTTCCCCCCGCTGTGTCTCTTCCCCCCTCCTGTCCCTCCCCTGTGTCTATTCTCCCCTCCTATCCCTCACCTTTGTCTCTTCCCCCTCCTGTCCCTCCACTGTGTCTTTTCCTCCCCTCCTCTCCCTCCCCTGTTTATCTTCCCCCTCCTGTACCTTCCCTGTGTCTCTTCCTCCCCTCCTCCCCCTTCCCTGTGTCTCTTCCTCCCCTCCTCTCCATCCCCTGTGCCTCTCTCTCCCCCCTCCTCTCCCTCCCCTGTGTCTCTTCCCCACTCCTGTTCCTCCACTGTGTCTCCTCATCCCCTCCCTCCCCTGTGTCTCTTCCCCCTCCTATGCCACCCATGTGTCTCTTCCCCCTCCTGTACCTCTTTTGTGTCTGTTTCCCCCTCCTCTCCCTCCCCTGTGTCTCTTCCTCCCCTCCTCTCCCTCCCCTGTGTCTCTCTCCCCCCTCCTCTCCCTCCCCTGTGTCTCTTTTCACCCCCTCTTCTCCCTCCCCTATGTCTCTCTTTCCATCCTCCCGTGTCTCTCTTCCCCCCTCCTCTTGCTCCCCTGTGTCTCTCTTTTCCCCCTCCTCTCGCTCCCCTGTGTCTTTCTTCCTCTCCGCCTCTCATACAGTGCCTTGCAAAAGTATTTACCCTCCTTCACTTTTTACCTATTTTGTTACATTACAGCCTTAAGTTCAATGTTTTGTTAATCTGAATTTTATGTGATGGATCAGAATACAATAGACTAAGTTGGGGAAGTGAAATGAGAAACAAATTATACATAAAACTATTTTTTAGAAATAGAAAACAGAAAATTGGCATGTGCTTATGTATTCACCCCCTTTGTTATGAAGCCCATAAAAAGCTGTGGTGCAACCAATTATATTGAGAAGTTACATAATTAGTGAAATGATGTCCACCTGTGTGCAATCTAACTGTCACATGATCTGTCATTACATATACACACCTTTTTTGAAAGGCCCCAGAGGCTGCAACCCCTAAGCAAGAGGCACCACAAACCAAACACTGCCATGAAGACCAAAGAACTCTCCAAACAAGTAAGGGACAACGTTGTTGAGAAGTAGAAGTCTGGGTTAGGTTATAAAAAAAATATTTGATGATCCCCAGGAGCACCATCAAATCTATCATAACCAAATGGAAAGAATAAGGCACAACAGCAAACCTGCCAAGAGACGGCTGCGCACCAAAATTCACGGACCGGACAAGAAGGGCATTAACTAGAGAGGCAGCACAGAGTATCTGTACATAATATGACAATAAGCTGTACACTCCATAGAGTTGGGCTTTATCGCAGAGTGGCCAGAAGAAAGCCATTACTTTCAGGAAAAAATAAAATGGCACGTTTTGAGTTTGCAAAAAGACATGTGGGAGACTCCAAAATGTATGGAGGAAGGTGCTCTGGTCTGATTAGATTAAAATTGAACTTTTAGGCCAAGAAAACGCTATGTCTGGTACAAACCCAACATATCACATCACCCAAAGAACACCATCCCCACAGTGAAACATGGTGGTGGCAGCATCATGCTATAAGGATGATTTTCAGAAGCTGGGACTGGGAAACTGGTCAGAGTTGAGGGAAAGATGGATGGTGCTAAATACAGGGAATGGCCTAGTCAAAGCCCAGACCTCAAACCATTAGAAAATGTGTGGTCAGACTTCAAGATTGCTGTTCACAAGCACAAATCATCCAACGTGAAGGAGCTGGAGCAGTTTTGCAAGGAGGAATGGGCAAAAAAGGTGAGCAATGTATAAAGTTGCTATTTTTGGATTAAAAGAGTAAGGTACATTGTATTCTCATTTGCATGTCCCCGCCTTTTAGACATGCAAATGGGCTTATTCATGTATTATTCAATATATATATATATATATATATATATATATATATATATATATATATATTTATTTATATATTTATATTGTGTCTTAGATCCTTGGCGCTTATCTTCAGTTTCTTTTTCCTTAGTGCTCAAAAATAGACAAGGAGAAAAGAGGCTCCTCTAAGGTAGCAGGTTTTGCAAATGAGGAAAATTCTTTAAAAAGTATGTAATCTCCTGGAACTTTTTAATCACTCAACCGGTTTCACTTGTGCTTCATCTGGAGTGGCACCCATCTCACACACACAACTTCAAATTATGTATTATGGACTCTCCCATGGCCCAAAATAACTGTATTACTTTTTTTCCTTCTTAATTATGCTCATAGCTTAAGTCAAAGTTTTCAACAAATATTTTGTTTTTTGATTGTGCTGTGGTCCTTTAAATGTTAAGATTTAGAGACAGCTTGTAGAGACTGAGGAGAGGGTTATCCTACTGTATCTTGCACTTGCATTTAATTCTGTTGTTAAGTGCTCCAAACATGTGACAGTCTTGTTAGTACATTAATATTAAAAACTATTAGCAACTTGCAATTTCCTATAGGTATCATGTACTTTCACCTTGTATATTCACAATATATATATTGTAATGTATATTCACCTTTTAGCAGCAAAATAAATTATAAATTTACAGCCTTATTAAATTGCGATTCTGACAATTGAATAGGGCTCGATTTAAGCACATAACATATTTTTTTTACAGAAGTTTTTATTTAGTGAAGACCTTGCTTTTGGATAGAAGTTCACTAACTAAAAACTTCTGTAAAAAAATATGCTATGTGCTTAAATAGAGCCCTATTCAATTGGCCAAATCACAATTTAATAAGGCTGTTAGTGTGGATATTATGCTAATTAGATTGACTATGCCCTGAAGCCCGATGGCGGCTGTAGCGACTTTAAGAGCCATGTGCTCTTAAAAGTGACTTGGAATTAGAAATGCAAAAGTTTTGTATCAATTGCAAGTGACTTGTGTCTTGAGGTTGGAAATCGATTATGGATTAGATTGATATAGCAGAACGTCTTCATGCAGATTTTGGGTGTTGGGTGCACCAGTATGTGTAATTATGTTAAAAATTATGATATAAACATCACTTTTAACATTGAAAGTGTAAACACTCGAGCATAACAACATCATATCCCAATTAATTGAAGATTAGTGACATGCAAACATATGATTATGGTACTCAAATGCATGAAGGGATGAGTGTAGAGGAAGATGAGATATATACAAATATATGATCATTACATAAATGTAATTTATGTTGATGTCCCAAAACCTTAATCAATGAAAACACACAGAAACAGTGCTAACAGTATTAAAAAACTTTATTATATACACTGAGCACACTAAGAAATATATACAACTGTGGACTAATATCATGGGTGTGGTGCGGGCAGATCCTGAAAGGGGAAGAGGATGTTTGAGAAAAAGGGGACACCTAAAGGGTTAAAAGTAATACTGCATAGCATCTATTACGTGTACTTGTGGTCACTATACCACAGTAACCAGATTCTGATGAATACAAATCTATTCATACATAAGTAATGCGCATAGCACTTTCATACCAGTAACTTGTGGATTATGTAATCCAATTACACACGTACATTTTGTTCTGAAAATCAGCAATAGAATCAAAAAAGATGTTAAAAATCTTTTAAAAAAGAGGAGGGAAAAATCTATCAATAACTGTATTTACAGTAAAGTGTTTTATGCTATTACTGTAACAATAAGCAGTCCTAGCCAAACTTAATATGTCATGAACAATCACCTGCCATGTTCATCAGTAAAGATGTGTAATTTTGCAAGGAATGTTTCATTTTGACCACAATCATTTGGCCAGAAGTACCATCATTATCTCCAAATTAAATAGTTGACCCACACTGATATCACATATCATTGGTATACATGTGTTATCTGAACAGCAATTATTACAATGATCACATGACTTGTAAACACCCATTTCGATTGATGTAAGACAAAGGCCATCATCCATAATGTCTGTAAATTAAATCAGACAAATGATTGTGCTATAATAATGTTAAGAGGATGACATGCAACAATAATGCATATATTACTACTGGGTATGATTAGCAGATGCTAATCGGAATAAGTCACCAGCAATGACAGTATTCATAGTAATTGAACATAACACATGTTTTTTTTCCAGATGGAAATCATTCTGCTGGGGGGAATGTCAGTGATCTAATGCCTGACAGGCACTGAGTTTCTAGTTTACTTACATTATAGTGATAGTACTTATAAGATAGTACTGCTTGAAGATGATGAACAGGCCTTAATGTATGTGTGATTTGCCTAATATGAAATAAAGAAAACAATTCAATCAGTAAAGGAGATCACATATATAGTTGTGAGCTTACGAGTTGTTGCTAATGCTAGTGGGCTCGCGCAGCGAGCCGCTTCCCTCGCTCCTTGCCAGCAACTGCGACACTCGCAAACTTCACGTCGTAACGCAAAAAACATACGAGACACGTTAGCACACATTACGACCTTGCAAAAATTGGCGCAACCCGGGAACATGAAAAAATTAAAAACACAATAAATACACACAACACATACATAAAAAGCTTACCTACAGCGAGAGGAAGCATCCAGGACCTCAAAAAAGCAAGTTACACCTTCATTTAACTCAAAATAAAGGAGTTTAGACACTAAACAATTCTCTAAATTCTCTAAGCTTCTCTTTGTGAGCACAGGGACGCCGAGTGGGTGTTGGAGGAGAGGTATGTCCTCCTGTTGTGGCTGCATATCAGCTGGAGTTAGAGGTATATGGTGAGATGAGGATGGTGTAGACTGAGGTTCAGATGGTGGTGTTGACTTGGGGACCACAGATTGCAAAGTTAGGAGAGTGTGATGGGACATTTCAATTTGACATTCCATAAGTGCGCATTTGGACTCCCTGCCCCAAATTATCTTGGCTTCCTACCTCTCCATCTTTAAATTGTGCCTTCTCATTTCACCATCTATCATCGTATTACTGTTATACAGTGCTGTGAGGTTTTCAGAATGGAATGCATGTTCATCATGTCATTATGTACAGCGTTTTGTTGGGTCAGCTCTCTCAGTATATTTTGTAATTATCTGTCTTCATGTTGCAGATGTCTGAATATGTCAGCCATAGTGCCTCGTTGTGGGTAAAGGTCTGTCCTGCAATGTACCTGGCATTTCAATGGGAGGAGGTGGCAGTTGAGCTGCTTGTTGCTGGCTCCAGTACATGGTAGGTGGTGCAGGTGGCAGTTGAGCTGCTTGTTGCAGGCTTTAGTACATGGTAGTAGGTAGAAGTGGTGGACGAGGCAGATAGTTGTAGCCAGGTCTGTATGTGGACCCTGATTCATAATGGCGGACATTGGCTGACTGCTCTCCAACTGAATCCCGCTATGAGCTGCTTTCTGACAAGGTCCCGAGCCATCTGATCCAAGTTATGTTTCCACTTTCACGCCTTGCCAAGGATCATTTGTGACATCAACATAATCAGGATTCAACTCAGGCGGAGGCAACTGCACCACCTGTGTCTCTGTGGTAGACCTGGTCATCATGGGTACTGAAAAGAGTGAGGAATATTGTATCAGTTAATATTATGATATTAACAATTGATTGTTGTGTGTTTCTGTATACCTGACATCAGGGTCACTTCATACATAATTGGCTTTAGTGATTGTATTATACCAGTGTTCCTCAACTCCAGTACTCAGGGGCCACCAACAATTCACATTTTAAGTATATCCCTGCATGTGCACAGGTGAGCTAATCAGAGGCTCAGCAGGTGGTTAAACAGAATCACTGCATTACTAAATTACTGCAGAGGGCACAACCATGCATGTACTCTCTATCACTGAAAGTATTTTGGGAATGCTAATCAGAATCAGGGTTAACGGCAGGTAGTAGGGACACTTTCAGCATATTCAGCACATTTATGACACATTTTTTTGGGGGGGGGGGGGGGGGGTGAATGGTACTGCTGTGAGGGCCCTGGAGTGAAAATGGCTTCTAAGGGGGCCCTGGGGGGAATATGGCTGCTGGGGGGCTTGGGGGGATGAATGGTGTGACAAGGGGCCCTGTTTTTTTTGAGGGGGGAGTGAATATAGTTTATATATATATATATATATATATATATATATATATATATATATATACCGTACTAGCGACTTGCCCGTCAAAAAATGACGGTCAATAAAAATTAAATGTTGTGAAATTTGTTTGCAACACAAAATGAGCTACATTTGTCCCTTTTTTTTTTTTTCTAAAAATAAAAACACATTAATGTTTTTAACTTTTTATTTTTTTAACTTTCAACTTATATTTCACAAACATTAAACTTTGTAACATGCAACTTGTATATGAAACATTCGTTCAACATTTTGTTAACAATACTAACACTTTTCAATACATATTTATCACTGAGTAACTGCAGACTATATTAACTTCGAGTAAGTAAATTGTTTTAACAATAACATGCTTTTTATCATTTGTAACGTATTTGTTAAACTCTTGTTAAACTAAATTAGCATTGAATCCAGAGGAAGGCAAACAATAAAAAAAACCCTATTGAAACTTGTCCAATTGTATTAAAGAGGGAAAAAAATTAATTCCTTCCTGACCCCATTAACTGGCGATCGGATTTCTCCCTGAATCAATACTTTGTCTTTAAAAAATACATTTCCAATTATTATTAAATACTTCAACGTTATACTACCAATACATATTTGACTATACCACATATATATTTAACAAACTTTTTTTTAAATTCAAAAAACACATATTTAACATCTGAAATTGTAACATCAAACAATAACATTTAACTCTTGTAAATCCTGAAAAATTCAGTTAATTGTTTTGTGGGGCCAATTATGTAAATATTAAACTTTTAACCCATTCAAATCTGTTTAAAGATATTTTACTGTAGTTTTTGTTGTTATTTTTTTTTTTTTTTTCAGTTTGTCCATTCTGCAAATATCACATAGATTTTCATAAGTGAAATAGTGGTCCCCTATTTAAAGAGTCCCAGAGTACTTTAATTTTGTACTGGAAGTCAAACCACTGTTCTCTATGTTTTTTTTGTCCATTCTTTAGATGTTTTACTTGAAATATTGTTTTTGTGCAATCATATTGAATACCATAAAATGTTGGCATTAAAATGAAACCATTGTCCTCTATCTTTCCAAAACCTCATAGTAGACAATGTTTTTGGTGTAAACACATCCATCATCCAATAAATGACCTTGAGTTTTGTTTTCTTCAACATGCACTTTAATTTCTTTTGGATTAGTGCACCTTGAAAAAGCCACATAGAGTTGTCCATGTGCAAAAACTGGTTCCTTTAAAAAAATCCCAACTGACTTAAAAGTTTGTCCTTGGGATTTATTGATGGTCATGGCAAATGCCATGATAACTGGAAATTGTCTCCGTTGAAGGACAAAGGGCAAACCACTCTCACTTGGAGCTAAATCAATTCTTGGTATAAAAACTCGTTCACCTTTATGGGTCCCAGTTATAATTTCTGCATGTATAAAATGATCTTTTAACTCATGCACAATTAATCTGGTCCCATTAAAAGTCCTTTTTTTGGATTCATATTTCGCAATAACATAACAATTGCGCCTTTTTTCAATTGTAAAATATGTGGGGGCATTCCAGATGGTGTTAACGAATTAATACATTCAATACTAAAATTCCATTCACTGTCTTTATCATCTGACAGAATAGAATCTGCACTGCAATAATTATTTTGTGGTGCATTGATGTATTTTAAAATTTCGTTATTTACATTCAAGGCATCGATATTTTTTGATGTTAATATCACTTTGTTTGCAATGTCTGAGTAATCCTCATTATTAAGAGTGTTTAGAAATATGGCTGATATGAGAGATTCATTGCAAACCATTTCTGATGGAATTTCAGTGGTATCATTTGGTAAATGATGTATTTCTGGATGTTTTCCATCTCTGATTTTAATGAGCCAGTCATTGAATTCATTTTGGCCTTCAGATCTCATATTTAATTCTAATTTGACATGTTTCAATGATCTCTGTTCTATTTCCGTGTGGCACAACAGGTAATGTTTGCCTAAAATCTCCTCCTAACAGCATCACTTTTCCACCAATTGGCAACTTATTATCCATTACTTATTTTAAAAATCTGTCAATACATTGCAGTGCATGACATGACATGATTGTTGCCTCATCTATCATAATTAGTTTAGTTAGTTTTAATTTGTTTGCTTGTAAGGAATTCAATCGAATATCTGACACTGATGTTTCCAAAATGGGAACTGGCAGCTTAAATCCAGTTCTCCCACCATCGAACAAAAGTGCAGCAATTCCAGTTGTTGCAAATGGCATAGCTATCTGACCCTGTGATCGAATGTAACTCATCAAACAATTGTACAGATAAGTTTTTCCTGATCCACCTGGTCCATCTAGATAGAAATACCGGTCTTTGACCATTTCATCATCTGTAGCATTTGTGATGGCATGAAATGCTTCTAACTGTAAAATATTTAAAGTTGCCAGTTTTTCTTGGGTTTTTTGTTTTTGAAGCTCAGTGTTATAATCATCAAAATTGATGTCATCTATAAGTCCTGGATCAGGTAAATTAAAACTTGCACAATTTAATCCATGAGCCAACAATATTTCTTGGATTTCCATCAATGTTTTTAACAGAGCTATTGGTTCTCTGTAACGTTTCAAGAAATCTTCTGACATGTTTAATTTAAATGTTTCCCACAAAGTGAAAGCATCAGGTACATTGCAAAATATACAAATGAATGCAAATTGTTTTCTCATTTGCTTAGGCATTTGCCATAGTGCTGCTTCTTCCAGACACCTCTCCCATTCTGTATCATCAGCTATGAAATTTTGATGTCTTGCAGCTAATAGGAATGTATCATAAACTATGTCATTCACTGTACGTAAATGCTCAAAACTCTGTGCACCGGGAACATGTAGCAAAAGTAATCTTAAGCTGAAACGTTCAATGTCCCTTGGACTGACGGTATAAATGCGTGGTATGATTTTATGTGCATCTCTTCTTCGTTGTCGCCATAGACCATTTACAAATACATAGTGATATGGTATCTCTATGTATAAAAATTGTCTGGCCTGCGTATCTTGACAGTTTAATTTAAACCATGCAGTAAGTGTGGTATCTCTGTCTTCACTTTGATATAATGCAGTTCTTTCATTTCCTTGAGTAAAGCAAACCAACTGACTTTGAGGCAAATGTACAGCTAATCGATAGATAGCATGTGACCGATCATGCATCTCAAATTTCAAAAGGCGCCACATTGCTTCAGGAGCACTCACATACCGAGCATCTAAATAATTTGATAGTTCATCATGTAAAATTGGATTTTTGTTTTCATTTGCAGCACCTTGTACAACAACAGTAGCTGCGTCATATCCTTTGTATATATATTTATACACATACTTAATTGATTTAATCGAAGAGCAAGCTTCCACATTGATGTGTGCATTGTACTTGATGAGCAAATGTGGATTGTATGGAACGACAAATCTATTATCAACCTTTTGGCCACAGATAATAGCTGTTTGTCCTTGTGTTCTTTTATACAAAGGATATCCATCACAATTTGCATAAGTTTGCATTTGAAATTGTTTTGGAAATTCTTTAGTACATTTTTTATTTTCCATACATGGTGAATTAGGATTCATCTCTCCACATGGGCCATGAATCATTCTATGTGTAACAATCTCCCAAAGTTTTGTATATTTTTCTTGGTCTGGCAATTGTGCAGAAATTACTGAATCCACTCTCTCTGCAGTGTTCAACTTATCTTTTTCCTGCAGTATTAAAAGTATGTGAGCATGTGGCAATCCCCTTTTTTAAAATTCAATGGTGTAAACAAAAGCCACACATTGTCCAAATAAGTGTGCTTTAGTGATATCATGTATTAATGAATTGAGTTTGATTTTGAATACTCTTGCCACTAAATCTGGTCGGTCAGAAGTAGTTTGTCCCAGATTCAAATTTTCCTTGATCTCTATCCATTGTGGATTACATGTGAATGTAATAAATAAATCTGGTTTTCCAAATTTTGTAACAATAGCCATGGCATCATTATACCTTTCTCGCATATTGCGAGGAGATCCTTGGAAAGAGGATGGCAAAATAATTGCTCTTCCAGCTGGAATGTCTCTGTTGGAAGCTAAATCTGCCACATAATCCATTAATCCACAATACTGTTCTACTCGTAATTTATTTTGTTGATATTTAATGAAATTTAGATTATTGGCTTCAACTTGTAAATATGAATCAATAATCCATTGTTGAGTGAGTTTGCCTCCATGTAAAATTGGATTAAAACAATCACGGATAGCAGTTTGTGCCACTTTATATTCCAGCATGGAAATATTAGATCTAATACGAAGTTTAGTATTGGGATAACTTTCCAATTGTAATTTTGGTTCCCATCCTAGTTCCCCATTTGGAAAGAAAATGGGATATGTCATTGGATCTAAATTACAGCTTAATATATTGATGTTGATAAATGGTTGTTCTTCATTGCGTGGATATATTCTAATATCCCGCTGAAAAGGTGGTTCACCATCTTCATTTTTAAACACCATGGCAACTTCATTTACAGTAGGTAAATTATATCTTCTTTGATCAGTGTTGCGATCTCTTTTTAACACCATATTTACTTTTGGTGTAGGCAATTGATGTATTTCAGCATGTTCCTGTTGATCTTTTTCAAGCTGTGCTAATTGTTTGTATGCTTGACTATATGGGTTTTTTTGCATAATTTTATCCAGCTGTTCAAAGACTATGCGCAAACACTGTCTATTTTCTGGAAGTGTCATTCTTTGTTCCACAGCTTCCATCGTATCTAAGACATATAACTGTGCAAATTTCCTTTGCTCTCCTTCTTGTGGGTGTAAATGTGAAGTTCGGTGGTATATTTGACCTTGAACTCTGAAACAGTAAGGACCATGTCCTGGTACATTTTCTGCTAATGTTGCACCCATTGAAGCAAATGAAATTGCACTGTTATAAGACCTAGGGCCTCATTCTATTATCGGCCGTAAATTGTCCGCAAAGCTGCGATTCCTTGCGGGGCTCCCGTTACCTTGCAATTCAATTTCACGGCGCCGCAAGGATATCCCCTTACAGCCGGCCGTATATCTTGCAACCGGCCGTAAGCTCAGAAATCTTAAAAAAAATAAATTCAAGACGGCACTGTAAAGCTCTGTAATTGCTAGGGATCATAATGGGTGACATGAGGATTAATAGCAACCCCCTCTCAAGCTTGCACATCAGCCCAAATCCGAGATTACAATAACTGTTTATTTTCCGGCCTCAGCGTGGGCGGGTCTGAGGTGCTCCAAGCCCTCTGGACTTTTTCCACAGATATTTGACATAAATTAAAATAAAATTTATTTACGGATTTTACTGTAGGGGAATGTTGTGCTATTAATGCTAACACCTACAATCACTTTATAGTCTCCTTTATAGTTCGTTTTGTATTTCCCATCCTCCCTAGGCACTTAGGTGCTATCGGTAAATTATAATGAGGATCAATGCTCTTGAAATGTTTTTTGGTTTTTGCCATCGGTTTAACTGTTATGTCTTTTGTGCATTTTCTTACTGTTTTGTTAGCTTGCTGGCAGTCTCAATCTCTTTCTTCATGAACGCAAGACTGCCCAGAGGTAATTCCATCAGGTTGGAAGGCAGCCCTCATTCAGTCAATACTCTCTCAGGCGGTAGGTCTGCGGGGCTATGGAACTATCCACTCTCCCAGTCATTCACACCAGCCCACAAATCTATCAGGATTTCTCCATTGGAGTGGGGTAAGTCAGGACAACACTTCACCACACCACAAACATGGCGGTAAACCAGAACAATCTAGACATAGTATTCCTGACACACAATGTCAAGGGTTTTAACTCCCCTTTTAAACGCCGCAAAGCCTTTCTTTCCTATAAGGATAGCAACCCCTCTGTCATATTCATGCAGGAGACTCACTTTGTACACAATAACCACCCAAATTTTCTACATAAGAATTATCCTACAGTCTTCCTAGCCAACCAAAGAACCAAAAAAGGAGGTGCGGCCATTCTCTTACACAGGAACTTCCCCTTTATATTAGAAAACAAACAGATAGACCCGGCAGGCAGCTTCGTAATAATAACGGGACTAATCCAGGGTATTAAGACAACCCTGGTCTCTATCTATGCCCCTACAACAAACCCTCATCAGACTGTCATAAAGGTGCTAAAAACTCTAGATAAACCAGGATTGGGAAAAATAATAATTGGGGGGGACCTGAACTTGGTGATGGACCCAATTCAAGATAGGTCTAGGGAAGGGGGACAAGAGAGGTTTTCTAGAAAACTGCAGACAATTAAGCGCCTTCTTCTTAAGCTAAACTTGACAGACGTATGGAGGGAAACGAACCCCACGGCTAAGGAATACTCCTTTTTCTCCCAGGTACATAATACCTATTCCAGGATAGACTATATTCTTGCAGATTCCTCCCTCTTAGACCAAGTAAAGAAATCCGAAATTGTCCCATGCACATGGTCAGACCACGCCGCGGTAAAACTAACTTTGGAATGGGATTCAGGGGGGAAGCCAACAGTCTCATGGAGGCTGAATGAGAGACTTCTAGCTAACCCAGAGGTAAAAAAACAAATTTCACAGGATCTGGATTTGTTCTTTCAGGCTAATCTCTCCCCAGAGATAAGGTCAAGCATTATATGGGCTACACACAAGGCCTACATTAGGGGAACCCTTATCAAAATAGCTTCCCAATACAAAAAACGAAAAAAAGCCAGAGAAATTGAACTACAAACAGAACTGACAAAACTTGAAAAATTAAACCAATCCAAGCCGGATATCAAAAATAGACAGCTAATAGACAAGGTTAGAACAGACCTAGACGCTCTCCTCTCGGACCAAACTGAGAAAGCCCTAAGGTGGACTCAGCAAAAATTTTTCGATAAAGCTAACAAGCCAGGCCCACTCCTAGCCAAAAAGCTACAATCAAGAAACACACAGAATAAAATCCAGCAAATAAAAACGCGGGATGGTGAGCTAACAGCCAATCCAAGTAAAATTAAGTCTACTTTCACCAAATACTTTAACTCCCTTTATGAAGGCTCCACAGCTCTTAACGGTAATGAAATAAAATCATTTCTAAATTCAAAGGATCTCCCCATCACCACGGGGGAAGAGCTGGGGGCCCTTAATGCCCCAATAACGCTAGACGAGGTCCGCAAAACGGTTCACAAACTCAAAGCTGCAAAATCTCCGGGGCCAGACGGGTTTTCCAATAACTACTACAAAACATTTATAGATACCCTTGGCCCACATCTAGTCACACTCTTTAACAACATTCTAGCCGGAGAAAAAATACCTGCTGAACTTAACGCTGCTGAAATTATACTATTTCCCAAGGAAGGTAGGGACCCCCTGGAAATAAAAAACTACAGGCCAATCTCACTTCTAAACTGTGATATGAAAATCCTCTCCAAAATTATGGCAGACAGACTGGCTTCATTCTTGCCAAGATTGGTTCACAATGACCAGGTAGGTTTCGTGGCCCACAGACAGGCAGGAGATAATATTAGGAAAGTCCTTAACCTCATACACAAAGCCAAAACCACTAAAACACCAACGTGCCTTATGGCCTTCGATATAGAGAAGGCCTTTGATTCTTTGGAATGGCCTTATCTATTCGCGACCCTTAGTAAATTCGGTATCAGTGGCCAGTTCATCAACTTGCTGAATTCTTTCTATAGCTCCCCTTCGGCCAAATTGAAGCTCCCGGGGCCTGCAACCCCAAATATAAATATAGGGCGGGGTACTAGGCAGGGATGTCCGCTATCCCCTTTGCTCTTCGCATTGGCAATGGAACCACTGGCCGGAGAGATCAGGGCAAACTCAGGGATTTCCGGGATAGAGGTTGGACATCATCACTTCAAAATCTGCCTGTTTGCAGATGATCTTCTCTGTGTGGTGTCCAATCCGAGTAAATCAGTTCCGGTACTCATTAAAACATTAGAAAGGTTTGGCCAAATCTCGGGACTAAAACTAAACTTAGAAAAAACTGAAACCCTAGCCATCGACGTTCCGGCAGCAGTAAAAAATAGTCTACATGACAGGTATAAATTCAACTGGGACATTAAATATATAAATTATTTGGGGATAAGGTTAACGGCAAACCTGAGCGATCTATATAATGAGAATTATTCTAAGCTACTAAAAACCTTGTTGGCCGATTTGGGTCGATGGACGAAATTTCGCCTGTCTTGGGTAGGGAGAATTAACACAATTAAAATGAACATTTTGCCCAGACTTCTTTACCTTTTTAGAACCCTCCCAATTCAGGTTAAACATAAAGAGCTATCTAAATTCCAAAGGCATATATTTAGGTTCATCTGGAACCAAGGCCCATCACGAATTGCAAAAAAAATCATGTATCTTCACAAATTAGATGGAGGTCTATCCTGCCCTAACATTAAATTATATTACAAGGCCGCTCAACTATCCTTTCTACCAATAGCCCACTCAACGACCCATCAGCCGGCGTGGATTTACATAGAAAACCAATCAATGAAACCGATGACTTGGGACTCTATTATGTGGTTGTCAGAGACTCCCCCCAAAATTAAAGACATTTCCAACCCCATAATAAAACATACGCTGACATGCTGGAAATGGGCCCGAGATCACACAAATTTATTCCCAAAACCATCCTACATGATCTCACTCCTTAATCATCCCCAGATGCCAGTTCATCTAAATCTATCCTCCCAACACTGGTGGAAGAATAAAAAACTGGATAGGCTGGGAGAGTGGATAGAGAAGGGGCAAATTGTCTCTTTCGAAAAAATAAGGGATAAGCATGATATGCCCCTGTCAGAACAATACAATTTTTGCAGATTAAAACATCTTGCAATCTCCTTATTGGACAATCACACAGTCCCAGAAATAAACTGGCTGTCTAAAATCTGTCAAGCGGCTCCATTAACGAAGGGCACCCTAGGGATGCTATACAAAACATTCAATGCTAGGCCAGCCGGACTAAAGCCCAAACACATGGTTGATTGGGAAACTGACATGGAAACGAGCTGGGACCTCAGTAAATGGAGGGCAGCCTGGTCTAACATCTATAGGGGCTCCCTTAACTATAGCATCCTAGAAACCGCCATTAAGGTGCTCCACAGGGTATACATAACCCCGGAAAAGCTCGCAAAATGGAAAAAGTCAGAAAGCCAACTATGCTTTAGGGGGTGTCAGGCAACGGGGACATTCGCCCATACATGGTGGTTCTGCCCTAAGGTAATAAAGATTTGGGACTTAGTCTCAAAACTAGCATCTGACTTATTCCTTACCCCGATAGACAGGTCTATGGATAGCATGCTGCTGGGGATCCCCAATAGTACTCTGACTCCCCCCCAAAACAGACTGCTGCAATACATAGCATTGGCAGCTAAGAGTCATATTGCTAAAACCTGGAAATCCAATAACCTAAACTTCCAGATGATTAAACAAAAGATCAATTATATTGCCATCAATGAAAGAATCACCCATCTATTGGATGACTCTATGGATAAGTACAGGAAAATTTGGGACCCATGGACAGTATACATAGGCCTAGCATTAGAGTGCTAGAACTAGCGGTGGATTGTAAGCTGGGTCCATTTCCTCAGTTAGTAGGCCCGGGAGTCCGGGGAAGGGGTTATTAATGGGACTGGGGGGTAATCCTATTCAACAAAAAAAAAAAAAAAAAAATCCTATATTTTGGGAGTCCATAAGCGGGGAAGGGACCGGCCAGCAAGCTGTTCAAGTGTTAGATTTCTTTTTATGTTTCTAAAAGGTTAATGTTATAGATAAAATTAAAAAAGTGATAGTCACCATGCATACACTAGCACTACTCGGCGTGACCTATAACAGGCTATCCTGCATCTGGATTTATCTTACAGTGAGGGGCCAAAACTCTCTGTACTCTGATGAATATAAATGTTTGTTTACTGGGTGCTATGGACATTTGAGAAATTGACATGCCTGCGTGCCGAGATCAAAGTTATGAACTAATTACTATATGTGGTGACAATAAAACTCATTGTTATAAAAAAAAAAAAAAAACCTAAAATCATATTTTTTAATATCTTGCTGTAGTAATATAATTCAAATTCTGTACCTGTCAAAATGATCCTTATGATGTTCAATGTGTGCGAACGTCACTATCTCTGTTCATTCAGCTACAGTTCACTGCAATTATACAAAATATTAAAATTAATGTATAATATGTTGCTTCATCTGTATCAATCAATGAGGCTTAACATACATATTTTTGCATAGATTAAAAACATGAAATAAATATATCAATCAATCAGCATGAACACACATATGTAAGCATAGATTAAAAACATACACTCAATATTACTGTTAGTCTTTAAATAAGACTCAATTAATCTGTATTAATCTTAAATTATTGTCTGACTAAATATAACGTCAAGACATAAGCATGAGTCTTTTCCCTTTTTTTTTGTTTGAGGGGTATTTTAAAATGAGTATGTTACAACTGAATTCTTAAAATAATGTACATTACTAATGAAATAAGAATCAATTAATGTTCATTAATATTAAAGTAATGTGTGACTAAATCTAACATCAACATGTAAGCATGAGTATATAGCCTTTTTTTTTTTGGTTTATTTTTATATAAGAACTGAATTATTAAAATAATGTACATTAATAATTAATTAACCAACATGTTCCTTTTTTTATGCACATTCTTAAACGTTAACCTTTTTTGATATTAATGATTAGTAATGATTAATTAATTAATTAAATAAAGTACATTATGAATGTTATTTACAATTATTTCACACAGGTAATCACGATATAAAACAAAATACTTATTAAATTAATGTACATTAATAATTAATTAATCAATGTGTTGCTTTTTTATTCACATTCTTAAACGTTAACTAATTTTGATATTAATGATTAATTAATTAATTAATTAATGTACATTATGAATGTTATTAACAATTGTTTCACACAGGTAATCACGATATATAACCAATTAATTCTTAAATTAATGTACAATAATAAATAATGAATCAATGTGTTGCTTTTTTATTCACATTCTTAAACGTTAACTAATTTTGATATTAATGATTAATTAATAAATTAATGTACATTATGAATGTTATTAACAATTGTTTCACACAGGTAAGCACAATATTATTTTTCTATTAAATAAATGTATTTTTTTAGATTTATTAAGTACCAATTTATTAATTAATAATTATAAATGATATTTACCTTTTTTAATGTAATAATGCTGAAGCAGTATCCTGAAGAGCTATCAATCTCTTGAGATTTCCCGGCATCAGAAAACGTCCAGTCAGACTGTCATCACCTGAGGAGAAAGTGTCAGTTATGTGTCAAGTGTGCCCTATATATAGGCTTTGTGCGCGAGACAAATGCATTGTTTTAGGTGGGAAATCCGCTGTTGCGCGAGACAAATGCGTTGTTTTAGGCGGGAAATCCGATGTGGCGCGTGACAAAGGCGGGAAATCTGTGTTAATGCGTAAATCTGTAATTGCGTTTCGTAAAATGTACTCGCTACTGTCTTTTTACTCATTGTGCGGTTAATGCGCATCCTTTGTCTTGTTGTTTTTCGAGCACATACGTCTGTGGCTGTGTTTTACGCAGTTCGTTGTAGTATAGCCTCGTTTTCATTTTTTTCGGCGGCCATTTTTTTCTCGCTTAGCCGATTTTCAATCTTTGTAACTCGTCTAAATCGATGTAAATTGGAGTTCCGAGTCACTCCCAGAGGTCCTGCCTGGTTCCCCATGCTGTAAGTGACTTTTTATTTTTTAGTGTGTATTTAGTGTTTTTTTAATTGTTTTGGTTCTGCCGCTTATCTCGTATTTTTTTTCATCTTGCATTTTTTTTCTAGGTGCTACGGTTTAACGCCACGCCTCGCTATGCGAGGCTCGCCTGCAATGAGCGCCTGCGGCGCTCATTGCCAGAGTGCTACGGTTTAACGGCTAAGTCGTACGATCGGCAAAGTGGTACTGTTTAACGGCTCGCCTTGCTGCGCGAGGCTCGCCGGGCTAAGTCGTACGCACTACGCAACGCAGCGTGACGACGAATCGTAGTTAGACAATTATAATATGTGATATACTCGAGTATAAGCCGAGTTTTTCAGCCCTTTTTTTAAGGCTGAAAAGGGCCCACTTGGCTTATATTCGAGTCACTATCCCCCCCCCCCCGTGTTTCTCTAACCCCCCCTGTATCTCTAACCCCCCCGTGTCTCTCTAACCACCCCTGTGTCTCTCTAACCCCCCGTGTCTCTCTAACCCCCCCATGTCTCTCTAACCCCCCTGTGTCTCTCTAACCCCCCGTGTCTCTCTAACCCCCCGTGTATCTTTCCCTCCTCATCATCATCAACCCCCCCTCCTCATCCTAAACCCCCCTCCTCACTTTACCCCACTAAATACCTCCCCCTCTCCCTTTCCCCTCACTTACCTCCATCTGCTCCTCCGCTCCTTCCTGCATATGCTAATGACGTGACGTCACATGCACGCCATGTCATTAGCATTGGCCGGGTCAAGATGCAGGAAGGAGCGTGGAGGAGCGGAGGAACAGCTGCAGATGGAGGTAAGTGAGGGGTTAGTTAGAGGGGTAAAGTGAAGAGGGGGTTTAGGATGAGGAGGGGTAAAGTGAGGAGGGGGTTTTAGGATGAGGATGAGGATGGAGGGGTTTAGGATGAGGATGGGGGTGTTGAGGTTGAGGATGGGGGGTTGTGGGGGTTGAGGATGGGGGGTTGAGGTTGAGGAGGGTGGGTTGAGGTTGAGGATGGGGGGGTTGAGGATGGGGGGTTTAGGATGAGGAGGGGGGTTGAGAAGGGTGGATTGAGCATGAAGATGTGGGGGGTTGAAGAGACACAGGGAAGAGAGAGGGGGGACACAAGAAAAGGGCACAAAAGAGGGGGACACAGAGGGCACAAGAGGGACACAGGGAGCAGCACATTTCCCACCCCCGTATTTCACTCATTTTTTCCAGTATTTTGTGGTAAAATAGGTGCCTCGGCTTATACTCGGGTCGGCTTATACTCGAGTATATACGGTATATATATATATATATTTATGTGTGTGCATATATATATGGAACTGTAGGGTGGCCCGGGTTAAAAAAAAATGTTTGCCCCTCCTCCCTGGGGGAGAGAATTTTTTTTCACCTGGGCACTCCATTCACTAGCTCTGCCACTGGCCGCTTCCCCTCCCAACTGTGCCTGGGGATCCTGTCTGCCCTCATCTCTCCCTGGGGCCTGTTTCTCCCCACCACTACCTCCCTCACTGGGATCAGGCCCCTGACCCTGCTCTTTGTGTGTCTGCATTTAGGGGCACATCCCTTCCAATGTTCCCTCTAATTTTTTGTAGTGTGTGTGCTAAAAATGTCTGATTTCAACATTTTGCAAGGAGAGTAAACTTATGTGCTCATTGGAGAGTCAGGTGATAATCAATGTTATTGTGTCTTAAGCTCACTAGCATACGTTGCTTGAAATTTAGCATTTGTTTATAATCTAACGGAGTATGGGTCAAATGATTTAGCAAGTTTTACATGTAGACATTGATTTATTACGAACAGAAGTGTTTCAATTCGCTTCCACATGTAACGGGTACATTCCAAGAATGACTATATATTATTATGTCTCTTATTAATAATGAAATAAACATTACGAATTTAAATCCTACTAGGCTTGATGGATGTAGCACACTCAACGAGATGGTACAGGACTGTAGACTGGCTCTGTTGAAGAACTGAACATCCTGGAGTGCAGTAAACCTGAAGGAGAACTCATATTTTATGCAGTTAGACTTCCTCAAAGCATACTGCCCAACAGTTTAACAGTTTAAATATTCTATCGAAAAAACATATGTTATGTACAAATACATTAGTCATACAAAAATAGTACAAGCAATTACCCACAAAAAGTTTAACTCTTACATATCTCATAGACAACAGTCTAAATAAAACCTGGCAATATCATTATAACATAAATATTGTAATATGGCCTAAGTTTACTAACGTTCACAATTTCACTCTTCGATCATTGCCATTTACCCATTCAGAATAGACTCGGTCAGGTCAATTAAGCCAACCACAAGATGATAAATCATAATGCTCATCAGCATGTCTAGATGGCCTTCTTCTAACTGATTCCTTATTTTGGTCTTCAACAAATTCATTAAACTAAATCCCTGCTCGCAGTCCCCACTGGAAGCCAAAAAAGTTCCTCCGATATTCATCACCGTAGCAAGATCTTGAAACTATTCACTATTATGTGCAAAACTGACCATATCTTCAGTATCAATTTGCTTTTGATTCTTTCTGCAACTGTAAACTTGTAATCATTATATTGATCGATGATATTGGTATTTTCACCAAGTAAGTGTGTACTTTGAACAAAGTCTCTTAACCTATTCAATTCCAAACTCAAATTTGCACTGAGCAATTGCAGAGCAATCAAAAGCTGACCACTCATCAACTTCATTTTCTGGAAATCTTTCTGCCAGATAGTCACACAACATTAGAATTCTCTTGCAATTTTGTGTCTAAAAGAGACCTTACTTGATTACTCCATGAAACTACATCACCAAGGTATTGTCCTCTCATTTTATTAAGTTTACCATGTGCAAGATGGAATGCATCCAGAGAAGAAAGGCCACTTTTCTGAAAATGCTTGCACAATGAAGCCAATTCAAAGAAAACATTGTTCAAAATATTCAAGGTGATTCAATATGTAAGGTTGTTCAGCTTCTTGTAGCAGTATTTAGATATTGGATCATCATCTTTGGACTCCTCAAAGTATTTGAGAAGAGGATCATAGTTTCGAATGATTGCTTGCAGAGCAAAATGCCTGGACAGCCACCAAACTTCGTTAAGAGACCTGAAAGCTATTGCTTCACATTCTGAAGCAGCTGCAATTTCTTGAAATTAAATTTTTTTGGTAGAAGACCGGGAGAATACAGTGTAGACAGTCCTCGTTAAAGTTTTAACTTCTCTTATTAATTTGACCTCTTTCCAAGCAGAAGAAACACACAAATCTTCATGGTGGGCAACATAGTGCTCCTGATCGAAGTGAGGAATATTTTTTTCCAACTGTGCTGCTACACCATTTACTCTTCGTACCATTACAGAGGCACCGTCGGATGTGAACATAACCATTTTCAATAGTTCCAGATTGTGTTTATTATAGAACTCTTTGATCTCTGAAAGTATTGCCGCAGCATCACATGTTTGTAATTGTATTATTCCACCAAAAGAGGTCTTGTAATTTGATGAATTAACAGGTCGAAATTAAAAATAGAGTATCCAATGTTTGTAGATGAGTATGTCTGTGCTTTCATCAACAATTAAAGTATGAAATGTTGCAGAAGCTATTTCTTTCATCATATCATGCTGTATTACGCTATTAATAATTTCAAGGAATTTGAATGCATAATTTTTACTCCGCCAGCTTTCAGAAATACGTACATACTTTGCCATGTGCTCATTAATTTCTTGAACGGAAAGCATTGATGTATTCATTTTTACAGATAATATGACACTATCAATCAGCACTTTTATTTCATCAGGTTTTGACGCTTATGTTCAAGAACAGTTTGCCTCTTGTCCATTTCAGTTGGGTTTTCAAGGAGCATGCTAATTAACCCTCCACGAAAATGTGGATTTTTGTTTCTAAGCTTTTGAATGCTTGAAAGATGCATCTTACTTGAAAGATGGTGTTTTAAGAAGTCTAGCTTCCATGCAGTCTCCCACACTTTTCCAGTAGAAAAATCTCTTGCCGTTTTTGCAAATCAAGCAAATTACTCCACTGTGCTCATCAAATGAGAATATATTGCAAAGTTTCAATTGCAATGTGCTATGCAATTGTATAGACTGGGTTTCAACAACCTCATGCAGCCACTCACTTTTAAATGAAGTCGCAGCTCGTTTTTGCTTCTGCAACATTTTGTTGCTGCGTAGGTGTTTGAGCTCCATGTCTTCCTGTGTGTGCTCGTCTCGCGTACTGGGCTCCAAGATTTCTGATGTTGGGCCTAGAAATAAAAAAATAAAAAAAATAAAGACTATATTATATGCAGTTATGCTTTTTTGAGACCCGAGCCATTACAGTATTGAATTAGGGAGGGGACATAGAACACAATTCTTTTTTTCAGGCATTTAAGAGAGAAGCTTTAAACATTACCAAAATTGTGTTTTGGATGAAAAATATTAAGTAAAATATGTTTAAAATGAGCACAAAGTACACACACACAACATCTACCGTATATACTCGAGTATAAGCCGACCCGAGTATAAGCCGAGGCACCTATTTTACCACAAAATACTGGGTAAAACTAGTGACTCAAGTATAAGCCGAGGGTGGGAAATGTGCTGCCCCCTGTGTCCCTCTTATGCCCTCTGTGTCCCCCTCTTGTGTCCCCCTCTCTCTCCCGTGTCTCTTCTCCCCTCTCCCTTCCCTGTGTCTCTTCCCCCCTCTCCCTTCCCTGTGTCTCTTCCCCCCTTCTCCCTTCCCTGTGTCTCTTCCCCCCCTCCTCATTCTCAACCTCCCTCCTCAACCCCACTGCTCATCCTCAACCTCCCTCCTCAACCCCCTCATCCTCAACCCCCTCCTCAACCCCCCTCCTCAACCTCCCTCCTCAACCCCCCATCCTCATCCTCAACCCCCTCCTCAACCTCAACCCCCCTCCTCATCCTCAACCCCCTCCTCAACCTCCCTCCTCAACCTCAACCCCCCTCCTCATCCTCAACCTCCTCCTCAACCTCCCTCCTCATCCTCAACCTCCCTCCTCATCCTCAGCCCCCCTCCTCATCCTCAGCCCCTCTCCTCATCCTCAACCCCCTCCTAAACCTCCCTCCTCAACTTCAACCTCCCATCCTCAACTCCCCTCTTCATCCTCCCTCCTCATCCTCAACCTCCCTCCTCATCCTCAACCTCCCTCCTCAACCTCCCTCCTCAACTTCCCTCCTCAACCTCCCTCCTCAACCCCCCTCCTCAACCTCATCCCCCCCATCCTCAACCCCCTCCTTAACCTCCCTCCTCAACCTCAACCCCCCCATCCTCAACCCCCTCCTCAACCTCCCTCCTCATCCTCAACCCCCGCACTCCTTCTAAACCCCCCTCCTCATTCTGACCCGCCCTCATTCTACCCCTCTAAATCCCCCTCCTCTCCCTTTTCCCACACTTACCTGCATCTGAAGCTCCTGCTCCGGCCTCCGCTCCTTCCGGCGCACATGTGATGTGGCGCGCATGTGACGTCACGGCATTAGCATATACCGGGTGCCCCCCCTTTTTATTCTCAACCTCCCTCCTCAACCCCACTGCTCATCCTAAACCTCCCTCCTCAACCCCCTCATCCTCAACCCCCTCCTCCTCAACCCCCTCCTCAACCCCCCTCCTCAACCTCCCTCCTCAACCCCCCATCCTCATCCTCAACCCCCTCCTCAACCTCAACCCCCCTCCTCATCCTCAACCCCCTCCTCAACCTCCCTCCTCAACCTCAACCCCCCTCCTCAACCTCAACCTCCTCCTCAACCTCCCTCCTCATCCTCGAACTCCCTCCTCATCCTCAGCCCCCCTCCTCATCCTCAGCCCCCCTCCTCATCCTCAACCCCCTCCTCAACCTCCCTCCTCAACTTCAACCTCCCATCCTCAACCCCCCTCCTCATCCTCCCTCCTCATCCTCAACCTCCCTCCTCAACCTCCCTTCTCAACCTCCCTCCTCAACTTCCCTCCTCAACCTCCCTCCTCAACCCCCCTCCTCAACCTCATCCCCCCCAATCCTAGACCCCCTCCCTAACCTCCCTCCTCAACCTCAACCCCCCCATCCTCAACCCCCTCCTCAACCTCCCTCCTCATCCTCAACCCCCCCACTCCTTCTAAACCCCCCTCCTCATTCTAACCCCCCCTCATTCTACCCCTCTAAATCCCCCTCCTCTCCCTTTCCCCTCACTTACCTGCATCTGAAGCTCCTGCTCCGGTCTCCGCTCCTTCCGGCGCGCATGTGACGTGGCGCGCATGTGACATCACGGCATTAGCATATACCGGGTGCCGGCACCCGGTATATGCTAATGCCGTGACGTCACATGCACTCCATGTCATTAGCATATACCGGGTGCCGGCACCCGGTATATACTAATGACGTGACGTCACATGTGCGCCACGTCACATGCGCCGGAAGGAGCGGAGGCCGGAACAGGAGCTTCAAATGCAGGTAAGTGAGGGGAAAGGGAGAGGGGGGGTATTTAGAGGGGTAGAATGAGGGGGGGTTAGAATGACGGGGGTTTAGAATGAGGGGGGTTTAGAATGAGGAGGGTGTTGAGGATGAGGAGGGGGGAGGGAAAGAGACACAGGGGGGTAGAGAGACACGGGGGGGTAGAGAGACACGGGGGGGTAGAGAGACACGGGGGGGTTAGAGAGACACGGGGGGGTAGAGAGACACGGGGGAGAGTGACTCGAGTATAAGCCGAGGGGGCCCTTTTTAGCCTTAAAAAAAGGGCTGAAAAACTTGGCTTATACTCGAGTATATACGGTATATGTAACGGGCAATGTGTTGATGTTACACTGGCAATGTGTATAATGCGGGCATTGTGTATAGTGACCGGGCTTGTGTGTTGAATAATGACAACAAGGTTTTTGAATTATCAATCCAAATCAACCATAGTTAATCATAAGGATCATTTATTAGAGCATCATTTATTAAAGCAAGGCAAAGAAATGTGGCGCTTTGAATGACAGAGGTGACGGGTAGCTCTGCACGCGCATTTCTTGGAAACACATTCACTCAATGCATGGTTTTAATATGCCATATAACTTTTAATGAATAAAACAGTTAACATAAACAAATATTTTAGTTACCAAAACAACTCAATATATATAAGGCGCACCGTCAGAAGAAAACTTGAGCTATGAGAGGCAAGCCCGAGGAGCTGGGGGCGACGAGTGCCTGGGCTGAACACAGCGATGGCCCATACTGTTTTCAGTATAATGTAGGTTCTGGCCACTGGGGGTGGTTCATGCCAAATTTTTAGACCATAATGTAATACATTTTTCCCTAATTTACAGTCTAGACAATTTTGTCTTGTGCTCCTGGCACCTGCTACTAGAAAATATTTTGAGTGTAGGGTTCTTGAATCAGCTCTGTAATTCCAAGTGCCACAGTTCTTTGCTGCGGACCAAGGGATTTCTACATCTTGTCTCAATATAAAACAACGCAATCAACACATTGCCCGGTCATTCTACAGAATGACAACGTTAAAAGATTCAAAGATTCTACACATTGACAGGGTAATGTTCACAATGCCCGTAATTAAACCCGTTGCCCGTAACATGTACATCTGTTCTGTGCATGTCATTGGCAAATAAGTATGAGTGACTACTCACTGGGTGGGGGGTGATGGGTGCAACCCCTTCCCCTCCACTTCAGCCCGGTTACACATTTAAATCAGTTTTTTTATTACATAGTTACATAGTTACATAGTAATTAAGGTTGAAAAAAGACTTTCAGTCCATCAAGTTCAACCTATTAAGATCTCCTCTGATCTGCAATATGCGGATTAGTTATTAATTACATTATTGATTAAATAATTATTAATAGTATAGTATTGGAGGATGAATAAAGAGTTAGTCCATCAAGTTCAACCTTTTTAGATCTCTATTGATCTTTTTAATTTGGACTATTTATTATTATTGTTAATTGATCCAGAGGAAGGCAAACATAAAAAAAAAAACCATTGAAACTTTGCCAATTGTCTCATAAGGGGGAAAAAAAGCAAAATTCCTTCCTGACCCCAGAAACTGGCGATCAAATTTCTCCCTGGATCAATATTCCTTGCTTGTTATCTAGGATAGCCTTGAATGCCCTCTTTATTCAGAAATATATCTAACCCCTTTTTGAAGTTGTCTATCGAATTCGCTGTCACCACCTCCTTTGGTAGAGAATTCCACAGTTTAACCACCCTAACTGTGAAGAACCCTTTTCTTTGTTTAAGGTGAAATCTTTTTTCCTCTAACCTCAACGGTTGACTTGACAAAGCCTTATATTGACCCTGGATGTATTTATATAACGTAATCATATCTCCTCTTAGACGCCTTTTTTCTAGCGAAAATAAGTTTAATTTTGCTAGTCTTTCTTCATAACTTAGCCCCTCCATTCCCCTTATTAGTTTTGTAGCCCTTCTCTGTACTTTTTCCAGCTCTAAAATGTCTTTTTTATGAGGTGGTGCCCAAAATTGTACTCCATATTCCAAATGAGGGCGTACTAGAGATTTGTATAGTGGCAGAATTATATCTTCTTCCCTGGCTTCTATACCCTTCCTAATACATGCTAATATTTTATTTGCCTTTGCAGCCGCTGCTTGGCTTTGAGCGCTGTTACCTAGGTGGTTGTCCACTAGTACTCCCAAATCCCTTTCAATATCTGATACCCCTAGATTTGCTCCATTAAGATTATAGATTGCTTGGCTATTGTTCCTTCCCAAATGCATAACCTTACATTTATTTGTATTAAATCTCATCTGCCATTTAGCCGCCCATTTCTCTAATTTATGCAAATCCTTTTGTAGGGAAAGTACATCATTATCTGATTTTATTACCTTGCACAACTTAGTGTCATCAGCAAAAATGAAGACACTACATTCGAGTCCTACTTCAATGTCATTAATAAATATGTTAAATAGGAGAGGACCCAATACTGAGCCCTGAGGAACCCCACTTATCACATTAGACCAATCGGAATATGTTCCATTTACAACAACCCTTTGCTTCCTGTCTTTTAGCCAGCTCTCGATCCATGAGCAGATATTTACTGCAATTCCTGTATCCCTTAGTTTGCTCACTAGTCTTCCATGTGGCACTGTATCAAATGCCTTTGAAAAATCTAAAAAGACTACATCCACTGAGTTGCCCTGATCCAAGTTCCTACTAACCTCCTCATAAAAACTAATTAGATTGGTCTGACACGACCTTTCCTTCATAAATCCATGTTGACTGCTACCTATGATCCTGTTCAAATAGACATATTCTTGTATTCTGTCCCTTATTAACCCTTCTAAAAGCTTCCCAACTACAGAAGTGAGGCTCACTGGTCTATAATTCCCCGGATTTGCTCTAGATCCCTTCTTAAATATAGGTATCACCTCTGCTTTTCTCCAGTCATCTGGTAGAGACCCTGTAGTGAGTGAGTCTTTAAAGATTAGATATAATGGTTTGGCTATTACAGAACCCAGCTCCCTCAGTACCCTTGGATGTATTCCATCAGGACCTGGGGCTTTATTAACATTTATTTTCTCCAACCTCTTTTGTATTTCTTCCTGCGTTAACCAATTATTTAGTAAAGGTAGTGTAGCCCCATTATGTTGCAGTGTCCCAACCACTGGTACCTCCCTTGTGTAAACCGACGAAAAGAACCTATTTAGCTCATCTGCCTTTTACTGGTCACTAATTATCAGATGGCCTGTGTCACATTGTAATGGTCCTATCGATTCCTTCCTGGCCTTCTTCCCATTAATATATTTATAAAATATTTTAGGGTTAGTCTTACTTTCCATTGCAACTGACTTCTCATTTTCTATTTTAGCCAGTCTAATAGCCCTTTTGCAAGCCTTGTTGATTTCCTTATAGTCACATAAAGCTGCCTCTGTTCCCTCCTTCTTGTATAATTTAAATGCATATTTCTTTTTCCTCATCATGATCTTTAAGTCATTGTTAAGCCACATGGGATGTGATTTACTCCTATTCATTTTATTTCCACATGGTACATGCTGATGAGTATGTTTATTTAGTAAGGATTTGAATGTTGTCCATTTATTTGCAGTATTCTTCCCTGTAAGTTCTTTGTCCCAGTCTATATGTTGTATTGCTGCCCGTAGCCCATTAAAGTTAGCCCTTTTAAAATTTAGAGTTTTTGTTGGCCCCTTACAACTCTGTTTTTTGTATTCAATCTCAAATGAGACTGTGTTGTGATCACTGTTCCCCAAGGGTTCCCCTATTTTTACATTTGATATTATATCAATATTACTTGTGATGACTAAATCCAAGATGGCCCCATTTCTAGTAGGTTCTTGTATTACCTGGGCTAGATAATGATCCCTGAGTGTACTCAAGAACCTGCTCCCCTTAGCTGAGCTGCTGGTCTCGTTTATCCAGTTTATATCAGGGTAATTAAAGTCTCCCATTATTAGAACTTGCCCATGCTTAGCTGCATTTCCAATCTGTAACAATAATTGTATTTCCTCACTTTCAGCTATATTTGGGGGTTTATAGCATACTCCCACCAATATGCATTTAGAATTAGCTCCTCCACTATTTAGCTCAACCCACAAGGATTCAATGATGCCGTTAGTGCCAGCATAAATATCTTCTCTAACTATAGGCTTAAATTCAGGCTTAACATAAAGACAGATCCCTCCTCCTCTTTTACCATTTCCCCTATCTTTCCTAAATAGGTTATAACCATCCAGATTAACAGTCCAGTCATGAGATTCATCCCACCATGTTTCCGTAATGCCTATTAAGCCCCATTTTTCTTGTACTGCTAATATTTCTAGCTCATCCATTTTCCCAGGCAAACTTCTTGCGTTTGCAATCATACACTTTATGTTGCTATGGCTCTGCTGATGTGAAGTGCCTGCCACTGTATTTGAGGCCCCTATTAATATCTCCCTACTTTCTATTGTAACCCTCCCCCTTCTCATCCCCCATGGGTAAATAATTCATCCCTTTCCCTCTCTACCCTATTTACCCCAATACTTCTATATAGTCCCTCCCCCCCACCTACAAGTTTAAAAACTCCCCCAGCCGTTCTACCATCCTATTCCCTAGCACAAAAGCGCCCTCATCATTAAGGTGCAATCCATCCCTGCTATAGAGATTGTACCCAAGTGAGAAGTCAGCCCAGTGCTCTAAAAACCCCAAACCCTCTGCACTGCACCACTTTTTTAGCCACGCATTAACCTCCCTAAGCTCCTTCTGCCTCCCTGGGCTAGCACGTGGCACTGGTAGTATCTCAGAAAATACTACCTTGGAGGTCCTTGCTTTAAGCTTATTCCCTAATTCTCTAAAATCATTCTTTAGGACGCTCCATCTTCCACTAACTTTGTCATTGGTACCAATGTGTACCAAGACCGCCGGTTCATTACCAGCCCCTCCCAATAATTTATCCACCCGATCCACAACATGCCGAACCCGAGCACCCGGGAGACAGCAAACTGTTCGATTGCTGGGATCTGGGTGACAAATTACCCTGTCTACCTTCCTAATAATAGAGTCCCCTACCACCAAAACATGTCTGTTGCTCTGCCTATTCTGCCCTCCCTCTCCTCCAGTAGAACTGTTCTCCCGGCTGTTAGAGGGAACAGCTCTATCTGGCATTGCCATTCCTGAATGGACATCCCCAACAGTTTCACTCAATCTGGCAAATCTGTTGGTGTTTGCCAACTCAGAACTGGCCTGCCTCCTCCTGTACCCCCTGATTCCCCTTCTAACTGTAACCCAGCTACCTCCCTGGCCATCCTCACTAGCCCCAGCTCCTCCCTCCATACTAGGCCCAGCTAAACTGTGCTCCGTGAGCACCAACTCCCTTTCCAGTGGAGCAATATCACTAAGTGCTGCAATTCTCCTCTCCAGATCTTCAATTTGAGCTTCCAAAGAGGCAACATGCTCACACCTGTCACAGAGGTATGGACCCTGGATCATCTGTTCCAGTAGTGCATACATTTGGCAGGATGTACACTGAGTGAGGTTTCCACTGGACTGACTCATGATTATCAGTTACAAAAATACAGTGAGAAAACAAATCAATGTATATGTATAAAGATTTATTTTCCACACCTTAAACCAAACAAAACAGAAACAATATGTACGTTTGTTTTCTGTTTTTTCTTATAATATCCCTTATTTGGATTTCCTCCTTTTATTTAATCTCCTACACACCAACTACACTTACACTAGAAATGATTGCAAGCTCCCAAGCTCTCCCTTCCCTTGTTAAAATAGACCCCGCCTACTTGCCTGTACAATGATAAAAGAGCACAGGATAGAAAACACGGTCCTGCCCCACAGAACCGATTCAACAGAAAACAACAAAATACACACAGATATAACTTACACAGCCCAAGCCACACCCACACTCACCTGTACTCTGATTAATGCAACAGACAGAAAACTCTGCACTGACTTAGAGCAGATTCAAACAGAACTCACACAATTTCACCCAGATATAACTTACACAGCCCAAGCCACACCCACTCTCACCTGTACTCTGATTAATGCAACAGACAGAAACTATGCACTGACTTAGAGCAGATTCAAACCTGACCTCACACAAATGCACCCAAATATAACTACACAGGCCAAGCCACACCCACTCTCACCTGTACTCTGATTAATGCAACAGACAGAAACTGTGCACTGACTTAGAGCAGATTCAAACCTGACCTCACACAAATGCTTCATTTAAAAAAAAAAATGTTCTACTTATTGTTTTTAGGAGATGTTTGTCATCATAGTTTGTCCATACAGAGTTCTCAGGGAGTAACAAAAGACATAGTAGCAGTTTAGGGTAAATTATGAGCCATTACAGATATGTAAGAAAGAACTAAATAGGAGGATAGTCAGGGGTAAATGAAGCAGGGTTGCAGGGATGGATATAAAAGAGGTCCATGCTATAATAGTAGGGCCGGCACAAACAGACAGCACAGAATGGTCCCGCCAACAAGCGCGGGACACATGGGCCACACACCAGCAACAAAAACAGAGGCGAAGATGTGGTGCAGAGGGGCACAGGGGGGCTAGGACAAAAAGCGCAAAAAAAGGAGATGCCACTCACCGAAGAGGGATGCAACCGGCACGAACCCCAGAGAGAACAGGACAAGCATGTATGAGAACACAAGAGGCACGAGAAGCCAGACGGGAACAAAGCCACAAGCAGGAGATGTGGAACAACAGAAGAAAGAAGCTGGGGGGCAGTCAGGAGAGAAGGAGACCAACGTAGCGGATGGCCACGTGGGAAGATAGCACCAACGGAAGAAAAGGTGGGTGTGGTGCAGAGAAGACATGGATGGAGCCGTGCAGAGCCAGACAGAAAAAAAACAGAAAGGACCTAGATGTGGGAGAGCTCCAGCCCCTTTTGTATTTTTTTTCCAGTCATTATGTGACTGGTTTCTGTGAAGCCTCAATGTGATCATTCTAGTTCTGCATAAAATACAGAAAATCTTATTTATAGTGTGTTCAGAAGTAAAACTTATCAAATAGTTGTGATTTCCATGCTCGTATTGTCTAGTAAGATACCAATTGCACAAATAATCCATTCACCTTGTCTCCTGTGCTGAATGGAGAGGGAGGGGACATTATATTTTAACAAATTACTTTATACAAAGCTCTCCTTTTTAAAACATTTGAAGAATGTTCAGTAGTCCAGTAACATTTCCCACTAACAAACCCATAATTGATGAAAGAAGGATTCGTACAGATTGTCTCTCCTGATAAACCATATTTGTTTCATAAATTCTCTTCAACACAAAAGGTACTGGGTTGGACTTTCTTTATAGTGACATACAGAGCACATGCATCTGTCCAGTCAGCAGCACCTACTAAGAATAAACTAATACATCGTCACCAGTTCCCCCACCATACCAATCCTAATTAACCATCCATATTTTTCAACTCCCTATTTCTGTCACACAGCAGTGCTGGGCCACATCTACAGGTTACGTAATTTACAACTGCAGGTTATTTTAACCTGTCAATTATCTTGCAGCCAAACGGATTATATTTTTAACCATAGCTAAAGTTTTACTTCCGTTTGAGGGAATTGTTTTCTAAATCCCTTTCCACTCTAAATCTCAATCTTTCCACTCTCAATTTTTTGCTGCTTGGCAGTGTGTGCTCGATGACTTCCTGTGTGCGCTCGTCTCTTTATCTGTCTGCGCGAGCACATGCGCACAGCTTAGGAGGGAACAGTGATCCATTCCTCCTTCTGCTGTCCTACACCTCTCCCTTCACAGCTGCCCCCCCCTCCTCTCCCTTCACTGCTACCCTCCTCACTCTTCACTGCTACCCTCCTCTCCCTCTCTCTTCACTACTTTCTCTCTCCTCACCTCTCAGCCTCTCCAAAATGGCTGTTTACTCTACTCTTCTCCTCCTCCTCACCCACTCTCCTCCTCCAACAACGGTGTTCCCCTCACTCTCCTCCTCTCCTACTCTCCTCCTTCTATCCTCTCCCCACCTACAGAAAATAATATAAGGATAACTGAATATAAAATACACATGTATATGTATTTGAGGTACAACAAGAATGTGTGTATTATAGTGTGTGTAGGAGCATGATGGGAGTGGTAGGGGGTATGGCATGGGTATGTATGCTGTGACCTAAGTCTATGTATAGCTACAGTGGGAGGAAAAGGTATTTGATCACCTGCTGATTTTGAATGTTTGTCCACTGACAAATAATTAATCAGTCTATAATTTTAATGGTAGGTGTATTTTAACAGCGAGAGACAGAATAAAAAGTTTAAAAAAAACGCATGTCAAGAAAGTTATAAATTGATTTGCAGGTCAGTGAGGAAAATAAGTTTTTGATCCCCTAGCAATCAGCAAGATGTCTGGCTCCCAAGTGTCTTTTATACAGGTAATGAGCTGAGATTAGGAGTACTCTCCTAATCACAGCTTGTTCCCTGTATAAAAGACACCTGTCCACAAAAGCAATCAATCAATCAGATTCCAAACTCTCTACCATGGCCAAGACCAAAGAGCTGTCCAAGGATGTCAGGGACAAGATTGTAGACATACACAATGCTGGAATGGGCTAAAAAGAGCATCGCCAAGCAGCTTGGTGAGAAGGTGACAACAGTTGGCGCGACTATTCGCAAATGGAAGAAACACAAAATAAGTGCCAGTCTCCCTCGGTCTGATACTCCATGCAAGATCTCACCTTGTGGAGTTTCAATGATCATGAGAATGGTGAAGAATCAGCCCAGAACTACACAGGAGGATCTTGTTAATTATCTCAAGGCAGCTGGGACCATAGTCACCAAGAAAACAGTTGGTAACACACTATGCCGTGGGTGGGTATTCCTGCATGACAATGAACCAAAACACACAGCCAAGGCAACAAATGAGTGGCTCAAGAAGAAGCACATTAAGGTCCTGGAGTGGCCTAGCCAGTCTCCAGACCTTAATCCCATAAATAATCTGTGGAGAGAGCTGAAGGTTCAAGTTGCCAAACATCAGCCTTGCGACCTTAATGACTTGTAGAGATATGTGCAACCTGGTGGCCAACTACAAAAAATGTCTGACCTCTGTGATTGCCAACAAGGGTCAAATACTTATTTCCTTCATTGACCTCAAAATCAATTTATAACTTTTTTGACATGTGTTTTTCTTGTTTGTTTTTTTATTCTGTCTCTCACTGTTAAGATACACCTACTATTAAAATTATAGACTGATCATTTCTTTGTCAGTGGACAAACATTCAAAATCAGAAGGAGATCAAATACTCCCCCCCCCCCCCACACTGTATGTGCAGTTTATAATCTATGTGTGTGAATAATGTAGGGGAGGTGGTGTCATGACTGATTGTGGGGCACCCCTAAACCCCACAAGTAACTCTGTTATCTGGCACTCTATGACATCTGCTTGCTAATATCAAAGGCTATCAAGATGGACATGGGATGTGGTCTAAGGACTGTGACAGGTGTTTTTCTTTTTATGTATAATGTATAATGTTTAAAAATGTTGTAATTTTGTAAGCCATGCTGGGTACACTGGCTTCCATCCTAGGTGTTAACGTCCCCCAATAGCATATATAAATAACTATTGTAAAACCATATACAGCAACTTGCCAGGCTATGCCCCCCCCCCCCCCCCCCCACCACCACCACCACCACCACCACCACCACTACCTTGCAGACCTCAGGATGAACACAGGTCCGGAATATTGTGACCTAGGCAGCCGATCCCAGCACTAAGAATTCAGACCTCCTCTAACAGGGAAGAGAAAGGTGTGCGTGAGATCTTTCTGTGTTTGAAATATCTGTGATAATAATAAAAGTGGCCATGGGCATATAAGTGTAGATAAGTAAAATGTTCTTCTCCTATAGGATACATTTATTTTTAATTATGTATTAATACATATTATTATATATGTTATTAGTTTTATTTTAATACAAGTATTAGTAATTTTGGATTTTGTTATACTGGGGCTATTGGGGGTCCTATTGGACCCTATGGGTGGTATAATTTACATAAGGGACCTATATGAACCTTGGGTTCATACATAGGGTGCCATGGGTGTCCTTGAGAGCTCCCATGACACATAGGGGTTGCCTTTTTAGGTACCATGAGAGTCCATTTAGACCCCATGGTAATAGGGGTTAACTTTAGATACCATAGGGGTCCATTAAGGGACGTCATGCAGTAGGGGCTAGCTTATAGGTACCATAGGGGTCACGCACACCAACAGAATTAGCCTGTCCTTCATCGGATTGTGCCCTGGCATTGTCTTCTCTTCTTGGGTGATGTAGGTTTCTTTCAAAATAATCCGGTCTCGTCACAGTTGAACACTTGTTGGGGAACAAAAGCCTCCACCTCTAAATACTCTCTGAACTCCCTGCAAAGGTTTCGGCAGCTTCTTTCTCAGCACTGGCTACCTTCTTTGAAGTCTGTAGGTGCAAGCTGGACTTGGTCTTAATTTGGGCTCTTTCAGACACAGGCTGTGATCGGGCTCTTAAAGGCACAAGATTGATTTGGTCTCAACTTGGGCTCTTGCAGGCACAGGCTAGATTTGGGCTCTGACTGGCACAGGCTGGACTTGAGCTCTTACAGGCACAGGCTGGACTTGGGCTCTATTGGGACTCTTGCAGGTACAGGCTGGATTTGGGCTCTTGCAGACACAGGCTGGACTTGAGCTTAATTTGGGCTCCTGCAGTCACAGGTTGGATCTGGGCTCTGACAGGCACAGTCTGGACTTGAGCTCTTGCAGGCATAGGCTGGACTTGGGCTCAATTTGGGCTCTTGTAGGAACAGGCTGGATTTGGGCTCTCACAGGCACAGGTTGGATTTGGGCTCATTTTTGTTAATATATTAGTGGAAGTTGTGAGAAGGATGTTTACATTTTGTTGAGCTCTGCCTGTGAGGGGGAAGGGGCTTGGTTCAAATTTTCATCTTATCCATTTATCAAAAAAAGGCTCTGGATAAAATGGAACGCGACAGTAAAGTTTCCCTTCATATATATTTTTAATATGTAAAGTTGTGTTTTTGCTTTTTTCTTTCAAAAGATATTTGCTCATTATCAAGTCATTCAAAAGACCATACAGAAAAAACAGTGACTACAGTGGCCCCTCAATATTTAGGTTACACATATCCTTCATGGATGTAAGAACATTTTAATATGCGTTATTTGGATGAAAAATCATGAAAGTTAGGAGAATCATACATTTAACTTTCAGAAGAAGCTCCACCTTCCCTCAAAACTGATAGATTGGTTTCATTTTGGCCAATAAACCATAATCTGTACAGAAAAATCTAGTCAATTAAGAGCTAAACAGAGACAAATCTCCATTATGAATCAGGAAACGGGTGGAGATATGGTTTTAGTAAGGCTACAAGACAGCTAGTAGGACTACTTAACTTTAGATCACTATTTTAGAACATTATGAAAAATGAATTACGGTATATCATTTATAACAATGGAAATGTGTGAGTTCCATATATCTTTAAATCAAAGACCGTCAATGAATACATGAGGTGCCAATAGTTTTCTCTGCATGAACATGCTTATTTTTGAAAGATTAAGAAAATTGTTATATTCAAACGAAACGGAAGAGATCGCAATGTATATATGGAACCTTCAGAACTATATTCTTGATGTTTTATATTGTTACCTTTTGAACCTTGCTATTTTTTTTCCTAAATTAAAATGTATTTTACAAATGTTTAAAAAAATAAGGCTCTGGACTTCTGCTTGTTCCCTTCTTCCCAACCTCACTGATAAGTACAAATACCACCCAGCCCCCATTATCTAGATCCCAGGATGTGGTTAACAAACCTAACATGGATTCCTGTACTCATAAACATATAATAAAAAATATTGTTATGCCCTTTACGTGACAAACAAGTGTCTTTATCAAAATACGTGACAAACAAGCTATCATTCTTTTCATCTATCACATATATAGTTGTGAGCGTACGAGTCGTTGCTCACGCTTGCGGGCTCGCGTAGCGAGCCCGCAAGAACTGCGTCCCTCGCGAAGCGAGGGACGCAGTTCCCCGCAAATGCGGGTCCTCGCGAAGCGAGGGCCCGCATTTGCGGTGGTGGAGGCTCAACGTCGGCTGTGTTAACACACACATACACACACACAACTTTTTAACAGAATAAACCCAACCGCCCAGCCAACAAAAACCCAACAACGTCCCCGCAAATGCGGATCCTCGCGAAGCGAGGGTCCGCATTTGCGGTGGTGGGAGCATCCCAACATCGGCTGTGTTAACACACACATACACACACACACAACTTCATAACAAAAAAAACCTCAAAGTCGCCTCACACCCGCTTACACCCAGACACACAGACGCAAGACTTAACAAAAAAACAGTAAAAAAGGCCCCTCACACGCTCTTAACACACATACGCACGACTTAGAAACAAATACACTGCGTCGTACACGTAAAAGCTAACTGCGTATATCGCAAAAAAATACGGCAACATCGCAACAAAATACGGCCGCATCGGAAAAAAATACGGCCGCGAAAGACCCATTCCAACCGCCGCGCATCAAAACATCACAAACACAAGAAATAAACACAACAAACACATAAAAAGGTTACTTACAGCACGGGGGGGCATCCGGCACCTCCAAAAGTTCATTTACACGTCCATTTAAGTCAAAACAAAGAGTTTAAACGACCGAAAATCGGCTAAGCGAGAGAAAAAATGGCCGCCGAACAAAACGAAAACGAGGCTTCAGACGTAACTACACTACACTTACTCGCAATAATGAAACACATACTATGCGGAACGGATCACACTCATATTAAACACCATTTTAACCACTACTACGCACAAAATGGCGGATGGAACGCAAATTGGAAGCTGGAACGCAAATAGCGCATGCGTATTGCGTTCTAACGGTCTAACTTTCCAGAATGTTCTACAAGTTTATAAATACTGCCTATTTGACAGAGAAAAATACATTTCTCCTCAGGTGATGAACAGAGTGACTTCTGAGATAACTGCTGCTAAACCTTGAGAAGATAATTCTTTCCTAATTTCCTACTTTGCATTGTGCAAATTACAACTGAGAGGTAAGCTATAATATATTACATTTTATTATCAAGACAGGACATCAAAAAAAAAAATTAAAGACAAAGAGGTTTATGTATACTGACATGTGACACGCACATATATGCGTATAATGTATACTGACAAGTGACACGCACATTTATGCGTATAATGTATAGTGACATGTGACACGCACATTTATGTGTATAATGTATAGTGACATGTGACACGCACATTTATGTGTATAATGTATAGTGACATGTCACATGCACATTTATGTGTATTGCCCCTGCAACAAACTAATTAAACAACTACATTTAAATTACATTAGAAAAAAATAAGTTGGGACTATTAAAATACTATTAAAATATGAGTCATGTATACTGATATGTGACACGCACATATATGTGTATCATCTATAGTCACATGTCACACACACATTTATGTATGTTGGCCAAAAATAAAAATAAGGTTAATTTAACAATTAAAATATGATTCATGTATAGTGATATGTCACACGCACACAAAAAAATTACTTTCAACTATGGAAATGTGCTTCATGAATGTGACATATGTGTGTAGACCCCACCAAAAAATAATGTTAATTCAAATTAATTACAGAAGTATATTTCAATGAAATTAATTTACTGCAATTTAATAGATCACCTAAAACTCAATCTTTCTACTTTTTTTAATATTCAAACAGACTCTGCATCAACAGCGTCTCTCAACAATTTGCACCGTGCACTGTGAAGCACAATCCCTTTTAAAGAACACCAACAAAGAAGAAGAGGTAAGATACAAAAATACTTTAAATGCTGAAAAGGCCATGGTTTGTTAAATACAAATAAAAAATTCTATAATTCACTATTTCACTTTATTTTTCAAACAGACACTACAAGAAGACCGGCGGATTAAGATTGGCAGGAGGGGACCCTCTGTCATTCCACACTTCAATCAAGGTAAAGTATTAAGTATAAAAAAGAACCGAACCATGAGCCTTATTCAATTGTGAGTTGGCTAATTGAATAGGGCTTTATATAAGCACATAATAGGTCTTCACTAACTAAAAACTTCTGTCAAAAAATATTTTATGTGCTTATATAGAGCCCTATTCAATTGGTCAAAACGCAATTGATTCAGGACCTAAATATGTTTAATGGCCGAGGGCCTCATTCAAATGTGATTTGACCATTTCAATAGGGCTCTATATAAGCACATTTGGCTCAATTTAACTAAAAACTTCTGTTCAAAAATATGCTCTGTGCTTATATAGAGCCCTATTGAAAAACCAAATTCAATGAGGCCCTCACAATATAACAAATCCAGCAAACAAAGGCCCTCATTCAATTGATATTTTGGACAATTCAATAGGGCTCCAAATAAGCACATTTAGAACCCTATTGAATTGGCCAAACTGCAATTGAATGAGGGCCAAAGTATGCAACATATGGTACACACAAACTGGTACACACAAAACAGGATTGTAACAAACACATAGCAAACTAAATTTATATTCTTTTTGTTTAACAACCTATAACCATTAGAAAAAACACTACATAAGTATAACAAAAGTGGTGCCCATCAAACAGGATTGTACGAAAACTCACACAAACACATAGCAAACTACATTTAAATTCTTATTTTAATGTTTAACAACCTATAAGCCTTAGAAAGAAGCCTAAATAAGCATACCAACATTGGTGCCCACCAAATAGGATTGTATGAAAACTCACACAAACACATAGCAAACTACATTTAGATTCTTATTTTATGTTTAACAACCTATTAGCATTACAAAACTACATTAATAAGCATACCAACAGTGGTGCGCATCAAACAGGATTGTATGAAAACTCACACAAACACATAGCAAACTACATTTAGATTCTTATTTAATGTTTAACAACCTATAAGCCTTAGAAAGAAGCCTAAATAAGCATACCAACATTGGTGCCCACCAAATAGGATTGTATGAAAACTCACACAAACACATAGCAAACTACATTTACATTCTTATTTTATGTTTAACAACCTATAAGCATTACAAAACAACATTAATAAGCATACCAACAGTGGTGCGCACCAAACAGGATTGTATGAAAACTCACACAAACACATAGCAAACTACATTTACATTCTTATTTTATGTTTAACAACCTATAAGCCTTAGAAAGAAGCCTAAATAAGCATACCAACAGTGGTGCGCACCAAACAGGATTGTATGAAAACTCACACAAACACATACCAAAGTACATTTAGATACTTATTTTATGTTTAGCAATCTATAAGCCTTAGAAAAAGGCCTAAATAAGCATACCAAAAGTGGTGGACACCAAACGGGATTGTAGAAAAACAAAAGAAATAATGTCATTTTTTAGTTCATACAAATACATTCAAATAAAATTACATTTTCATTTTTATTTTATATCAGATACTGCGTCAAGAACATCGGAACAGGAGTTTCAACTGAGGACCACACCAGTGGACGAGGACTTTCAACAGAGGACCAGACCATTGGACGAGGACTTTCAACAGAGGACTACACCATCGGACGAGGACTTTCAACAGAGGACCAGACCATCAGACGAAGGCTTTCAACACAGGACCAACAAAGATTCTGCTTCAAATCAAACTTCAACCAAGGTACAGTATAAAAAGTAATATCTATCATCTATCTCTTATTTGTCTTTTAGGGCCAATAATCTTTAACACTAAATACAAACTTCAATGTAAACTTAAAAAATAAATTGGCATAGTCCAAAAAAGTCTAAAAACACAGAATCTATACAATTTGTCATTGTAACATTCCAGTCCTAAACCCTAATTTAATTGCCATTTGACAAATTGAATAGTGCTGTAAATAAGGACATAACATCTTTTTGAAAATACCTTTTTAGTTACTGAAACACTTGCTTTTGGATACATGTTTAATAAATAAAAATTTCTTTAAATAATTATCTGATGGCCTTATTTAGACTTTTATTCAATTGACCGCATTGAAATTGATTAAGTATAAAATGTTAACACACTATTGATAACTATTTGTCATGAAAAACAACTTAACATCTCAAAATAAACTAATGGTACATTATTTTATTTTTACAGATTAACATGGCTGATAACGAGAGTAAACAAGAAAAGAAAAGACGCCAAGCTAGAGAACGACGACAGAGAGCAGACAGCCAGCAGACACCGGAGAAGAAGGAAATTCGACGAGAAAAAGAACGCAAAAGAATTGCAAGCAAAAGACTGTCACTTGCAGAAATTAAAGATATGTCAAAAAAAACAACAAAGAAAATAAAGCATTTACAACCTGTTGCTCAAACATCAGATGACATTTTACCAGAAAAAATACAAGAGATACCAAAAAAAGCAACAAAGAAAACAAAGCATTTAGAACCGTTTCATGAAACATTACATGACATTTTACCTCAAACAATACAACATATACCAAGAAAAGCAACGAAAAAAACAAAACATTTAGAACCTGTTGTTGAAACATTATATGACATTTCACCTGATGAATATGAAAGTCAAAATCCTATATGCTTTGCAAATTGTCCTCTACTCAAGTCTTTAGCAGTAGAGGTTCATAGTTGTGGGGACATGACTACTCAATGTCAGTTTTGTGAGGCTTATTATTTTAAACAGGAGAGACCCAGAGATGGACAATTTATTAGTTGTTGTCAAAAAGGCAAGTTCAAACTTCCAGAAAGGAAAGAATTTCCAATTTATTTACAAAATATTATGACTGAACCTACTTTTCAAAACTACAAAAATTTTAAGACAAACATAAGATCCTACAATAGTGCCATATCCTTTGCATCCATGGGGGCAACATTAGCTGCTAATGTACCAGGACATGGTCCTTACTGTTTTAAAGTCCAAGGACAAATTTATCATCGCACTTCCCATTTACATCCAGAGGAAGGAAATAAAAGAAAATTCGCTCAACTATATGTCCTAGATACAATGGAAGCTGTTGACCAACGTATGCAGATGGAAGAAAATAAAAAATGCTTACCCACTGTTTTCATAGAGCTAAATAACATTATGGACAACAATCCCTACAGTAAAGCTTATAAAAAATTGGCAGAAGTAGAAAATGAACAACTACTTCATTCACAAACACATCAATTACCAATGCCGAAGGTTAATATGGTGCTTAAAAGAGACAGACATACTGATAAACGTTGTTATAACTTGCCAACAACAAATGAGGTTGCAATGGTGTTTCAGAATGATGAAGGAGAACCACCATTTCAAAGAGACATTCGAATATATCCTAGAAATGAGGACCAACCGTTTATTAATATGAGTATCTTAAGTCCAAATTTAGATCCAATGACATATCCCATCTTTTTCCCACACGGAGAAGCAGGTTGGCAACCAAAATTAACTCTTCCCAGTTACCCAAATGCTAAAGCCAGAATCTGAAATAATGTTTCTATGCTTGAATTTAAAGTAGCTCAAATTGCCATTCGCAATGTATTTAATCCAATTTTATGTGGTGGGAAACTAACACAACAATGGATTATTGATTCATATTTGCAAGTTGAGGCAAATAATTTAAACTTTATCAAATATCAACAAGATAAACTCTGTGTAGAACAATATTCTGGACTCATGGACTATGTTGCTGACGTGGCTACAAGCAGAGACATGACAGCTGGCAAAGCCATCATTTTACCATCTTCCTTTCAAGGATCTCCTCGGAATATGAGAGAAAGATACAATGATGCTATGGCTATTGTGACAAAATTTGGCAAACCCGATCTATTTGTGACATTTACATGTAATCCACAATGGCCAGAAATTACACTAAATCTACTTCTTGGACAAACTGCTTCAGATCGACCAGATTTAGTAGCCAGAGTTTTTAAGATTAAATTAAATGAATTAATACGTGACTTCACTATAAATCAGTTATTTGGCAAATGTCTTGCTTATGTATATACCATTGAATTTCAAAAAAGAGGCCTTCCACATGCACATCTTCTAATAATACTTCAAGAAAAAGATAAATTAGATACTTCAGACAAAGTGGATGCAGTCATTGTTGCTGAACTACCAGATCCAGAACTATATGGTAGACTATATGAGATTGTTACTCATCGCATGATTCATGGACCCTGTGGTGACCTTAATCCACAATCACCATGTATGGAAAATAATAAATGTTCCAAAGAATTTCCAAAAGATTATAGAGACAAAACCTATGCCAATTGTGATGGATATCCACTTTATAAAAGAAGAGAAGGAGATAGTGCCATTATTCGTGGAAAAAAAGTGGACAATAGATATGTAGTACCCTACAATCCACATTTACTCATGAAGTACAACGCCCACATCAACGTAGAAGCCTGCACTTCCATCAAATCCATTAAATATGTCTACAAATATATTTACAAAGGTTACGATGCAGCTACTGTAGTCGTCAAAAGTGCAGACAACCCTGAAAGTAGTGAGTTAGTACATGATGAACTTGCATCTCATGTAGATGCTCGCTATGTCAGTGCGCCAGAAGCTATGTGGCGGCTTTTAAAATTTGAAATGCATGATAGATCACATGCAGTATATAGGTTAGCAGTACATTTGCCACAACGACATTTAGTCTATTTCCATGCTGGAAATGAAATGAATGCATTGGCCCAAAGTGAAGATCGTCACACTACACTAACTGCATGGTTTGCATTAAATTCCACTGATGCTGAAGCAACACAATACTTATATATTGAAATTCCATATCACTATGTTTTTGTGAATGGATTATGGAGACCAAGAAAAACCAGAGGCAATAAAATTATTCCAAGAATTTACACAGTCAGTCCAAGAGATGTGGAACGTTTTTGCTTACGGATATTACTTTTAAATGTTCCTGGAGCACAAAGTTTTGAACACTTAAGAACTGTTAATGACATTGTATATGAATCCTTCCATTTAGCTGCAAGACATAGAAACTTACTCGCTGATGATACAGAGTGGGAAAGATGTTTAGAAGAAGCAGCACAATGTCAAATGCCACGACAGATGAGAGAACAATTTGCTTTTATTTGTATCTTCTCAAATGCTCCAAATGCATTAGCTTTGTGGGAGACTTTTAAAAGTAATATGGCTGAAGACTTTATGCGACGATACAATGAACCCATTGCACACTTAAAAGCGTTAATGGAAATCCAAGAAGTCTTTTTAACTCATGGATTAAGTTGTGCAAGTTTTAATTTGCCTGATCCAGGTCTTATAGATGACATTAACTTTGAAGACTATGACATTCAACTACAAGCAGAAAGAACAGAAGAAAGACTTGCAACTTTAAATTCACTACAATTGCAAGCATTTCATGCCATTAAAAATGCTATAGATGATGACATGGTGACAGAGCGTTATTTCTATCTTGATGGACCTGGCGGATCAGGAAAAACATATTTGTACAATTTATTAATGAGTTCAGTACGAGCCCAAGGAAAAATAGCAATGGCGTTTGCCACTACTGGAATTGCTGCACTTTTATTAGAAGGTGGAAGAACTGTTCATAGTGGATTTAAACTGCCAGTGCCTATTTTAGAAAATTCTGTGTCAGATATTCGCATGACATCCTTACAAGCAAAGAAATTGAAGAAATGTAAATTAATTATAATAGATGAGTCCACAATGATGTCATGCTATGCCCTCCAATGTATTGACCGTTTGCTTCGTGAAGTCATGGAGAATACTTTTCCATTTGGTGGAAAGGTAATGTTGTTGGGTGGCGATTTCAGACAAACATTACCTGTCGTTGTACATGGAAATCGAACTGACATTATCGAAACATGTATAAAGTCAAGTATAGTATGGAAACATTTTACCCATCTTCAACTGCAACAAAATATGAGATCAGAAGGCCAAACTGATTTCAATGATTGGCTTATTAAAATTGGAGAAGGCAGAACAGAAAAAATACTACATTTACCTGATGACACTGTAGAGATCCCACCTCATATGATTTGTCAACAAGATATTATATCGGCTATATTTGAAGGGAGCATAAATAACGAAGAATATTCCGAGCTTGCCAACCAAGTCATACTGACGTGTAAAAATAAAGATGCATTAATCCTCAATAATGAAATCTTAAAAAAAAATTATGCACCACAAAGAAATTATCACAGTGCTGATTCTGTACTTGCTGATGACAATGAAAGTCAGGCTAACTTTTCGACTGAATTCATAAACTCTTTAACTCCTTCTGGAATGCCACCACATATTTTGCAGCTAAAGAAAGGTGCAATTATCATGTTACTGCGAAATATGAACCCCAAAAAAGGCCTATGCAATGGCACAAGATTAATTATTCAACAATTAAAGGACCATTTTATAGATGCTGAAATTTTAACTGGGACCCATAAAGGAGAGAGAGTTTTCATACCAAGAATAGATTTAGCACCAAGTGAAAGTAGTCTCCCTTTTATACTTCAAAGAAGACAATTTCCCATTATTATGGCATTTGCCATGACCATTAATAAATCACAAGGTCAAACTTTCAAATCTGTGGGTATTTTCTTGGAAGAACCAGTTTTTGCACATGGTCAATTGTACGTTGCGTTGTCACGGTGCAAAAATCCACAGGCTATTAAAGTTTACATTGAAAACAATGAAAGTCAAGGTGATTTATTAGAAGATGGACGTATTTTTACTAAAAACATTGTCTACTATGAAGTACTATAACTTTGAAGGATACAAATTAACGATGCCAAGATTTTTTTAAAGCATTGCAAAATACATAACAATTGGTTGTTTAATTCAGTCATAATTAATGGAAGTCATGTTTATGAATGATTTGCCTCACAAAATACTTGCCTTGCATTGTTAGTAAAAATTATGTTAAAATGTTAAGTCACTATGTTAATGTTTCTAATGTTACAAGTTTAAAAAATATATTTTCAAGTTATTTCATTCAACAGATTACAAAGTGGATGTTAAGAGGTCAAGCACCTTTTAAGTCACAATGTAAATATTGTCTGTTATCTTAAGATTACTACCTACATTAATGTTTATCGCCAGTTTATGTGCTCAGTAATAAATTACTTTAATTACGTACGTTTTAAGAAGAGTTTTACTGTATGCCTTACTCTACATTCAATGTATATTCAAGTTAACAATTATTCTGATAGAAATTGAATTTTAATACTGATTAATTTAAATGTCAATTGTTTTTACATTCAAATGTTAATACTTTTAATAAAAAATTAGGTTACAAAATGTATTCACTATGTTCCTGTTTATAATGTTCAAAATTATACCAATGTTTTGTTAACTTCTAAACTTACATAAAAAATAAAGTTCAAGTTTAAAAATATATACTTTGATGGTTATTGCTTACATATAGTTTAAACTTCATGTTAAAATTTGCGACGTTTAAAGAAGGCTTTTTACTTTTTGCTTTCCTATTCATTCAATGTATATTAAAGTTAACAATTCTTCAGATACTAATTACATTTAAAAAAAACATTACATCAACATTTTACAAAAATACACGTTCATATTAAAATACTTACAAGTGTCAAAAATATATGTTAATAACTAAACAACTTGACAAACATATACATCACATTGCCGTCATTTTTTGACGGGCAAGTTGCTAGTCTGTATAGATCTACCAGCTAGGCAGGCTGTTGTGGTTTGGTGATTCTGTGACGTCATAGATATGTGACATTAGATAGGGAGACGACATGCACCACAATCCAAGATGCAAGGAACCCGAGGGACAGAAAGTAGTTTTAACACAAAAGTGAATGTTTAATTAAAAAAAGAACATAGTTTGTTGAATGAAGCAATTTCGGTGACTGAAGTTTTAATAATGATAGACACTGCAAAATGGGATATGAGATTTCTGTGAAGAGAATCTTAGGAAAATTGAAGACAATTGAAACCCTGGTGTAAGTTGCACTCAGATTTCTAGAGTGTTGCAGAGTGATAATTGATATATTAATATCTTTATAACCGGTGTTGGTTTTGGAGGGTGCCAATAGGATTTTGCATAAATTATTTTAAGTATTTTTTTAAATAAAGTAAATAGTACGGTTCAAAGAATCCCCTTTTTGGCAAATATTGCAATCTCATATTTGTTTGAAAACTTAGGGCTCCATTCAATTTGAGACTAGCAACTCGATCTCAGACAGCCGAATGTCTGCGAGTGAGTTGCAGGCTCCCGTTGGTCTCTGATTGCGATGCTATTCAATTGCTCAAGGCCGCAAGTTGCAAGCCTGAAGCCAGAACTGTAAACCATGCACTGGTTCGGAGCAGTTCTAGGAGGGAACCTGATTAATTCAGCAAGCCCGTAACCGCCTGTTTCGAATCGGCCAATAGACTGTCATTATTACAGCAGTAAAACATGGAGGTTACATGTCAATCAATTAGGTTCGGGGGTCCGATATGCGATCAGACTCGCAAACCTGCAAATTAAAGAATTATGAAAATAAATGCCAGTACTGTTCTAGTCCATATGGGTGGCCTGATATGTATTATACGAGATCGATTTAACCCCGAAATGACACAAAATTAATTTTATTTCCTGCCGATGTTGATTCCTCTGAGTCCTTGGGGAATTCATGATATATAAGTGGAAGTTGTGTGTAAGAGGGTGTTTTAATTTCTGCTTATGAGCAAGTGAGGGGGAAGGAGTGTTGGCTAATTTTTAATCTTATCCAATTATCTCAATCAAGACTCTGGACTTCTCCTTGTTCCATCCTCCCTAACCACCCCTCACCCCCACTAGAAGACAATTCATCACAAGCCATCTCTCAAAATGTGATGTAACCAAAACAAAATTGATTCCTGTACTTCTAAACAGTCTTCAACAGTTTAGATTTGCCCAAATGATTACACACTATCACTCATTCAGCTCATGTATAGTCTCTTTCACACACAGTCTTACATTATCACAAATACATTTCCATTTACAGATACATTCTCACACATGCACACACACTCTCACATCGTTCTCACACACATGCATGCAGTTGGTGGCATGACTTTTCAGCGCTTCATACATGAGCACCGACGCATGCGCGCGCACACACAAGCGCACCAGTTATTTGCGTGATCTTGACATATTCATGCAGGAGCCGACATCAGGTAAGCTGGGCTTAGGGGTATTAGCTTAGGGTTAGGGGTCTTTGTGTGTAAGGGTTATGGTTAGGATAGGGGTGTAATGGTTAGGGTAAGGGTATAAGGGTTAGGGTAGGCAATTGCCGGGGTGCCGAAGCTGGGGGTATGTACAAGGGTATCACAGGGGCTAGGAGTACATACAGGTTAATACAGGTGAGGGGCTGGGGGATATGTACAGTGGTAATACAGATGAGGGGCTGGGGTATATACAGGGGCAGGGTGTATGTATAGGGGTAGTATAGGTGAGGGGCTGGGGCTATATACAGGGATTAGAGGTATATACACGTGGGTGGGCTGGGGCTATGTGCAGGGACTGAGGGTATAGAGAGTGACAATGGTGTTATACATAGAAGATAATATCATACCGGTGAGGGGATGTTTATCTACAGGGGCTGGTAGAGTTATACAAAGAGGGTATACTGAGGTGGGGTGGTGCTCTACAGAGAGGATATACTGAGGTGGGGTCATACAGAGGGGGTATACTGAGGTGGGGTGGTGCTATACAGAGAGGGTATACTGAGGTGGGGTGGTGCTATACAGAGAGGGTATACTGAGGTGGGGTGGTGCTATACAGAGAGGATATACTGAGGTGGGGTCATACAGAGGGGGTATACTGAGGTGGGGTGGTGCTATACAGAGAGGGTATACTGAGGTGGGGTGGTGCTATACAGAGAGTGTATACTGAGGTGGGGTGGTGCTATACAGAGAGGGTATACTGAGGTGGGGTGGTGCTATACAGAGAGGGTATACTGAGGTGGGGTGGTGCTATACAGAGAGGGTATACTGAGGTGGGGTGGTGCTATACAGAGAGGGTATACTGAGGTGGGGTGGTGTTATACAGAGAGGGTATACTGAGGTGGGGTGGTGCTATACAGAGAGTGTATACTGAGGTGGGGTGGTGCTATACAGAGAGGGTATACTGAGGTGGGGTGGTGCTATACAGAGAGGGTATACTGAGGTGGGGTGGTGCTATACAGAGAGTGTATACTGAGGTGGGGTGGTGCTATACAGAGAGGGTATACTGAGGTGGGGTGGTGTTATACAGAGAGGGTATACTGAGGTGGGGTGGTGCTATACAGAGAGGGTATACTGAGGTGGGGTGGTGCTATACAGAGAGGGTATACTGAGGTGGGGTGGTGCTATACAGAGAGGGTATACTGAGGTTGGGTGGTGCTATACAGAGAGGGTATACTGAGGTGGGGTGGTGTTATACAGAGGGGGTATACTGAGGTGGGGTGGTGCTATACAGAGAGGGTATACTGAGGTGGGGTGGTGTTATACAGAGAGGGTACACTATGGTGGGGTGGTGCTATACAGAGAGGGTACACTATGGTGGGGTGGTGCTATACAGAGAGGGTATACTGAGGTGGGGTGGTGCTATACAGAGAGGGTATACTGAGGTGGGGTGGTGCTATACAGAGAGGGTATACTGAGGTGGGGTGGTGCTATACAGAGAGGGTATACTGAGGTTGGGTGGTGCTATACAGAGAGGGTATACTGAGGTGGGGTGGTGTTATACAGAGGGGGTATACTGAGGTGGGGTGGTGCTATACAGAGAGGGTATACTGAGGTGGGGTGGTGCTATACAGAGAGGGTATACTGAGGTGTGGTGGTGCTATACAGAGAGGGTATACTGAGGTGGGGTGGTGCTATACAGAGAGGGTATACTGAGGTGGGGTGGTGCTATACAGAGAGGGTATACTGAGGTGTGGTGGTGCTTTACAGAGAGGGTATACTGAGGTGGGGTGGTGTTATACAGAGAGGGTATACTGAGGTGGGGTGGTGTTATACAGAGAGGGTATACTGAGGTGGGGTGGTGTTATACAGAGGGGGTATACTGAGGTGGGGTGGTGCTATACAGAGAGGGTATACTGAGGTGGGGTGGTGTTATACAGAGAGGGTACACTATGGTGGGGTGGTGCTATACAGAGAGGGTACACTATGGTGGGGTGGTGCTATACAGAGAGGGTATACTGAGGTGGGGTGGTGCTATACAGAGAGGGTATACTGAGGTGGGGTGGTGCTATACAGAGAGGGTATACTGAGGTGGGGTGGTGCTATACAGAGAGGGTATACTGAGGTTGGGTGGTGCTATACAGAGAGGGTATACTGAGGTGGGGTGGTGTTATACAGAGAGGGTACACTATGGTGGGGTGGTGCTATACAGAGAGGGTACACTATGGTGGGGTGGTGCTATACAGAGAGGGTATACTGAGGTGGGGTGGTGCTATACAGAGAGGGTATACTGAGGTGGGGTGGTGCTATACAGAGAGGGTATACTGAGGTGGGGTGGTGCTATACAGAGAGGGTATACTGAGGTGTGGTGGTGCTTTACAGAGAGGGTATACTGAGGTGTGGTGGTGCTATACAGAGAGGGTATACTGAGGTGGAGTGGTGCTATACAGAGAGGGTATACTGAGGTGGGGTGGTGTTATACAGAGAGGGTATACTGAGGTGGGGTGGTGCTATACAGAGAGTGTATACTGAGGTGGGGTGGTGCTATACAGAGAGTGTATACTGAGGTGGGGTGGTGCTATACAGAGAGGGTATACTGAGGTGGGGTGGTGCTATACAGAGAGGGTATACTGAGGTGGGGTGGTGCTATACAGAGAGGGTATACTGAGGTGGGGTCATACAGAGGGGGTATACTGAGGTGGGGTGGTGCTATACAGAGAGGGTATACTGAGGTGGGGTGGTGCTATACAGAGAGGGTATACTGAGGTGGGGTGGTGTTATACAGAGAGGGTATACTGAGGTGCGGTGGTGCTATACAGAGAGGGTATACTGAGGTGGGGTGGTGCTATACAGAGAGGGTATACTGAGGTGGGGTGGTGCTATACAGAGAGGGTATACTGAGGTGGGGTGGTGCTATACAGAGAGGGTATACTGAGGTGGGGTGGTGTTATACAGAGAGGGTATACTGAGGTGGGGTGGTGCTATACAGAGAGGGTATACTGAGGTGGGGTGGTGCTATACAGAGAGGGTATACTGAGGTGTGGTGGTGCTATACAGAGAGGGTATACTGAGGTGTGGTGGTGCTATACAGAGAGGGTATACTGAGGTGGGGTGGTGCTTTACAGAGAGGGTATACTGAGGTGGGGTGGTGCTATACAGAGAGGGTATACTGAGGTGGGGTGGTGCTATACAGAGAGGGTATACTGAGGTGGGGTGGTGTTATACAGAGAGGGTATACTGAGGTGGGGTGGTGTCATACAGAGAGGGTATACTGAGGTGGGGTGGTGCTATACAGAGAGGGTATACTGAGGTGGGGTGGTGCTATACAGAGAGGGTATACTGAGGTGGGGTGGTGCTATACAGAGAGGGTATACTGAGGTGGGGTGGTGCTATACAGAGGGGGTATACTGAGGTGGGGTGGTGCTATACAGAGAGGGTATACTGAGGTGGGGTGGTGCTATACAGAGAGGGTATACTGAGGTGGGGTGGTGCTATACAGAGAGGGTATACTGAGGTGGGGTGGTGCTATACAGAGAGGGTATACTGAGGTGGGGTGGTGTCATACAGAGAGGGTATACTGAGGTGGGGTGGTGCTATACAGAGAGGGTATACTGAGGTGTGGTGGTGCTTTACAGAGAGGGTATACTGAGGTGGGGTGGTGTTATACAGAGAGGGTATACTGAGGTGGGGTGGTGTCATACAGAGAGTGTATACTGAGGTGGGGTGGTGCTATACAGAGAGGGTATACTGAGGTGGGGTGGTGCTATACAGAGAGGGTATACTGAGGTGGGGTGGTGCTATACAGAGAGGGTATACTGAGGTGGGGTGGTGCTATACAGAGGGGGTATACTGAGGTGGGGTGGTGCTATACAGAGAGGGTATACTGAGGTGGGGTGGTGCTATACAGAGAGGGTATACTGAGGTGGGGTGGTGCTATACAGAGAGGGTATACTGAGGTGGGGTGGTGTCATACAGAGAGGGTATACTGAGGTGGGGTGGTGCTATACAGAGAGGGTATACTGAGGTGGGGTGGTGCTATACAGAGAGGGTATACTGAGGTGGGGTGGTGCTATACAGAGAGGGTATACTGAGGTGGGGTGGTGCTATACAGAGAGGGTATACTGAGGTGGGGTGGTGCTATACAGAGAGGGTATACTGAGGTGGGGTGGTGCTATACAGAGAGGGTATACTGAGGTGGGGTGGTGCTATACAGAGAGGGTATACTGAGGTGTGGTGGTGCTTTACAGAGAGGGTATACTGAGGTGGGGTGGTGTTATACAGAGAGGGTATACTGAGGTGGGGTGGTGTTATACAGAGGGGGTATACTGAGGTGGGGTGGTGTCATACAGAGAGGGTATACTGAGGTGGGGTGGTGTTATACAGAGGGGGTATACTGAGGTGGGGTGGTGTCATACAGAGAGGGTATACTGAGGTGGGGTGGTGTTATACAGAGAGGGTATACTGAGGTGGGGTGGTGCTATACAGAGAGGGTATACTGAGGTGTTATACAGAGAGGGTATACTGAGGTGGAGTGGTGCTATACAGAGAGGGTATACTGAGGTGGGGTGGTGCTATACAGAGAGTGTATACTGAGGTGGGGTGGTGCTATACAGAGAGGGTACACTATGGTGGGGTGGTGCTATACAGAGAGGGTACACTATGGTGGGGTGGTGCTATACAGAGAGGGTATACTGAGGTGGGGTGGTGCTATACAGAGAGGGTATACTGAGGTGGGGTGGTGCTATATAGAGAGGGTATACTGAGGTGGGGTGGTGCTATACAGAGAGGGTATACTGAGGTGGGGTGGTGCTATACAGAGAGGGTATACTGAGGTGGGGTGGTGCTATACAGAGAGGGTATACTGAGGTGGGGTGGTGCTATACAGAGAGGGTATACTGAGGTGGGGTGGTGCTATACAGAGAGGGTATACTGAGGTGGGGTGGTGCTATACAGAGAGTGTATACTGAGGTGGGGTGGTGCTATACAGAGAGGGTATACTGAGGTGGGGTGGTGTTATACAGAGAGGGTATACTGAGGTGGGGTGGTGCTATACAGAGAGGGTATACTGAGGTGGGGTGGTGCTATACAGAGAGTGTATACTGAGGTGGGGTGGTGCTATACAGAGAGTGTATACTGAGGTGGGGTGGTGCTATACAGAGAGGGTATACTGAGGTGGGGTGGTGCTATACTGAGGTGGGGTATACTGAATGGCTTATGTTATACAGAAGGGATAATGGCGTACAGGTGATGAACTTTGTGTTATACAGAAGAGTTAATGACACACCAGAGAGGGGCTGGGGGTGTAATGATGGCTGTGTTATATGGGAGGGGGTGTATTATACAGAAGGAGATAATAGCATAGAATTGAAGGGCAGATTTTAAGTAGGACTTGTGTTAAAACTGCTTAGGGTTAATGTCATACATATGATGGAACAGAGGTGGGATGTGATAAAGATGATGGGTGGGGTTATTGTGTTATACAGAGGGGGCTACTGTTATACTGAAGGACTGCTGCTATACATGGAGCCTGGTATTATAAAGTCGTGCTGGCCTTATACAGAGGGACTGGTATCTTGCAAGGTGACCAGAGCTGTGCTGAGGGGTATTGTTATACTGGGGTCTGTTGGGGGATAATGCCATACAAGTGAGGAGTGGGTGTTATATAGAGGGGGCTGGTATCACACAAGACACTGGTGTTATAATGAGCCTGGCGTTGTATAGCAGATATGCTTTTATACAGGAGTACTGATTTAATAAACGGGACTGATGTCACATGTGAGGGGTCTTCCATTATACAAAGGTACTGGAATCATACTGTGTGAAATGCATCAAACAGGTGAGGGGGCTGCTGGCTTACATGGGACTTTGGGTATAGAGATAACAGGGCACCAGCAATTATGTTATATAGGGGGTGGCAGTTGGACAGGTGTTGTGTTGTTGGTCAATAATAGTAGGAGTGTGGTGTCATACAAGTTAGGTAATGCCCTTGTATTAGTTAGAGGGTTAGGGTTAGAGGGTTAGTGGTCCCTCTTGCTGTGCTCCAGTGCCTGAGGCCTCTCGTCCCCTCCTGTCACACACAGCCTGCTCCACAGCATATGTACCCACGCTCATGTGACGGTGTGCAATTTTTCACAGCGCGCCGCTGTCACAGCACTGAGGTCGCCACGCTGCTGTCGGCGCAGAATCCTACTGCGCTCGGAGGTCGGTGTGCCCTTGCAGTTATATGCTCTTTCCAGCACTTGCATAATGTCAGGCACACAAATCCCCTTGCATGTACCTTCCTCATATGTGCAATCTAACCACCAGCCTCGCAATGACCGCCAAAGGCGCTCAGTGCGAGGCTCGCAATGAGCGCCAAAGGATCTCGGACCACCAAAAAAATTAATGTCTGTCCCAAACCGCATTCCCTGCCTTACAATTTTATTGCCCCATCATTTTTGACGGGCAAGTTGCTAGTAAAATATAGACACATACAGTGGATATAAAAAGTCTACACACCCCTGTTAAAATGTCAGGTTTCTGTGCTGTAAAAATATGAGACAAAGATAAATAATTTCAGAACTTTTTCCACCTTTAATGTGACCTATAAACTGTACAACTCAATTGAAAAACAAACTGAAATCTTTTAGGTAGAGGGAAGAAAAAATATAAAAATAAAATAATATGGTTGCATAAGTATGCACACCCTTAAACTAATACTTTGTTGATGCACCTTTTGATTTTATTACAACACTCAGTCTTTTTGGGTATGAGTCTATCAGCATGATACATTTTGACTTGGCAAGATTTGCCCACTCTTCTTTGCAAAAACACTCCAAATCTGTCAGATTGCGAGGGCATCTCCTGTGCACAGCCCTCTTCAGATCACTCCACAGATTTTCAATCGGATTCAGGTCTGGGCTCTGGCTGGGCCATTCCAAAACTTTAATCTTCTTCTGGTGAAGCCATTCCTTTGTTGATTTGGATGTATGCTTTGGGTCATTGTCATGCTGAAAGATGAAGTTCCTCTTCATGTTCAGCTTTCTAGCAGAAGCCTGAAGGTTTTGTGCCAATATTGACTGGTATTTGGAACTGTTCATAATTCCCTCTATCTTAACTAAGGCCCCAGTTCCAGCTGAAGGAAAACAGCCCCAGAGCATGATGCTGCCACCACCATGCTTCACTGTGGGTATGGTGTTCTTTTGGTGATGTGCAGTGTTGATTTTGCGCCAAACATATCTTTTGTAATCATGGCCAAAAAGTTCAACCTTGGTTTCATCAGACCATAACACCTTTTTCCAGCATGCTTTTGGGAGACTTCAGATGTGTTTTTGCAAAATGTAGCCTTGCTTGGATGTTTTTCTTCGTACGAAAAGGCTTTCGTCTTGCCACTCTACCCCATAGCCCAGACATATGAAGAATACGGGAGATTGTTGTCACATGTACCACACAGCCAGTACTTGCCAGATTTTCCTGCAGCTCCTTTAATGTTGCTGTAAGGTCTCTTGGTAGCCTCCCAGATCAGTTTTCTTCTCGTTTTTTCATCAATTTTGTAGGGAGCTCCAGTTCTTGGTAATGTCACTGTTGTGCCATATTTTCTTCACTGTGTTCCATGGTATATCTAATTCCTTGGAAATTCTTTTGTACCCTTCTCCTGACTGATACCTTTTAACAATGAGATCCCTCTGATGCTTTGGAAGCTCTCTGTGGACCATGGCTTTTGTGGGATGCGACTAAGAACATTTCAGGAAAGACCAACTAGAGCAGCTGAACTTTATTTGGGGTTAATCAGAGGCACTTTAAATGATGGCAGGTGTATGCTGACTCCTATTTAACCCGATTTGGAATGTGATTGCTTAATTCTGAACACAGCTACATCCCCAGTTATAAGAGAGTGTGCAGACTTATGCAACCACATTATTTTTATTTTTCTTCCCTCCACCTAAAAGATTTCAGTTTGTTTTTCAACTGAGTTGTACAGTTTATAGGTCACATTAAAGGTGGAAAAAGTTCTGAAATGATTTAGCTTTGTCTAATTTTTTTACAGCACAGAAACCTGACATTTTAACAGGGGTGTGTAGACTTTTTATATCAAATGTATATTTGTCATATTATTGTATCAGACATATACAGAGACATTTTCCTATATACAGTCTCTCAAAACCATATACATTGTCTTATTACCACGCCACAGAGATCACAGTAATACATACATTGCCACACATACTATGTCACTCAGATATAGACACAGATACTGACACACAAAAAAGCATTGTGACATATTCTGTATCACACAATCAACGTTCATACAAGCTGCATACAGTCTAACAAGCATACACATAAACACATTGTTACACTGTAAATAATAAACTGACATACTATCACAGAGACTAACTGGGTAATAGACTAAAGAGCGAAGTGTTGAGAAATATTTATAGATGTCAAAGCTTACTGCAGACGCACCACTGAATACATAGGAATCTCCGACACTGCACTCTTTAGTACATCTGGTCCATTCTTACATACATACAACATGCTGAATCACATTATAAGCACACAAATACAAGGTCATAGAGAGTGTAGGAGTGGGGGAGAGGTGGAAAAATACAAATCTGCTCTGTAGATCATGCCCCCTGGGCTAAAGAAAACATCCTGGGAGTTATTGAAGTTCTGTTTCATTGTAGGCCCGCAGGAGGTACATTCACTGTAATGACTTTGATAATGTGCCTGCTAAAATATACAACAATTAAACAAATATTTAGAAGGTTAATACAAATAATAGGTTAATTGAAGCTTCCCATACTCCTATAAGGACAGCCTTATGGGACCTTGCTTTTTACATCAGCGCCACCCAGCGCTGCAGTGAGAAATGCTGTACACCCCTCCCACTGGTCTGTCACAGTCTCTGTCCTCTTAAGGTGGATTAGTACAGTTACCACCATATATATCAAGAATGATATATAAGCATAATGAGTGTTATAGAGACCTAGGGGTGGGGTAGGAGATCAGAATGAAGGACATTTAGGAGATCAGAATGGGGGACCTGCCCCCCCCCCAGGTGCCCCATTCTGATCTTCCACCCCCCCCCTTCCACAAGTCCACCTTTCAAATATTAGATCAGAATGGGGTACCTGGGCGGTTGTGGGAGATCTGGATGGGGGACCTGGGGGTTCCCCATTTTTATATGCTACCCCCCCCCCCAGGTCCCCAATTCTAATCTCCTACCCGAATGGGGGACCTGGGGGGATTAGGAGATCAGAATGGCGGACCTGGGTGGGTGATCCCCCAGGCCCCCCATTCTGATCTCCTACCCGAATGGGGGACCTGGGGGGGTGGGGGGTAAGAGGTCAGACTGTGGGACCTGGGGGGTACCCATTTTGATCTGCTACCCCCCCACCCCAGGTCCCCCATTCTAATCTCCTACCTGAATGGGGGACCTGGGGGGGGTAAGGAGATAAGAATGGGGGACCTGTGTGGGTGATCCCCCAGGCCCCCCATTCTGCACCCCCCCCCCCCAGGTTTCCCATTCTGATCTCCTATCCCCCACCCCCAGGTCTGTATAACACTCTTTATGCTTGTATATCATTCTTGATATATATGGTGGCAACTGCACTAATCCACCTTAAGAGGACAGAGCCTGTGACAGATCTGTGGGAGGGTTGTACAGCAGTTCTCACTCCAGTGATTCTGCAAATGACTTGAAAATCCCTCTACCCTTCAGTTGTAAATCATATTCTCATGATTTAATATTCTTTTATTTTCTGGAACATCCCTCCTTCCACAGATTGTTAGGACTCTTGTAAATAGGGAAATATTTTGCTTTTCTTTTTTTATGGCAGGAAATAGTTAGGATCTTACAACATGATATCAGTGAGTGCACATGTAACATTAGATCTTTTTATTGGACAATAATCTTTTTTTATAACTATCCCAAATCAATGTCATAAATGAAACAGTGGAACTTTCCTGTTAGCTGGCCGCACACGATGAATAAGTATATAATAAGCTTTACACTGACAAGAAATTCACTTAAATCTCGGCCACTGCGTCTGGCCAGCTAACAGGAAACATCAGAAACAGTTAAACAAATGCTTTAAGTTTAAATTTTGAATTTTTTGCAGTCTGTAAAACTTTAGTTTATTTGATATATAAATACAGTTACGACTATAGCAGTGCACTGAAGTTTAGGAAAAAAATCACATTTGGGATAATAAACTAGCAACATCAGAAGCTGCATAAGCCATGAGCATACATTTTTTTAGACAAAATATTCATATTTGGCACCGGTTTAAATCTGTTTGTGTTTAGAATGTTATATCTTGTCTGACTTCAGCGCTCCTTGCAAGCTTGGAGCCTACGGATGTGCTCTTATCTTATAAATCAGTGCTGGGAGAAGGGATGAGGATTGTATAATTGGAGCTATTAGTATCTGACACTGACCTTTTCCAACAGCAAATGCTCAGAGGCAAGAAGTCACTATTATAGCTGCAAACTCTAACCTAAAGCTCTTCTCATACATGCACTCATCGCCAAAATATCATGGATGCCTCAAATCACCAGCAGAGACAATGATATGTATATTTTCATCAAATTAAAATCTAGATTTATGGCATTTTCCCTATACAATACATAAGATTTTTCAGACCTTTCCTGTCATATGCCCCCTCACGCTGCTGTCCGCTCATGTGCTGATCTGCCCGCTCACTTGCCGATTTGCCCATTGCGACGTTGTTCACTTAATTTTTAAGATGTTTTAAGGGGTTTAGGTTTGGGATTTAGAGTTAGGATAGTGGCAGATAATACATAATAAAATAGTTGTGCATGCAGCTGCTAGCAGGTGGCGGGCATATAACAGGAATTGGTCCTTTCCCTCTTCACCATTGCAAAATCTAACAGCTACAGTTCCGCCGCCGGCCGACAGATGGCGCTGATGATTTTAGCACATAAGGCGCGCCGACAGAAGAGGCCTTAAGCTATGAGAGCCGCGCCCGAGGCCCTGGGGGGCCGAGTGCTCGCGCCGAACATAGCGATGACCTCGCTGTCGATTCAGCGTCGTCGAGTTGCGCCACGTCGAAGGGGAGAATAGTTCTTTGCCTTCCCTGGAACTTGATGGCGCTCGAAAACTCACAGCGCTGGTGGATAGCACCTGTAACTGCAGCTGTCAGTGCTGCAGAAGAATTGCGCAGGCAAAGAGGGATAGATCCCAGGAATTATATAAAGACCTCCATTGAACAATAACTCACTTTATGTGACAAAAGCAGGTCCTATCCTGTTTTGTGTGCGTCGCAACAGTGAGCACCTGGCGACTCTAGGAACAGGTGCGCTCCAACACCCGTCTAGTGCTATGATTGAGCTACTACGCCCGGTAAGTGGTTAGGGTTTTAGGGTTAGGGGATTAGAAGGTTAGGGTTAGAGGGTTAGGTTGAGGGGGTTAGGGTTAGGCTTAGGGGGTTAGGAAGTGAGGGTTAGGGGATTAGGTGGCTGGGGTGTACTACCGATTTTTCACTGGTAGATGGTGACGCGAGTACGACCGCGATCCTACAGTCGTCGGTGGCGCGCTTCCACAGAGGCGCACATAAAACAGGATAGGTCCCAAAATCAAACTGATTTGCCTGATTTTTTTTTTAGTTTCACTTCAAAATGTTTACTCCCACATCACTGATACACAAGCTGGATATAACAAGTAACAAGCTGTTTAAGTTTGTTTATGTTTTCTAATAGATTTTTGTAACTCTTCAAAAGATCATACTGTAAGTGACAAAATAAATACGTAACAAATGTTATGTTACATGTTTAAATTTGGGAAAAAACAATATATTATGATAGCCAAGATATTACTGCACAGACTCCTCCTACTAGTAATTCAGGTTTGACTTGAAAACTGCAGCCTAAACAAAAGGTAAGAACAGGAACAGGGTGACTGCAGTTGGTTGGAGCCCAGTCCAGCCCTCCCTTTCTGGGCATTGTGCTGCACACACCTGGCTGATGTCAGCCTTCCAATGGGCTGAGCCTGGGAGACAAGATTCAGAGGCAGGAAGTGACTGTGGGGAGGAGTTCAGTCTGTACTGCTCCAAGACACACCAAAAGAAACCAAATAACAAACAATGAGGCTCTGAAGCATTTGGCACTTTTTATTATTGAAACTTCATAGGAATTTGTGTGGATTTACAATCAGGTAAGGGGATATTATCCTAAATGTTTTTATTTGCAAAAATACAGCATTAGCTTTCTTACTTATTAACTAAAATTTGCATAGATCAGTGCAATTAGAGTCTTGAAAATGAAGAACAATTGTATTTACAGTGCATGTAGTTGATTTCTTTAATTCCTTGTTATAAAATGTTTTACTTGTTACTTAAAAATACTTTAAAGGTATATCCTAAGTTTCCCTGTTTTCACCTTTTTCTGATATAACACATGCTACTTATATCAGAAACACACATTACAGAGTCATTCTATACAAATACAGATTTATTACTGATTCTCCTCTTTTAGATGCATTCATAATCCAGGAAACTTAGATATGCATTTAATTAAATAGGTTGCCCTGATGAAAAAGCAGTAACTGCAGCTTTTATATAGACATGAGATAGTGACCCGATTATTATTCAGCTGTTGCAGTGTGATGGTGTGCAGATCTATACTGTCTGCTAGTATTGAAAAATAGATTTAAGAATCTGTTATCACTTTGTATTAAATTATATTTACAGATGTGGACTGTGTGTTGGGTGTAGATTGCTAACTCTAGTGTTAACCCCCAGTGTTTCACATACTTGGAATTGTTTAACTCCTTAATCAATGTTATCTGAGAATTTTGAGCAGGCATGAAAATGTAAAGCCCACTTATTTTCTTTAATCTCTAGCCTGGAGGCATTCTCTCTCCTAGTGTAATCATGGTATTTTGCAACTTGGCTACTTACTCTTCAGGGGGCCTGCAATGGGATACTGACATGTTTATTTTTTATTGTTCTGTGTCTTTTTAGTTCCTGTTTATGTCTTTACAATACTTTCTGGTGTCTTGGCTTGTGTTGTAGGTATAGTGCCAAGAGAGTCCGATCACTGCTAAAAGTTACAATAGTAGTGTTGAGGAAGTTATGGTATATGACCTAGGGCCATATGTACTAAATGCTGTATTGTTGGAGATTTCTTGGCGTGTACCCATCCGTATGTTATCCTAAAGGTACTGTGTTCTAAGATTTGAGGTCGTCCAAAACATTACACAAATCTATCCTGTTATATGAATGCACGCATTTTGTGGAAGCGCTCTCGCATCCAGATCTAGGTGTCCAAAGTAGGTAGCACACCACAACCCACTAACCCTAACACCCTAAACCTCACTTCCTAACCCACTTTCCCTAAACCTCACTTCCAAACCCACTTTCCCTAAACCTCACTTCCAAACCCACTTTCCCTAAACCTCACTTCCAAACCCACTTTCCCTAAACCTCACTTCCAAACCCACTTTCCCTAAACCTCACTTCCAAACCCACTTACCCTAAACCTCACTTCCTAACCCACTTACCCTAAACCTCACTTCCTAACCCACTTTCCCTAAACCTCACTTCCTAACCCACTTTCCCTAAACCTCACTTCCTAACCCACTTTCCCTAAACCTCACTTCCTAACCCACTTTCCCTAAACCTCACTTCCAAACCCACTTTCCCTAAACCTCACTTCCAAACCCACTTTCCCTAAACCCCACTTTCCCTAAACCTCACTTTCCCTAAACCTCACTTTCCCTAAACCTCACTTTCCCTAAACCTCACTTTCCCTAAACCTCACTTTCCCTAAACCTCACTTTCCCTAAACCTCACTTTCCCTAAACCCCACTTTCCCTAAACCTCACTTTCCCTAAACCTCACTTTCCCTAAACCTCACTTTCCCTAAACCTCACTTTCCCTAAACCTCACTTTCCCTAAACCTCACTTTCCCTAAACCTCACTTTCCCTAAACCTCACTTTCCCTAAACCTCACTTTCCCTAAACCTCACTTTCCCTAAACCTCACTTTCCCTAAACCTCACTTTCCCTAAACCTCACTTTCCCTAAACCTCACTTTCCCTAAACCTCACTTTCCCTAAACCTCACTTTCCCTAAACCTCACTTTCCCTAAACCTCACTTTCCCTAAACCTCACTTTCCCTAAACCTCACTTTCCCGAAACCTCACTTTCCCGAAACCTCACTTTCCCGAAACCTCACTTTCCCGAAACCCCACTTTCCCGAAACCCACTTACCGGGTGTAACCCCTAACCGGGCGTAGAGACACAGCTAGATTGGGACGTCAGCGGCGCGCTTCCACAAATGTGTGCGTACGTATAACAGGATACGTCCAAAATTATATATTTGTTTGCTTTGTTTTAAATCTGTTGGTGAAAATCCAATATAACTTTTATGGATCAAGCAAATACAGCTCAGTCTTTCCTATAGACACTATAAGTGATCATAACTCTCCCCTCCGTAAGGCTTTCTCCCCTGTTTCTAACACCTATAAACCTACCTGCAGCATGGTGGGAGATTCCATGTGCAGAGCATCCAGTGGGTAGTGTGAGATTTACTGGTAACTTCCTCCTTGGTGATGACAAGACCCACCATCAGTAAGTAGTATCTATAACCATATCCTAACATGGTTTGAAAGGACCTTATTCTTTAATGTAGACAACCATGAGAGTTTCACTATGTTATTTTTTTTGAGAGGCAATGATTGTTTTGTATTCTCAGAAGCAATCCTCTCTTTTTAAAGAAACTGTTGCAGACCACTCTGATGGTCAAAATCTTGGCGATCCGCTGAAGTCATATGTATGTACACACTTATCAGTGTGACTCTTTAAAATGAGAACAAAATCATGACATCAATATATTAGATCTATCTATCATGTAATTAAGACAATTAACAATCCGTGTTAAAATGTTAGACATTACTCCCTGGTTCCTGGGTTTTGTAATATGTAAGCACAAGAAATTCTTAAATATGACTGACTCTGCTTGTATCATGGGTGCTTCCATTTTGGGCTGTTGTTCTTCCTGTATCAGAGAGGTTATCTTCTTAAGTGCATTATTTAGGGCAGTATTTTTTCATATCCAGGTGTCGGGGACCACCAACAGTTCACATTATCCCTGCTTGTGCACAGGTGAGCTATTCAGTGGCTCAGCAGGTGGTTCGATATAATTATTGGGCCTCTGACTAGCTCACCTGTGCTTAAGCAGGGATACACCTAAAATGTGACCTGTTGGTGGTCCCTGATGATGAACACAATTAAAAACGAAAAACATGTAAAAACATTGTACACGTGATCAAGATATCTTCTTCATAAGAATATCCTATAAATTCTACTTCATTGGTCATTTAAGAGGTGCAAGACCAGTTTCTGGTCCCTGTAATTTCATAGTCTGTAAATAATCAAAAAACATCTTGATCAATTAGTTCAATGGTTAATCAGTTGGCAGTCCATAAATAAATGGAGAAGATATGTATAGTACCCATAGACATTGTGTATACTGTGAGATCTGGAGATTCCCATTGAAGCCCTGAGTCACCCTAGTTGTGTCACATAGTGAAGTCATGTACCTGGTCCAGTCCCTACCAAGGAAGTTGTGCCGTGGATTCCTTCATATTGTATGTACCTATTTGTCACAGCAATCCAGAACTGTAATCATATAATCACCTTACAAACCATAATTCCTTCTGCCATTAGGAATACAGAACATTTTGACAATTACTGCTCCAAATGAGTAGCCTAACCACATAAACAAGCTAAAACAGCATGACATTCCCTGAGAACAAAAGGACAGCCTGGAGGTTTAAAGTTTAATGGTGTCAAATGCTTTTAACTATGGATACTCCAGACATTTATAATGCTTATATTACAGAGTGAGGCCAACAATACTAACAATAATACCATTATAGAGTCAATCCAGTAAAAATACCAACATAACATTAAAAGCTATCCTATAAAGCTAAGTGAATTCCTGGAAACAAATCTACTGGGAATACATGATAGAGTGCTAAATATGTTTAAGTATTGCTAAGGTTCTAGATTTTTTTTAATATGTTTTAGAATCTAAAAGAGAATCTCCATTCATCTACTTTTTAATATGAAATTATAATTTTACTGTAGGCAGCAAAAGCCTTGTAGGAACTTTTTTTGTAGCTGATTTCCCGTAGCTGACACTTACATTAGTCCTATTGAAAGATCGCTTCCCACTTTCACTTGATAATAAACAGAAATAAAGACTGGTGGTTTCTACTAAAACATAGTTGCACAATTAGTATATCTAAGGCAATTGTATTTATTTATTTTTACTTTGTTGACATTTTTCCATTATTTTGAATAACCTTCAAAAAGAGCACTATTTATACCTGTAAAGATCTATACTGCACATTTGTGGATATGTAACATCTACTATACTATATAATATAAAACCACACTCAAATCTATTGTTGTGATCATATTTCCCAAAAATTTGTCACTTGCCGCAACTGCTGGAAAATTTGAAATGGAATAGATCTGAAATCTCATTTAAAATATATTGGAAAATGTTGTTCCCAATAGAATCAAGTCCATAACGGATTGGTATTTGTGTTCTTATTGAGTTATTTTAGATTTTTTTCCCCTAAGCCAGATGACTTTTGAGTTCAGCCCTCCCTCAAAACGTTGCAGTTGATGTGTGCAGCAACGTGATGCTTCAGTAAACACATCTTCAAAAAGATTGCCACTTGTAATAGAGCACTACTACTATATATATATATATATATATATATATACAATTATTTAAAAGGACACTGATTTTCCAGTATTCCAGAATTTAGTAAAAAAAAAAAAAGATTTTTTTGGTATTCTTTTTTTAACATTTTTTTTAAATCCGCCATTTTAATTTATTACATTTTTATGTGCAGTCCAGGGGACCTCTAGTGTAGTCTGATAAGACTGGTTATATTATTTTTTTAGCTCGTATATCTTGTCAATTGGTAGGTTACCAAGAATATAGAAACAGACTCATTTACCTCTTGTTAAAGGACCAAGTAGTTCAACAAAAAATACACTTGTTTTGTCAAGCATGTGCTAAGTTGAGTAAGCTATAGACTTAAAATATATGGTTAAATCTAAAGTTATGAAGACTGTTTAGATGTACAAGAATCCATTTTGTGTTTGTTACGTCACTCATTGAGAGCTGTGTCATGAGGATTTGTCTTTGTACTTATCAGTAGAGGGAATGTCTAGGGAGGAGGGAACAAGAAGTCGAGAGTCGTGTGTCAGATAATAGGATGAGATTGAAATTGACACCACATCCCTTCCCCTATCACAGGTCCAAACATTGGAAGTTGCATCAATGTATTCTACCACAGCTTCACAGAAATGTAAATGCTTATCTCACACACACACAACTTCCAGCAAGTATTATGGATTCCTCCAGGGTCCAGCAGATGTTTTAAAAAAATAGCTTTATTACTTTTTCCTACTTTATTATGATCTTAGTCAGGCTCAATATATACATATATATTTTCTATTCACTATACAGTGGCCCTTATAAAGAACCACTGTAGTGTAAAGTAAAGTTCATATGTCTGTTTGCAGTTTAAAATAAATACAAAATTAAACTGTGTGTTTCTCCTCAAGCAGAGCTGTGTATCTTCTTCTACCTGTGGCATCAGGGTGTGGCCAGCTTTGCCTGTTTGCTTCCAAGCTCCATGATAGTCCAGCAGTCTGGGCTGATGTCACTGGCCTATGCCCCACGGCATTAGTTCCACCCCCACTGCCGCACAGAGGTAACATCTCTATTGTAAAATGCTTGCATCTGCCTGCCCCATAGCCCTGCCCTCTTTTACTGAGCATCCTCACTCTAAAACAAAACCTAGACTGGTCAGACTTTAGTCCAACAAACAAGTGATCAGGTAGGAGGATATGCACAGCTCTGCTTGAAGGGAAGACACATAGTTTAAAAGCTAAAAAGTACTGCAAACATATGCGCTTTATTTGTAAAAGAGAGTGTTTTATATATATATATATATATATATATATATATATATATATATATATATATATATATATATATATATATATATATATATATATATGAGAGAGAGAGAAATAAATAACAGTGCTGATCAATGTTGCTATGTAGCATGTTTATAAATAAATTATTAAATCAGATAAAAATGATGTACTTTCCCTCCAAAGAGATTTGCATAAATTAGAAGAATGGGCATCTACATGGCAGATGAGATTTAACACAAATATATATGAAGTTATGCATCTAGGAAGGAAATAATGGCCATGCAATGTATAATCTTAATGGAGTAAATGTCCGGGTATCAGATATTGAAAGGGATTTTGGGAGTGCTTGTTGACAACCACCTAGATCTTAATGCAAAGAAGCATCTGCAAAGGCAAGTAAAATATTATCATGTACTAAGAAGAGTATGGGTTCCCTGGTGGTCCAGTGGTTAGGACTTGGTGTATCTACTGCTGTCTAGCTGGGTTAAATTCCAAGGCAGGGAACCAAGAGGTCACACCACCCATGGTTGGGCCTGGTCAGTACTGGGATGAGAGACCACCAATGAATACCAGGAGCTGTATGCTGTAGCCTGCTGTAGAAGGAACTAGCAACCCACTCCAGTATCTCTGCTATGAATACCAAAACAAAAAAAGAAGGATATAGAAGCCGGGGGGGCAAATATAATTCTGCCACTATACAAATCCCTAGTACGCCCTCATTTGGAATACGGAGTACAATTTTGGGCACCACTATATAAAAATGACATTTTAGAGCTGGAAAAGGTACAGAGAAGGGGAAAAGAGGGGCTAAGTTATGAAGAAAGACTAACCAAATGAAACTTATTTTATCTAGAAAAAGGGAGTCTACGAGGGGATATGATTACCTTATATAAATATATCCAGGGTCAATATAAGGCTTTGTCAAGTGAACATTTTGTGCCAAGAGGTTTTCAACTGACAAGAGGACATCATTTGAGGTTAGAAGCAAAAAGTTTTCACCCTAAATAAAGAGAAGGGTTTTTCACAGTAAGGGTAGTTAATCTGCGGCATTATCTACCAAAGGAGGTGGTGACAGCAGATTCGATAGATTACAATAAAAAAGGATTGGATATACTTTTGAGTAAAAGATCATTTAGAGTTATCCTGGATAATTGGAGAAACCGTATTGATCCAGAGAGTAATCCGATCACCAGTATCTGGAGTCATGAATTAATTGTATTTTTTTGCCCTTATGAGACAATTGGCAAAGTTTTTTCTGTTTGCCTTCCCCCTGGATCACTTAACAACTGATCCGCATATTGCAGATCAGAAAGATCTAAACACATTTAATTTTAAAGGACTAAAGTATTTTTTTCAACCTTAATTACTATGGGCCTCATTCTATTATCGGCCGTAAATCGTCCGTAAGGCTGCGATTCCTTGCGGGGGTTCTGTTAACTCGCGATTCTATTATACGGCCCCGCAAGGATCTCCCCTTACGGCCGGCCGCATATCTTGGAACCGGCCGTAATCTCAGAAATATAAAAACTCAAAAATAAATTCAAGCCTGCACTGTACAGCTCTGTAAATGCTAGGGATCATATTGGGGGACATGAGGATTAAAAGTAACCCACTCTCAAGCTTGCACATCTGCCCAAACCCGAGTTCAAATTAACTGTTTATTTTCCGGCTGCGGCGTGGGCATGTCTGAGGTGCTCCAAGCACTCTGGACTTTTTACATGGATATTTTACGGATATTAAAAATAAAATATTTTACGGATTTGAGTACAGGATAATTATTTGCTATTTTTTCTAACACCTAAAATCCCTTTATAGTCTTCTCAAAGTGCAGGATGGCTTTATTTGAGCTATTTTATGTGCTTAATTGGTGCTAGCGAGACCTCTTTCCTGCAAGTAAGCTGCGGCTCGCTTTTAGCCTTGCAGAGAGGTTTCCCGGAGCAATTGAATTGCAAAACTCTTGCGGCCGTTTTAGATCAAAGGCTTTCCTCTGGCGCGAGCGGCCGCAAGAGATAGCAAGGCACCGGCCGCAAGCCTGCCGGAGCCTCCGGCCGTAAGGGAATAGAATAGCCGAATAGCTTGCGACCGGTCCTTGCGGCCCCGCAACGGCTGCGGCCGCTAATAGAATAAGGCCCCATGTATATAATTATTAAAGTATTGTTTGTGGTTTTACTTACCTTTTTATTGAGCCAAAATGGCTTGTAGGTATTAATACAGCAACACTTGGGACCTGTAGAGGCCCATCACTCTTGTCTTTATTTAACCAACAGAAAATGTCTTACAGTGGAGATATTTTGTAACTAACATAAATATTATCTTTCTAACATTTTTTTAAAATGTCATCTTTTTCATATGCATCTGGTGTTAATTACTACAAAACAATAGTATGGAAAAGGATTTTACTGTAATATGCTAAAATACACTATAATTTATATACTTAGAATTCCAATGTTGATTTTTGACTTGGAGAGGCATTTTTCTTTTGTATAAATGTTTTAACTAGATTAATTTAATATCATGCTCAAGTTAATTTTGACATAACATTTGCAATTTTACTTAATTCTAAGAAGCGCCCCGAGAAATAGATTCTTACCATAAGAAGACTCCCACTTTTCTTCCTGTTCTCACTCATGAGGGCTGCTATGTTGCACAGCTGTGATTTAAGGTAATGTCCACAGAGTAGAGGCCTCACTTCAACAGTGTTTCAGTGTCTTATGCTGCTCAGACACATCATGTCATTCACTCACTGCTTATTAGCATGAAACACAGGTAGCTCCTCTCCTGTGGGTGTGGGCTTAGGTCACATCTCTACAACATGGCAGCTTTCTTGAGAAACAACAGAAAGAAAGGTGTAGTCTCCAAAGGGTAAGATTTTGTTATTCTGGGACCACTTAGAAATAAGTGAAATATGTGTACTTTTTACAGTATCTCACAAGTGAGTACACCCCTCACATTTTTGTAAATATTTTATTAGATCTTTTCATGTAACCACATTGAAGAATTGACACTCTGCTACAATGTAAAGTAGTAAGTGTACAGACTGTATAACAGTGTAACTGTGCTGTCCCCTCAAAATAACTCAACACACAGAGCCATTAATATCGAAACCGTTGGTAACAAACATGAGTACACCCCTAAGAGGAAATGTCCAAATTGGGCCCAAAGTATCAATATTTTGTGTGGCCACCATTATTGTCTGCCAAAAAATCATATAAATTGTTCCTAATTGGTTTTCGTCCCTCTGCAGCTTGGGAAGACGGTGTACAGGGGTTTCAGTGGTTCATAGCAACCAACATTTTCCTTGAGAGAGTTCACAGACAGGCTAATTTGAAACACCACACTTCACAGTCTCATATTGATGAGCTGCAGAGGGCAGACCCAAACAGCTTCCAAATGAATGATTTTAGGCATAAAAAACGGATCTTGTCAGACCTTTTTGGGGCATACAAGGAAATATACATAGGTATGTTATCTTCCTAGTGAAATCCAGTCTCCTGTGTCTCTTTAGCATCCATTAGCTGCTTTGTACAGCTGTGATCAGTAATTCCAGCTGCAAAAAAAAAAAAAAAAAAAGAGCATTAGGATATCATATATCAGTGCACTTTAAACTCCTCACCCACGTATTTGTAGGTGATTCACGTTATTTTCAGGACAGTAGACTTCGAAGTCTGAAATCTGTTTATAGGCAATACCAATGAGATCAGCACAGAAAGTTGAATTGCAGATATTGTAGGTTTATATGCTTAGGCCGGATGGCTTTCCCAATGTCTCTGCAGTGATAACATCCCGGATACATCCCTATGGCTTTTGTAGTTTGCTTTTGTCTGGAAGAACATAAAACCAGTGGGTGCCCTGGCACAATCTGCCTGTGCAAGTTTGCACAGAGAGGGAGTGTCCTTGTGGTCAAGGCTCTGGATATTGATAAGAGATCCTGGTTTAGATGTCCAGTTCCAGCTTGTGTTGACTCTCCTAACTCCTGTGTATCATGTCACCACAATGGGAGTACTATATGCTGCTGCACACAATATGTGTTTTTGATCTATTGCTTTTATGTTTGTTAGAGTAGGTTCAATGTTTTGTAAAGGAATCATTTGAAGAATCTGAGAACAATAAACACAAGGAACCGAAGAATTACTTCCAGTTTATGCAACAAATAATGGTGGTGACAAATACTTCATTACAGTGGCATACACAAAATGCCCAAGTTATTGCCAAAACAAAAATAACAATTTATAAATCAACGATTGCAGTAGTTTATTAAATATTTTGAACGTGTTTAGATAGTCAAGGTTAAAGGTATTTTTGAAGCAGAGCATTACGTGAAAACAACCCCCTCTTAATTTCATTTGATTCTCGCAAACTGGGTGGGGATGAGCCCCAAATGTGAGATGTAATTAATGACATGAGAAAAAGTCATAAGAGTAGAGGAAAGATATTTTCATGTATTTTTCTCTGGAAGACCATTGTAGTTAAAGGGAAAAAATGCACACTTGAGAGGTATGTAGCAAACTAGCCGCGGCATATACCATGAGCATACAATATTGTTTAGAGAAAATCTGACATCTCTCATATTCCATCTAATTTTTATTTCTTCACTGCCAGATAGTTGGCTTATGAGAGGTATGTGTTTTTATCTATCATTGGAGGGAGGGGTAGGAGGGGAGAGAGAGGAAAGAAGAGGATATGTTCTATAAAAGGGTCTTTTTTGAATTTTGACACTTCTCTCACAAATGCCCATGAGCAGGCAGGTTGCATCAATGCATGCAAGTCCTGTTGTCCAGAAATATAAACATCTCTCCCAAACTATAGCACCTACACCAAAGTATAATGGATGCCTTCCGCTTCATGACTTTGACTACTGTGCGGTGGTCCTTTCAATTATTTTTAAAATAAATTGTTTGTAAGCTTGTTGGGTATGTAATATGTATTTGTTAAATGCTGTGATATTGTCACATAATTGTTTTCTACCTTGTCTCTGTAAAACACTGTGCACATTGATGACACTATACAAATACACTTAAGTATATACTTTACCCAACACTTAATGTTCTAACTACTATAGTTATCATTACTGTATATGTTTACTGTATATGTGAACTTTTTAATTTCAGCAAAATTACATCTGCTGTGTAAGTCTAAGCAGAAACATCCCTGTTGTACTATCTTGTTACATAAAAATATTTATAATGCCGTATCCTAAGTTAAGTTAATTGCCTCTTGTTAGTATGTGTAGGAACACTATTTATAGCACAGGTGACTGGGTAAGCTTGCAATCCTTCCTTGTCAGTACTTGCCACATATTATTACATACCGGGTTGAGATAAGTATATCCTGGGTTTTATAGTGAGCAACCATGTGAGAAAGATATATAAAACTTTTTGGCAAGAACAGTGAAAATATGGTTTTTATAATAATTGACTCATAACTTTTTGTAAATTACAACTACGGTACATAAAAGTCTCAAGTAAAGTTTATAATAAACACACAGTGTATTCTTTAAACATTTTGCAAGATTAAAAGTAAACTAGAGTAACCCCCTGCCCCCAATAACATAACAATAAAAAACTATCAATTTTAGGTATATAGCGGGCCATTGCAACCGGACTGGGTCAAGGAGTCCGCCACCTTCACCAAAATTGCCCCTAATCGTGATCACTCGATCAAGGCTGCAAAGCAGAACAGCCGTCCTACTGTTGGGAGAGGCTTTGTCTTTCACCCACTGTCTGTTACAAAGCCATACAAATAACACCTTATAAACCTTAACAACATATACAATTAAAAAATGTGGTCCCTATGGCTAGCAATACCATGCCATGGCAGCCCCCAGGACCCCCTATATGTAGCCGTACTTTTTCAGAATAACTTTTGGATCTTGCTTTTGACATCAGCGCCGGAGTCAGAACTGCTATACACAGAGCGTGTCAGACCCGTGGGAGGGGTGTACAGCAGTTCTAAATCCGGCACTGGCTGGAGCTGTGGCGATTTAGTGTAAAAAGCAAGGTCGTAACTTAAAAAAAAAAAAAAAGCTTCAGTTTGAGGTGACCTGGTACTTTTTAAAGGCCCATGATATATATCATGATTATTTATTTATTTATTTATGTATTGCTTATAAGAAGTTAAAGTACCAATTTCAGCAGTCCAAAATAGCTAAATAGCTTGATTCTTCTCTAGCCTGTTCTGTCTGTGAAACAAACTTGGGAAGGAAACCTTGTCAAATGCTCATTAATTAAGTAGACCTATCTGTATAAACCCCTGAGATTAGCTTAATTCAGGCAACAGGACATACTATTTTTTTTTTTTATACACAGTACCATACAAAAAGAGTCAGATTACGAAATTCAAATGCCAGATCCACAATGATTCCTGATCAGTTCTAACATTTGACCATTTGGTTCAGGACTTGTTGGCAACCAAAAAGGAATTAACTACCATTTTCCTCCACTTACAATTAACAGTATTAATAGTGGATGCTTCAATGTTTTGTTGCTCCACATTTTTCTAAATATACCTTAAATCTGTCCAACTTCGGACCTATTATCTAAACTCATAACGCTCAAAATTTAAAAATAAAAACAACACTTGATTGCCAACTAGTTTCTCCAAAAGCCCTCTATTTAGGTTGAGGACTAGACTGTCAACATAATCTTACTGTAAAAAACATCCATGACCAATAGGAAAAAAACAAAAAACAAGAACAAACACAACACATAAGAAAACAAAAAACATTAAAGTTGCACTGAATCTAGGGGGGGGGGGGGGGGCTAACCAGACTACCCTCATGTTGTTTAGGTATTGCTGCAGTTTAACATTTAATCTGAAGCTCTGAAGGACATGCTCTTTATTTACATCACCCTCCACAAAAATATATTGGACCTTTTAAAGTGCGGTCAACAATTTTAGTGGTAATAAACAAGTACAGTATCTGTAGCTTGATGTGGCATTATCATTACTTTTTTCTCCTTCTCACTCCCCAAAAAAATATCTTTATGGAAAATTGTACTAGGTGTTTTCACTTTTGTTGCTGTCCAGTAGTAATACATGGGCTGTGATTATGGAATCTGTAATAGATCAATTGATGCTATCGGTACTTAGTATGGTGGTTTCTTCCTCAATGGGGAGGTGCCAGGTATCAGTCTCCCCTACTTACTGTAACCCACACCTCCCAACATTTCAAATGGCCAAAGAGGATATTCCTACAAAATTATGCTTGGTAGATAAGTGTTACCAACCTTCTGTACGATGAGTAAGGTAAGTTTCAGAGATACACTTTAATATGTGCACAGTGCTCCCTACAGATATTCTCTGTAAAGAAGAAACGCTGGTCTTCTCCTAGACTTTGAGAGAGAACAGGAGAAACCAGAGGAACTGGAATCTACAGGAAAACAGAGCTTTGCAATTAAAAATGAGACTTTCCTTAACAAGAGGGATATTTGGGAGGCAAAGAAGGTAAGGGAGTTTCCTTGAAAGAGGGACCTCAGTTGGGAGGTCTCCTATAACTGAAGCGTCCCTCTGAGCTTGCAGTCACATTCCAAGCATCTTTCTATGATTTCTGCTGTAGTCATTTGCTCCATTTTTTTGCATCAAAGAATATTGGGGGAAAAAAGCATAATTCCACACAATATTTACAATTTCAGTGCAATATTTAAAGGACAAGTGAAGTAAAAATATATTTATGTTTTGATGAACTAGACTTTATAAAGGGCAGTGTTTTTAGAAAATACACAATAAAAAAAACAACCTTTAATGTGTTCCACTAGAGAATTGCCCGTCAAAAAATGACGGCAATGAAATTGTAAGGTAGCTAATGCTGTTTGGTGTATAATAATGAAATATATAATACATTAATAAATGAATATACTTTACCTATTTTTGAAGCACTGTGTTGAAGAGCTGGCAATCTGTTTTGATGTTGCTGCAGCATTAGTGGTGTGGAGCTGCTGTGTAAGCGTCATGAATGTGTGCAGTGTAATAGTGTGCGTGCGCGAGACCAAACCGTTAGCGTAGCTGTGTATTTCTGCATTAAAATGGCGGCAAATGTGTGGTATGCGTCTGTAGCGGAATATCCAGTGGTGTTTTGCGTGTTTCTTGTGGTGTTTTATGTGTTTCGAGTGCTGTAGCCTCGTTTTGTTGCCTTTGGCGCTCCTTGCCAGCAACTGCGGCCCTCGCTATGAGAGCCGCGGCCCTCGCTTCGCGAGCCCGCAAGCGTTGGCAACAACTCGTATGCTCACAACTATATATGTGATTATGGTATTGTGGTGGTTGGCTTTGCTCCGCATTTTGAATTCGGGCAAGATGAAGATTCAAAAATGTATGTCACTTTAATGTATGTATATCTCCATTTTCGTTTTCTAAAGTTCCCCTATCTGATAACATAATTCTTATATGGTGGCCGAGGTTAGCTAATTGACACCCTCTGAATTGCAGAGAGACAACTTACTTTGCTTATCTGCTGTTGAATAAAAAAAGTAATCTTTAAAGGTAATATGATAGAGGAGGTGTTTATAAGAAAATATGGGAAGGCCAAGACTATATAGTTTCATATAATAGGTAGCAAATACATTTTTTTTTTTTTTTTAAGGACCACTGCCGTCAATGTTTTCTAAGAAAACCTTAAAAACAGGCATTATATAACTAGAACGTAAAAACAAAAACTTCCAATATATAAAACATATAAAACTTTCATATGCAATTATGTAAAATCTACCATTTTGCATACTAAAAAACATTTTTCCCATTGTCAGTTCTAGTTCTTTAAAATAGTTGAAAATATTGTACTACAGTGTCGTTTTAATATGTGACCATTTTTAAAGAAAATAAAATTTTGTTTAGTTTCTTAGCTAGAAATTAATGTCAGAAACAGCTGCTATACATTAACAATATGTATTCTGTTAGAATTTAAAATATCATTCAAGCTTGTGGGCATTATTAATGACTACATACAGTATTTAAATCTGTAATTTTAAAATATGGAGTACATTCAAAGAAATTATAGTTTATTAACAGAGGCTGTTTTATTTGGATACTGATCATTAGTAAAATCTGTAATCGGTGATTTTTAAAAACCAATATTAAACCTATTTTTAATCATCAAATGTTCAGGCTCCAGTTGATCTACTTGTTTCAGCCCCTCTAGGCGGGAGCAGCTCCGACTAGAAACCAGGACCTACGGCTATTAAATTAGCCCCGTAAAGCAGAGCGCTACCGATCTGCGGGTTTGCTGTGCAAAAAGCCTACAGCATAAGCAACGTTGAACTTCACGGCCGCGAATCCTTTGATCTGTCAAGCCAGTAACCGCTACAATCCTGCTATTAAATTGCAAGAAGTCCCTCGCGAGCAAGCCCGTAATGCGCAAATGGAGACCAAAGCCCAACAAGTGCTGGGGAGGACTCACAAAGGGGGTAAAGTCAAGTACGTGGCACTTTAACTGTAAATAAAATCACACTACTGTACTTAAATTAAAAGTGAAAGTGATGTTAGGTCTTAGAATTAATAGTACAACATTCTCAAGCCCGCAAATTGGCCCAATAAAATTGTATATTTTTTGTGTTATATCGATCCAGGCAATCAATGTGTTAATACATATGATGGAACTCGCATGTAATAGAATATCATATTTGCGGGTTTATTAATATTGCAGTATGGCTGGAATGTGGGTCCGAACGTAACAAATGGGTCCACATTTGTGGGAGCCTCCACCTCCGCAAATGCGGCCTGCTCATTGCAGCAGACGTGGGAGCCTCCACCTCCGCAAATGCTGCCTGCTCATTGCAGCAGACGTGGGAGCCTCCACCTCCGCAAATGCTGCCTGCTCATTGCAGCAGACGTGGGAGCCTCCACCTCCGCAAATGCTGCCTGCTCACTGCAGCAGACGCGGGAGCCTCCACCTCCGCAAATGCGGCCCGCTCACTGCAGCAGACGCGGGAGCCTCCACCTCCGCAAATGCGGCCCGCTCACTGCAGCAGACGCGGGAGCCTCCACCTCCGCAAATGCTGCCTGCTCACTGCAGCAGACGCGGGAGCCTCCACCTCCGCAAATGCGGCCCGCTCACTGCAGCAGACGCGGGAGCCTCCACCTCCGCAAATGCGGCCCGCTCACTGCAGCAGACGCGGGAGCCTCCACCTCCGCAAATGCGGCCCGCTCACTGCAGCAGACGCGGGAGCCTCCACCTCCGCAAATGCGGCCCGCTCACTGCAGCAGACGCGGGAGCCTCCACCTCCGCAAATGCGGCCCGCTCACTGCAGCAGACGCGGGAGCCTCCACCTCCGCAAATGCGGCCTGCTCATTGCAGCAGACGTGGGAGCCTCCACCTCCGCAAATGCGGCCTGCTCATTGCAGCAGACGTGGGAGCCTCCACCTCCGCAAATGCGGCCTGCTCATTGCAGCAGACGTGGGAGCCTCCACCTCCGCAAATGCGGCCTGCTCATTGCAGCAGACGTGGGAGCCTCCACCTCCGCAAATGCTGCCTGCTCACTGCAGCAGACGCGGGAGCCTCCACCTCCGCAAATGCGGCCCGCTCACTGCAGCAGACGCGGGAGCCTCCACCTCCGCAAATGCGGCCCGCTCACTGCAGCAGACGCGGGAGCCTCCACCTCCGCAAATGCGGCCCGCTCACTGCAGCAGACGCGGGAGCCTCCACCTCCGCAAATGCGGCCCGCTCACTGCAGCAGACGCGGGAGCCTCCACCTCCGCAAATGCGGCCCGCTCACTGCAGCAGACGCGGGAGCCTCCACCTCCGCAAATGCGGCCCGCTCACTGCAGCAGACGCGGGAGCCTCCACCTCCGCAAATGCGGCCCGCTCACTGCAGCAGACGCGGGAGCCTCCACCTCCGCAAATGCGGCCCGCTCACTGCAGCAGACGCGGGAGCCTCCACCTTCCACAATTGCGGCCCAAACTGCGTCCATCGCTTTGCGAGGGACGCAGTTCTTGCAAGCTCGCAAAGCGTGACGACGATTCATAGTTTGACAACTATTATATGTGTATACATAGCTTAGGATGTTTGAATATGAACTTGAGAAACAAATTATTAACAGTGGCCTATATTGACTAAAGGCTGATTTTTTTTTTTGATTTTTTTTTTTTACTGTTGAAAATACACCGCCATTTTCTTTGTTTTTCAGCAGTAATTTTTTCTAATTATACAGCTATTCACTAAAATATGGAGTTATCTGTACAAAGTAACATAGGGAGTCTCACCACCTGTTAGTGATTATAGCCCAATATTAGAATGATTGTTACACATAACACTATACCTTTATTGTATGGAACTGGGACCCAGCTTGGAAAATATATGTATATTTTTTTCTAGACAATTCTGAGCTGGAAACAGGTTTTTTAACTTGTTTTAGATGTTCAAATGTGAACACAGATGTACTATTTATTTACTGTACAGTGGAGGGCTTCTATCACTCTTTGCCCACCATATATTAAATTTTTGTTGTGGTGAACTACCTACTCATAAGATCCACAACACAAGCTGAGGATAGCCAGTAAGCTTGAAACAGCTGTACGTGGATCGGATTCCCAGCTTGTGAATAATCCAACCTTGGCTTTGCATAAAAGCTGTGTAATACAGCAGGCATAAGCTTATGGGAAGCCAAGTTTAAAATGGGCTCTGGATTGAAGAGCGAGGCATTTGGGGCACATTTGCATGTCGATGCACGGCTTCCCCGAATGCAGTTTTTCCTCTAAATTCTGAGCTTTTTAATCTGTTTAAGACATTTTAAATGTGAACACAGATGTACTATTTATTTATTTATTTATTTATTTATATATATATATGTATATGTGAAGTACCTATGCCATTTACGTGTAAGGGAGTATATTGAGCTTACTTTAAATGCTACACAAATATTATATATGTTTTAATATGATTTGTTTTTCTTTTACACATAATGTTGATTGATAGGGAGCCAGTGCCTGCCCCTAGGCCTTGGCTTCCATTGCCTAAGTGATCACAGGACCAAATACCTCTATGTTCCCACATCGAGCATGTACTACCAATGCACTACACTTGACATATCAATTACTGTCTTCTAAAGCATCCTACACATTTGGGCTTGTTTGCATTGCCAAGTGGGAGGGGGAACTGACCATGTACAATTTGCTCATCTTTGCAATGTTTTACAAACCATCCAGTTGTCAGTTTCGGTTTATAAGGTTCCTTCCCACTTAACGAAACAGAAAACAGTACTTAAATAGGATCGGCCCACTAATTTATAATTTAGCAAATATTAGTAATACTATTAGAAATACCATCAGTTGGAAGCAGTATTGTCCTGGTCAGTTCACTATTTTTGTCAATTGTAGGTGCTTAATCTAGTCAATTTTGTATTTATACAATATGTTCTTTCTATAATCCACTGTATATGTTCCCAGTTTATATATGCTCAATCTTGTCAGTTCTGTACTTCATTGAATTTACAATGTACGTTCTCTTCCCAGTGTTGTGCCCTGACAAGCTAACTGTTTTTGACTATCAATTACTGGTGAGCATGGGTCAATATTACAGACTTGTATTACAACATTTTCAGACTGTTTTCTACACCTAGCAAGCTCAGGTGCTTTAGCGCCTTTCTTGGTCACTTTTCAGCTGCAGCAAAATAACCTATCGATCAAATACGGTGTAATTACTTTTTAATTCAAATGAAGAATCCAAAGATTACAAATACTATTCACAAATCTATGATATTAAAACATGCTGTTCCCAATGTGCCTATATATATATATATATATATATATATATATATATATATATATATATATATATATATATATATATATATATATATATATATTATGTATGTATGCTCTGTTATCCCCAAATTTCTTCAATTTTTTTCCTATGTGTTGAACAAGCTGTTTGCTGTTTTTTAATTGGTATCATACAAAATGTAAATTTGTCCGATCATAAAGTTATAGACGCTTACTGAACACTCTCTGACACTTTGATAAAAGGACACGACTGTGTGAGTCTGCTTGATATGATGACTAGAGGCATTCTTGTCTAAAAGATAACAATACTGACCCTCAAACTCTATAAATAGTCCGGCTGACACATAACTATCAGCAAAGACAAATCTACAGCTGACACCTTCTGATACGGAAACCCCTCAAAGTCACTACTGTGTAAGGAGAATTTAGCTGGAGTAACTTGTACATGTGTGGTATTTAAATAATGTCCAAACAGCTGTTAATTTTCAAGTAAAAGTGGGATATGAAACAGCTAAGCTATCTTTTGTGGATTTAAAAGAGCATGTCTTAAACATTATTACACTGACTGGCATTAACCAACAACACTCTAAAGTTTAGACAATGTTTCTTAAAACGACACATAAGAGATTTTAGCATCAGTGTCAATTAAAACTATAATTAAAGTAGGAAATTCCCCTTAAAGTGACTGGTAAAAAAATTGTACGGCTGGCAATGCTGTTTGCCATACAATGTGAGGCTTTTGCTCCTCTGAGCACCTGCGTTGGTTTTATTTTCAAAGTCCCGCATGCCTGGTGGTGTTAGACAATTCACGACGGTCAAAACAGTATCACACGAAGTCCTGCGTGCATGGCGTTCCAGAGTCTCTTTTTTCATCCTGTTTCAGAATTTTTACGTTTTTCGTCCTCCATTTTCCCCCTTACTTAGCCGTTTTTTTTCGTTTGACGTGGGTGAGTGTGTGTATTAATAATAATAATAATATTATTATTATTATTATTATTATGGTTGTTTTTCAGTGTTTTGGAGTTACGCGTTTGAACCAACTGCATGCCTCAACTGCTCGCCTCGCAGGCTGCAATGAGCGTCAAAGGTGCTCATTGCACTAAGCGGTGCGTGTGTCAACGCCTCGCTTTGAGAGGCTTGCAGGCGCCCCTCACTGTGCGAGGGACACAAAAGCATGATCAACATCGCAAACGTTCCGGACACTGACAACTATATATATATATATATATATATATATATATATATATATATATATATATATATATATATATATATATATATATATATATATATATATATATGATAATAAGTACTTTTCCAACTCGGTGTTACTAAAATTTAATATTTTAACAGTGAACTTACAAAAAGGATGTACATTTCACCTGTCAATCAGCCATTCACATCCTAGCACCAATCTTCTGATGTTGTCTATTTATACAGTGTAATTATCTCTTGTAATTGCTGGTTTCTCGAGGGGAGCTGCATGCATTGTTTTCAGTCTAAAAGTGTTTTTTGAGATCCCAGAGACCACTGAAAAGACTGAGCGTACTCAGACACCAGGGAGTAACTAATCATACTAATTACTTCATGCATTCTGAGCACACTCAATCTTTTCAGTTGCAAATCGCTTTAGACTGAAAAAATACAGTCGGAGCATAAGGGGTAATTGGCAGTTATTGGAAATCACCCCATTAAATAGTGATTGGTCCATGCTTTGTGGGTGAATCAGCAAATCTGAATAAAAAAAAAAAAGCAAACTTAAATGCAAAATGACTATAAGAAAATGCACTGTTTTAAGAAATAGCCAGTCAATAATAACAATAACACCTCTGCTGTTCACCCACACACCCATGTTAGACAGACACTTGTGGGTCACCACTTCTGTGTTAGTTTAACACCCTTCACTGGCATCCCTGTAGTTTAAACACTATTCAAAATTCTGATAGTTTAAATAGTATTTTATCATTTTATGTCCTCAACCAGCCCTGTCTCTTGAGGTAAATGATTCCAATAAACATGTAGACCTATGTAAGTATTTTTAGAGAAAAGGTTTATGGGTGATTTTGTTCCTATTTGCAAACGGCTTTCCCTTTCATGTGTGTGTTTTTTTTCCTCTAGAACCCTTTAAGCAAAAAGCAAACTTGCAGCCACACCCTGCTTCTTGGATTACATTCCAGTAACATTTGACCAGTATACAATTTCATAGTTTGTGATAAAAATGTTCACAGATTTAGTGTATTCTATTAGATGGAATGTGGGGAAGAACAAACTGTGAGTATTATGTATACAGATCAACATGAATACTTGTATGAACAGGTTCTGTGGATACATTCATGCAACTAAACTCCACATCGCCTGCTTTTACGATTTCTTCTTCCATGTCACACTTAGTTTTATTGCTATTGCTTCCTTAATGACAAAATACATACCGCTCACGTGTGCATGAACTTTGTGTGACGTCTTCCTTTTATCGTGTTGCTTTTTCTTTAACCGTGTGACCGGTCACTGCCAAAATTCAAGTAGCCGGGTAAGTGCTCAGTGGATGAGTGCACACAATGGGTTATCATTTATATAAAACCATTGTAGGCCTTTGAAAGAATATAATAATGGACAATGATAATGGACAAAATGTTTTTTAGAAAGTAAAAATGATTTATTAAAGGCAAATATAAGAGTACCGTATTTTTCGCCCTATAAGACGCACCGGCAGATAAGACGCACCTAGTTTTTAGAGGAGGAAAACAAGAAAAAAAAAATCTGAATCCAACACAAATACACTTTACACACAGATACACACCTACATTACACACAAATATATATATATATATATATATATATATATATATAGATAGATACACATACATACATATATACATACACACATAAATATACATACATATATATGCACATACATACACACATGCACATACATGCACGCACATACATGCACGCACATGCACACATACACATACATATACTGCAGCATTTGGGAGCCCTTGACCCTCCCTGACCCTCCTGATCCTCACCTTTCTTCTGATCTCTGCCATCTTGATCTCACCCCAGCGCTTCCTACCAGCACTCCTCGTGTACTGCAGCATTGCGTGTGTGACGTCACTAGGACGCACCGGCCGACGCGATGCTGGTAGGAAGCGCTGGGTGAGATCAAGAGGACAGAGGCAGTTTGAAAAGGTATATTCGCCGTATAAGACGCACCAACTTTCCTCCCCCAGTTTTGGGGAAGAAAAAGTGCGTCTTATACGGCGACAAATACGGTAGGTATTAAACTTATTCATGCAATAGGTTTAAAAAAGTCAACGCCTGGGCAGATTGTATTTGCAGCACCCTAAAGGTTTCCTTCAGCTAGGCTCTTATTAATGTGAGTTATAGAACTCTATAGAGAAATAATGTACGTCATTCCTGCTGTTTGTTTACTCTCCTGTCGGGGAAGGGAAACAAGATTTTAGTTAGTTGTAATGAAATATTGCAGACCTTCCTACAAGGTTTTAATAAAGTTATTTAAACCTTATTACTAATAGATGTCCCCCACCTCTCGACAAGGCAGGTAAAAAACCTCAAAGGTGGTACAACATGTAATAGTTAACCTTTGAAAGCATTTACCCATTATCAAGTTCTTTATAAGAGCATATCGTAAGATGGGGTACAATTTTGAAAAAAGACTAACCAAATTAAACTTATTTACTCTAGAAAAAAGGCGTTTAAGAGGGGATATGATTACCTTATATAAATATATTCAGGGTCAATACAAGGCTTTGTCAAGGGAACTTTGTGTCAAGAGGTTTTCAACTGACAAGGGGACATTGTTTGTTTGAGATTAGAAATAAAGATTCAACCTTAAAGAAAGAAAAGGGTTCTTCACAGTAAAGGTGGTTAATCTGTGGAATTCTCTACCAAAGGAGGTGGTGACAGCGGATTCAATAGATAACTTTAAAAAGGGATTGGATATATTTTTAAATAAAAAGGGCATTAAGTGCTATCCTGAATAAATAGAGAGGGAGTATTGACCCAGGGAGGAGTCTGATCGCCAGTTTCTGGGGTCAGGAAGGAATTTTTATATATATTTTTTTTTCCTGTTGAGACAATTGGTAAAGTTTCTTTTTTTTTCCTGTTTGCCTATGGATCAATTAACAATAAATCTGCGTATTGTAGATCAGAGGAGATCTAAAAAGGTTGAACTTGATGGACTAAAGTCTTTTTTCAACCTAAATTACCATGGCCCTCATTCATTTGCAATTTGGCCAGTTGAATAGGGCTCTAAATAAGCACATAACATATATTTTTTTAAGAAGTTTTTAGTTAGTAAATATCTATCCAAAAGCAAGGTTTTCACTGACTAAAAACTTCTTTAAAAAATATATGCTATGTGCTTATTTAGAGCCCTATTCAATTGGTCAAATTGCAATTGAATGAGGCCCTATGCAACTATGTAAATATGCAATTATAGTAGTCCTTTCCTTTAATATTATATGCTTCTTTGATCGTGGTGAGTTTGGGAGATGAAACAGATTCTCAGAGTCTAGTTTAAGTTTTAATCTACCGTAATTCGTTTATGTTCGCTAAACTACAGAATTGAAAATAACCTGTTCCACCCCCATCCCCCCCAGTTCCTACACCCATGGCACTGTGACACCTTATCGAAAACCCTGTGATGCAACAAAGGGGAAAAATCCATGTTCTTTAGGTCTTTTGCTGTTTTTTGAAGGGTGAAGTAGCTGTGAATGTCCAGTAATCCAGGAGTAGGTTTGTTTTTCAGTCTAAATAAAATGTATCACTGTATACTACAGTGCTCTGATTATTAATCTGTCTTCAGAATAAACATATAAATAAGTACTGAGTGATTCTCGGCACTGCTGTACGTACGTACGTACGTACGTACGTACATACATACAATGTGGGCAAATATCACATATATAGTTCTCAACGTACGAGGTACAAAATACACTATTAAGAAGGACGAAAAATGCTTGAGACCCACGTAACACATACATACTCGACGCCATTTTACAACACTAACTTGAATCTAATAACATTACCATTCGAAAATACCGCATTACACAACTAAACAAACGCATTGGCCTCGTGCATATTAATTTATTATTTAATTAATTAATTATTATCAAAAAATATAAAACAGAGCAGAGCCAAAGGCGCTCAGACAACCAAAAGTACATCAGGGGAGGGGCTCGCAATGAGTGCCAAAGGCACTCAACCCGAGGCTTGCAATGACTGAACAACAACAAGGAACTTCTAGATTTTCTAGGTGCCAAACCAGATGTTTATAGGAACAATTAAGGATCCTACTCCAAGAGATACATAAATACTCCTTGAAAATATTTAGGACCAGGAAGTTGAACAAATCGTGTTTGTGTGTGACTGCGAGAGATCGTTGACACTTTCTTAGTTTTAAAGTATAATCACCCATGAAAATGGTTTCTGTAACCAACTCTTTCCAGATTGGCTCCTAAAACTGTTGGTTTCTTACGTTTTTATATTTTGTCCACTTTTTATATGTTCAGTTGATTGAATTCTGAATAATACATACGTTTTTTTTCTTCCTAGGGCCACGATCAGCTGGCATCATGTCTAACCGGCATTCGGATTCCTCGCTGGGAGAGAAATCATATCTCCTATTTGAGAAAAAAAATGGTTCAGATTTAAGGGTAAGCTCTAGATCTACCTCTTCACTACTGAGGAAAAGTTTGGAGGCTTTGGATAATGCATCGTTCAATCCAGACAGTTCTCCGTCACCAGTGGAAGCCCGCAGGATTATTCTGAGCACGCAGAGTCCAGCTGCACTAAAGGTTGGGACTCAACAAATGATTCCAAAGAGTTTAGCAGTGGCCACAAAGACCAAGGTCACTCGCCATCACACTTTCGCAGCAACTACTGTAACCAAAGACCTGGCACGGAATGATCCCAAGAGGGTGTCTGCTCCAGATATGTGTCCAGAGTCTCCAGAAGATGATCTAGATACTGGTGGGACATTGAAACGGAATTTAAGAAATCAATCTTATAGGGCAGCTATGAAAGGATTTAAAAACTCAGAAGAAGATGAACCTCAAAAGCCTATGTCAACCTTAAAGCCTTTATCGGAAGACCCAAATGCACCTCCTCCAAGAAGTCCTAACAGGAACAAGGTATGTAAGTCTGTATCTTTTTAGCACGGTTATCCAAGTCAAAAGTTAAGCCACAGCTGACCTATTGAGGTTTTTCCATTACGACCGTGATCTGCACAGATTGATTTCTTGAGGGTTAACTATTTTTTTTTTCTTTTGCTCAGTACTCCGAGCAGAAGCTGCATGTCTGGGAGTGGGCAGTCAATGACTTATGTAAACATAGACTTTATTGAATTCTCAGTGAAAAATGCATGTGTTTAAAAAAGTATTTCAACATGCTTTTTGGCAATCTTTACAGTGGTGTGCTCCAAATTGTGCTGAATTAAGTGGCCATTTAAGGCTTCTATTTAAAAATAATTGGTATTGTAAATTCAATATAAAAAAAACAAAAAAAACATAACCTTTTGAAGGTTAAATGGCCACCAATGTCCTACATTTCCAGAATGCCTTTTCTGAAGAACTACACTTTATAATGGGGTAACAATTTTTTTTATAAAGTATACAAAAATTAAATTAGTTTGAATATATAATTGAACATCTGGATTTATTCTTTACTGGGGACAGCCAGTGCCTTCTTTTAGCTATTTGATTAAGCTGCTTTCCGAACAAAGTTGGGCTTTTAGGCAGATCAGAATTCCATTGATCCAGCTTAAAGCACTGTCAACAACTTGATAAATTTGCTAAAAGTAGTTGAAATGCCTATTTACCATCAAGATCACCTCTACTTGTCGAAGCAGATATGTAGAAATACAAATGTTGACTCTCACTATATAGTAAATGAACACAATTGTTGATAAAATCAAAGGCTGTGTTGCTTTTTAAAAAAAAATAAATATTTGCAGCATATTATAAATTTGGGCACTTTTGATGTGAACTTTATTTGTAATAAAATGATTAAGATAACTGAAAAGTAATCAGTACTTGCTCAATATTTGGCTAATTGCAGATGAAAAATTGACACCGTGGAGGTTCCAGTTATGGTTGGGTAGTGAAGTGCCAATAAACCATGAGTATTTGCAATTGTAAGTTACTAGAAATGTTCTCTTGCTTTGAATTTGCCAAGTTTTGACTATCACTCCACTCGAGATCCTCCCAGAAGATTGAACGCCTTATCAATTCCTAATAACTTTAATTAATGATGAATGGTTACTTGATTAATAGTTTGCTTTTGTAGGCAATTTATCAATTGTCAGTTGGTGAACAGTTAGCCTCTATTGTTGCCATAAAAGTTAATGGGAGGATCCCTTGACCTGAGTGACAGACAAAATGTAGTCAAATGTATTGCTATTTTTCTATTTCTAAATGTATAATTTTTTTAATCTAATTGCAAATATTCATATTTGTATTTGCTCTTTATCATTCTACTATAAAACCTCTACTGTGATCCTCTTAAAAAAAAAAAAAAAAAAAAAATACTGTATTTTTCCCGTGTAGAAGACGACACAGGCAGTTGGCGAACCTTGCCTGTTAGTCCAGCGCCAGGCACCGCCAGCCGCAAAGCTGCAAGATGGCGCTGTGGCTGTTGTAAGGCAGGAGAAACGCATTGGTTATTATTACAGTGCTTGTGTCCATAGAAATTCTTATTTTATAACTTCTTATTGTGCTACACATATATTTAAGTGCACTTTCTGTCATGATTTTTTCTTTCCATTCAAGCTTTCCACTTATTTCCATTACAGCTCCCTGTGAGCACATCACTTATTACGGTGTTAAACCAGAAAAATGCAATACACCGCGCGACTGAGCTGAACATCTTGTGTATGGTGCTTGTGTCCATATACATGTGTATTCTATAACACTTTTTATAGGACATGTGATGTAGAATTAAATATGAGGCACATTCTGTGTGTATTAGATGCCACACACAAGCTGTTCAGGTCACTCGCGCTGTGCATTGTATTTTTTCGGTTAAACGCAATAATAAGTGATGTGGTCACAGGGATATTGAACTGGAATGAAAATCATGACCGAAAGTGCACTGAAATATATGTGTAGCACAATAAGAAGTTATAGAATACATATTTCTATTGGTTCAAGCACTGTAATAATAACCAATGTGTTTCCAATACGTGTGATCTTATTTCCCTGCCTTACAACTGCCACAGCGCCATCTAGCAGCCACTTGCAGTATTGCTGCTGGCTTGGCTGTGCTGTATTCCGTGTATAAGATGACCCCCCTATTTTAAACGTCACAATTTTGGCAACAAATATTGTCTTATACACTGAAAAATACGGTAATAGGAACATTTTAAAATATATTTAATATGAATGTGTTAGGTGTGGCCTAGAAATGTATCTTTTGATAGTGACTTAATTCACTATCCTCCTACAAAACATTCAAAGACAAACTGAAAAAGAGACTTAATGGAACTCCCAGTACATCTAACATCCTGTGTACCTTAATTGATGCGAGTGAGCAGAAGCACTTCAATATGTACCAGAGAGATTTCCTCAACCTAAAAGTTTAATAAGCATAGATTTATCCAGCATCTGGGTTTGATCTGCTGCCATTTCAGTGTATTGATTTATGAAATTTTACTCTTAACATAATGGCTGTGTGTGGAGGTCACTACTGTGTGGTTATTTCAACACATAAATCTTTAGTTTACCTAAAGTAGGAATACTTTTTTCATTGTAAGGTTTCCCTAGGCATGCTTAAGTGCTCTGATATGCTGAAAAGGATGAAACATCCCTTTGATTTATGTATTTGGTTTCTTTACAAGATATATAAAAGAAAACTTGTCTTCTTAGATCCTATCCTTGTTATTTATTAGTTCTGCTTTATTTCGTACAGTCTTTTCACAAACTACATTCCCTTATAAATCATTTAATGTAAAGGTTGTTAAAGATTAAAGGACCAATGCATTTCAGGAAAGAGAGGTACTACAATATTAGCAGCTATGAAAATTGAGTACATTTTGTGTTTGCTACAACACATTGAGATAAATGATGGGGGTATGTGATTATAGTTATCAGTGGATTGAAGGAACAGGGAGAAGTTTGTTTGCTAACTGGATACATCTAAAATTGACTCAATACTCCTCCCTCCACACTGTCCCAGAACCAGGATATAGCGTCCATACTCTCCACAACACACCCACACACACACACATACTCTCTCTCTCTTCCAATGTACCATGGATCCCTCCAGAGTCCGGCAAGAGCATCAGATTGATCTAGCTGTATGACTTCTTTCCTGCTTATTTATGCTCTTAGTCAGACTCAAAGTCTGAATATAAGCATGCAAATGTGCCCACAAAGGCTTTGCTCTTGCAATCCATTACCTTTTTAAACATGGCTTCCTTTAAGCATATGCCTGCTGTATGACACCTCTTTGAGCATACAGCTGTTTCAGGGTTACTGCCTCTCATCATTTCATATACTCTAACATTTTTACTGTACAGTCGTGCTTTATAACTATTTCTCAAAACAAATTCATTAAACTTTTAAAAATTAAACTGTGTACACTCCAACTCTATTAAATTACTTTATAGTGTCTATGTTTGGTGCATTTGTTATAAGCGGAATAAAGCTGAATGATTACATTAGTAATAACCTTGAAGGGGCCACAAATTTGATTTGTGCATTTAATAATTAGTGATATAATCCCTATTTTTAAAAAATATGAAATTTTAAGGATTTACTGTTAAAATGTAGTGTTGCAGGCTCTAGCAGATCTTCTCTCCTGGATGGAGGAGTGGACGGTGATCAGCCTCACATTTCTAATGGACCAACTTTTTTTTTTCCTGCAGACCTGCTCACATCCCCTCAACATCTGATAGGGGGTGAATATATGTTAAAAGAAATGTTGTATTGAGCTGGCTGTACACTATATATTTTATTTAATTTTTTTTGTAGAAAACATTTGGAAGGAAGAGAATGCAGAGGCACGCTGGTTCCTTCAAAGATGGTAAGTGTTTACATTTAGTCAATGGTGATAAATATAGAACTAAAGTCTACCAAATAAACCTGTTTGACTTTTCCTTTTGACTAATTCAATTATGAAGACATTCCAGAAATTCCTTTTTATTCTCTTAACTTTCTTTATAAATAACCTTTTGTAAACATCTAACAGGAACGTGTATGTAAATCAATGTTTTACATTAAGCTTTGCCTGATCTTATTTATGAGGGGATTTGGCCTGTGTGCATAGGGGCTGTATTATTTATGTATCTGACACTCTTTATTGAACACTTACAAGGCAACATTTCACTATAGTGAGCATTTACTATCAGGCAAGATGAAATTCCTATGTTATTCTAGGCAACCTTTTAAGTTGGATACATCTTTTCCCTCTATTACAAAATGTTGGTAAAGCTTCTAATGTTGAGAGTCATAATTTATGTTGAGGACCCTGCTCTGAAGAAATTGTAAACTATAGGGGATACATGTAAAGAGTAAATTAATAGTATCACTAAGGTGCAGGAGAAGTCATTAGTAGATTATAGGGGTGTAATGGTATTGGATAATATTAACCAGTTGACAGGCATTGTTCACTAATGGCAATTAGGAGAGCGGGGTATGGCCATCAGTATGATGGGTCTAATTTACAAAGTGGGCAGAGAAGTGTGGGAGCCCGGATAGGAGTTTGTTAGTATGTAGTCTTAGTATGTAGCTAAGTTTTTGCATTGAGTTTGGAGTCTTAGAATGGAAATAATTTACAGATATTATCCTAACAGACACAGCCAACCAACCAACCAAGCATCTCTGTGTTTCCAGATGACGTTCTGGTAGTGCGCGTGGTTCAACTACAGAACATAATATATGGGGAAGTTAGTAGGGTACTATGTGAAAATAGAAGTATGTTTTTAACTACTTTTTTAAAGCCTTTGTTTGGCCGCATTATTTTATGAGTAGCGGTGACCTGTATTGGCCTGCTGCAACAGCCGGTCAAAACGGATGTAAACCACCCGTCGCTAGAGGAATACATCAAACCAGAAATGAACTGGGAAAAAATACAAACAAAATCTTACAAAAGGAGGAGTATAAAATAACCCTAATGAGGGGCTACCAAGCAGAGCATTTTACTTTCACTGGAAGTTCAATTCTGTTATCTTTATACTGGGCAGGATATCATCTTCTGTGTAAAGCACTAAATAAGACATGCCCTAAATAAGACCTAGCATGGTGTTGGAACCTCCCCAGTATTTATGCAGGATCAGGAAGGTGGAATGGGGAGATGAGAATAAACAAAAGTAAGCCATTTCTCTTTGAGGGGCATAACTTGAGATGGGTAACTAAGGAGAGGCAACAAATCTAAAGAAGACAGAGGAGAAAAAGGAAGGAGATGGGAGAAGAGAGAGAAAAAGAAGGTGGAATAGGAGTAGAGAAGCTGCATAGAAACAAAAAGAAGCAAGACAGAAAGTAAAACAGCAGTTGAAGCTGTGGGATGGGAGAGAGAACCTGATTAGCCAAAATGAAGAAAAAAAAGGTTCAACAACATACAAATGGTACTAGCTCATCAGTCTGTAAATGAAAGCTGTTGGCCTCTCAGGACACATGAAGCGCCGAACTTGGCAAAGGAATAGATCTGTTGATTAAAGGACCACTGTAGTTCTAGAAAACAAACACATTTATCCAGAGCTACAACTCTTCAGAAATGTAAAAGGCCCTCTTATACACACACACTTCCACCAATGTATCATGGATTCCTATTGATTTCTATATAAAAACCTGCTGATCCTGCTTAATGTCACTGTTCTGATTCAAAAGTGTCCAAAGATAGATCTAAAGATATTTCTATTTTTTTTTTTGAGTGGTGGTTCTTTAAAACCTAGGCCCCAGTAAAAATTTCCACCAACATACCATTTTTGGATTCTATTCTAATTGAATAATAGTCCACTCTATATTAGGGATATTTTTAAAGACCGTACTAATGCACACTAATCTATAAAGTGGGATTCACTTTCGGGAGTTTTAAACCAGACACCATTAAGGTGTGTCCCTAGATCCTAATTGTACATTTGTACAACTTGTATTGAAAATATCATAATTACTAGTTATGACTTAGCAAGTATTTTGGGAGGAATAATACATATCCACAAAGAACATGTATATATTCATAATTGACTAGAACAAGTCTGTTCATGTTTAGTTGTTGATGTAACAAATAATGACTTTCAATGGATCCTGATTCACTATAGTTTGTGACCGATACACGCAGTACTTAGTGTATATATTTTATTATATGTATTGCACAATGTTTACCTGTCCTCTTCCATAAATACCTCTTTGAAATGACACAGCATAAGAGATTAACACATGAGAAAGTAGTCATGATTTTATTGCACACAGAAAAACTAGTCTGTATTGTAGTGAAATAATATATTCTGGGCAAAATATTTATGAAAGGAAAAATTCATTGGTTTCTGGCCATTTTATGTAATGTGTGTGTACATGGGCACTTTTTTTTTTTTTTACCAACTAGTAAAGCCATCCGTTTTAAAAGTGTTTTTTTGTTTTTTTTTAAATATTAGCTTCTTCAAAATCTACGAAACATATTCAGACATTTTGAATTCTGTTCACGTTTTGGAAATGGGAGAGAACTATAAATTTACGAGGAAACCCTTATCCATTAACTCCAGTTTGTCGCCCGCAAAAACGTTTGGAGCCCGCAAAAAGATGTCAATTGAATAGCAAATTTAACTTACAGCCTCCCTTACTGGCTCCGATAACGTACGATTGCTCAATTCCATCGAGCTCTTGGTTTCTGGTTGCCTGCAGAAAGAAATAGCATTTGACTTATGGGTTTTCTTAATTTCTAAACCAATTGAAAGATTCAACAATAATGATAAAGTTTTAATCTCCCAAGTTGCTTTGGCATCTACGAGAGCCCTGTCCAAGATCAGGAACCAACTGAATATCTCATTGGAAACTAAAGTAATACAGAAAATTCAGGATATTGTTAAAATAGAAAACTTACTACTTTCAAAAAAGGACCAAAAGTTGCCTTTCACTAAACAATAATATTCATAGGATAATAATTAAAGTTCCAGACCACTGTATCACTTATTTGAGAGCAAATTACCTTCTTGCAGTTATTCACAAATTAGAATTTAGAAAATCAGAATCATAAACTAATATTTGGAGGTAATTCTAGATTATAATGAAGGGCTGCTTATCATTTATGTTGCTGTGAATGGCTTATATCAAGATTTCTATAAACTTTCCATTTCCCTTACCCCCTTTTTTCCTTTACAATTCTTCTGTCTCTCCCGCCCTTCCTCTTTATGTAATCAAAGTAAAATGATAAGGGGAATAAAGGAAAAATATTCTGACCGAAAAGTTTTATGTTCACTGCAATGCTTTATTGTACTGTACTTTTGAAAAATAAACTGTTTACTGACTACCAAAAAAGGAAGTAGGTAAAAAAGCTTTCCAACAAGCTGCAAAACAAAATATAGGTAATTAAAGTCTGATATTTTGTCTTTTCAGAATGTTTTGTTTAATATTTAATGTGGCATTTCTGTGATCATTGAAGCTCCTGGTGTAGCTTAAAACCGAATTGCTGGATTTGATTTTAGGGAAGATCTTTTTTAAGATGCAGATTACATTGGTGTGAATGAATTTACCAACCAGTGTAGGTTTGTTTTGGTTAAACTATTAATGTATTCACGATAATGTGTTTGAGACATAAATGGGCAAAGCTCGTCAAGAAAGGTTTGGAGAAAAAAAACAAAAAAAAAAACAGAATGTGAGTACAAGCCCAGCGTGTTACTTAATGAACCCCCCCTTTAAAAGAACATTATACTACCAAATGTTCTATAATGCATTTAAATGATTTATATTTTGAACAGTTCAAGTGTTTATTTTTTTATTGCTCGCTCCAACAAAAGCCTCCACCACTCAGGATTTCAGTATCTCTGTATATGCGCTGGTAGATCAATCAGAATTAATTAAACTGAGTAACAGAGTGTGGTACAGCAGATATATCCAGATATACTGGACCAGTGATGGCACTCCTAACACTAAATTACTTACTATTGGCCTATAGTGGATTCTAAGCTCAAAAGATAGGGCCCTCCATCCTTTGCAACATGTCAATACTGCTATTGTTTTTTGCCTTGATCATAACCAATGTGTTGGTACGTTACAAATAAACTAATAATATGTCAAACATGTTTATTACGTGGGGAGGGATTGCTTCTCTTCCTGAATTGTTACATCATCAGTGGCAGGGAGTCTTGTGAATCTAATGTAGATCCACAAAACATTTAAAAACATAAATGCATGGCACTTGCATGTTAAATATATTACTGGCTATGTAAACCATAAACATAAAAATATTATTGGGGGGGGGGGGCGATTTTGAATAATCTCTTTTATGAGTAGAGATATCCATTTTATCATTGTTACATTTATTTCCTGAAATCTAGATCATAGGCCCTATTTTTTAAACTCCATTTAGTGAGGTGTGGAGGAAGAGAGAACATGAAGAGTTTTGTTGGGTAGTTGGATCTGATTGACATTGACTCCCCTTCCCCATCACAGGACCAGAAGCAGACTGTTTGCATCAGGAAATGCAAGCATTACTCTCCAGAAATTTAAAGCCCACTTTGCCTCCTGGATCCATTAGAGACATCTACATTTTCTAATAAAAAAACTAGCTTAATTTTTCCTACTTCGTTTTGTTTTTAGTTAGACTTTCAGACATATATAGATTTTTTTTGCATTTTTAAAAAATATTATTATTATTATTATTATCTTTATTTGCAACTTGCCAACATATTCGTTAGCGCTATAGTGCTTGTTTCCAAAGCACCCACACGTTTGAAACTCACAAATTTACAATCTAAAGTATCCTTTTAATCATTTTTTTTTTTTTTTCATGTTGAAAATTGGTTTAAAAAAAAGTTTGAGGAAATTAGACATCAGTTTAATACCCACTCATCACTGAAAAAAATCTAAACTGGGCCACCTTAATAATAGGGTGTTTTGTACATCTACTAAGGGTCCACAAATGTTTACATGGCACAGTTTGTTTAAATTCAGCTGCATTTTGGATGCTGAATAACATCTAACGCCTCCACAGTAGATAAAACTTTTTTAAATTACTAAAGGATTTTGCAATACTAACATATAGAGAGAGTGTGGGAGATGATTTAAGAGTGCCATTGATACAAAGCATTCTTCAAATCACTTGGGTGATTTCTGTTATCATTAGGATTTAAAAAGGATCCAAACAACTATGTGATAATAAATTGGTTCATATGATCACTATCCTTCATTAAAAGTAAATTTTTTGCATGGTCAGTCATATTTTCAAGATAAATGCCAAAACGTCACAATTTTTCAAGTTCTGATTTCTCAAGTTTGCATGCCCTGGCAGAAATTGTGAAGTTTTGGCATTTATCTTGAAAAGATGACTGATCATGCAAAAAAAAAAATACTTTTAATGAAGGATAGTGATTATATGAAGCAATTTATTAACACATAGTTGTTATGATCCTTTTTAGATCCTAATGATAACAGAAATCACCCAAATGGTCCTGATCAAAAGTTTACATACCCTTGAATGTTGTGTGTCTGTAACTATGCCAAAGGTGACACGCACAGGTTAAAATGGCAATTAAAGGTTAATTTCCTACACCTGTGGCTTTTTAAACTGCAATTGATGCCTGTGTATAAATTGTCACTGAGTTTGTTAGCGCTCACGTGGATGCACTGAGCAAGCTAGATATTAAACCATGGGGAGCAGGAAAGAACTTTCAAAACACCTATGTAACAAGGTAATGGAACTTTATAAAGATGGAAAAGGATATAAAAAGATATCCAAATACTTGAAAATGCCAGTCAGTACTGTTCAATCACTTATTAATAAGTGGAAAATTTGGGGATCTCTTGATACCAAGCCAAGATCAGGTAGAGCAAGAAAGATTTCGGCCACAAATCCCAGAACAAGCGGTCGGAATACAAAGAAAGACCCACAGGTAACCTCAGGAAAAATACAGGCTGCTCTGGAAAAAAAGGTGTGGTTGTTTCATGGAGCACAATATGACAATACTTGAACAAAAATTTGCCAGAAAAAAAGCCTTTACTGCGCCAATGCCACAAAAAAGCCTGGTTACAATATGCCAGACGACATTGGGACGCTCTTGAACTTTCCAGCATGACAATGACCCTAAGCACAAGGCCAAGTTGACCCTCCAGTGTTTACAGCAGAAAAAGGTGAAGGTTGTGGAGTGGCCATCACAGTCTCCTGACCTTTAATATCATTGAGACGACCAAAGACTTTGCATGACCTGGAGGCATTTTGCCAAGACTAATGGGCAGTTATACCACCTGCAAGAATTAGGGACCTCATAGACAACTATTACAAAAGACTGCAAAAGGGGGCAATACACAGTATTCAGAACTAAGGGTATGCAAACTTTTGCACTGGGACATTTAATTTTGTTTTCTTTGTTGCCATGTTTTGCTTTATGATTGTACCATTCTGTTATAGCCTACAGTTGAATATGAATCCCATAAGAAATAAAAGAAATTTGTATTGCCTGCTCACTCTTTAAAAATGGTATATATATTACCAAACTGTACATACATAAACATCACTTATATATTTACAGATATGTGTGTGTGGTAATAGTACGATATGGCTATTCCCCTTGTTATGTCCCCACTGCATCAGTACACTGGTAACGTGAGGCAGCCTGCTGCTCTATTACAAAGTGTTGACTATGCTGAATTGCACAATGTATTACTTTGCAACAAAAAACACCCTCTAACTAATAGTATGTGTTTGGTCATCTGTGGAACTGAAAACTACTCCTTTATTTATTTCTTCCCATACAGTCCTATGTGTCAAGCCACAGCTGATGCAACAGATAGGAGCTAGGAGCTGCTTGATTGGAGAACAGGTTTATGACCATAACAGGGAAGTAGGTGTTCATGTAGAATTAGAAGCAGGCTGAACCGAGTCACCAATCTGATTGTAGCATACTTTTATTTTAAGTTTTCAAAACAGTTTTTTTTAGAGTGGATTGGGGGAATCCATCCAAATTTGGTGTAGTAAACAAATAAAGTGTATGAATATTTTAACTGTTTACCAAAAGCAAAATTTATATATAAGCTTTTGTTTGACTGCAGCCTTTCAACTCTAATCCAGATATAATTTAGCAACTACAGTAATTAAAGTGAAAGCCTCCCGACTTTCTAATGTAAATAAAAGTTTATAATTATTTGTTTCCAAATTTGCATTGCGACAAAGACTCCTTTTCACATTTGCTGGAGGAGATCTCTGCAAAGCATCAAAGTTGAATGGAAAATGTAAGCAGTGTTAGATTAGTCACTTATGACACTGCTTTCCTAGTACAAATTCATGCTTTACACATGGTTTACAGTTTTTGGGGCATGCCAACCAATCATCTGGTTTGGAATGCAGTAAATAACTGATGTCATTTGAGCACATCTCAAGCATCCATATTTATTGACCAAATGCCCTACATGTTTGTTTTATCTTTGATCCTTCTCCACAAATTGGTCATTGCATCATGACCATTATGTGTAGCTCACTTAGGATGGCCCAGACAATGCAAGCTGTCAGTATTTACATTTACACAAAACTAAAGCCATAATGTTCCAAAAGTGAAACGCAACTAGTTGTTTGTTTCGTGAAATCTGCTTTCGTTAACTTAGAAAGATTTTCATAACTATAAAAACAAATGAATAGCAAAATAACGTTTCACAGGAACTTAAACCTCACTGTAATACTGCTATTCTCCAACACTATTCATTATCCAGTTCTAAACATTAAGATCAACAACTTTGTATATACATTGCTCAAAAAATAAAGGGAACACTTAAACAACACAATTTAACTCCAAGTCAATCACACTTCTGTAAAATCAAACTGTCCACTTAGGAAGCAACACTGAGTGACAATCAATTTCACATGCTGTTGTGCAAATGGGATAGACAACAGATGGAAATTATAGGAAATTAGCAAGACACCCCCAATAAAGAAGTGATTCTGCAGGTGGTGACCAAAGACCACTTCTCAGTTCCTATGCTTTCTGGCTGATGTTTTGGTCACTTTTGAATGCTGGCGGTGCTTTCACTCTAGTGGTAGCATGAGACATAGTCTACAATCCACACAAGTGGCTCAGGTAGTGCAGCTCATCCAGGATGGCACATCAATGCGAGCTGTGGCTAAAAGGTTTGCTGTGTCTGTCAGCATAGTGTCCAGAGCATGGAGGCGCTACCAGGAGACAGGCCAGTACATCAGGAGACGTGGATGAGGCCGTAGGAGGACAACAACCCAGCATCAGGACCACTACCTCCGCCTTTGTGCAAGGAGGAACAGGAGGAGCACTGACAGAGCCCTGCAAAATGACCTCCAGCAGGCCATAAATGTGCATGTGTCTGCTCAAATGGTCAGAAACGGACTCCATGAGGGTGGTATGAGGGCCCGACATCCACAGGTAGGGATAGTGCTTACAGCCCAACACCGTGCAGGACGTTTGGCATTTGCCAGAGAACACCAAGATTGGCAAATTCGCCTCTGGTGCCCTGTGCTCTTCACAGATGAAAGCAGGTTCACACTTAGCACATGTGACAGACGCCGTGGAGAACGATCTGCTGCCTGCAACATCCTCCAGCATTACCAATTTGGCAGTGGGTTAGTAATGGTGTGGGGTGGCATTTCTTTTGGGGGCCACACAGCCCTCCATGTGCTCGCCAGAGGTAGCCTGTGCTGGTGCGGTTGGCCCTGGGTTCCTCCTAATGCAAGACAATGCTAGACCTCATGTGGCTGGAGTGTATCAGCAGTTCCTGCAAGACAAAGGCATTGATGCTATGGACTGCCCGCCCGTTCCCCAGACCTGAATCCAATTGAGCACATCTGGGACATCATGTCTCGCTCCATCCACCAACATCATGTTGCACCACAGACTGTCCAGGAGTTGGCAGATGCTTTAGTCCAGGTCTGGGAGGAGATCCCTCAGGAGACCATCCGCCACCTCATCAGGAGCATGCCCAGGCGTTCTAGGGAGGTCATACAGGCACGTGGAGGCCACACACACACTACTGAGCCTCATTTTGACTTGTTTTAAGGACATGACATCAAAGTTGGATCAGCCTGTAGTGTGTTTTTCCACTTTCATTTTGAGCGTGACTCCAAATCCAGACCTTTATGGGTTGAAAAATTTCCATTTTAAAATTTTCGTGTAATTTTGTTGTCAGCACATTCAACAAGAACAAAGTATTTCATAAGAATATTTAATTCATTCAGATCTAGGATGTGTTATTTTAGTGTTCCCTTTATTTTATATATATCACATATATAGTTGTGAGCGTACGAGTTGTTGCTAACGCTGCGCGAAGCGAGGGCACTGCCCGAGGGTCTCAGTTGCTGGCATGGAGCGCCGTAGGCGCTCCATGCCAGCACCTGAGGTTCTCGCAAAGCGAGGGCCGCAGTTGCTGGCATGGAGCGCCGAAGGCGCTCCTTGCCAGCAACTGCGACCCTCGCAAACTTCACGTCGCAACCCAAACAGTACGACACACACATTACGACACTCGCAAACAACATACGACACACGTTCACACACATTACGGACTCGCAACACTCGGACGCAACTCGCGAACATTACAAAATGTCAAACACAATACATACACACACCACATACATAAAAAACTTACCTACACCAAGAGGGAGCACCCAGCACCTCAAAAATACAACTTACACCTCGATTTTACTTTAAATAAAACAGTTTAGAGACTAAAAAAAAAACCAAGCGAGAGAAAAAATGGCCGCCGAACAAAACGAAAACGAGGCTACAGCACTCTAAACTCGCAAAACACCACAAGAAACTCGCAAAACACCACAAAACACCTACGGATATTCCGATACAAACGTATAACACACATTACTCGCCATTTCTCGCCAATGCGGAAGTACACGACTACGCTAACGGTTTGGTCTCGCGCACGCACAGTGTTACACTGCACACATTCAGCACGCTTACACAGCAGATCCACACCACTAATGCTGCAGCAACATCAAAACACATTCACAGCTCTTCCACACAATGCTTTAAAATAGGTAAAGTATATTCATTTATTAATGTATTATATATTTCATTATTACACACTAAACAGCATTAGCTACCTTACAATTTCATTGCCGTCATTTTTTGACGGGCAATTCGCTAGTATATAATAATAATAATAATAATAATTATTATTATTATTATTATTATTAATATTCTAATTTTTTTTTTTTGGTTAATTTTTTTCCACAAAAGTTTTATTGATATTTTTTTGAAAATCCAAGCCATATAAATTAAACATTATAGGTGTTCACAACAAACATACATAAACCAATGATGTTTTAGCCATATAAATAAACTCAACAAACATTAAATGTGTTCACAGACCTAGATTAAATATATTTTAAAATGTAATATCTTTGTGACCTTGTTTTGTTCTCCTTTGGGTCAATTACCCCACCACAGCATGCTAGATTTTGTCAGCTTTTATAATTATTGACATAGGGCCTCATTCTATTATCAACCGTAAAACAGCCGCAAAGCTGCGATTTCCTTGCGGCCGTCTTACGGCCCCGTGTAGAGCTACCTTTACCTTGCATCTCAAATGGACGGCGCCGCAAGGATATCCCCCTTATGGCCGGCCGCATATCATGCAACCGGGCGCAAGGTCAGAAAACTTTAAATGCAAATATAAATTCAAGATGGCACTGTAAAGCTCTGTAAATGATAGGCATCATAATGGGGGACATGAGGATTAATAACAACACCCTCTCAAGCTTGCACATTGCCCAAATCCGCTATTTCATTAACGGTTTATTTTCCGTCCCGCAGCCTGGGCAGGTCTGAGGTGCTCCAAGCCCTCGGGACTTTGTCCACGGATATTTGACATGAATTAAAATAAAAATGATTTTCAGGTTTGAGTGTAGGGGAATGTTGTGCTATGAATGCTAACACCTCCAATCACTTTATCGTCTCATCAGAGTGCAGGATGGCTTTATTATGTGCTTAATTGTGTGTTTGCGGGACCTTTTTGGTGCAAGTAAGCTGCGGCTCGGTTTTAGGCTTGCAGAGAGGGTTCCCGTAGCAATTGAATAGCAACCGGGGCTTTCTTGCGGCCGAAACTCTTGCGGCCATTTAAGATCAAAGGCTTTACTGCGGCGCGTGCGGCCGCAAGGGATAACAAGGCGCCAGCCGCAAGCCTGCCGGAGCCCCCGGCCGGAGGGGAATAGAATAGGCAAATAGCCTGCGGCCGGTCCTTGCGGCCCCGCATCTCCTACGGCCGATAATAGAATGAGGCCCATAGTGTGTTTGTGTTAGTCTTGATATTTTATCAATAGTTTTGTGAACGCCCAGGTTCCATTTCAAAATCCCCTTTTAAATATTATTAGTTTGCTTCAGGATAAAGACCACTTTACCCCTTCTGGCTCGCTTCTCATGGTGAAGGGGCTTATGCACTTCAATGATGCTGTGAGCTATACCATTTAGGGTCAACCCCAAGATGGGCAGGTCGTAGCAGAGCGGTCAGACAAATCCTGGTCCACTGGGGAAGGAACTGGCAACCAACTCCAGTATCTTTGGAAAGAAAACCTTATGGATAAGTACAGACAGAGAAGTAACATTATATGTGCCTGGCATGTTGTGGCCCATGGGGTCACAGAGAGTCAGACACGACAGCAACAAAGACCACTTATTTGCTAATTGACCCAATGCCACACACACACACCTACCTACAGATTTTGCAACTTGAAAGAGAGATGTATGCAATTTAAAAGAGGGTTTTACAAAATTAATATAATTTAACAATGTATTAAAATCTTATTACAGAATACACATTTGCTCTATAAAGGTGCTGAGGACACAGGACTTTTTTATTTAAATACATAAACGTAATCTGTATTGTGCATTGGTTGCTGATAATGTGAGTTTTTACTTTAGTGTGTTTTTTTTTAATTTAATATTTGTTTTTGAAAAGTCACTTTTTTTTCTTCCTTCTTCCCTCCTAAATGGCATACATTTACAAAATAAAGGTAACCCTTTTCTTTCTTTTTTCTAAAACTATAATCTGCATTTGTAATATAAACCACATTATTTCGTTTAATTATTTCACAATTAAATAATTACGGTACATCTCTGGGGTTTAGAAACCACATACACTCACAAGAAGTATAGACAGTTTAGGTGATGCTTTTTATTTCGTGTGGATGCCTTTTGAGGAAGACTGTTGCTCCCTTCAGTCCTCTTTAAGATGAGCTGTATAGGCCAGTTTGTGTGGGTCCTTCACCAACCATTCCAGGTTATGTGTCAGTGTGTGTGTACTTAGTCCAGTCTTTTGTGTGTCTTCAGGGTGTATATTTAATCCACCCTACTGTGCACTGTTTATGTCTAGTGTGTGCACTCATCCCATTCCACTATGTATTCTGCTTAGCCCACTATGTATTTGTGTAAATTTTACGGATACCCGGCTGTGCCTGATCAACATGAAACGTTTGGGCAACGGTCCTACAGTGTACTCATGACCGCAACATTTTAATTAAGGTTTGGTAGTCCTAGGCTCACTGGCAACTCTGGTTGACAAAACTGCTACACAATTTTAAGGCATATTTAAAGGACCATTGTAGTTCGGGAGGGGGGGGGGTCACTTGCATTAGCAGTTAAGACTGGAACATTTTAGACAACATATGGTTTGTAACTGTCTCTGTTCCTCCTTTTGTAGCTCTCTAGTAGTAAAATTATGTGGACCGGTTTTACACAAAATCCTCCAAGGGTAACTCCTTAGCAAAGGAGGACATGTAGTGCTTGATCAGAGCTGCAAATGGAGTTAAATGGAAAAAATCTTTTAAAAATAAGTATTTTTTTAATAACCTGATTAATTATAATTCTTTAGCAAACTGCCTTTATGGAAAATATGCCTTTAAAAAAAAAAAACGCTATAAGTGCTGTGAATCCAAAGGTTGGATATAATATTTGTAACTACATCTCTACTATATAGTTTGCTTGATAGCATTTTGTGTGCGTGCCGCTACAGAAATCCCCATTTGTTACTGTACACTGTTTTCCAACAGTGACTAACCCTTAATATACACACAGGGATCACATGACTTGAAGTGACTTGTAACACTGCGGTGCTAAGGTTGTAGAACCTGTTTTCAAGTGAGTACTACCAGTTGTGCAATATTTAATAACTCTTACCCAAGCTGACTCTAAACCTTGCTGATCATATGTTAGCAATAAAATGACTTCTAATGTCTATAAACTAGAATGGAAATTCTGCTTGAGTGTTAAAAAGTTACTGTGGATATATATATATATATATATATATATACTTTTGAATAACTAAACTTGATAATGAACAATTTTATTTTTTTTATATATATTTTATCTTTTACACGCAGTTATTTTTTTACTATAATGTTCAAATTTCTTCCCTCGGCTAGTTCTGTTTACTACTCTCTCAGGAGGGTGTGTCATGGTAAATGAATCGTCTTTACATTAGAGTGAAAGTACTGTCAGTTGTAGATGTCACATTCTCATTGTGCAAATAGAATCCCCCCTCTCCATTCTCCTCCCATGTCAGGAAACCGATCGGCAGGAATTAAAATGTAAGATTCCAGAGCAGCATAATTGCATATAAAATGTCATAAATCAGATGTTGTACTTACATTCCACAGACTTCATTTTTTTTTTTTTTATGCAGGTTATTCAAAACAGAATAATTTAATTTTAAAAATGACCACTGTAGTCAAATATTTAAAGGTGAGGTAAAAAAACAAACAGACAATTTCACACTTTGGGTCTGTAAGGTGCGAGATCACTTAAGGGACCAGGCTGGACTTTTGAATACACAATGTTAAATTCAACACTCTGCTACAAACCTCCCTGTAATGGCTTAAACTGACAAACAAGAGCATTCTGAGGGGAAGTTAAAGCAAACCGCATCATGGAACCCAGCTCAGCTGGGGAAAGTATAATTTTTGGAGTATTTCGTAGGCTTTCACTTAATGGGCCTTCTTGGACAAGGAGGGAGAGCTTCCTGAGTCTTTTTGATAAAACTGGGGAAGACGACTCTGGCAATGTAAAAGATATATCTGAAAGTCTCTGTCAGTTCTTAAATCGTCTATTTTCTCCAGACCCCAGGCTGTATCAGGATTTCAGGGAGAGAGGTCTCCACTCGAACATCCAGGAGTCAGATGACGATCTTCTGGATGACAACTCATCCCAACGGTCAGCTCCTGATGATTCCATAGTGGTCAAGAATTATCGTCCTGCCCAGCTAATCTGGAGCCAACTTCCTGAGGTAAGATGAATTCACATTTATATTCTCTAGGTCAGCCTATACATACAAAGAATTTGATGATCTGATTTGTAAAACAGATTAATTCTATATTTTTTATGTATTTATTTAAATTTTTTGTAAATATCTTTAAAAAAGTGGAAAAAAAGGACATGAAAATAAACAAATTTTTTTTTGCAATGGGTAACGCATCTGAATTCAACAAATACATTTTGGAGATTGCTTGCAGAAACTCATTCTTGGTCTATGTAGTGGGTCAGTTCAGGGTGAATTTTGTCCTAACTGAAGTTCTCCCGGATTTTGTGGGGTCAGAAGGAAGCACAATTCCTAAATACGATTAACATAAAAAAAAGAAAGAAATGTAATCTTTAATTAGCTTGTTTGAAGTGTATATAACACGACAAAGTAACTGTATTACAAACCGGTTCAAATCCTGGAATACCCAAACTGCTGGTACTTATTAATTATTTTCACTCCTTTCCAAATTACAGTGCCTACAGATTTGAAGTATATTAATGCTATAAACTATAGTTTGGACCACTGATTTCTTGGTATAATGATAATAGGGGTTCATATGGAATCAACAAAATCATGTAAACATTAGAGCAACCTGTGTACTACAGAACAACTACATATTTTGAAATATTAGAAACCCACCCTTAAGCTGGCAGGCCCAAATACTTATCCCACCTCCAGGAGTGTACTTCTAAAGGAAAACTGACCGCAGATATTTCAAGCATTATGACTATAGTATGGATTGTTATACATTATGAAGTATTTTACTGACATCATTTATACAGAATAGAATAGTAATAGTATAGACATTTCATGGTATAAAAAAAAATGTTTCATGAACATCCCCATTGTTTTATTTTAAACTTTTCGAACTCTGGCCTTTTATTGTTTGGATAACCATACAGTGTAGCAATAGAATTTAATCACAACCCCTTTGGTATATTTGCTCTTTTACTAGTTTTGTTTTCGCCCTTCATTGCATGAGTTATTGATGTAGCATTTCATTTCTTCAGCTCAGTACTTTTACTGAATCATTAAATATGTACATATGATGCTCTGCTATCTGTCTACTCTTCTCCTCCAAGCTATACATATTAATGTTTCTCATCGTTCCTGAAAAGCCTTATAATGCACCATTTAGGTCTTAATTCCTGGAAGGTTAATCATTTATTAATGTCCTTACTGATATACTATGTTCATATCTTAGTACTATACACTATGAGATTTCTAATTGCTGGTTAGTTCTCCCTATTTAAAATCTATCATTCTTCCATTACCTGCTAGTGTGCTAGTTCCTTTAAAGGAAAGTAGTCCGTAGAAAGATGTTCTCCCCTTTGTGCCGGCTTAATAGTTTTCCTCAAAACTGTGTCTGATTATGGAAAAACAATTGTGACAGGAGATGAGAACCAACAGGCCAATGTAGTCTGCCCATTGAGATGATGGACCTTGAAGTAATGGGACTGAGGATGTGTGTGATTGCACCACCCTTGGTGTGAGCTCCGAGAAGCCAAGACTTCCAGGGTCTGCAACACCTGATACAGACAGAAAATGACCCACTGCTATCTAAGGACCACTGTGACTGTATGTCATTTGAATTCCAGAATCTGGATTATTTTCCACATCTATGCTTGTTAAATAGAATACATAACCAGTGAGGGGACCCTCCGTGCAGAGAAACTTGGTTATATGGTCAGCCTATTTTATCTAAGTTAAATGCTTTGCTTATTCAGATCTCAGGTTGCGCTTATCCAAACTATGCTTGAATACCTTTAATGTATTTGTCTTGACTACTTAAGCTGGAAGGCTAGTTGTTTACCACACTTTCTGTAAATGGAGTATTTTCACACATGACTCCTAAATGTTTTACAATTCACCTTCAAATCATGACCAATTATTGCATACATCTTTTTTTTTTTCTCAAGATACTCCCACATTGAACTTCAGAAATACACACCGGTTTCTAGGAATACTGAAGAAAAGTTACATTTACCTCATACAATCCCACTTGAGCATCCCTAGTAACACACAGATACAATTAAAGGCAAACAATGAGGGTATTTCCAAGACAGAGTAATAGGCAAGTACAGTATTTTCTGCGTTTTGATAAAAATAATGTTCTTTTGAGAACCACCTGAAATAAACTAAATATAATAATAGCACGTGTGAACCCACAGATGCTTTTTCTAAAAATGGCTACCCAAGATTTCAAACCACTCTGTAGATCCCACAACAATTAACAGTACCTAAGCAGGACATCATAGCCTCCAGGACCAAAACACTTTCCACCAAGAGAAACCTTTTGAGGGTGGAATCTTTGTACACACAAAATGGAACACCATGGTTCCATAGAACAGCGTTTGGACTAACAGTTCTACTACACCCAGAATCCCTTACAGAGATGACTTTTCAAGATAATAGTTATGCTCATAAACCACCATTCCCTCCACTTATAGGTAAAAACCAAAGCCCCGTGATCCAGCTCACATGAAGAGATGTAACTAAAGGAAGTTGTTTTTCTAATTATGAACCGAGTCTTCAAAAAATGTTTTTATGTCCATGGCTGCTAATTACAAAACTCTCTGATGGGATGAATTTTGCTGCTCATCAAGATACTTACTTTCTTTCTTCTTTACATAGCATATTGGGACATATTACCAAGTTGTATTAACTACAGGCAAAATAATTGTATGTCCAACAATGCCACATGCATGTTTTATAAAGTGTCACAGAACATGTGAGACTGCTAGTCAGGCTGTGTGTAAGTAAGAAGCAGCTCTCTATAGACCCAGAATGTCAGGAAATGCTGGGTTTTCACTGCACTCGGGATATACAAACACACACCAGCATTATTATTCATTTATTTACATTTTATGGCATATACATACTTTGCCTAAAGCACATGTGTATGGTAGGTGTGAGTCTTTGCCTAGAGGCTCTCAGATGTAATTCCAGCCCAGATCATAATACTATAATAGCACAAGAGTTTAGTATAAGATGTTACTGAATTACAGCTGCATTTCTGGAGTTTAAGGGCTAGTGAAGACAATGTGTGGGAGTCACAGATCTAAATGCTGTTAGTGGAAAGTAAGTTCCATTCTGTGGGAGTACGATATGGACTGTGTGACTGGGAACTGGTCCCAAGACAGGAAAAAATGTGCATGATTAAAGATAGAATCCACAATATTTAGAATATTTTTGTTTTATTTTGACTTACAGAATGTAATTACCGTATATGCTTCAGTATAAGTCGAGGCACCTATTTTACCCCCAAATACTGGGAAAACGTAGTGACTCGAGTATAGGCCGAGGGTGGGCAGTGCGCTGCCCCCTGTGTCTCTCTTGTGCCCTCTGTGTCCCCCTCTTGTGTGCCCTCTGTGCCCCTTTCTTGTGTCCCCCTCTCACTCCCCTGTGTCTCTCCCCCCCTCCCCTTTGTCGTCGTCGTCATCATCATCATCATCATCATCATCTTCATCATCATCCTCATCCTCCTTTGTCATCACTTCCCCTCTCTCCAATTACTCCCCCCCCCCCCCCCCCCTTTCCCCTCACTTAGCATCAGCTGCTCCTCTGCGCGTGTTCCGGTTGTGTCTGGACCCGGCATATGCTAATGACGTGATGCGCATGTGATGTCACATCATTAGCATATGCCAGAGGAGCAGCTGATGGTAAGTGAGGGGAAAGGAAGGGGGGGGGGGTGTAATTGGAGAGAGTGGAAGTGATTACAAAGGAGGATGATGAGGATGATAGGGGAGGGGGAGGGAAGGAGACACGAGAGGGAGGGAAGGAGACACGAGAGGGAGGGAAGGAGACACAGGGGAGGGGTGGGGAGAGGTACAGGGGAGGGAGAGAGGTGCAGGGTGACTCGAGTATAAGCCAAGGTTTTTTTTTTCCAGCCTTACAAAAAGGGTTGAAAAACTCTGCTTCTACTCGAGTATGTATGGTACTTCAGATCACAATCGGGAATTCGAAGTTAGAAAGAGAGAGTTTAAATAATTGTATTTTTCCATTATTAGTAGATTCTAGCCTATGCCTGAGTAATTATTATAAAGTAAATTCCTTTCTGTAGCAGGGATATGATTTGTTATTACTTTGTTTTAAAGTCGTGGTCTCCAGTCTCCTGCTCGGGTAAAGCATGCTATCCCGCTCCACCCTTTCACTCCCTGTAATCTCCCACTGGGCTGCAGAGACTGTAAAATCAATAGTTCAGCCTCTCCTTCCCGAAGCTCACTAAAGCAAACATCAAATTAAAGGGATGTGGAATTCCCCTTTTGTTTATCATGCCTTTAATTATTATTGTGTATTTGTAACACACCAACAAATTCTGTAGAGCTATACAGAGGTTAAGTACAAAGCAAACACAATTTAACACATTGCAAAAGAATGTCAGGCCTGGTCTTGGAACTTAGAATCTAGTGTGCATAGTTATGTTTTTGTGAGGAAAAAAAGTGCTTTGAAGAGTAAAAGGGAACATTTTAATCTTCTTCCATCCTACTCTCACACACCATTATGGGACTTCATCAGCCGAGTTATTCAGCTTTCTCTTCCTGCAAGGTCAAACCATGATTTCTCAGAGAGATTAATATTCTACAAAATTTACGATTTAAAAAAAAAATCTTTTTTTTTTTTTTTTTTTTTTTTTTAACCTTTTGCAAACTAATTTTTCTTAAATGATTAAGGTAGTATTGAGAGTTTTGTATTTGCTTTGTGTTTTCATGCAAAAAAACACATCTTGAAGATATATAGCAGAGTTGGTAGTATTGAATGTCATTTAAAAAATATTTTCAAACATTAAGCTTACATTAATTTATAGGTAAGAGCTGATTTAACCTCAATGTAAGTTTATTGTAAAATTAAGTTCTATAACAATTGTTAAAAAGCTTGTTATTGCCTATAGATGTAAATGATATAACAGTGTGCTCCTATCATGTAGTGGGCACTGCATGACTTGTGCCATAAACATGATTATAAGTTTTATTCTTGTAAGGTGCTTTAGGGAAATCATGATACATACGTGATTCTAAGCTTTTGCCTTGTACTTAACCCCTGTATAGTGCTGCAAAATATGTTCATGTGTTACACATAAAGGGTAATAATAGAAATAATAATGGGACACTTGTCTGCTGTATGGATTGCTATCAAAATCTCCCTTTAAAAATGAAACTAAACACTGACTCGGCCTCGGTTACTACCCGGAGTAATCATAAAAGGGATGTGTCATTCTGTTTGTTTTTCTAGCGCTGTTCTGGAAGTCTTCTATGAAAATTTAGCCAAGAACATTACATCCTGTTATTTACTTTTGTCCTATAACTGATCAGTATAAACCTTTTTTAAATAAAAGTTCTAAAAGATCTTTAGGCTTTCGATTGTAGATTACTATATTTTTAGTTTGCAGACCACCCAGTACAGGAGTTAAGTGTCCGTATTCTGACAAGTGTGCGATTTAAGTCCATTCTACATTGTGCAATGGTGGAAGGGTTTAGAATATTGTGTAATGCTGTTTTTTATAATTTAAAGAATGTTTATAGCTATAACATGACCTGTGAAAGGCCCAGTGGGTATGTCCGTATGACCCTTTGGACATAACTTGCTCCTTGAATAATTTGTTAGGCACAAACACTTTTTAAACCCTCTAATTAAATAATTAGACACAACCACTTTTTGGGGAAATACTGGCCACAGCGTTTATTGGTAAACCCAAATTCACATAATAACAATACCATTTATTTAAATATACATTAAAGAGAGGGGAGGAGCCTGACGACCGAGACGGTACACTCTGCGCCCTGACCCTCGTCCAGGGCCTACCTTGATGGAGCATCCGTCCCCCCGTAGGGTAGGATCACCCCCACTTTACCACTGTCCCGGCGACTCCCCTCACCACCGCCACGCTGTGACAACAACAAATACAGACACATCATAAATCAAACTGAAAATGAAAGCATATCACAACTGTTAATGACGTAGACAGATTAAACTAAAATACTTGACTGATTACTTTATTTTTTCTTTTTAACACATACTTTCCAATTTTTTATACCTAACACATAATTTTACATTTACAATAGATTAACACCTATGCTCCCAATGTCAGGGATGGGTGGTTGGGATCTAATTTCTTGGCTAGCTGGGGGCATAATGGCCAAATTGGCGCCAATCCCATAGGTGTCTCTGCCCCCAGCTAGCCACTCCTACTCTCCCATACTCCCAGGCCTGCAAAGGTCACGTGGCCCTCCGACCGAACCCAGTGCCTGGGTAGGTCTCCAGCCCATTCAAATGACGCTGATTCTGTGTAATTTATGTGTGCTATGAGCGGCTATCTCAGCCATATTAGAGTATGACTTTCACGTCCTAACAAATACAGTATCCTTATTACTGATCACAAGAACTGTAATATCAGTGGGGATGTAAGTATAAGTTCATATTGAGGAACAATGTTTAAATCAGTGGCACATCATTTAAATAGGGTACAAAGTGCAATTGTTCTTTCCAGGGAGAGGTAGACTTAAAGTAACACAAAAAAGGTTTATTTTATTGAAGAATTTTAAAGCACACAAATAAACATAATTGCAGATATCTGTAATTAAAAGATCTGAGGGGAAGTGTTTTACAATTCATATAGAACTTAGTAGTTTTATGCATAAATGGAATGATCCACAATAATGGCATTCATCTAGATTGTAAGTCTTCAATCTTCTATGGTGCTTCGGAAAAAGCACCTTCCACTCTTTGCCATAATATTGTACTTTGATGTGCACGTAACCCCTGTATAGCGCTACAGAATATGTTGGCACGTTACAAATAAAGGATGATGATGATCTACAGCAATTAAGTTTAGCAGTGGGTGGTAATAAGGAAAAGTATGACCAGTTGGAGAAAAAAAATGGAAGACGTGTTAAATGTCTCTCACTGTTACCATTGTTTTCAACTTAACATGGCCTTTTTCTTAATTGCCTTCCACTGCTAACCTTAATTAGTTATTAGAGATTTTTTGAATGACCTCTTATATTTAGATGATTCTGATTGTCACGTTGGATTCCATCTTGGACTGCTATTGTGTCTAGCTTGAGTTTAGGGTTGCCTTTAATTGAGCTCTGTTGTAAGTGTGCTAATTAGAAAGTCAATTTTCAACTGAAGTGAATAGAAATGTTATCTGAATCCATGATGTCTCCCATTACTCCTAGTTCTGTTAGGAGCCATGACAAAAAGCGCAAAGAGTAAAAAAACTAAATACAATATTTATTTATATTTATTTTAATCTTTGTAAACTATTATGCACATTATCACGACAGGTTCTTCAAAAGAGCATTCTATACATATAGCAATTTGTTTGAACTTTATAAAACCTCAACAAATTAGAATACAATTATGTAGAAAAATCAGATGAATATAGCTGAACATTGACATTCATTTTACATATTTCCACTTTATTCTCATAAAGCATGATCCAGTAACATGTTATTGAATTTAAGGAGGAGGTAGGAGTGCTAAAGACTTATATTCAAATATCCTAGGGGTACCTCGCCCATATTTATCAGTGTGTTTTTTTCCAATGCAATCTGACCTGTATTCGGTAGGAAGTATTAGAAACTGCATTGTGTTAACACTTCCGTCCTGGCACAAATAAGGTGTGTAATCCATTTTTATAGAAACTTTATGAATCACAACATTAGTAATTGAAGTATATCTATATGTGTCACCAAAATAGGCAAATTATCTACACAACATGTTGTTCATTTGAGCATATTGTGTAATTTAAATTAATATGATTTAGGCTACATGCATGATGATATTGTTGTTCTGTACATGAATAATCCGCCAGATATCTTATAACCAAACAATACTACAAGATTCTTGTGCTGTCCCTGTTATGTATTTATTTTTATAGCGCAAAACTGTACTTTAAAATGCTACAATACAATTATAATTACCATTATAATTAAGTTTAACGCAGTAGTCCCTTGCCAGAAGTTTCTCAAGTTTAACATTAGAGGAAGTTAAATTGACACTTACTGTGTAAATAAAGTTCTTACTCTTTAAAAAAAACTACTTAGTTTCCAATTTCTTTCAAAAGGGATAAGCTCACATATAAATAAATAAATAAATATAAATGCAGTTATTTGAGTGCAAGGGTTAATGGACATTGCAGATAATTTACGCTCAAAATAACCAATTTACAAGCTCAATAATAATTAAGATCATTAATTAAAAGCATGCCCCCTGGGTTAAATCAGAAGTCGCAGAAACTTTGTGTCATTCAGTCGTGACCTCCTGGACCATAACACACCATGCTGATCCAATTGATATTCATGGCAGAAATACAGGAGTGGGTTGCCAGTTCCTTCTCCAGTGGGCCACAGCATACAGCTCCTCGTATTCCTAGGTGGGTTACCATTCAAGTACTGTATGGCTTCAGGGTAGTGTGACCTCTTGGTTCCCTGACTGGAATTGATCCCCGGTTGCAGCAGGACTAGGGCATACTTTGCTTCTTAATGCTCCCTACTGAGAGAGTTATTGGCCCTAGATAAAGACAATTAAATACATTGAGGTTGACATTTATAGTTTAATGTATGCTTAAATCCCCAACTTTCAAGCTCAATTATCTAACACCACCCATCAAGTTTTAATAACCAGCTGCAATTATTATTATTTATATGTGTACTTATACTTTTTGCAATAATTGGGACCTTTTGCTGTGTCCTCTATTTTAGACCTACCATGTACCTTTGTTCTTTCTCTGAATTTTCCGTGATTATTTATGGATTATTTAAATATAAAAAGAGAGTCCTCCTTTTTTTCTCTGCTCTGCCATTTACAGATCTATACTGAGCAAACCTCCCAACTTTTAATGGACAGTCCTTCTTTTAAATACACTTTCCATTAAATAGTCATTTTTTAATAAAGGGACAATGCCATACTGAACTATGAATCCTCCTCTTTTTTTGTTTGCTTACTAAAAAAGTGTTTGTCCTTCTTCAAATACTAGTTCTATAAAACAGCATAACAAACATCAGACTACATTGTCCCTTTAAAGCTAAAGTACGCTTCATTTCCATATATCTTTTCAGTGTCTTCTGTCAGTGCACCTCTGTGTTTATCCCTTGCAGGTAGTTTTGCATGAACCGTATGCTGTGTGTGAGGCATCTTTTTATTTTGTTATTATCACAGAACATTTACTTTGGTTGCAATAATTTTTCCTTTTCCATCTCTTGCTTCTGATTCTTTTTTTGGATCATTAATACATTATTCAGGCTTAATTCCAATGTGAACATTATTGATAATGTAGCTTTTTCATCCATTATAGGTACAAGAATCTGGAATTTTGGAAAAGATTTCAGCTGAAGAGCGCAAACGGCAAGAGGTAAATTATTTTTTGTGAAGCGTGGATGTCAAATTCAGGAAAATGTCTGTGATTTACCACCGTCTTGTATATTAAATCTTTAAATGCTGGGAGAATGTCTGAATGTGTGTTACTTAGTCTACTTCTCAAATCTTAATCTACAATTTGCTGTAAATCTAATTGCTAATGCAATGAAGTTTGCTCACATTAATTTCTTTTTTTTACTCCCCATCTGCAATTTACTATTTTGCTTTTCAAAAACTAACTTGAATTCTGATTGATTTTTTTTTATATATATAATGCCTAGGCTTTTTTATGAGAACAAAATAGCTTTGTGGCTGGATAACAGATATCCAACACTTTTACATTTATACTGTTGGATCAAAGCTGTCCGCAGGCACTTACAGAAAAGAAGGCTCATATAGTATGGACTAATTTCTTGAATTCGTTTTTTATATATATATATATATATATATATATATATACACACACTAGCGACTTGCCTGTCAAAAAATGACGGCAATAAGATTGTAAGGCAGATAATGTTGTTTGGCTGGAAAATTTTGTTGGTGTTTTAAGATCGTTCTGCGCTCATTGCGAGCCTCGTGCTGAGCCCCAATTCGGCGCTCATTGCGAGGCTCTTGGTTGTTGGTGTCCTATGAGTAGCGTTGGTATTTTTGTTTATGGCAATGAATAATTAAAAAAAAAATAAGAAATTAATATTCTTTACCTATTGTGAAGTAATATATGCAGGAAGCATTCTGTTGAAGAGCTGGCAATCTGTTTTGATGTTGCTGCATGATCAGTGCTGTGGAGCTGCTGTGTAAGCATCATGAATGTGTGCAGTGCAATAGTGTGCGTGCGCAGGGCAAATCAGTTAGTGTAGCTGTGTAGTTCCGGATTGTATAAGTTATTATTCTAAAATGGCGCCTAATGTGAGGTATGCGGCTGTGGCTAATTTAGCGTCCTTCGTTTCGGATGTCGTATGACTTTTTCGGAATATTCGTAGCTCTTTAGTGGTGTTTTGCGTGTTTAGCGGCCTTTAGCCTCGTTTTCATTTTGTTCGGCGGCCATTTTTTCTCCTTGCTTAGGTGATTTTCGGGTTTCTAAACTCCGAAATTTGGAGTTAAATCGAGGTGTAACTTCACTTGCAGAGGTCCTTGGTGCACCCCCTTGCTGTGGGTAAGCTTTTTATGTGTTTGTTGTGTGTATTTATTGTGTTTGTAATGTTTTTGGGGTCGCGCGGGTTGCGTCCTTGTTTTTGGATCTCGTACGTCTTTTTTGGGAAATCCGTAGGTGTTTGGTGTTTTGGGCTTTAGAGTGCAGTAGCCTTGTTTTTCGTTTTTTTTCGGAGGCCATAGCCATGGATTTTTGAGTGTCTAAACTCTTTTATTTGCAGTTAAATTGAGGTGTAAGTTCAGTTTTCGAGGTCCTGAGTGCCCCTCCCTTGCTGTAGGTAAGCTTTTTATGTATTTGTTGTGTGTATTTATTGTGTTTTACATGTTTTCATGTGCGCGGGTTTCAGGCGTTTTTTGCAAGGTCGTAATGGGTTGTAACGTGTCTCGTATTTTGCTTTCGTAACTACGTAAATGTGGCGAGGTCCGCAGTTGCTGGCAAGGAGTGCCTTTGGCGCTCCATGCCAGCAACTGCGGCCCTGGGTTCGAGAGGGACGCAGGCTCGCTGTGCGAGCCCGCAAGCATTATCAACAGCTCGCATGCTCACAACTGTATATGTGATATATATGAGCTGTCAAATCATACATTTGAACTTTTAGCGTTTTAGGGACTAATAGAGCTGCTTCCCATTATTGCATATTTGGTGTAGAGGGAGAGGATCTGCCCTGGATGCTGTCCTATATTTTTTGTGTGCAGTGGCCACTGCAGGGAGTAGGCAGATAAATAATTTTTCAGCAAATTCTAAAGGGATGATCCTGTTTCACTCCCTGGAGACCTGGTTGGAATGGGTGGAGACATAGCTGCTGAAGTCTTAATTGCTAAAGTTCCAATGTAAGCTTTAAAGCTACACTGTTTTTTTTGTATTCTTTTTTTTTTTTATACTGATTGTATTCTTATTGATTTTTTTTTTTATTGTTAATCTTTTATTACACAAAGGACCCTAGTGGACCTGTAAGAGCCTGCTACCCTAAAAAAGCCTATAAGTACAGTATCTTGTAGGAGAACATAAATTACCATGACGTTTATTTTTAAAACCTGCTCCGTTTGAGTGATTCACAAGCTCATCACAACTTATTTCTACATTGGTTTACAGTATCCTCTATAAATACCCCTTTAAATGGGTCATAATATACTTTCTTCTTAGTATTTTAATAACCCAGGCTTCATACTAACACTTCCATCATCCGCTCCGTTGTGATGTTGCAGTGCTGACATTATTCAGCTCTTCCTTGTACATTAGATGGCACCTGGTCTCAATTTCCTCTAATGGTCAGTAGACCAAAGCAGCGTATTCCAGTAATACTGGGAGATGAGGAATGTGCCATAGAGACACCAGAGATGGTTTGAAGATTGTAATGACCAGCATCTACCTTGGAGGAGAGATCTGCTGATGTCTATCTATCTCCAGTAGCCTCTCAGGTATCCAACACTCATGGGGATTGGTAGATGCTGGATAAATGTAGATTCTGATTGCTTTCAGGTAAAACTGAATTGCACAGACATACAGTGGATACAATCTAGGTGCCAGTAAGCATAAGTTACTGGCATAACTTTTTTAACATGCATTTTCTTTTTTTTTTTTTTTTGTTTTGTTATTCTGTCTCTCACTGTTAAAATACACCTACCATTAAAATTATAGATAATTTCTTTGTCGGTGGACAAACGTTATAAATCAGCAGGGGATCAAATACTTTCCCTCACTGTGTGTATGTGTTGGTTTAAATATATATATATATATGTATGTATGTGTGTGTGTGTGTGTGTGTGTATATATATATATATATATATATATATATATATATATATATATATATATATATATATATATATATATATATATATATATATATATATATATATATATATATATATATATATATATATTGTGACAGATTCACTGTCACTCTCAGCATCCGTGTCCTAATATCCAGCACCAAAATGGAGAAAGCAGGAGCCCTTTAAATGTTTAGCAGATTTATGCTGTTTATTTGTCAGCATACAACAGAAAATAAACCAAAGAGAAAATAAGTCCTAGCTTCTCCTTGAAAACCTGCATAACTAAACTATAGTTCCCTTACTATCTTATATAGAAGTGCAAACATACAGTCCAAACATAGGTTGCAGAGGTGTCTCACCTCTCTCTCCGGCTCTGTATCTCCGGCCTCTCTTTCCGAAGCAGATCCCTCCCACGGTCATCACCTTCAGGGACTTTCTTTTCCTCTTTTCTGCATGCTCGCTCTTCAAAGCTTCTGGCTTTGGTCCATTAGTTTTCAGTGTGGCCTCTGACTTCGGCCCTGCACACTTCCACAACACTCCAGCACTGTCAAACAGCTCTCCACCTGGAGACAGCAGCCGTAGGTCTTGATTGCAGCCACAGCCAAGCTTTTTATGGATCTCCATAACCATCTCACTCCTGGGGAGAAGTCTTGAAGGGCTCTCTACTGCCCTCTGGTGACACACCATCACAACATATATATGTATATATGTGCGTGTATATATAGTGCCTTGCAAAAGTATTCACCCCCTTGACTTTTTACCTAGTTTACATCCTTAAGTTCAATGTTTTGTTAATCTGAATTTTATGTGATGGATCAGAACACAATGGTCTAAGATTGGGAAGTGAAATGAGTAAAATATATTCATAAAACTATTTTTTAGAAATAGAAAACTGGCATGTGCGTATGTATTCACCCCTTTTGTTATGAAGCTCATGAAAAGCTCTGGTGCAACAAATTACCTTCAGAAGTCACATAATTCGGGAAATGATGTCCACCTGTGTGCAATCTAAGTGTCACATGATCTGTCATTATATATACACACCTTTTTAAAAAGGCCCCAGAGGCTGCAACACCTAATCAAGAGGCACCACTAACCAAACACTGCCATGAAGACAAAGGAACTCTCCAAACAAGTAAGGGACAATGTTGTTGAGAAGTACAAGTCAGGGTTAGGTTATAAAAAAATATCGAAATCTTTGATGATCCCCAGGAGCACCATCAAATCTATCATAACCAAATGGAAAGAACATGGCACAACAGCTATCCTTCCAAGAGCGGGCCGCCCACCCCTGTATAGCGCTACGGAATATGTTGGCACATTACAAATAAAGGTTGTTAATAATATTAATTGTATTATTATAAAGACTTCCCTATGTATGTTTGAACTTCCAACACTCCCAGGTCTTCTTTCTGATTTTAAGTATAGATAAGCAATGGCAATTGCCTATTGTAAATAAGTGAATGGCAGTGTGCTGATCTCCTCCTTCAAGGTTCCCACCTACTTGGCAAGAATGGAGATGGCCTGGGCAGAATACAATTGCATAATAGGTCATAAAGCTCAAGGTTATTTTTATTTTGATGCCTTACTAAAATGTTTTCTTTTTTAAAGTAGCAAAATAGCAACAAAAAAAAATAATCAAAATATCAGACTACTGTGTCACTTTAAGTATGTTATCATATCTTGCCTGAGATGAGCTTTTAATCATCCACTTCTAATTAAAGGCTCATCTCAGCACTTTGAATATTAAAACAATTGGAGCACATTACACAACATGACAGATGCCAGACTATAATCACATTTATATGTATATACATACAAAAGAGTATAGAAAAGTCTATAAGACCCTGCTTAAACTAAGCCCTTCTGAGGAGTCCTTTTAATCACCAGTATTTAGTCATCCGTAGCAATGGTTATATTTGAAATACTGTACTTTTGTGAATAATGCTAATTTGAAAAAAAAAAAAAAAAAAGGGCTTCCACGGAACAAGGTCTTAACAGACTTTTGTATGTATATACACAATAAAAATACACAATAAGGCTTAGGTGCTTTCTTCTCCAAGCTGATACAATGTACTGTTTATTAAAAATAAGTTTTTCTATAACGTCTCTTCATTTCGCCTACACACTATTAGATGTCTAGGTGGTGGGAGAGGATCTGAAATGGAGGCAATACAATTTTTGTCTAATCAGGGTAGATTTGACTGCAGTGGCAAGTTCAGAAAAAGATGCAGACTCTTATTAGGATAGCCTCCTAGGCAGGTACTCCCTGCACATGTGATTATGAATGAGAGGAGTGGATTGGTTGAACTCTGAAATACCACATTTCAATTATAAGTTTTAAATCCTTACTGAATTTATTTTCTTTAAATACGTATTTTATTGAATATCTGTTATTAAATGAACAAATAAAACACTATGGTATGATAGTGAATGCATTTTACTATGTCTTATTTGTTCGAGCTCAGTATGGTAGGTTGTCGACTCTGTGTGTGTGTGTGTGTGTGTGTGTTTTTTTTTAACTATTAAGCTAATTTCAGCTCTATTCCTTAGGCAATATTTGAAATCATTACTTCAGAGTTTTCCTACCAGCACAGCCTGGATATCCTTGTTCGCTTCTTCAAGAAATCAGAGGAATTAAAACAAACTATTAACGGCACAGACAACCATCACCTGTTCTCCAACATTGCAGACATCCTGGAGGTCAGCAAAAGGTAATGTGCACTGATAATATCTGGGATACTGAATTCAATGGCTGATTTATTTTGCTTGAATATATACATGCACAACCAAAACTGGGATCTCATAAGGTTTGATCATGACTCTGGGCATTTTAGTTTAAATCCTGATACCTAGGCTTCCAGTGGTCCAGTGGTCATTGCAGGCAAAAAAGGACAGCCTCCTTGGGAAATCCCCACCCACCCCATGACCCCCTGACTACCAGTCCTTTGGATTCCACTGATCCACCCAGGATGATTAGGATTTTGAGGCTGGCCATTACGCTGGCTGCATATTACTCCTATCAGAACTGCCTCCTGGGAATATGTGGTTGTGTCAGTAATTTTACAGTATGTTTTTTTTTATAGTTTATTTAATATGTTGTGTAGCTTCTCTATGTGTGTTTGACTTATGATGTTAGATTCTGTATGTTACATGTTCGGTTCATGAAGTTAACTGATTATATTGTGATGAGGTAATCTGAAACTGGCAGTTGAGATTCAGTTGGGTAATCTGTCCGTTATGCTTCAGACTTCATAAAGTGAGGATAGCAGATATCATAGTCTCCGACTAGGTGAAAATGCAAATGAACACTGTCTAGTAGAATGAAAAAAAATAAATAAATAAAAAAAAAAAAAAAATATATATATATATATATATATATATATATATATATATATATAGTATCTAGTAGAAGATAAGAGCCATGACTGACTGGATTAATGTATATATGGAATAAGAAAATGGCTGCCATGGTCCTGTACAACTAGTGAAGGGGATGTTATGATGCCTTGCATATGAAATATTGTCAATGACTGTATTAGCAATTTATACAAAAATCCAGAAGACTTACAGACTGTTACAGAATGTTTGTCATCCGTTCAAGTTTAAATATACATCTATTGAAACTGCTATGAATTTCAACAGCAATAAAAACAGTTCCTTATTTGTATAATGCTGTGCCTGCGTTCATATTTTTAAATGCTTCATCTGAGTAAGGGCATTTAAGAGATATCAGCTATTTTTCTGAATGATCAAAAGAACCTGGTGGATCTGCTGGGTAGGTTTGGCCATAACAGCCTTATCAAGCCAGACTGAAGAAAGCAGAACACCACACACCCTCTGGTCATCTAAAAGGGACAGGGAAAAGCAGTGTTTCTGGAACCAGCAACACTGAATTCAAATTTAAATCGTAAAAGCTAGAGTGTAATTGGTTTTCTTCAAATATTGATTTTGTTGATAATCAGTTATTTGAAATCAAATCCTATTGTGTGAATCTAAAAGGGTCTTCACAATTTACTGGTGATTTAAAAATTGCACTAAATATAGAAGACTTTGACTCTTTTACCCCCGAAGGAGGAATTGGGTTCATCTTAAACTTGCTACACATTGTACTAGTAGTTTTCTCTACAGTATATTATTCCTGAGTAATACAGCATTGTTTTTTTGAGGGAAGGCGGGGTTGTGGTCAATGTACAGCTCAGATTACTTAGTAAGGGTGGGTGCTGTTCTAACGCAGACAAAATATTAGGGGGGCATTGTTTTGGCCACAGTATGGACAGAGCATCAGACTTTGATACTATTTAGCAAAGCGAAGCAGCCATGTAGTATTCAGGATCTGTTCTTTTGCATAAAATTGCAGCATCAGTAATGGTAATCTTCTCAGGAATAACTCTCTGAAGAATAAAAATGTCTAATGCAATAAATAACCTTTTTTTTTAATTTATTTTTTTATGCACTTTAAGAATAACTTAAACAAAACTATTTGTTTTAGGTATGACCGAGACCATTCAAGTAAAAAAATAAAATGACATAATCATGACTCTGAGCCATTTAATCTGAAACACCCACTTGCATGATACTTCCTTGCCCATTTAAGTTAAGGGGGGTAACATTTCCTAAAAAAGAAAATCATATTATCACTCTTTGGCTCCCTAGACGAAAAAAATATTGTTGAGAGCCACCATGTTCTGTTTTAGCAGGCCTTTGAAGATTTGGCATCTGCTTACCCCATATAGTTCTGACCTGCAGGGTATTCTAGCTTTTATATTCTGCCTATGGCTTCACTGTTACAATGTTTAGAAAATGGGGATCTATCAGTCCCAGAATCGTGTTATAGAATGTGCTCCAATCTTACTTCCCTCCAATATATATATATATATATATATATATATATATATATATATATATATATATATATATATAATATATATATATAATATATATATATATATATATATATACATACATACATACCTGGCACAAGTAAATACTTAATATTATCAAGTCGTACTATATGGTCTCAGTTGGGATGTTCTTGCATATGAATACATTACATTTACTGCTTCAAACAAGTGAGAATATTTAGTAGATATTTTCCCACATGTTCTAACCACAAGAAAACTCTATGGGAAACATATCTCCGTTATGAAGAATTTGATGCAGAAAGGAAACGGCTTCATTCCCAAATGGATCCCCCACTAAAGTCACAGCTCCAGAGAGAGAGAGGTCATAAACATTTGAGTCACACAATGAAAGCATTAGGCTGATAAAGGAAGTCCGCAGAAGAGGAATGTGCCAAACGCCATGAATATGAATCTGTATTACTGAGCATTTCCAAATTATGACATTTGTTTTGTATCAAAGGATACATTATGTCGTAATTTTAATGTGTCACTTACGGTCTGGGCTGGAATTCAGTCCTTTCAATAAAATTTATTATGCAGCTTTTTTCTTTTTTTTTTTTTATTCCAAATTTACTTCCGGTAGAACTTTTATATGAACTGGAGATCTTTTATGCACATATATACATACATACATACATACATACATACATACATACATACATACATACAATTAAAATGTTCAGAGTCAGATTTAGCAAATATTGCTGGATTTGAGCTAGACTACATAATTACAGAATAATAACTATTCAGTGACTGTACTCTTGTCAGTTGGCTCACAGATGGTGCAGGGTTGACCCAGGAGAAAAAATATCTTACTACAGCCAAGAAACTGCAGTTTTCAAATTAAGGATTCTGGCATTAGATTTACATTTTGTTATGAACAGTAAATGGCAAAAGTTGTAGTGTATAGTATATCAAGAGAGTACGGTATGTAATTGTCTAAAGAGGGGACTGTGAATCACTTTATTTTGTTTTGTATTGTAAACACGGCACAGTCAGCAGCTTCCTATTGGTCCATGCTATCCCCTGTACATAAGCTGCACCACATGATAACTTGGACCAACAGGCAGTTAATAACAATATTTTCGTGAATTTAAGATATGTGGAGAATCACTGCTTGATCCTTGGCCATCTCCCGAAGTGACAAACTCAAAGGGATTGGAGGAGGTAGAGAGGCCAATATACAACTTACACTTTTATAGCTTCACTACTTTTTTTTTACACCTCTACAATGCCCATTATATACTTATTTGTAAGCCGCATCCTTTTTTAGATTTAATGGGAAAAATAGCATTAACACATGATTAAACATTCACTAAAACATAGAATTCTGTAGAAACTCTTGGAGTTCACAGCAAGGGATCTAGATTCTTAGCGTGACACACACAACCAGATGCTTTATTATAGCATTTAATGCCTTGTCAATGAGAGATCTGGAAGCTTTACCTATTAAGAGTGACCTCCTGGCTATTCGTCTCCCAGCCTCTCTGTCCGAGGTCCATGCTGTTTCAATCAGTGAATTTTTCTGTTACATTTTACTAATGTATTGTGCAATTCCAAGTTGAGGATGACAGCTGGAAGCCACTGAAGTTTTGATGTCCAGTCCCCAGGGCTACTGTGGAGGGCAGAAGATTAGAACAGTACATTTCTCAGAGTAAATGAAACCACTTCCTTCAAGATGTATATTCACCTTTTCTACACCCCCTCCATTAACCTAAACATACTAAAGCCAGACAAATGTACAGTACTGGAGTCTGCTGGATTTACTGCAGATTTACAGAGATTAAATGTGCAATTTAAGATCATTAGGTCATACCTCTACCCCTCACAGTGTACACAAATAGTGCATGTCTTTAGCTTGCATTATTCTTGCTTCATATATACAGTGCCTTGCAAAAGTATTCACCCCCTTGGCATTTTTAATGTTTTGTTGCCTCACATCCTGGAATTAACATGGATTGTTTGAGGAGTTGCATCATTTAATTTACAGGACATGCCCACAACTTTGAAGATGTTTGTTTTTTTATGTGAAGCAAACAACAAATAGGACAAAATAACAAAAAAATATGCATATCTGTTCACCCCCCTAAAGTCAATACTTTGTGGAGCCACCTTTTGCGGCAATCACAGCTCCAAGTCGCTTCGGATAAGTCTCTGTGAGCTTGCCACATCTTGCCACTGGGATTTTTGGCCATTCCTCCTTGCAAAATTGCTCCAGCTCCTTCAAGTTGGATGATGTGTGCTTGTAAAAAGCAATCTTTAAGTCTGACCACAGATTTTTTTTGGGATTGAGGTCTGGGCTTTGACTAGGCCATTCCAACACATTTGCATGTTTCCCCTTAAACCACTCAAGTGTTGCTTTAGCAGTGTGTTTGGGGTCATCGTCCTGCTGGAAGGTGAACCTCCGTCGTAGCCTCAAATCACGCACAGAGTGGTACAGGTTTTGCTCAAAAATATCCCTGTATTTAGCACCATCCATCTTTCCAAAACTTAACTCTGACCAGTTCCCCAGTCCCTGTTGCTGAAAAACATCCCCACAGCATGATGCTGCCACCACCATTTTTCACTGTGGGGATGGTGTTCTTTGGATGATGTGAAGTGTTGGGTTTGCGCCAGACATAGCCTTTTCTTTGATGGCCGAAAAGTTCAATTTTAGTCTCATCAGACCAGAGCACCATCCTGCATACATTTTGGGAGTCTTCCACATGCCTTTTTACAAACTCAAAACGTGCCATTTTGTTTTTTTGCTGAAAGTAATGGCTTTCTTCTGGCCACTCTGCCATAAGACCCAACTCTATGGAGCGTACGGCTTATTGTCGTCCTATGTACAGATACTCCAGTCTCTGCTGTGGAACTCTGCAGCTCCTCCAGGGTTACCTTGGGTCTCTGTGCTGCCTCTCTGATTAATGCACTCCGTGCCCGGTCCATGAGTTTTGGTGGGCGGCATTCTCTTGGCAGGTTTGCTGTTGTGCCATGTTCTTTACATTTGGTTATGATAGATTTGATGGTGCTCCTGGGGATCATCAAAGATTTGGATATTTTTTTATAACCTAACCCTGACTTGTACGTATCAACAACATTGTCCCTTGCTTGTTTGGAGAGTTCCTTGGTCTTTATGGCAGTGTTTGGTTAGTGGTGCCTCTTGCTTAGGTGTTGCAGCCTCTGGGGCCTTTCAAAAAAGGTGTGTTTTTGTAATGACAGATCATGTGACACTTAGATTGCACACAGGTGGACATCATTTCACTAATGATGTGACTTCTGAAGGTAATTGGTTGCACCAGAGCTTTTTATGGGCTTCATAACAAAGGGGGTGAATACATACGCACATGCCAATTTTCTGTTTTCTATTTCTAAAAAATAGTTTTATGTATATATTTTTCTCATTTCACTTCACCAACTTAGACTATTGTGTTCTGATCCATCACATAAAATTCAGATTAACAAAACATTAAACTTAAGGCTGTATTTTAACAAAATAGGTAAAAAGTCAAAAGGGGTGAATACTTTTGCAAGGCACTGTATATATTTATAAAGAGGGACAGATTGGTATTCCTACTCATATTTATTGATTGGCTGTGTATGTAGATTATATGGGGTTCCAATGCTTCAATGAAAAGATCCAGTAAGATTTGTGAGAGAGATGTTATAAACTGAGTTTCCAATAAACACGTACTGCCATATTCTGAGAAGTGTTTTTTATGTCGCAATAACCTTGTAATTATACATAATTATTTTACAGAATAAAAAGCACGGGGGTTTCCAAACTGCCCAGCTGCAAAGGCTTGATGGTCATAATGGTTTTATACAGCCCATCATATTTTTATGCTGAGTGCTTTACTTGATTTATTTATTTAATATTATACATCCACAAAATAATATGACCTGTTTTCCAACAGAATTACACCGTAAACAGTGCTTCCATAGTAACTAAGGATTCTGGGTTATTGACATCACAGTATGATTTGTTTTTTTAGATGAAGGTCTCCAAGCATGAAAACATATTTAGATGTTTTACCTGCTCTTAGGGGCTTGTCCTATCAGCCAATGAGAATGTGCATTTCCTGTTAGTATCAATTAAGTTTAATCAGGTTTTACTTATGATTATTTTTTTGCATAAAAAACAAACTTTTGCAATTTTTAAAACATACTTTTTTTTAAATGCATGAAAAAAGAAAGTAATTGTGTTTCATGCCTTTTTAAATGGTATGCAACATAGAGGAAATTACGTTCAGTTTAATTTAAGAACAATCCTTTAAACTAGTTAACAATTTACTACAAATGATATTCATTTCTGCAAAATTTGGAAGGAATTTTTAAATTCAATAGAAAAAAACTTTATGTTATCATGTAATGCCAGAAAATAGGAATGTCCCATTAGGATTACTTTTTTTTTTATTCTGATTTACTCTTTGGAGTTAAAGGGCTGCGGTTCCATATATGATATAATTTAAAGCTAAAAATAATGTCATGTACTTTTTATCAATTGACAAATGTTATAAAAATTACATTGTATCACAGTAAACTTACATTGAAGTGTTCAGTATTTACCTGGCAGTCAGTCTTTCTAATTTACCTACCAATGATGGATGTTTCTAATGGTGATACCATTTCTTTCTATTGGTGATAAAATTACTGGGACTCCATGTGCATCCGAGAAGCCTGAGCATGTGCAGATCTAAGGGAGTAACTATACTGATTAGGTACATTTTAATGGTCTATTATATTCTTCTTTCTGTCATAACGTGAGTTGTGCCTTTCAAATCAAAAAAACACTTGTAATGATTTACAGCCTTATTAAATTGCGTTCCGGCCAATTGAATAGGGCTCTATATAAGCACAGAAGTTTTTAGTTAGGGAACTTTAATCCAAAAGCAAAGTCTTTACTAACTAAAAACTTCTGTAAAAAAAAAATGCTCTGTGCTTATATAGAGCCTTATTCAATTGGCCGAATCGCAATTTAATAAGGCTGTTGATCTGTATTCCTACATTGAGGCAGAATACGTATGTTTAGAGGCTCAGTTTACCTGTTCATTGCATATTTAATGACTTAAAGAAGACAGGACTTGGTAGCCTGGTAACCGGTCATAGGACCCTGCCTTATCTTCAGTTTACGTTGTACTATGGGGGCTTACTCTTGCATAGAGTTATATTGGCAAATGTGCTAATTAGAGAGCAGTTTTTAGCAAAACCAGATCAACAGTTGATCCCAGATATCTAAAATGTGTAGGAACAAAGACAAAATACCTGCCTTCATTAAAACATTGAATATAATTGTTTAAAATAAATAGTTTAATTCTTAAGATTGTAAGATATTTTGATCATTAAAGTGGTCCTTTAAGGTTCACCTTTTTGCTTCTTGCAGATAGTGTTTTTAGTCTTGGAGTAATGTTAAACGTCTTTAATGCCCAAGATGCATGTTTTAATTGTAATTAATCTGACTAAGAACAAAGTGAAATTACCTGAGCTAGTCACACTTTAGAGGGGAAATGTATGTTTTGAAATTCTACAACTGAATTTTTTGGTTTCTGTTTATCTTCGATTGCCGACAAAGGCTTTTCTTTGCACAATGGGGTGGTGTCTGCTAAAACAGCCATTACTTCTGGAAAGTTTATTAGTTTACAAGGACTTTCTTTCCAAAGAAAAGAGACAGAATCACGTTAGAAAGGAAAATGTAAACTTGCGTTCTAGGATAATTGGAGACACGTTTGGTTTTCTAAAAGCATTTTGCCTGTTATCAGTGTTTTTATTAAGAAAACAAATATGCAGTCATCTTTTGGAATTGTGCCATTTGGAACCAAAGTGACATCTGAAGCTTTGCTCTCGTAGTGGACAGGATTTGCTCAGGATACAGTTTTTGTGCTTGGCTATATATTCCACAATTCTACATATATAGTATAATAATGCTTGCAAAATACTCCCCAGAAAGCTTAAAGTTACCAAATACAGTATCACAAAAAATAAAATACCATAAAAAATAAATAATTTTTAATACTATTTTAATAAAAATAATAATAATTTTAGTAAAGGAGAACGCCTGAAGCTTTCCTTTTTGTGTTTTTTTTTAATTCTGCATTTTGATGGGGGGGGGGGGTGGGGCGGTGTTCTGTTGATAAATGTATCCATATCAATAACCTAAAGTAACACATACCGTGTTTGCCGGTGTATAAGACGACTTTTTTGCCCTGAAGTGGGGGGGTCGTCTTATACGCCGGGTGCACTTTGTCTACTCAGAGCTCGTGCCGGTCACAGGGAGATGCAGGGGCGGGCCGGAGGTGCTGTGGTTGCGTTGCAGGGACGGGCCGGAGGCGATGCGGTTGTGCCGGTCACAGGGAGATGCAGGGGCGAGCCGGAGGCGCTGCGGTCGTGTTGCAAGGGCGGGCCGGAGGCGCTGCGGTCGCATTGCAGGGGCGGGCCTGAGGCTCTGCGGTCGCATTGCAGGGGCGGGCCTGAGGCTCTGCGGTCGCATTGCAGGGGCGGGCCTGAGGCTCTGCGGTCGCGTTGCAGGGGCGGGCCTGAGGCTCTGCGGTCGCGTTGCAGGGGCGGGCCTGAGGCTCTGCGGTCGCGTTGCAGGGGCGGGCCGGAGGCGATTCGGTCACGTGACAAACTCTATATTTTGAGTGGCAATGTTGGGGGGTCGTCTTATAAGCCCAGTCGCCTTATACGCCGGCAAATACGGTATATTGTACATTCCATGAGATATAACCATTTTAAAATAATACCAAAAATTATTTTTTTTTATAATCCCAGATATCTTGCATTATCTCAATCTGCCCCTTTGCATCTGCTTTACTATGTTTTATTCAATTTATGTCCATTACTGCTTTCTAAACGTTTGAGCTGATGTATTTGTAATAGTTGCAAATCTTTTTATATCATATCCTCAAAATCTCTTACTGCTTTCTTTTAAAGGTTTTTTGATGACTTGGAGAAAAGACACAAAGACAATCCGTACATCTCCGACATCAGTGATATTGTGGAATACCATGCTCTGAACCACTTCCAGCCCTATGTGATATACTGTTCCAATGAAGTTTACCAGCAGCGGACTCTCCAACGTCTTCTGTAAGTAGCAAGACCTCTCAGCAATGGGATAAATGAGTCATGTTGCAATCTGCCATCTATTTATCATTAAAACACTTTCTCAACACTTAGACCTTCATAGCATTCTGGCACAAATTAATGTAACTCAATATATTTTTTTTCAAGCCAAGATTTGCTGTCCTTATTTTATAATAGTGCAGTAATAACATAATTGTGAATCCTTTAAAGGAACAACTTCACCACAAACTTTTTCAGGCTCAGTATATATATGTGTATGAAAAAAGTTACTGATATCTAATACGTACCCGAAGCTCATTTAAATATAGTGACATAGATTTAATGGATCATGCTATCGACGCATAAAAGGCTTGGCTTAATTAATCCTCAGGATAGCCTTATGATTTCATGAGGATTAATTGTCCCAGGAATGTGAACTGTATTTGTCTGTGTTTGTCCCTCACACTTATGCTTGAATTTTGTTCCACTTATCTACTAGACTATATGTCAAGTAGTAGTATTGTACATTGCCACTAAATTACCCCATCCTACTTCAAATGATGACTACTTGTTCTTCTATTAAAAAGTGTGAGGGGAGAAATGGACCCAGAACTTCAGGAGGGGCTTCAGTCTGGAACTAAAATAAATATGATACAAGGACTCTCCATTGACACATAATGGACAAGTGACTGGAGTCTGTGAAATTAGCCAGATACTCTCTTGTGCTCAGTGCACCATGGAGCACTTCCAACTCAAGTGTCCAGTGGTTTGTGGATGAACACTGTAATCTAGGTGAAGTCTGACTAGGGATCTACAGAGTGGCATTAGTGTCTCTCTTTCTACTGCCAATCCCTCCTCCAATAAACCAAACCTCCTAAGCATTTTTATATATTGATAAAATGGCTTTTCTGCAAAGTGAGAATTCATAAGCAATCAGAATGAGGTTGTGCTTTTCGATCTTGTAGTAAAAGGGAGCCTTATCTGATAAGATTTGTACAATAGTGGCAACAGAGCTATGCACTAGCACTCTTCTAAGCACAGCCAGTGTTGCACAATCCAAGTTGAATGGGGCAGATGATGAATTATTGTGACATTTCAACTTGCTTTGGTAATTAAAAAATAAGTCAGTAGATATTTGCCGTTATACCACATTATATTGGAAAGAATATTGAATATATCAATGCTGCTCTACATCATCAGGCAGAGAACTGAAGCCACATGGCAGATATACAAATTTGTGAAATTTTAGAACAGATTTTGGATAACCCAGTTATTCCTCTAGCAGCCTTCCTGGACTGTGTATACAGGTTCTGAAAGGGTGAACCAATCTCAAGCCCCATGCAAATGCTCATGAACTCTTTGCTGCAACATTTTCCTGTAGTTTCTCCAAATATATTAACGCTGAAACAAAAAGTGGAACTGTATTATTACACTAAAGATAATATGATATATCATATTTGAGGGAGCCTGTCCGAACATATCAGTTGGTGAAGCTAAACTACAGAAAATACTCAGGGTAAGTAAACCCATTGATTTGTGAAGTATGCAAGAAACGGATCTAGTCTATTTCGTAGCCGCATCCTGCCAGAACAGTGGTGTTGAGTGCCGTTCCACAGCTCGAACGGTGCTGAGTCGCCAGCGAGGCCATTGCAATGTTCGGCACAGGCACTCGGCCCCCCAGGGCCTCTGTTGCGCCTCTCATAGCTCAAGGCCTCTTCTGTCAGTGCGCGCCTTTGAGTCAGATCGGAGGTGGAAATAGTTCTCTGCCTGCAGTACTTTTTTTTTTTTTGCACCACCAGGTGGTGCTGTGCCGCATCACTCAACCCCACTGTTCCGACGGGATGCGGCTACAAAATAGAAAAGGACCCAAGAAACTAAACATTAACTGCTGTATATGCCATGAACATAAAAGCATTTTCAGAGAAAAATTTTCATTTTAGCAGACTCTTCTAGAGCAGTGATGCTGCTATGACCATATTACTTCTTTTTCGAATCATGAGGGAGTGGGTACAGAGCAGAGAAAGCATGTTGTGTATTTACTTCTGATTGCATGGAGAGGAAGATCTAAAATCCAAAAAGCATCTCTGAATGAACCAATGAGCCCAAAAGATTATCATATCTCACCCTAATTCCTTTGAATAGATGTTGGAAATAGATAAATACATGCCCTCAAGTTGTCAGTCTAGCAGGAAGCCTGGAAGACACAGACATGGAATCTCTAATGCACAAGCAGGATATATTAAAATGAAATACTTTCTCTAAGAATATATTAAGCTAACAGCTTAAATAACTATTAATGCTTTTGGTTTATTGCATCACAAATATATAATGTTTTTCCCAAACTACAAGGGTCCTTTAACATTTGCCTAATAACCAGTAATCAAATTGGAAAGTGAAAGCTATAAATATGTTTGTGCTATCTTGACAGTTTAATTGAAATATTTGAAAAAGGGAGTGAAGTTAAAGTAGTTTATTACACAATATATGTTCTCATTCCAGAGAACATGGTGAAGACTGATCTAATTGGTTGGCTGGATCTTGTATAGTTGTGTGTACTCTTCTCTGTAATGTTGCATTATTCTAACAAGCACTGTGTGGGTGTACACATTATACACCGATAATAATGCTGAGCGAGCAGCTGCGCTGACATGCCTTGACACACCTTGCTTGGAAAGTTGTTGTTTTTTCCCCTGTAGGTTAATTTTTAAGTTCACATCAAAAGAATTTCCTTTTAAAATGCACTAAAAGTAACAACTATAGAATCACAGCCATTTACACCGAAGAATAAACTTCCCCTTAAAGCACTGTAGTTTGGGAAAAACTTCACATGCTTGCGAAGTATGGAACAAACCCACATTAGCAGTTGGGTAAGCCGAGAGCATAACAGCATTTTAGAGAAAACCTTATATTTTGGGGACACTGGGAAATTCCATGTTGAAAATGAGGTCTATGCTATTGCGCTTACTCTTCTATTACATTTTAGGAAAAACATATGCATAGATGCATATAAAAGTAACAAATTAGAAATTGTACTTTTAATACATTTATTCATACAGTAAAATACAAATTTAACATAATAAAGTATAACAAAAAATAATCTTAACAGAGTATGTATCGTGTGTGTATATGTGTATGTATGTGTGTGTATGTATGTATGTATATGTGTGTATATATATATATATATATATATATATATATATATATATATATATATATATATATATATATATATATAAATATATATATATGGTAAGGACCAGTTACTTCCCTTAGAACGTCTAGTGTATTTCTTAAAAAGATAAAATCATCTTCTTTTAAAAAAACGTTTAATTTACAGACAGTTTTTTTTTTTTTTTTTTTTTTTAAACTAGAAGTGCCGTAGTACTCACAGGCCCTTAGTATTGCGCCTACTCAGATTTTATATTTTGGTTACTTTCATTTAGTTCTTTTTTAAGCATTTTTAAAAAAGAATGCAACTTACAATAGAATGAAGTGGATCCACAAGGTAATATATTGTCACAAAAAGAACATCGTTTAAATGTGAGACTCAAATGGCTGTAAAGGCATTTGTTATACATGGGTAAACCAAAACAGTATACATGTCATTTGAAAGCATTACAAGCTGAAGCCTGCATAATGCTCACCACACTTTCAAAATATGTAGATTTACTGAACGTTAAAAGGTTGTAGTAATGCTGTTCAAATAGGTTAGTTCTATAAATGCTAGATAAACTAATACTGATAATAATAGAACCACATCAGAGGTTGCAATTATGGTAGAACCAATAAAAATATGAATATTTGCAATTGGAAGTTACACAATTTTGTAAACAAGTAATGGTAAAACCTCTTTAAATGTATTACTGAATTTTGACTGTCGCTCAGCTTAAGAGATCCTCCCACAAGATTAACCACCATATCTGTACCTTATTGTGTGTTGCTCTTTTTGAATGATAGACAGATAATGCATAAATTACCATTCTAAAGTAATCTCACAGGTTGACCATGATTCACAATTAATTTGGGCTTACCTAAGATGTAATAATGTATATTGTGATAGAATAAACCACACCATCAAAATAAAACACAATAGCTGTAAACCAATTTAGATTATTCTGTCTGATAACATGACACTGTGATCCTTGGTTGCTAATCATTAAATTAGTATTATTTACAGAGAGGAGTCGCATGTTGATATAGGAACACAAACAAATGGTCAACTGGACAGTTTTGTGGAATTATGTATGTTCCTTCAAGAATAATCTCAGCAATACTATAAAATTCACATGTGCCATCTAGTGGACATCTCTGACTCAGTACAGGTTATATATTACAATTGTTATTGGGTGTGGGGGCGTATTTGCAGTTGAGGCGGCTGACTCAACAGAAACACACAACAATAGACCATGACAAACTGTTTTTAAGAGAGAAGGTCAATCTGTTTTATTTGCCACTTGCACTCTTATCTCCTACACGGTCTTACTAATACTTTTATTACATTTTTAACTTCTGCATTAACATATGTCAGTTACTTTTATATGAAGTGCTGATTGGATTGATTCTGTCCTTCCTTGTCAGCTGACTTAATACTGTATTTCATCTTGGTTCTACTAGTTTTAGTATTATATACATAAGAGGACCACATGGATCTAAGTAACAGGTCCACAAACCAAGAATTACAGGTTAATCACTGAAGCTCTGAATCCATTGTCTGTGTGCCATATGTAAAATAAGACACTTCGCATACTTGTACCCCAGGAGGATGCCAAGTCTATTCTTTTTCACATAAGTTACAGTGAAGACAATGGACTCAAAGCGAAAGGGCATAATCCGTAATGATTTCTCATGAATAAGATATATGAATCCTTGTGGGTATATAAGAAAGGCTAACTGACAGACAAATTTCAATGTTTACTGTAGGAAAATATATATTTTTAAATATTTCATGCAGTATTTTTTATTACCAGCGCTGGATTTACACATCTGAGGCCTTTAGGCACAAACTCCTTAGCTGTCCCCAGGATTCACAAGAGCATGTACATCTCTGTTTCCCTACCACCACCAGCAATATGGCTAACAAATCAATTATTATTCTGCACTAATTCTAATATATATATATATATATATATATATATATATATATATATATATATATATATATATATATATATATATATATATATATATATAGTAAATAAATAATACATCTGTGTTTACATTTGAATGTCTAAAACAAGCCCAGAATTCCAAGAAAAACAGTTATTACACTGCATTCTGGGAAGCTGAGCAGGGACATGCAAATGTGCCCACAAATGCCTCTCTCTCAATCCATACCCCCTTTTTAAACATGATTTTCTTTAAGCTTATGCCCGCTGCATTACACAGATTTTATGCAAAGCCAAGGTTTTGATTATACACAAAAATCCTATCCACGTACAGCTGTTTCAAGCTTTCAGGCTATAATCGGCATGGAGCTATATCCCGGCTTGTGTTGTGGACCTTATGAAGAGGTAGTGCACCACAACAATAATTTAATATATGGTGGGCAAAAGAGCGATAGAAGCCTTCCACCATACAGTATATAGATAGTACATCTGTATTCACAATTGAATGTCTAAAACAAGTTAAAAAACCTGTTTCTAGCTCAGAATTTCAAGAAAAACATGCAAATATGCCCATAAATGCCTCCCTCTTCATTCCATAGCCAATTTTAAACATGGATTCCTTTTTACCTTATGCACGCTGCATTACACAGCTTTTATGCAAAGCCAAGGTTGGTAATATAATGATGATGACTGTCTTCACTGTGTTCCATGGTATATCTAATGCCTTGGAAATTCTTTTGTACCCTTCTCCTGACTGATACCTTTTAACAATGAGCTACATCTCCAGTTATAAGAGGGTGTGCAGACGTATGCAACCACATTTTTTTTTTTTTTTTTTTTTTCTCCACCTAAAAGATTTCAGTTTGTTTTTCAATGGAGTTGTACAGTTTATAGGTCACATTAAAGGTGGAAATAGTTCTGAAATGATTTATCTTTGTCTCATTTTTTTACAGCACAGAAACCTGACATTTTAACAGGGGTGTGTAGACTTTTTATATCCACTGTATATTACGGGCTTGAAAGAAAATTGCAGCCGTTTCAATTCATATTTTTTTCACTGTGTTGCGTGCCTTCGGCGCTCCTTGCCAGCCATTTTCAAAGACTTGCGGGCCTCATGATGAGCGCCTTTGGCGCTCATCGTGGGCCTGGCAAGGGCGCTCATTGCCAGCTGTTTTCAAAGTCTTGCCGGCCTTTAGCGCTCATTGCAGCAAAGTCGTGCAGGCCTCGCAAGCCCCTAACTTTTAACATAGCGTTACAGACAAACTCGCAATTACGACAACTATTATATGTGATACTGCATTGTACAGAACTGTATAGTATGAAGGTTGTTTTAACAGGGAAGTTTGTAAGTTCAGATAGACTGGTCTAATATACTTTTCAAGTTTAAAGGATCAGTTGCAGTTCAGAAAAAGACACTTGTTTGCCAAGCATGGATCAAGTTAACAATATTAGTGGCTGTATAAGGCATGGGCATAATATATATATATATATATATATATATATATATATATCAGATTTTTTGAAGACTGTTTAAGAGTTATCAGAGGAGGGAAGGCTGGTGAAGAAGGGAACGAGCAGAAGTCTAGAGCCATTGTTTGATCACTGGATAAGATTGAAATTGACACCACAGCTCTCCAGAAATGTAAACTTTCTGCTCACACAATGTATCATGGATCTCTCCATGGTTCTACAGAGTCATCAAAATTATTTTTTTCCAATGAAAAATAGCTGTAAGATTATTATTATTTTTTTTCTGGTTTAGTCAAAGAGCACTATTAGGGTTTTCTTCCTTTGTTTAGAACATTTTCTTTCAAGTTAAGATATTTAGAGCGACATCTTAACAATGTAATAGAATGTAGATCCCAGTGATCATCTGTTAATACTTGTGAGGCTAAAAAAAACATATTCTCATTTCAGAAATACAAATGTAGCATTTAAAGACACATTAAAGCAAATAGAAATGAAGCCGGAGTGTGGAGGATTACCAATGATCTCTTTCCTCATTCTCCCAATGCAGAGAGTCACTCGCCTCCCTCTGCTAATGGATGTAAGTAATGTGAATCTTGTCATTACATTTATTGTACCTAAGTACATGTAAATTTGATACCCGATTCCGATTTCAGACCTGTTCCTTTTTTGTCTTGAGTCAAAGGAGACTAATATGGAAAGGCTTAATAGTATCTCACCTTGCATTGCAGAGTTGTTAACAATAAGCAAGACAGTGAAGGCAGAGGAGTCCCTTAGACTATATTTTGGGCATATCGTCTTTGATGCAACACTATAGGTCCATATTAACAATATCCTATTTATTACTACTTATGTTGCTGCTACTACAGTGTTTGGACTGCTGTTACTATTACTACTGTTCTGTGCAACTCCAACATTTGCCTTATAGTTATATACAATGGTTCAGTAAAATGGGTACTGTACAGTAAATTAATGCAATAACTTTTATTTGAAATAGGTGCAGAAACTATATCAGACAATATAACACAATAATGTGTTCGCTAATCTGGTGTCCCGGCTCCAGATCACTTACAATTTGGAGGATATCTTTTTCAAGTTAGCATAGGTGAATGGAAAATCATAATGCTATAATAATGATAAATTAGCCTTCAATTTAAAACCTATTATATGCAGCCCCATACATTTCTTTTAGCCTGACTCCCTACTCGTTTTGTTATATAAGAATTTGGGACAGAGCCCATTAACTGTTTTATAAAGACCTAGACTTTCTGCACCTTCACATTAACTGTAGAAGTTTAAAACGTTTCCTCTCAATTGACAGTGGGTTGGTAATATTTTTTAAACTCTGTCCACAAACAAGTTTTAGTTCTTTAAAAATGTGTACTGTAAATAGGACTTCTGTTGACAGCTATGAGACATAGAGAGGTATTCACATGGGAGAAGTAAATCTGTGTATGAAGAGTTTGGTGCCAGAAAAGGGTGAGAAACAAAGTTTGGGTCTATGACTGACAAGAAGGTAGAGAAAATATGTTGGTAACAATGAGTGTATTGTAACTGGGATCACTATAGAGACGAAGTATGATGAAACTACACGTATATTTGGTTAACTGTAATAAGTATGTAGTACCGTAATTAAATGCAGTTCATCCTGGTAAAGGATTCATGGAGTAATATGGGAGCAGTTGCAAGCATGTGGTACTCTTAATTATTTATTTAGGCTGTGTTGGTGGACACTACTGGGTATGTGAAGTTGGGTTATGTATTGTTCCAGTACAGATTTTGTGACCAAGAAGTAAGATACTAAACAACTTGTATATATTTAATTTATATGAGTATAGAAACATACAATATATAATAATTATCTAACAATAGGTTCTATATCTAAGCTAATTTTGGAATTTGATTTTTATTTGTTTCATTGCTTTCTATTTTATTTTTTTAGACTATTTGCCAGAAAACCCCTACATATACTCGAGAGTATGAAGCAAATACAAAAGCCCTGAAAGCCATCAGTAAGGTTAGAATTTTCAATATACAAAATTGTCTGTGTGCAATTCTGTCTCATTGCCCTATAAATGTGTTCTGATGGTGTGTCCTCACACAAATTAGATGAGTCTCATGGATGTATTAATAGTATGGGTCTTCTCAAAAAAGACTGGAATGTTCATATCCAACAAAACTCCTCTCTATATGATGTCTGGTCAGTAGAATCGTTAAAGTAAGTCTCCCAGGTAGTCTGTTAAAATATAGTAGTTTATCTTTTTTGACCATTAATTAAGAGGATACATAGTTATAGAATTGAAGAATTTCAAATTAATACCACTGATATATGTCAGTATTTCAACCAAAGTGTATTTGACTGTACCATATTATGATTAAATAAGTAATAAGTGATCCCAAAATAGTGTATGTAATGTACAATTTAAATGCATGGGTCTTCAAGATGGCGTATACTTTGCGCAATACCAGCTTATAGGTAAATAAATATGTTGGGTTTTACAAATATATATTCTTAGTTTTTTTTAGATGTACTGCTTTCGAGAAACCTTAATCAAACACTCACTTGTTGTTGTTTTCCTTGTTTTATCTCCCCCTACCCCAACTCTATGTTTTTCCTCTCCCAAATGTCCCAGTTTCCCACTGCCACCTTCCCATAAAGTATAGAACAAAACTGAGAAAAGGGTGTACCCTTTATTATTAAGCAACACTTAATCACTCTCTAATTTCATGAAGATTACCAATGTCACACTGTTTGTATTCTTACTCTGTATGCTGGCTTCTCCTTTTTAATAATAATTTTAAGAAAAAAAGCAATATAGTTAGTTTTGAAGTTGTGGGGTTGTGCGCACAGTAGGTGACATAACAAAACTTGGATTGATGTTTTGCTGTGCAAGGCCCTCATTCAATTGCAATTTGGCCAATTGAATAGGGCTCTAAATAAGCACATAACATATATATTTTTTAAAGAAGTTTTTAGTTAGTGAAAACCTTGCTTTTGGATAGATGTTTACTAACTAAAAACTTCTTTAAAATATATATGTTATGTGCTTATTTAGACCCCTATTCAATTGGCCAAATTGCAATTGAATGAGGGCCCAGGAATTTAGTTTGTCGAAAATATATGCAATTCTGTGCTGTTTTGGGATAAATAAATTGTGTAATGTTTTTCAATTATTAGCTTGTAAAGCAATGCAATGAAGGGGCAAGAAAAATGGAACGAACAGAACAAATGTACACTCTACACACGCAGCTGGAATTTGGAAAGATCAAGGTAGGAAAAAGATCGAGAAAATCATGTGAAATTGGCAGTTTAATACTGTGGGGTTTTTTTTATTAATATTTTTTAAAATATAAAAAACATTATACATGAAGTACATTTTGATTTTTCAAAAATGACCGCTAATAATGGAGTAGTAATTACACACTTAGGCCCTCATTCAATTGCAATTTGGCCAATTAAATAGGGGTCTAAATAAGCACATAACATATTTTTTTAAAGAAGATTTTAGTTGGTAAACATCTATCCAAAAGCAAGGTTTTCACGAACTAAAAACTTCCTTAAAAAAAAAATGCTATGTGCTTATTCAATTGGCCAAATCGCAATTGAATGAGGGCCTTTGCCAACAAGAACTCGTTCACCAGCTTGGTTATTTGTACTTCTACATAAAAATGAATACAAAAACAAACAAACATTAATACATAACACAACACTTAAGTCCACCTGGGAGGGTTCTCATGAGAGACAGAGGTAATAATTTGATTATTAATCAGAGGCCATTCATTTGTCCCAAATTTTCAATTTACTTTTATCTTTTTTAATTAATCTTATTCACATGAGGTTTTGTTAAAATTCGCAATTATGATTCATAATATTCATTATTTTGTTCCAAGACAGAATATTTTCCATTTGGACACAATTAACCATTTGGTCACTATTAAAACTTGTATGATAAAGGCTTGGATTTCTTAGTTGAGTTCAGCAGAGAATATATGTAAAATAATACTTTCTGGGTTTGGATATATATTTTTATTCAGAATTCTGGAGATGTGTTCAAAGCACATCTTCCAATAAGTTTATAAGTGAATAATAATAAGTGAATAATAGGGCACTCCCACCATATACTGTATGTACGTGGGAGCCAATCTGACCACAATTTCTCAAAATATTTTACATCTTCATAGTGAGTAATCTGACTTCGCTTTGTAGGGACCAGATGCCACTTATTCAATATTTTAAAGAAAACGTCTCTATAAGAGGAGTTTTTTTATATCGTTTTTGGGAAACCATTAGGGTGCTATTCCAAAATTTTTCTGACCATGTATTTTTTAATCCCTTGATTTCATTTTGCAGGTTTTATTATCTTCTAAATTAAGCTTCAGTATGTTAAAGCATTTTGAAATTAGGGGAGATCTATCATCTGTTACAATAAGTTTTTCCAAAGATTTCAAAAAGTAAATAGCCTTAAGATTAATTTTATATTTTGATAAGGCAATATTCAATTTAATATAATCCAACCAGTAATTCTTTGGAAAATGTTATCATTAGTTGTTCAAAAGGTGCCAAAATTCCTTCAATATATAAGTCTTTTAAATAGACAATTCCCCAATTGGTCCATTGTTTAATAGAGAATGATGTAGTTATTTAGATATTGGAGTTATTGGCATTTTGGGGCTCGTAGAAGACACAAAGTCAGATTTTGTATTTAGTCTGTTCCATTATTAATCTTAAAAGGATTAGATTTTAATCCAAGACCCACTACCTTGACAGTGGGAGCAGAGTATAAAGCTCCAATAGCTTTCTTACCAAAATCTCCCAAACCGAATTTAGCCCGGTCAATTGCATATATTCCCATCTGACCCGATCGAATGCCTTCTTTGCATCGAACGAGAGGGCTTAATGCTTGTTTTTAAAGTTCAAATTAATTTTTTTATTACAAACTTTCGTAGGTTTTTTTTTAAAAATATATATAAAACCATATACAAAGTTCTTGAAGTGACATATGGTTCTTTTTGCTTGTTTTTTAATCTGTAGGTTCTTCCTTAATAAGAAAAAGCATATTTGTAGAATAATTTTACATCAAGCAAATGCAAGGCTAAAAAAAAAACCAATAAACTAAAACAAAATGATACATACCTGTACCTTTTACGTGATTGATTTCCTTCATTTAAACCATATGCTAAAGCCTCTTGTCTCTAATATTAGCCATTCCCGCTGATTTCTGCTTCTCGTTGGCTGTTAAAGAGAGGGGAGCTTGCACTTGTGGAAGAATCTGGAATCTTTCGAAAAGGCTTTGGACGATCTCTTTGCTACTTCTTCTTGTTCAATGATGTCCTCATAATAACCAAGAAGAAAAGGTGAAATAAAATATTTAATATAAGGGCATGCTTATCCAAATGTTGGTATAAACTACTGCCAATGATGTTTTATACAAAGACCAGAAAGGCCCAAGTCTATGGGCATACTCCTATCGTAATGTACTCCTAAAAGTAATGGTAGATTGTTTATTTCCTAGTGCTTGGCTTATCCACAAATAAACTTGAATGTTTCCATTTGCACAGTGTAATATTAATGGAAAGGAGAATAAACGAAGTTCAGGGTTAGCCTAGAGCAGGAACAAACTGACTTGGGCTCTCAAAGAGAAGAAGAGTATTAGAAGAGGATGGAGAAAAATAGCGGGAATACAGTGGTGAAATGCAAAGAGCAGAGCACTTACATGAAAGCTACATGTACATTAAATGCACCTCTGATTGACAGCACATAACTGAATGTACCATCTTCTATTCCAGTGATGACAGCTATCTTGTAACAGATTATGCCAAGAAGGATCACTTTGTTGTTGACAAGGATGAAAGTGAAGACCCACAGATATCCCCTACAGCTAAGTCAGGCACACTTGGCAACCGAAGTCCAGCTAGCCCATATGTGTTCAAAGTGATTCTGAATAAGAACAGTGATGGAAAGCAAGAGCAGATTGTGGTGTCAACAGAATGTTTGTAAGTTGCTCTCAAAGATGTTCTGTACAATACTGGCCTAAAGGCAGCACTTTCTTATGTCTTAAAAAGCTGAATGTGTAAAATCTGATTATGAAAGAAGCTTGGAACTACCCCTCTGTACATTGGTCCCAGGGCAGGGTTTGCAAAAGGGAATCAGAATTGATATTTTATGTCTGTTTGGATTACAGCTATAAATTGACCTAAACTAGTTATCGCTTATCCATATACCACACAGGGGAGCTTGAAAGCAACATAAGATTCACACATAGGTATAGTTTTCCATTTGTACTCATATGTCTGTTTCTACAAGTAGTCTTGTTTCATTGCTGACATCTGGTATTGTAGTATTGCTTTTAACACTTGATGTGCGTGTGTGTGTGTATAGATAGATAGATAGATAGATAGATAGATAGATATAAAACCACCAGCTAATATCCTGAAAACCGCCATGTGCTGTATGGACACCAGCTAGATGGCATGGTAGGGAGTCAGTAAGGTGCTGAAAGGTTGACACGGGTATCTGGAGACATGCAGAGGGCATTGCATCCGACAGCTGCTAGAGTGCATGGTGGAGTATCCCTACGGCTACCCTTAAACATATGCCCACTGTATCAAACCGCTTTGGCCAAAGCTTGGGTTTGATTATGCACAAGCTAGGAATCTCACCCATGTACAGCTGTTTCAAGGTTAATGCCTCTCATACCACAGTTTACCACAACAATCTTTTTTAATTTATGTTTGCGTTATGCCTCACATATGCAGATACTTTTAAAGCAGCAGTTCGATTAATCTTATTAGACTGTTTTTTGGTTGATTTGTGGAAAGTTGTTCATGATCTTGTTCTGTAGATCACTGTAGAATAAAGGCAAACACAAGACCTAAGTGTATAATCAAAATTACATTATTTAGTTGCACTAATATTTTACCCTTTTCTCAGGAGTGATAAAGCAAGATGGATCACAGCTATGGAGTGCAAAGAAGAAACTAAAGGGATTAGTAAAACTAAGAGAGAAGGTAAGAAAACGTGTTTTGTAGCCGAAATTATAAAATCTTATTAATGACCATGATTCACTCTTAAGACAAGTGGTAAGTCAACAGGCTAAACTGAGTTCAAATAAGGGACTCCAGACCCTTGCTGCATTATTCATCTATCATTTAGGCCACCTGATTCTTCAAAAACACCTAAAAAGCGATCAGTTTTTTTAATGATTACTGTATGAAAGTTTTTTTTTTTTTTTTTAAAGATATCAACCTATTTTTAAAATGTTTTTTTTTTCTTTGTGACTCCATTTGTAGCTCTGATCAAGCATTATATGTCCTTCTTTGCTACTTAGTCACTTTAGGAGGCCTCTGTGTAAATAATGGGAGGCTTTGTATAGGACTGTACATAGAGCTGCTTGTGGGCTCATTTACAGAGCCTGGAGGAACAACTTCCACCAATACATGCTAGCATCATTTACACAGAGGCTTCCTAGAGCAATGGAGATGCCAAGGAGAAATCTAGTGCTGGACTATACCTGCAAATGGATTCACATGAAATAAAAATAAAATGATTTAAAAACAAGTAAGATTACGGTGATATTTTTTTTTTTTTTTTTATAAACATGCTCCATTCTCAATCCTTGGTATACTACCTACACGTCTTTAAAAAAAAAAAAAAAAAACATTAGTACAGCGGTCCTTTAAGTCACCTTCATAATGAAAATGGCCTTCCAATAAAAAATGTAGATTCCAGAATTCCCTATTTTATAACTAAATACATTGAAATGTAATTTTTTTAATTTTTTCCTGAAAAACAAAAAATTGATTACCCCTTCTCTAAACCTTCAAATTGTATACCTCCGTGATTATGTCATTCCTTCCATTTTGACTCCTTATGTATGTACGTTGAAAAAAATGTGTGCTTATGTCGGTCTAAATATGTGTTATTATACTCTGTTCAACCAAGTGATATAAAATTGTGAACAAATAAATTCTACTTGAAGATCTAACATATATATGTGACTTAACTTTGACTCCATACAGCAGTATTAGTCTTTAAAGTTAGCTTTGTAAATTTTGGCCATATATGTTGAAGGGCAGGACAATAATTACTATGAAACAAACAATGCAGCTGCTTCATAACAATATTTGTATTAATACTTTTTATATCTGTACCCAATAATGACATAATAGATTTTGCACAACTGTAAAGGTACACAAGCAGTAGAAAGAATTGCCTACATATTATTAAACTAGAACTATATTCTTGTAATTCTTACTTATGTTTCTTATGACTCCATAGCATTGTAAACTTTGCACCTCCTGACTACATTATTGACACAATCGTCCAGCGTTAATCAGTGACTTCTAATATAAAGTTCCTGTTACTTTTGATTGCTCTTGGAAAAAATATTCTATGGCAATAAAAGATAATATGGTGTCACACTTTGTCCTCAGGTCACACTAACAGGTTTAGTTTGAAACGGAAATAAAAGCATGTCAGTTAAAGGTATATGGAAGTTTCATTGATTAGGAATGCATCACATAGAGGAGAATAAGTAGTGTATGCAAAATTTTTAATGAAAAAAAAAAACAAAATAAACATTTAATAAATGTACCCTAAATTTGCAAAACGGATTCAGTTTTTTAGCAGTCACTAAAAAAGAGAGTTTAATAAAATTCATATTTTCCCCAAAAATGTTTTATGTCCATGGCTTATACAACCTCTAATATTGTTAGTTTGGTAAATATTTGACAAATAGGTGTCTTTTCTGGAACTGCAGTGACATTTTAAGTTATTTCACCAAGGAAATGTCCTATCAGTGCCCTTTTGATTGCCATTGTCTTAAAGTTTCTATCACATAATTGGAGACTCATTTATGCTCTGCTCAGTTCCTGTGACAGTCTAACCTAGACGAAGCTTGATTCCAATTAGGAAATATAATAATAAAACTGGTTATTCTTTTAAAAACTGATGAATCAATAGTTGAAGTTGAACCTTGGAACTGCCCACTTTCCGTCAAGTAAATTAGAAATTTACAATTGAAATATATTGATTCAGTTTGTTAAAATTTGTTTTAGTGAACATTGAGTTAAGAGTGAATTTGCCCTGATACATCATCTCTACTTTACTTTTCAGGACTACGTCAGGTGGAAATAATAAAAGCCTACTTGGCAAAGCAAGCAGATGAAGTTTCACTCCAGCAAACTGATGTTGTATTGGTCCTACAAGAAGTAGATGGTAAGATTGTGTAATCCTTAGTTGTTCAAATGACCCAATTGGTACAACTTTATGTTCATTGCACTTATAGCATTACAGAGACATCATGGGGATCCTGTATCAACCAATCATTAAAATCATTATTTGTAGTCCGTTTTTAAAACTAACATTTGAATATTAGTACTGCAAGTATTGGTAGATCTGTATGTCTCTACCCTATATTGGGTATGCAGTGAGCGGGGACCCCAGGAAGCTGTCTTGATAGGAGTATTTATCTGCTTCCTTCCCTGTATGCATCACTGATGATAAACAGACCAGTCTAGAAGACATTTTAGAATACCTTCTTGTACAGATTTCTCTTTAACCCCACCACCTGTTCCCCTAAAGGGAGAATAGGTTCTTTTGACTGGAGCATAGTCCATATGGATTCCCAAAATAATGGACACAACCCAAAAATTGAACTCACACTTGTGATGGGGTTAAATGGCCACAGCTTCTTTATTGTTCACATAACTTTAACTTGTACAACAGTGGTGGGTGGGGCAAGCACCTCTTTCATAAGGGAACCCCGTGCCCCCTGATTGCTCCCACCCCAATAACTTATACTACTGCTGTTACCCACTGTCGGCAAGCACTCCCGCCACAGGCGCAATACCTTTTTTGCCCCCTCCCCCCAAGCAAACCTCTCTTCCTAGCGAAGGCACTACTCGAACATACGCTCCGCCGTTTTTTACAGCAAGGTTCCCAGTAAAACTAACGGGGAACCCGCTTCAAACACAGTGCCTTCCGCCTTCTAATCAGGACATTCGAAATCTTGTGACACATAGAAATCCCCCCAAGCTTCCTTACATAAGATTAAATTGTCCTATAAACCTTTTTTTCTACATTTTTCTTATATATCTGGGTCTGTCAACTCAAGCAAGTCACTAACTGCGACCACACCGAAATTAAATCAGGGAATAATTCAACCAGCCTAGCTAAATACTTATTTATTATAATAATTCCTTTAGTGGCATCATCCCCGGCATGTATCGCCAATATATCAGGAGGGGATACCCACCTAGCGTACTGGACCATCTCCAACAACATCCCTTCCCACTTCACTCCCCTCTTACAAAACCACCTTAACTCTACTACTTCTTTCTCAAAACCTAGCTGCAAACCACCATCTTTCACTGCTGCCGTTTATCTGGCCCAGTACACGTAGGAGTGACCCATAACTCAACTACTCCCCACCCTATTGTTAACATACTGAACAATAAATACGCTATAAGTTACATATCCTGACACAACCATCTTCCCCTTGCAAATGAGCAACATAACCAGAAATAGCATGCACTAACCACTCGCCGTTACAACATATTACTCCCTAACCCATGTACCCTAGCCTTTGCACGACATATACCTGTCCTTTTACCATGTATATCCACTATGTCAGAATCCATCAAATGCTAGATTCCATAGAGGATCCAAGGAACGGAGTAGGTTCTTCCATGGCACCTGACACATTTTCGCTAAAGTCATTGCTTCCTCAACAGCGTGTCAGCAAAAACATTATTGCATCCCGGCACTACATAATACTACATAGTACGGTATATTCCTTTCTATGCACACCAACAATCAATCGAACCACTGGCATGGATGAAAATGTGAACTTATTCACAGCAATGACAGCCGACATGTTATCGCAGTTGAATACACCGTACTGGTCCTATAACTGATCTCCCCATATATATATATTGTCACTATGATTAAAAACTGCTCAGGGAAGGCCATGTTCTTTACCAAATCTGATTTGATCCAGTCCTGCAGCCATGACTCTGCACACATTGAGCCTTCAAGTGTGCACCAAAGCCCATTGTAGAAATTAGCTGAATGCTTCAAAGTACTAGCAAGAAATTGAACACCCCATAGGAAGGCATATGTCTACATAGTATTCCCCGTTGAACATGAGTCCTAATAAGTGGTGCGAGGTTGGGTGTATCAGGAGCAACCTGAAAGCTAACTCTGTTGAACCATGCCAAGAATGCCCCACGGAAAGCTTTCTGAACCAGCACAATTGCATGATTGAAAGAAGCATATTTCACCGAAGCCAAGGAATCTTCTATCCCATCATTCACCGATCTCCCTTTAGGATAGGACAAATTATGAATGAGTGTGTACTTACCTACTTCCTCCTTGGGAACCACAACCAGTGGTGAAATCTGCAAGTTGTCCGTGGGAGGATAGGGGAAAGGACCTGCTATCCTACCCATAGCAACCTCTTTTTCATTTTTCCATAACAATACCAGCATGATGCCTTGCTGATTTTAAATTACTTTTGAACCTACTGATTGGGGAAACATTTGATGGGATTATATAAATGGAACTAAAACAAATTGGATTTTGTGGAGCATCGCCTAGTTACTTCCTTACCAGTTCGTGACCACTGCTCCTGATTACCGACATCACCTTCCTCTGCGACAAAACCCACCAATTTGCTTGAACCTCTCTCTTGACCAACCTCCTTGGTGATGTGAATAGATCGCCGATTCGCTGTACATACTGCTCATTCTCAGAATCTGACGAAACTGAAAAGAGACTGTCGTTAGAAACCGCACCTTCCATCCTTAAAGCCTTATCACATGACCTCATACCCTCCTCCTGAACTGAAGGGAATTGATACTAATCACTGTCGCTATCCATATTTCCATTTGGGTTATTATGCATGATGATATCCATTTCTCCTTCCTCTAAATTCTTATCCGAATATAATGTTCCTTCAACTTGTTCCCCTTCATTCGCAGAGTCCTCTATGTCATCCATAATAGCTTCAGTAGCCTTGCCTACTCCTTCCCAGCCCCCCTTTTCTTAAAGGACCCCCCTCTTCTGCCAAGCTCCCGCCCCCTTTGCCGTTTTTGCTCTTATGCACAGGATTTACCTTCAACTCCATAGCCCCCCCCCCATTATGATTACATTTGGTGGCATGATGCTAGAGTGTTAAAACCTACAGCCCCACTGACCTAAAATGGCTGCCACCACTGTCTACATAGTTCCTCTTACATCATAACCCCCTCCTACCCTACACACTCCCACATTAACCTCTTACTTCCTATTTTTCCCATCTTATTCCTAGCTCGGTCAAATCCCACTAACCTTTACTTTGTTCGGTCGTGGGATACTTACAGCCTGCAACTCTATAGTTGAAATATAAGTGTTAAAAGCTTCTTTGTACTTTTTCAAATACCAATATATTTCTAATCAAATATTACATAAATAAATGAAATCTTATTGTATGATGCTTTAAAAGCTCCTTGTAAGCAGTTGTTTGAAAAAAAAACTATTTCATAATCAAAGTTTATAATGTCCCTTTTGTCAAAGCTCAATGTTTTTGTTGCCAGCCTCCTCGTAACACCCAGCAATGTGCAGATTTGGGGATAACTAATGCACTTGCAACAAATCAAATTGCAGTATATATATATTAAATCTTGTAAGAAAATAATTGCAAACACTGGGCTACATAATGTTTATAAGTTCAGATAGATATGAATACACTATAATACGACATCGCACAGGAAAAGATCAAGGCTAACTTTACACTCTGCCTGTTCAGACTTCAACGCTAGGCCGTGTTTGAACCTCAACCATTGAGATATGTATGTTAATTGGCATAGTTAGAATTCCTGAGCTGTCACTTCCATATGCAAGATCTGACAATTCTGCTATTATATATTGTTGTTTTTATATTTATCGGTTTACATTATGTACATGCATGATCATAATTTCATAATTAAAGAATTTCATAAATGTATGAAACGAACACTGTTCGTATTTGTTTGTAATGCAAAAAGTTAAGCTGACACTGTCATCACTTAAAGGGTCATTCTAAGATTGGATTTTTATGTTCATACAATGTAAAGCCTTCCTGTATATGTACATTAAGATAACTTGTTCCTTTTTTATAAAAGCATATGCATATTTTATTTAACATTATTTCTTGAACATTGACGGCCTGTGGGAAAAGCTAACCTGCTAAATGTTACTAATAATATCATATTATATTACTTGACATTTTTCTAGCTCAGGGTTGGGCATGTGTTAAACTTGGCTGAATGATTTGAGCAGCAAAAAATGAAACGGAGACCCCTACAGGCAGGCAACTTTCAAGAAGTAAAATATTTATATGCTTCTATTATAAGAATCAAGCTTCCTAAGGTACGCATATAGAGATGTTTTATACTATATTAACATATATACAGAGTCCATTTAATATGTAAAGGCATAGAGACTTAAAGGTATACCCGGTTTGCGCTGTCCTGCTGTGCACTGATTTGCAGTAGCGCTCTTTTCGGTCCCAGTCCTTGGAAAGCGCTAAATCTTACAATAGGGCTCAAAACTGCTTTGCCTGCCTTTAAATGCCCACATAGCAAGCTTTTCTTTCGCCATATTGCTGTTCACTATGGCAAAAAAATATAATTTTTAGCACAGTTTCGGTATGGCGCTCCTGCATGCATGTATATACTGCACCAAATGCGGTATTCCTGTATTAAAGTGTCATTATAATTTTTAGCACTATTTTAATTGCAAACCATGGTTGTTGTTTCTTCTCATCTGCAACCTGTCAAAGTCCTCACAGGACCCTCCCTGTCTCATTGACTCATTTTACCTCTACCTTCTCATTCTTCTCACTCCTTTTTTTTTTTTTTTACCCCTTTCCCATCTGTGATCAGAAGCAGCACCACGCTCTCCTGTAAAACACCTTCACCCCTTCTGTCTGTGGTTCTCTACTGTCCTACATAAAGAACGTTATCCAATGGCCCATAAACAAAGGTCATATCATTATAAGCTTGTGAGTTTTCAGTATTGTTAGGTGTTTTGGAAACAAGCACTATGTATGTTATATTTTGGGCCCTTCATTCTTTGCAATGTGTTAATATTGTTTTTCCCATGTACTTATCCACTGTATGGAGCTACGGAATATGTTGTTGCGTTACATAAAAAGGATAATAATATTAATTACATAGTTTACAACTTTTAAGAGGTCTCCCCATGAGGTTAGAAAAAAAAAACAGTTTCTTCACATTAAGGGATTATTACATTGTGGAACTCATTACCTAGGAAGTTTGTGACCGAAGATTCAGAACTATTCTATGTAATTATATTATAGCTGTTGTGTCTGTTTACCTACTTTCAAAACTGTGATGGTACCTTGAAACATTCATCTGTTTAAACGACAAGGCTGCAAACTTTACTGCCAATTCGTTCAACAGGACTAAAAGACCACTCACTAATGTCACCTCAAACAAGACAAAAGCTGCCCACAGCAATGTATAATTGCATGTAATAGTTAAGTCTAAGGCTACATTTTGTTTTACTTTCAATAAAAATGTTGACAGTTTTGATGCAGCCTTGTTATTTAACAACTGCAAATAGAAAATATGGAAAACTGTAAATATCCCTTCTAGAACAATAGTGTTCAAACAGTTGGGTTTCATTTTATTCTTTAGATTTGAATGCATTTGATATGTTTCTGTCAACCCCTATCAGGTGTCCAGGGAAAGGATATAACAAAAATACTGTCCCAATAGGTGTTTTTTTATCGGACTCATTTGCCATAATGGCCGCTAGAGACCAACATAGATGAGTCCAAAAAAAAAAGATTGTAGTGCCACATACTGGACACCTAATAGGGGTGGAGAGAAGTATCTGCTACTAAAGTATGAGGGTACATTTTACAAGCTACTGAATGTATTTTCTTCAAATACTGATTGTATTGCTAATCAAATACTAACTAAACAAATTGAATCAATATTGGTGAATACTGTTAAATATACATTGAAATAATTGTATTTTGGAGTCCTTTATCTTTATTTCTTAATTTTATTGTTCTCCTAAACATGCTTTTCTTTTTAATCCCAGAATGGTATCAGGGTGAAAGGTTACGTGATGGCGAAACTGGTTGGTTTCCACAGTCGTGTGCTCGAGAAATTACTAATCAAGAGACAGTGGCCTGTAATGTTCAGCGGATGGAGAGGCTGAGAATTGAAACGGATGTGTAGCTGGAGTCTGTATTTTGGATGGATATTACCCTACGATATCTGGATCCTCTTTATGTTCAGACCCATGTGAGAGAAGTGCCTGATGGAGGGAGAATCACAAATGTTTAGTTTCTTACAAATAACTTTTTAAAAAAGTTTCCAAAAATGTGACCAAAACACTCCAGTGATTATTTTTTTCCTCCATAAATATCCTACAGGTTTCCGACACATTTCGAAAAGAAATCGGCACTGAATGCTTTCATTTTTAAATCCAGCATAATTTTGTAATAACATTAATATTATTCATTCCACGAAGATGTTAATCAAATGAAAACATTTTATACTTGCATTTTTAAAATTTCACAGATTAAAATCTGGATGTAAATTCTGATGTTAAAAATCTGGTGGGGGTAGGAAAATTATTAATGGAACTTTAAAAAAAAATATTTTTCTTTTGTTTCTGCTAGTGGAATCCAGATACACTTATTTTTACTTGTCTGATGATTTTCTTATTCATGTAAAGTGACTTGGCTTTACCAATGTTGTCATATAATGGTATGTGGGCTACCTCTTCCTATGTATATAGTAGTATTCATTTTACTTTTAGTGAAAAAATAAATTAATTTGAAGAAACGTAGAGGACTTGACTAAGGTTAATGAAATGTCTAAACTTTAGGATCCTTGCAATGTGTTTCAACCATGTGTCCAAGACTAATTCAGCAATGGAGCCCTTTTTGAACTACAAAATTATTGATGGGACTCCAAATTGGTTCAAGAGGAGTCACCATAAATTTCTGTCACCATAAAATGACTGTAAATAACGGAGTGCTAGGACCTCATATCCAGACCTTCTCATGGACACCACAAAGCTTGCCACAAAAATAAAGATTTTTTGGGTAATTTGATTGGGGAACCACTGATCTTAAAATAGGGAACCTCAGGGCTTTGTGGAAAACAACTTTGGGAAAACACGGTTATAAAAATTATTTAGTTACCGCAAATTGTGATAGCAAATACGTAACTGATGAACGTGAAGAACCACTCTATTTCCCAACAACATGAACTGGGGTGCTTAATTATGCATTGATCATTATTAAAATGCATAGTCACGGGTTTAAAAAATAAAATAAAAGCAATGTTCAACGTTGAAGTTGAGACTTTAATACTGCTGCAGGTATTCCTCATAAGGTCATTGAGGAGAGCTGGCATTGTCTAGCAGACATCTACTAAATATTCCTAAAATCTTTTTAGATCCGTATTCAGCCAGACCCCCTAAACAACATCCACACCTTAATGACCTTATCAGGATGGAGACAAAATATTCGGGCCCCCGACTTTAGAGCTGATGAGACCAGCGCGCTGTCATGTGTGTGCAGACCACAGCACGGGAGAGATCTGCTGGAACGATCAGTGGCAAGACACGGACCTAGATCGTTTCTGCCCCCATCATCCTGTCAGTAACACTTTCCTCTCTCTCTGTCCCCCTCAGCCTGTCAGTGCCACTCTCCTCTCTCTGCCCCCCTACACCTCAAAAGCCTAACCCCTACACCTCCAAACCCTAACCCCAAAAGCCTAACCCTAACCCCTACACCACCAAAGCCTAACCCTAACCCCTACACCACCAAAGCCTAACCCTAACCCCTACACGTCCAAAGCCTAACCCTAACCCCTACACCTCCAAAGCCTAACCCTAACCCCTACACCACCAAAGCCTAACCCTAAACCCTACACCTCCAAAGCTTAACCCTAAACCCTACACCACCAAAGCCTAACCCTAACCCCTACACCTCCAAAGCCTAACCCTAACCCCTACACCTCCAAAGCCTAACCCTAACCCCTACACCTCCAAAGCTTAACCCTAACCCCTACACCTCCAAAGCCTATCCCTAAACCCTACACCTGCAAAGCCTATCCCTAAACCCTACACCTGCAAAGCCTAACCCTAACCCCTACACCTCCAAAGCCTAACCCTAACCCCTACATCTCCAAAGCCTAACCCCTACATCTCCAAAGCCTAACCCCTACATCTCCAAAGCCTAACCTTAAACCCTACACCTCCAACCCAAAAGCCTAACCCTAACCCGTACCATATCTCTTCCTCTCTCCTGTCTCTCTCACTCTATATCTCTCCCTCTCTCTTCCTCTCTCCTGTCTCTCTCACTCCATTTCTTCTTCTGCAATCCAGGCCCGTGTTTTGTCGATGGTCCAGCGGGCAGATCTCGCCCGCGCTGTGGGCAGTGCGTGCAGATGGGTGCGCTCACATGACGGCGCACACATGTACTGCTACCCAAATATTCAGTTTAAAGTTTATACTCTTTGATGATGAATTCATTGTTGAATATTGCTATTAGAAATGATTCAATATGATTTTTAATTCATTATAAATGCATGATTAAAATAACTCTCATCTCTCTAGGGCATTAGAGTTGTTCCTTAAGTTGTCACTTCTAGTAGGCTTTTGAGAGCTCCCACTTTAGTGCATGTATATATTTTTTGTATAGTATCCATCTTTATGTATAGTTTTGTTAAAACCTGCAGAGATTTTTATTGGAAAATTATAATGAGATATTGGCTATTGCACGCTTGATTGACAAGAAAAGGCTTCACTCTTCATTTTCAGTTGACATAGTGTATGGATGTACACATTCTGACTGACTGGAACAGAAATTGTCAAACAAAGGAAATGGAGCTATGCTATAGAATACAAAAGTAAGATTGGACATTATCCATCAATTTTTTTCAAGCCAATATATAGTTAAAATAAATGGAGGCAGAATTGATCATTAAGCTTGGAAATGGAGGCACTGCACACAGACACATTGGCTTACATTTTAAAAATCTCTTACAGTATTCTCAAGGTTTATATATTGTAATGTGTTATTGCATTAATTAAGATATTGCAGTGTCACACACACTATATTTGTTTTTTTCTTTTTAAGAAAAGCTTCCAAACTTTTCAGTAATTTAGTTAAGTTCAGTTTCTGCTTTGCCTGCTGTTTAATTCCTTTATTTTTAACAATCTGCATCATTCCTCCTTATTTCTGCACAGTTGTACTACTCTTCAAATACCAAGAGGATTATTCATGTAGATACAATAACAATGCTGAGACTTAACTGACCACTTAAGATAAGTAAGAGTATCAGAAAATTAGTTTTTTTTTGTAATCCATTTTTTCTTAATAAAAAAAAGAAAGACATGTGTACAATACAGTATATCTAAATATTCATATGTTAATAGTATGTACTGCTAGGGTACTGAATAGAGATTAGAATACTTGTGCGTATTTAATACATTTGCTGTTTAGTTGTTCAGTCGTGTCTGAATCTCCATGACCCAATGGACCACAGCAAACCAGGCACTGTTAGCCACTGCCCCTTTGAGTTCCATTAAGCTCATGTTTGTTGCTTCAATTATCTCATCTATCCATCTCCGCCTTCTTCGAGCGCCTTCAATCTTTCCCAACATCAAAGTCTTCTCTAAGGAATTCTGGCTTCTCATGATATGAACAAAAAATTTGAGCTTCAGCCTCATGATCATACCTTCTAGTGAACAGTTTGTCTTGATTTCCTGAAGTACTGATTTATTGGATCTTCTTGCAGTCCAAGGGACTCTAAACAGTTCAAAAGCATCAATTATACGGTGCTTTGTTGATAATGTAATATCTTTACTTTACTTTTTACTAGATTGTCCAAGCTTGCCATGGCTTTGCTCTTTAGAAGCAAACCTCCTTTAATTTCATGGCTACAAACACCATCTGAAGACATCTTGGATCCCAAGAAAATAAAATCGGTCACTTCCTCCCCATCTATTTGCCAGGAACTGAGATTGCCGTTTTCCATGATCTTCGCCTTTTTATTCTTGACCAACAGGCCAGCTTTTGCACTCTCTTCTTTCAGTCTCCTCAATAGGTTATTTAGTCCCTTCTAACTTTAAGCCATCAGAGTAGTAGTATATTTTGCGTATCTGAGGTTGTCAATTATTTCTTCCAGCAATATTGATTCTAACTTTGATTGCATCCAGCCCGGCCTTACGCATTATGTACTCTGCGTATGTTAAATAAATAAGGTGACAATATACAACCTTGTCGCACACCTTTTCCGATCTTGAACCATTTTGTTGTCCCATGTTCGGTTCTGAATGTACCTTCTTGGTCGATATACAGATTCTTTAGGCGGAGGATGAGCTGATCTGGGACTCCTATCTCTTTAAGAACATGCCGCAGAAGTAAATGTTTTTCTGGAACTCTCGCTTTCTCTATTATCCATGGGACATTGGCAATTTGATCTCTCGTGCCTCTTCCTCTGCGGAACCCGGCTTGCACATTTGGTAGTTCCCGATCCATATATTGTTGGAGTCGAGCTTGTAGGATCTTAGGCGTTCCCTTGCTGGCATGTGAAATGAGTGCAATTGTTCGATAATTGGAGCAATCTTTGGCACTGCCTTTTTTTGGGATGGGCCGTAGACTGACCTTTTCCAGTCTATTGGCTATTGTTGTTTTCCAAATTTGTTGGCATGTATGTAGGATGTTTTTAGATTGCCAGTGAGTGCCTGCCCAGAAGACCTGTGACACCATGGATAGGGAGTTCTGGCCTTAAATCCCTTGTTCATTTCCTGGATTACTTATTTTTTGTGGGTCCTATGGGTTCACTTAATGTCGTCTTGGATTATGCAGGCGAATTTGGCATTCCTATTGCTTCAGAAAAATAAGAGGGACCGTATACATCACTTAACATCCGGGGAATTTCAATAAAGTCTGCAAAGTTGGAATACATGCTGCCGGTTGATAACTTGATAGACATCAGGAGGTAAGTTTCTGTTGTACTAGGAGGAAAGAAGATTATCCTTAGAGATATGCAATCTATTCTCAGGAAACTTAATTTTGCATGTAGGATCATAACCATGGGTAGGGTTTTGTCTAGGCGATTGTCATTAGCGACCGACGAAATATAGCAAATGCACCATTTCATCTTAGTCCCTAACCACATGAAGGAGAATTTAAAGGTTTGGTGGGAATTACTTGACAGCTTTAATGGACAATGCATTATTCCAGCTTATGTGACTAGTAATGTGGATTTTTACATTTTCACAGATGGGGCGGGTAGAGTGGACTTTGGGGCATATTTCAGACGGCAGTGCTGTGCCGCAATGTAGCCTGCAGAGTGGAGGGCATTGGTCCTGACGAAAAATCTAGCTTTCCTAGAGCTCTTTCTTATCATTGTCTCAATTTCCATTTGGGGGGGGGGGGGCAGCTGGGGGATCAGCACCTGCTATTTCATTGCGATAACCTCGGGGTAGTCAATGCAGTTAACACGCTAATGGCCAATTCAGTCACATTTATCAGGCTATTAAGGCATTTGGTACTAAAGTGCTTGCAGTTTAATATTATCTTTAGGGCAAAACATATGTCCGGTTCCCAGAATGTGCTAGCAGATGCCTTTTCTCATTCCCAGTGGGGTCATTTTTGCCCGTTTGCACCACTAGCATCCCACATATGAGTTCCTTTACCACATCACCTGTGGAATTAGGGAGTCTTATACAGAAATCTTTGGCCCCGGGTACATGGAAACTTTACAAAAAAGGTGTGGCAGGAATTGTGCAAGTTTCAGGAAGTCCTAGAGCAAGACCAGGCAAGACAGCATGGGGATTTAAGGGTCCTAGTAGCATTCCTGCTACATAACCAGGAACAGGGGCTTTTCTATTCTGTGGTTGAGTGAAAATGATCAGCCCTGGCTTTCATGTTTAAGCTGCAGGGGAAGCAGGACTTTCACCAAATATTTCTGCATTAGACATGCTTTAAAGGGGATTAGCAAAGGGCAGAGAGCAATGGATGCTAGGAGACCGATATCTTTTCCCATACTATTCAGGTTGTGCAGGGAGCTGGCCCAAATGTGTAAATCGGCTTATGAGGTTATTCTTTTCCATATGGCTTTTTCCTTAACATTTTTCAGGGGTTTTTGGATAGCTAAGTTAGTGAGTGTCAAACAAATCTGTTCCAAAACGGATTGATTTGGCTGGGGGGTCTTTCTATTTTCCTATATCCCATCCTATATCCCCTGGGTGGTAAGAACATAAAATAATTAATAAGAGTTATGAAGTGTGACATTCAGCTCGCTGCCCCTTTTCTATGGCAGGAGCATTATTTGGTCATAAATGGTGAAGAGCAAGAAGTGGCACACATGTTTGGATATAACTACTATGGAAAGGTGCTTGAAGACTGTGAACAAGGGAATGGCAAGCTTCACTCTGCAACAAGGTGAAATTTCTATCAGGTCCATCTAAATGAGATAGGGTTAAAATTGTTTAACATTACATTAATGGAAGGAATTTCAGAGGCCATAGCTTCTTTGGCGGGACACATCTAAAATGCTCTTAGGGCAGTAGTTCTTGCCCCTTTAGTTGGTGGACAAGGAGGAACATCTAGGGGTACAGTGTTTCTTGAGAATGTGGTGTGCTGAGTTAAGGGATGCCATTTTTTGTTATTGGATGGGAGCAAGAGTAGGGGAGGGGCCTCTGCATTATATAGGGTGGGGCTGTTGCTGGGAAGAAGCACACCTTTGATCAGGAGTACAAGTCATGTTGGATTGTGTTTAATTAAATGTTGGTTTGTTACAGCATTGGCGGGTGGTAGTGCTTGCCTCTTTCATTGGTGGATAAGGAGGAGCCTCTAGGGGCACTGCGCAAGTACTAGTGTATTTGGGTTTTTGCATTACATTAAAAGTCCAATAAAAAAGGTGTGGACAGTTTTGCTACCATAAATTGTGTGATGTGTTTGTTGAGGGGTTGCGTGGAATCACAAATACGATGATCAGGATCAAGAATACTACCCACTACCTAACATGAACACACTATACTAACATTATCCCCTATCCCTATTTGTCTATATAAACCCATTCCCATGGCATGGAAGGGGTTAAATAAAGATATGCAGGGAGTTTATGTGTATGACCTGCTAGCCTCTATGAGCTGGATGTCCCTCAGAATTCCGCCTCAGTACCTGTTACCCAGTATAAGCCCAGGTATCTCCCAGGATTCCGGTCAATACAGGTTACCTCCTATAAGCGTGGATATGCCGAGGGATTCTTCCGACTGTGTGTTCTGTGATCTTTTTTTCTATGCAATTATCTCCTCTTCTTATAGATTATTCAATTAATATATTTGATATTATATTTAATCACGCAGTTTTCTGTCTTGTTGTTTAGCAAATTTACAGTTTTTATCTGATCCTTATCCTTATGTTTTGATTCCTTTTGCCTATTTACTTTTCTATCTCCAGTCTAATTTACAACAGTTTGTCTCTTCCAGTTGTCTGAAAGTCTGCAACTCTTTTCAGCAAGCTTCCAAACACAACAATCGCCTCCCTCCCTGCCCCTCTCCCACCTGCCCCTGGTTATTCTTATTTTATTGAATCACTCAAATTACTTGCACTTGATCAATTAACTGTACATGATCACTATTCCTACTTATTCTTCTTAGATTACACTCTTGGTCACTATGTTCCCCTAACATAGTAATTAGCTCCTGCTTGTTTCCCAGACAACCTCCTCATTTTCTCGACATCATGTCTCCAACAACCTTAACATCTCTCCTTACCTGCTTCTCCCCCCCCCCCCCCCCCCCCACACTGCTTTCACAATCTCTGCTCCCTCTGCCAATCACTATCTCCTCCATGTTTTAAAGTTCATAAGCAGAAAAGCTTCTGTAATTTCTACTCTCCTCTCCCTACTTATTTTGCTGAATGCTGTAGATATATCTCCAAATCCTGACCCCTCATTCAGTCTCACCTTTCATTTGCCACACTTAGCCCCCAGGCCTGCTAACTCCATAAGCCATGTGTTTGAATTTGGCCCCTCTGCTATGCCTAAAATGAACCCTCCACCACTCTGTGAAGGTAACCCTGACTTTCCCACTTGCAGGTTATATTATCTGACCACTAGGGGCAAATAACACATTACATACTAGAGTCAGTCACCTCTAATGACTTTCTATGAGATCCCTTCCCTCTACCAGTAAATGAATAACCTTTTCAAGTTTTCACACCCTCCCACCTAAACAAACTTTCACTTCCTGACCCTTGCTATCGCTTATATTTTCTCCCCAGGCCTCTTCCATTCCCTTTCGATTGAAAGTAACGAGTTTGCTATCTTGTAGGGTGCTTTGGTAAAAAGGGAATATGTTATTGCGTTACCAATAAAAGTTAATAATAATAATGGACCCCCATTGCACCATAACTTCTACAAGGGGCCTTATGGTCCCTATGAACCCTACCCTCTCATGGGGGTCCACAAGAACCACCATAGTCCCTAACACTTAAAAATAAGTACAGAAAACAACAACAAAAATAATTACAGAACAGAAATCTACAGAACATATATACAGAGTAATGATGGAGGGGGGGTCCCATATTATTGATATTAGGAGAATACCATTTCTCTGAAGTTAGATTTACTCAGATCTTTTATAACTTGAGCCAAGGAATAGAACCATGAGAGAGCAAGTAGCACACTCAAAATCTTTAGCTGCTCTATGGCGCATGCGCTTCCTGAAGAGAGCTGTGGTGTCTGTCACAGCCTTCAACCATGCGCGGCAGTGCAACGATTCCTTGCGCTGAAAATCTCATGAGAGATGAATACACTAATAGGCATGGTAGTGGAGATGTAAACAAATGTTTGCAAGGTAATTTTTTTCATTATTTAAGTGCAATAATAAAAAAATAAGGTCAAATGTGCATGTGCTCAGTGAAGAGCAATTACAGGGGCCCTTTAATGTAAAATAAGGTGGTGTGAAACATATTGCTAAACCTATCCCTATACTGTCTCTACTTTTTCCAGTAGTTTATCTGGATAATTTCTAAACAAGAAAAATTATTTAGTAAAACTAAAGCTGTACATATTAACTATATAGCAATTTGTTAATAAACATCACTATAATAGTTGTCAGTGTTGAGGACATTTGTGATATTGGTCACGCACTTGCGGCCCTCGCTAAGGGAGGTGAGCAGTTGAGGCATGCGGGACATAGGCTGCAATGAGCCCAAAGGCGCTCATTGCAGGGTTCGCTATGAGCGCCGCAGGAGTTGGGCTGCAATGAGCCATATTTGGGGGTTTTCGTCAATCGAAAAGCGAGGAAAAAAATGGTGGACGTAAAAGCATAAAAATTCGGAAACCGGATGAAAACGAGGCAGAGCAATGCCAGGCATCCAGGACTTTGAAAATAAAGCCAACGTCAGTCCGTGCGCACCGTGCAAACATTCTGCAGACACACACAGAAGAAAAACACAGGGAAGGGACAGGGGGGGAAATGGTGGAAAGAGACACATGGCATTCCTAAGCACAAAACTTGCAGGTTAGCGAACCCTGCCAAAGGCGCTCATCTCGGGGCTTCCGATTCAGCACCGAAGGTGCTCAGAGGAGCAAAAGCCTCACAATGTGTGGCAGACAGCATTGCCAGCCTTACAATTTTATTCCCGTCATTTTTGACGGGCAATTTCCTAGTGTGTATATATAACGGATAGTATTGTTTAAATGTTATCTGTATTTACTTTTATGTACAATAAAGAATACAATTATAATCATACAAAACTTTGGGCACTTTTGTAATTAAGATTTGTAGAGGTTAATAAACACATTGAAACTTTCTCTACAAACGAACTATGAGGTTGATTACATGGCTCTCGCACAATGCGCTGATGCGTAGCTTTGGGAGTTCTTCCATGATTACATTACGGAGAGAATACATTAGTTAAACGTATGGGCGGGGTGTCCGGTAAATGGAATAGCTTGTGAGCACTCACAAGGTTTCTTACGTGTTAGGTAATCAGCCTTGAATATGAAGTTTTGAGTCCGAGGCAATCAACCCAGATAGCTATCCCAGTAAAGTTAATGAACATCAGTAAAGATTGCTGCGTGTTTCACGCTCAAGCACTGACTACATAATCATATATTAATTTAATACATATTACATTTTTGTAATTGACATTGTGATTTCTTTGATTGTTCTTTCGTATTTTAGTATAGGGCTTGATTAATAATTAGAAAGGCTTGTTTTGTGTCGGATGTCATGGCTTCAATTTTATTTTGAGACCTCAAAAATGATTCTTTTTCAGCTCTATTTTTTCTTTTTCTGGGGCACTTGTAGCTCCTTAAATGTCTCATAAGGTCTTGCTGGAGATTACATGTAAGGATTTGTCTATGAACACTTGCAGGGCCTTACCAGAACAATTTACAGCAACTCTTACGGGAGCTATGTAGGTTAGGTAATGTCTCCAGCAAAACAGAGAACCGTTCTTACATAGTGATCACTTGTAAGGGTTTCTATGTGGTAGGAAAGTAATAGTAAGGAGTTCTCATGTCTCTGATGTGATTGTGCATTAGCAGCTATGTAAGCCATGAACTTAAAATCATGTTTAGACAAAATCTTTTGCAGAAACTGTTAATTTCTTAAGCGCTGTATTTGGACCTTCATCAATACTTGTTGCTCTTCAGCATGAGGGGCTCAGTCATTCTTTTATATGTAATGGTAGAGAAGGAGATTTCTGATCTCATTGGTGCCAGAGTCCAGCATTTGGTACAATCCCCCACTCTTGCAGACATGCTGTAAAGGTGACAGTGTGCGCTCTAGTGTGCAAATATTTTTTTACTGTTATTATCCCATTCAGTGAATGATGATGGGTACCGAGTACGGAAGGCTCTAGCTATGGGCAATCTTCTAAATGTATGATTTTCCACACCTACAGTGGTACTTTTAAACACTTCGGAAACACATGCATGTAAATAGAGTGTCCTGATGTCTCAGTGGTACATCATAAAATACCCTCTTTCAGATGCAACAACGAAAAAATGCTTTAAATGTCTCTTTAACAAACTCTACTAAGTGTTTCAGGGTTCTGTGCAAGCTGAGTTATAGAGCTCTATGGAGTCTGACTGCAACTAACACTCCAAAATTAGAATTGTCACTAGCAGTATTTCTTTGTTTTAATACCTTAGCTGCCGTTATTTTTCAAGCATTAACAACTTTGGAAAGTTTAAAGGATATTCTTTTAAAGGAAACATTAAGGGGTGTTTGTGAAAGATATATGAATGTAAGAATTTTATTTAATACTTTGTTCTCTAAAAATCTCAAAAAGTTAATTATAATTATTAAATATGTTTTAGCAAAAAAAAATATTGGCATCACTGCCCCACCTGCACCGTAGGATGTGGCAACACTACATGTCTTTGCTTCGAGAAAAAATAATTTGGTTGATACAAACAGGCAAGCTCTATTTTAAGGACACAACTATGAAGTATTGTCCTTCAGGATAAATAGAAATGAAGAAAGGTGGCAAAAAGGACAAAACAACTGGAAATTACTGATGCAGCGAAAGAGGTGTATGGGCATCTCCACAACTACAGTGCCTTGCAAAAGTATTCACCCCCTTGACTTTTTAATTATTTTGTTACATTACAGCCTTAAATTCAATGTTTTGTTAATCCTGAATTTTATGTGATGTATCAGAACACAATAGTCTAAGTTGGTGAAGTGAAATGAGAAAAAATGTATACATAAAACTATTTTTTAGAAATAGAAAACAGAAAATTGGCATGTGCGTATGTATTCACCCCCTTATGTTATGAAGCCCATAAAAAGCTCTGGTGCAACCAATTACCTTCAGAAGTCACACAATTAGTGAAATGATGTCAACCTGTGTGCAATCTCAGTGTCACATGATCTGTCATTACATATACACACCTTTTTTCAAAGGCCCCAGAGGCTGCAACACCTAAGCAAGAGGCACCACTAACCAAACACTGCCATGAATACCAAGGAACTGTTCAAACAAGTAAGGGACAATGTTGTTGAGAAGTACAAGTCAGGGTTAGGTTATAAAAAAAAATATCCAAATCTTTAACCCACAGGAGCACCATCAAATCTATCATAACCAAATGGAAAGAACATGGCACAACAGCAAACCTGTCAAGAGACAGCCGCCCACCAAAACTCACGGACCAGGCAGGGAGGGCATTAATCAGAGAGGCAGCACAGAGACCTAAGGTAACCCTGGAGGAGCTGCAGAGTTCCACAGCAGAGACTGGAGTATCTGTACATAGGACGACAATAAGCCGTACGCTCCATAGAGTTAGGCTTTATGGCCAGAATAAAGCCATTATTTTCAGCAAAAAACAAAATGGCACGTTTTTAGTTTGCAAGAAGGCATGTAGGAGACTCCCAAAATGTATGGAGGAAGATGCTGTGGTCTGATGAGACTAAAATGTAACTTTTCAGCCATCAAAGAAAACTATATGTCTGGCGCAAACACATCACATCACCCAAAGAACACCATCCCTACAGTGAAACATGGTGGTGGCAGCATCATGCTGTGGGGATGTTTTTCAGCAGCTGGGACTGGGAAACTGGTCAGAGTTGAGGGAAAGATGGATGGTGCTAAATACAGGGATATTCTTGAGCAACACCTGTACCACTCTCTGTGTGATTTGAGGCTAGGACGGAGGTTCACCTTCCAGCAGGACAATGACCCCAAACACACTGCTAAAGCAACACTTGGAGTGGTTTAAGGGTAAACATGTAAATGTGTTGGAATGGCCTAGTCACAGGCCAGACCTCAATCCAATAGAAAATCTGTGGTCAGACTTAAAGATTGCTGTTCACAAGCGCAAACCATCCAACTTGAAGGAGCGGGAGTAGTTTTGCAAGGACCAATGGGCAAAAATCCCAGTGGTAAAATTGGCAAGCTCATAGAGACTTGAAGCTGTGATTGCAGCAAAAGGTGGCTCTACAAAGTATTAACTTTAGGGGTGTGAATAGTTAGGCACTTTTACCTTTTCTGTCATTTTGTCCTATTTGTTGTTTGCTTCACAAGAAAAAAAAAAACCATCTTCGAAGTTGTGGGCATGTTCTGTAAATTAAATGATGCAAATCCTCAAACAATCCATGTTAATTCCAGGTTGTGAGGCAACAAAACATGAAAAATGCCAAGGGGGCTGAATACTTTTGCAGGGCACTGTATATGCGGCGTCTGTGAAAAATAGTTATTGTATGCCTTCATCGTTGTACTGAACTTCAAATTCAATGATTGCTAGACAAACATGTAAGCTAAATGTCTCCTTAATAAATTGTAAGAAACATATTTCAAATAAGAATCAAGCCAGAACAAGAGAGTATGTGAAGATTGGTTATTTTACAAAACATAGGCCCCTTCTCAATTGCCCCTACTCAAAAGTCAGCAGTTGCCTTCATACCGGCCATACGTCTGAAGGCTTGAAAATTAACAACAGTTACAGAGCTATTGAATTGCTCAAGCCCGCAGCTACCTGGCCGAAGGCCGAAAGCCTAAACTGTAAACCATGAACCTGTAAGTAGCATTTCAAAGCATGATCATGATCAATCAAGCAAGGCTGTAACTACCGATTTAGAAACAGCCAATAGTAAATGAGACCGTCAACAAGACTTCAGTAAAACATGGAGGTTAAACGTCAATCAATTAGCGTTTAAAAGTCCGATTTACGATCCAGCAAAGTACAAAATAATAAAAATCAATGAAGAAAATGTTTATAGTCCATGTGGGTGGCCTGAAATGTTTTAACTCATTGATTCCCAAGATTGATATAACACAAAAACTTAAAAAAAAATATTTTTGGATTGCAAATTTGTGAGCTTGAGCTGGTTGTGCAATGAATTCTAATATCTTTCATCGCTTTCCCCGTCTCTGAAAGTGCAATATTGATTATTTATTTGCAGTGCTATGATCAGGTGTTTAACCCCCTTGCGAGTCCTATCTAGTACTCGTAGGATTTTCTTCTACATTTGCCATTTATGGGTTTGAAAACATTGGCGGGCTTGAGTAATTGTAGCAATTGAATAGCGATTTGCGATTTGTAACATTTACAAGCTTGAAAGATCAAAGGCTTAGATGGGTCGTAGTTACGATTTTGACAACCGCAGGGATTTTCAGCCCGTAACAGGCAAATCGTTTACGGGTAGCTAAAAGACGCCAAATGACTAGCAAATTAGTTTACGGGATACATTACCGCCTCCAGTAACTTACAATTGCTCACTTGAATAGGGGTCATAGTGGATTTTTTGCTCTGAGTGGACATTACAAGGTAAATCAGATAGTGAGGTATTTAAATGAAAACCAAGGATCACTTACTTGAATCATGGTCTTTCTATGGATAGAGAGAGAATATTTTTCATCCTTTATTACAAAAGGGACAAACACATATTAAAGGCCCACAGCCCCCCCAAAAAAGTTTAAAACTCAGTCTGACTAAGAGCATAAATAAGCAGAAAAACAAATACAGCATTTTTGTAATTAGAAAAGGAGGTAAGGGTGGGATGTGAGACAGGAGAGTGACAGGTGCAAGACGACAATCATTAAGGCAGAAGGCTAATGCAAGTGGAGATGGCTGTGTGTTTCCCTGTAAGTTGTGTTTGAACAGGTTAGTAGTTGAGCATATTAAGGCTGAGGTGATAATCCTCTTTAAACACATGAGTTTTTAGAGAGCTTTTGAAGGTTTTGAGGCAGGAAGATGATCTGAAGGATCAAGGCAGAGAGTTCTGTCGAGTAGGTGCAACTCTAGTAAAGTCCTGAAATTGAGAGGAGGAAGGGGGTGCACTGTTGGTAAATATTCTATAGGCTAGGTCAGGATTTAAATGTTATTATGTAGGCAATTGAAAGCCAGTAGAGCAACTGACAGAGGTGCTGCAGACACTGTGCGTTAATTATCTGTCAGAGGTGTTCAATATAGATTGGAATGGTGACAGCGGGACAGCGAGGAGCGAGTTGCAGTAGCTGAGGTAAGATATGATTAGAGAATGATTCAAGGGGAAAGGGGGGTTGGCATCAGACATTGTTAATGCATCTCAAATTTAAGCTCATATGTTTGATGGACATAGACTCAAAAACAGCATGCAGTTTAAAATAAATAAAAGTTATATTTTTCCTACATTTTTAGTTGTCTGTTTTCCCACTAAGCAGAACTACTTCTTTCTACCTCTCTGGGCTTTTTAAGGTGGTCGCCAGTTTTGCCAATGGACTAGACTGTAATGGAGCTTGAAAGTAGTTTGGGCTATGATGTAATCAGCCCCACCCCTGCTGTCTACACTGCGATATTGAAAGTAACCGCTCTATTGTAACATGCTTGCCAAGTGATCACCCTGCCCCTTTTACTGGTCATGCTTAGTCAGAATCAGACTTTTTTTAGTCCAGACATCAGGAAGAGCTAGCCACTCCCCCTGAAAAGGCATACAGAGGTGGAGAGAAGCAGCTCTATTTTTTTTTGGGGGGGGATATTAAAATTAAGAAAAACTATTCATTTTTATTTTTTTTAAACTGCATATAGTTTTAACGTCTCTGAGCAACAAACACATCAATTATTTTTTCCTGTACTGTAAATGTATTACAGCGGTGCTTCAATGGCCTGCCCTCACAGCAAAAGCCTGTTACCAAAGGAAAACTACTTTAACACAGCAGGTCTCCAGTCAATAAAAAACCATTATGTGGATAGGCCTTTAGCACTGCTTGTTAGGCCTTATAGAAGGTGGATAGCAACAGCATCTGCACTTGATAGTTGAGCATACATTTAATATTGAAAATTGCTTTTTAAATCACTGAATTTGTATTTTAGTAATCAATGCCTAATTAAACCAAGTAGCTCCTGTTGTTAGGACATCGTAATGTTCCTTTAAGATTGCAGATCTAAGATTCCCACAACCTCTGTTTTATGTTATTTGTCCTTGCACATCATGTTTGTAATACTTTAACCAACATCCATTTTCTGTACAACTACAGTTTAAAGCTACATTATTGTGCAGGATCACACACACGCCATGTAAATTTGTAACTAAGTCAGTAATTTTATAAGATAAGATTTTATAAATAAGATTTTATTCTGTAAAACTAATATGGTAATATCTGCATTACAACACAAGGTGGCAGGCTTAACTATAAAATGTGTTTGCATATATATGATATAACATTATGACTGCAATCATAAAATGAGCAGGACTTAAAGTCCTTAAAATGATTTTACAGGGTGCACGGTTTATGTATAATAACTGTAAAGCACACTTTTAAATTCTATAAAGTATGATATTACACGTGATCATTCAATTCTATGAAATTGTCAGCTAGTGCATAGTAACCTGACATGCTCTTTAAATCACAGAGCAGCAGTAATACCAGTCCATATTTTAATTTTAGTTGGATAATTGAAATGTTTAACAGTGTGATGATTTGGAAAGTTTTTTTACATTATTAAAATAGCAAGTTATAAACATGGGAGCAAGCTGTACAGAAGAAAAATATTGATATTAATAGGTGTATTGAATGCAATAGATTACTGCAAGATATGGATGTTAACCGTGATAGTAGTAGAACTGACACAGAAGTTTTCACATTTTTAGAAACTTTGAATAGTCTGTTTTCCTTGTCCATTGTGGCAATTCTTCGCCTTATAAAATGCCTTTGTCGGTTTAAATGACAACTGTAACGTTTAAATTAAGATATACTCTTTTGAACAACTACAACTGAATTTTGGCAAAAGTGCATGTAGAATGTAAAATATATAATACAGCCTGTCATTATTATTACTTTTATGTGCAATTATCCTACAGTGGTATCTACCATTTTGGTGTCTGTTGATCTACTTCCTGAGGTGGGAGGGAAATCTTCTAGTGGTAAAGTAGCAGTTAAAAGTGCTGGTGTTTTTAATATGTCTAATAGGAATCTCATTAGTTTACAAGGATAAACCATCCTGTGACAAAAGCTGCAAGAATCAGCCAGAAAAGAAAATGGCAAAATGTAGTAATCAATAACTGCATATAAAAGTAAAAAATGTAAAGGTTGTATTTATTGTCTTTACTTTTCTGAAACATTTGCCTGTTTTCAGAATTAGTTACTCAAAAGATGCACAGAAAAAAATGGGGCCACAGTGGTCCTTTAACTTGCACATCCAATCTGTTGGAGATTAACGCAGTTTAGGATACAGAGGTTTTTTTCTATCCTTTATAGTGTTTTGGTAGAATTGTATTCTATATATATATATAGTAAATAAAAAGCACATCGGTGTTCACATTTGAATGTCTAAAGCAAGTTAACAAACCTGCTTCCAGCTCAGAATTCTGAGAAAAACAGTTATTACACTGCATTCTGGGAAGTTGAGCTGGGACACACAAATATGCCCACAAATGCCTCGCTCTTCATTCCATAGCCATCATCAAACATGGCTTCCTTTAAGCTTATGCATGCTGTATTACACAGCTTTAATGCAAAGCCAAGGTTTGAATAAACACAGGCTGAGAATCCAATCCATGTACAGCGGTTTGAAGCTTTCTTTTTTTTTTTTTTTATGATTTCTTGCTACTCTCTTGTTGGACGACAGGATATTTTAGGAACAAGGTCCTGTGGCTGCAGGGGTAAGATTCAACAATCTGATAAGTGCTCTCTTCTTTATTCAGCAGAGCCATTTTCTGTTTCTTTAAGTTCATTTTATGGATCTTTCGTTATTTTACCCCATTTGCATAGCATGTCCAGCTACTTCTTATTGGTCCATTCGGTCAAATGGTGCTGGCTGTACCACATAAATGTCTCGACCAATAGGAAGCTGCTGGCGGTTTCTGTGCATGTGAATTAGAAGATTCAATATGTAGATTCACAGTTTGCTGAATGCCCACCTCACCCAGTCACACACCCTAAAGGAAGCAGAGAGAGTAACATGGCAACCCCTGGATGCAAGCGGATGGCAATTTAAAATAGTAGTAGGAACATGTAGCTTTTAAAAGGCTATGCCTTATTTTACCACCAATGTCCCTACAATCAGTATCACATATATAGTTGTGAGCATCACATATATAGTTGTGAGCATACGAGTTGTTGCGAGGGCCGCAGTTGCTGGCAAGGAGCCACAACTGAGGCCCTCGAAAAGCCCCCAATCACATACATTGCACCATCCCCAGTGCTAGACACACACACTGCATCCTGAAGACACCCCCATCGCAAGGGCTCCCATCCAGCACTCAGAGTAGGTAAAACTCCAGTTTAGGTGCGTAAATTATTTTTGGTTATTATAAACATATTTTAAGCATTGAAAGCTCTGTATTGTAACAAAACTAACCTGTGCACACACACCTGTTCTCTCCTCACCCTGTCCTGTGTATACCTCAGCTCTCTCACATCCTGTCCTGTGCACACACTCCTGTCCTCTCCTCACCCTGTCCTGTGTATACCTCAGCTCTCTCACATCCTGTCCTGTGCACACACACCTGTTCTCTCCTCACCCTGTCCTGTGTATACCCCAGCTCTCTCACATCCTGTCCTGTGCACACACTCCTGTCCTCTCCTCACCCTGTCCTGTGTATACCCCAGCTCTCTCACATCCTGTCCTGTGCACACTCCTGTCCTCTCCTCACCCTGTCCTGTGTATACCCCCAGCTCTCTCACATCCTGTCCTGTGCACACACTCCTGTCCTCTCCTCACCCTGTCCTGTGTATACCCCCAGCTCTCTCACATCCTGTCCTGTGCACACACTCCTGTCCTCTCCTCACCCTGTCCTGTGTATACCCCAGCTCTCTCACATCCTGTCCTGTGCACACACTCCTGTCCTCTCCTCACCCTGTCCTGTGTATACCCCCAGCTATCTCACATCCTATCCGGTGCACACCCCAGTCCTCTCTCTCACATCCTGTCCTGTGTAACTTTCCTCTCAGCATCAGAACCAGACTGGAAAACAACAACAAACCCTCGAAATAATTTACGCACCTAAACTGAAGTTTTACCCTCAGAGTGCCCTTACCTTGCAGGGCTCCAGCAGGCTGAGCATGCAGACCAGGGTGAGCAGGGTGAGGCTGGCAGGGCTCTGCATGGTGCTCAGTGTCTGGCTGCCTCATCACCAGCTCACACACACATCCTGCACTCCAGGTGTGAGGTTACCTCTTACTGCATGACACACAGGGGGAACACAATGGATATCACACAGGGGGGACAAACAGAGCAGACAGGATGCGTCAGGTGACGGGTGCGCGCCCGCATGTGTCGCGTGCACGAGTGCATGTGTTGGATGAGTGCTGTAGTCAAGCGTGGTTTAGTGTAGTTGCGGATTTGTGAGCGCTCATTTGTCAGCACATTTTTGAGTTGCGCTACAGTTGTGCTGCCCTTATAACCACTATATATGCACTTTAATATGTATTATCTATTGCTATATCTGTACATCTGATTTATTGCACTTACAGATATCTGTGTCAGTGTAATGATGCTAACCAACAGAATATATAAAAACCTGCTATACAGTTTTGAATATCACATATATAGTTGTAAACGTACGGGTCGTTGCTCGCGCTTGCGAAGCGAGGGCCTCAGTTGCTGGCGAGGTCACTGGGCAAGGGCCTCAGTTGCTGGCATGGAGCGCCGAAGGCGCTCCATGCCAGCAACTGAGGCCCCTCGCGAAGCGAGGGACTCAGTTGCTGGCGAGGTCACTGGGCAAGGGCCTCAAACCCTCGCAAACTTCACGTCGCTACTCAAAAAACACGACACACAAATTACGACACTCGCTAAATTTTACGAGGAACGCAAACAACCTACGAAACACGTTACCACACATTACGACCTCGCAAACATCGGACGCAACACGCCGACATACAAACATTTAAAACACAATACATACACACAGCACATACATAAAAACCTTAGTCAAGCGTGGTTTAGTGTAGTTGCGGATTTGTGAGCGCTCATTTGTCAGCACATTTTTGAGTTGCGCTACAGTTGTGCTGCCCTTATAACCACTATATATGCACTTTAATATGTATTATCTATTGCTATATCTGTACATCTGATTTATTGCACTTACAGATATCTGTGTCAGTGTAATGATGCTAACCAACAGAATATATAAAAACCTGCTATACAGTTTTGAATATCACATATATAGTTGTAAACGTACGGGTCGTTGCTCGCGCTTGCGGGCTCGCGTTGCGAGCCTGCGGCCCTCGCGCAGCGAGCCGCGGCCCTCGCGTAGCGAGGTCACTGGGCAAGGGCCTCAGTTGCTGGCATGGAGCGCCGAAGGCGCTCCATGCCAGCAACTGAGGCCCCTCGCGAAGCGAGGGCCTCAGTTGCTGGCGAGGTCACTGGGCACGGGCCTCAGTTGCTGGCATGGAGCGCCGAAGGCGCTCCATGTCAGCAACTGAGGCCCCTCGCGAAGCGAGGGCCTCAGTTGCTGGCGAGGTCACTGGGCAAGGGCCTCAGTTGCTGGCATGGAGCGCCAAAGGCGCTCCATGCCAGCAACTGAGGCCCCTCGCGAAGCGAGGGACTCAGTTGCTGGCGAGGTCACTGGGCAAGGGCCTCAAACCCTCGCAAACTTCACGTCGCTACTCAAAAAACACGACACACAAATTACGACACTCGCTAAATTTTACGAGGAACGCAAACAACCTACGAAACACGTTACCACACATTACGACCTCGCAAACATCGGACGCAACACGCCGACATACAAACATTTAAAACACAATACATACACACAGCACATACATAAAAACCTTACCTACACCAAGAGGGAGCACCCAGGACCTCAAAAATGCAACTTAGACCTCGATTTTACTCGAAATAAAAGACTTTTGAGACAACAAAAAAATCTAAGCGACAGAAAAAATGGCCGCCGAACAAAACGAAAACGAGGCTACAGCACTCTAAACTCGCAAAACACCACAACAAACTCGCAAAGCACCACAAGAAACTCGCAAAACGCCACAAACCACCTACGGATATTTATACCACACAGTGCACACATTCATCACGCTTACACAGCAGCTCCACACCACTAATGCTGCAGCAACATCAACACAGATTGCCAGCTCTTCATCACAATGCTTCAAAATAGGTACACTATATTCATTTACTAATTGAGCTACCTTACAATTTCATTGCCGTCATTTTTTGACGGGCAATTCGCTAGTCACATATATAGTTGTGAGCATACGAGCTTTTGCTCACGCTTGCAGGCTCACATAGCGATCCAGCGGCTCTCGCAAAGCGAGGGCCTCAGTTGCTGGCAACGAGCGCCCTTGCCAGCAACTGCAGCCCTTGCAAACTTTACGTTGTAACGCAAACAACATACGAGACACGTTACCACCCATTACGACCTCGCAAAAATCGTCCGCAACCTGCGGACATGAAAAAATAAAAAACACAATAAATACACACAACACATACATAAAAAGCTTACCTATAGCAAGAGGGGTCATCCAGGACCTCAAAAAATGAAGTTACACCTTAATTTAACTCAAAATAAAAGAGTTTACACACTAAAAAATTCTCTAAGCGAGAGAAAAAATGGCCGCCGAACAAAAGGAGGCTACAGGATTCTAAACACGCAAAACACCACAAATCAGCTACGGATATTCCGCTACAGACGCATACCACACATTAGCCTCCATTTTAGAACAATAACTTATACAACGCGGAAGTACACAGCTACGCTAACGGTTTGGTCTCGCGCACGCACACTGTTACACTGCACACATTCATCACGCTTACACAGCAGCTCCACACCACTAATGCTGCAGCAACATGAAAACAGATTGCCAGCTCTTCAACACAATGCTTCAAAATAGGTAAAGTATATTACTTTATTAATGTATTATTTATTTGATTATTATACACCAAACAGCATTAGTTACCTTACAATTTCATTGCCGTCATTTTTTTACGGTCAATTCGCTAGTATTTTATAACTGCTAACAATGAGAGATCACTGAAGTTGCATAGTACATCTATGTATTTCTAAACAATTAAATATAATGCTATATAGTATTTACTATAGTATTTAGGCACTTCTGTATTACTTTTACATGCTATTTAATGAATATTATTTAATCTGTTTTTGTAATCTTATTTGTTCTGCAGACTGCCTGAGTGAAACTCATGAACCACTGGTTGCCCACAGACCACATTTTGGAATCTCTGTACCAGACAGTGCTCACGCCAAGCAGTTCTTTATTTTTCGTGTTAAGCAGGTTGTTCTTGCACTGGAGAGAATATATAAAGTCATCGTAATACTACAAGGCTGTGAGTTTTATTTTCTCTGTTTTTATAGTTCTGTTTTACACATGCTCTTAGGAAGTAAGTTTAAAGTTGAATCAACCGAAGGTATTGATGCAGTAATATCCACCAAGGAAGACCAGAAATGTTTCAATTTAGTAATGAGACATACATGTATGGTACATATGCGTATTTATATGAATTATAAATACACATATTTGTTTTATGTGTATTATCTATTAAAAGAAGTGGACATACTATTTTTACAGTAATATTTATAATTTTTTTTATCTTATTCATGATTTACAAAAAGAAAATTCCTTCCAATTTTTCAGCTTTGCACCTATTACATATATTGCTCCAGACACTGGGAGAAAATGTTCTAAAAGATCTAAATTCTCTTTAAAAGTAAATATGACTGGAGGGTGAAACATTGATAATGTTGTACATCACATATGCCAGTCTATCACAATAGGCTTTATGGATCTCTATAGGACAAGAGGAAGATGTCACACCCACCGGTGTACCCTTTGTTGTTGGCCTTGTGTAGCAGATCCTGTGGCAGGGACTAGTGGTCTTCCAGGAGAGTCAGGTAAGCCCATGTGTTGTCCTCATGTGTATATATTGTTGTGGTGCAAATGTTACTATTTCTGGCAAACAGCCCCTGTAGCCCGTGTGCAGTTGTCTGATTCTTCACCTAGTCTTGCTTCTTATTTGCTCATTGGTTCTTCATGGTTTTATTATATGCCCATCTACTTACCCGGTAGCCTATTCTACTATGACTTGCCTACCTGATAAATGTTCTTATAACCTATGTAGATCGTGAATAAATACTCTTTAGGTGATCAACTATACCTTGGTAGACCTCTCTTATCTGACTGGTTCTGGTGATCTATGTATAGGACAGTGTCTATCTGCTTACCTAACAACCCCCTTCCTATTCTCTTGTTGATGTGTGAACCCAAACCTCTTGTGCTTCTGGGATTATTGCTGATCTGCTATTCTGGGCTGCCTCTTCTTTCCTGCCTAATACCACTTACCTATATGCCTGCTTCCTATGATGTCATCAGGCTCCTTTAATCACCAGTTTATTAAATGTGTATAGGGCGTCATGTTAAGATTCCACAGAACTATTATTTTGCTTAAGATGTATATTCATTTACATGGGTTCAAAAAGATACTGTGTTTTTATAAAGAGCTCCTGATGCAAAATAATATAAGACCCACTTTCAACTTCTTTATATATCCTATTATCTTGATTGTCTCCAGTGTAAGTTATATTAAAAACAAGAGTCCCCAGAAATAATTTATCAAATTATGCTATAAAAAAGAACGCAGCTCATGTTCGTTTTTTTTTTTTTTTTACATAAAAAATGTTCTTTTTATGATATTGCATTCCAATAAATCAATCCATTCCAAACAACACAAGTGAAAAAGTATAAATTATGAAATACAGTTATTATTGTTATTGATACATACATACAGACTATCTTGTTAATAATGGGTGTAAGATGAAATTACATTTTTATACATAAGAAATCAAACTCCAGACTCTTTTCCCTAAATATACACAGATTTTTTTTATACATACTACTGTCATTATTCAGATTGCAAATGAGCAAAATGGACCTCTTATTTAGCTTATGTGTATCAGAGAGAGATACATGAGTGAATCCTGCCTCATGCATCTAATGTAACGCTTCATACTTTTGTCGTTGTTCGTTCAGTTTTACAATTATTATTAGAAAGGAGAAAAATTTAACTTAGAAAACATTTGAATTTCTAACATTTTAGACCGTGCATGGTGGTATTTGTAGTATGCAATGTTCCTTTTACAGGGTAAACAATACTAAATGATAATATCTCAAATCTTATTTATCAAATAATAAGCAATACTTTGGCTTAGCTACTTTATCGCAGTAAATGTACACTAATTGGTGCAGTGAACAAATGGAGCCCCACTACTAAAGCTCATGCACACTAACTATTATCATGACTGCTTATTAAACCACTAATAATCTGGCTAATTTTTATTTTTTATTTTGATGGTGTAAATATAGGAATTCAGTGTTCCTTATTATCTCATACAATGGGAATTGATATTAAATCATTTTACTAAAGCAGACAGGCTAAGTTGTTTTCTGATATCATATGGCACTGTTAAAGGACCGCTGTCTTTTAAGGACACGAACATTAGAAATAGTACCTGGTATTTAATTTCCACAAGTATTTGGTTCAATATAGATTACAGTAGTTTTTCAGGTCATGAATGGTATTTTATTTTATTGCACTTGACCTAAAAGCACCATTTTTTATTAGGCATACAGTAAGTGTACGGTTAAATTAACTGCAAAGCAATAATGCTACATATATAAAAACACAAAATTAAGTGTAAGCATTTTCATTGTGTATCTAATAAGTCAACCCATACATAGTACATCCAGAGCGCATTCTATCAACAATATTCATACTGTATCTGTCCTTCAAAGAGACAATGCAAGCTACCTGCATGATGAAGCTCCCAATCTGTACCTCATCGAGGGGAGCTCCTCTTTGAAGATGCACTTTCATTTTTCTATCAACAAACAAATTAAAAAAGGATGTATTTCTTCCTAGACCAACATGGTACAATCTGCCTCAAACCATTTCTGTGGTACTAGCATTGTACCGAAACACAGAGAAACATTTCTGTGTTCAGTTATCTCTACGTGCATACTAATTTCTCTATCTATCTATCTATCTATCTATCTATCTATCTATCTATCTATCATCTCTGCTTTTACAGAAAACACATGAGTTTCTTACACACAGAACCAATATTTTATCCAGTTTAGTTTAAAAGATTGATATTCTCTTTGCTAAAAAAAACTGTTTGGGGATAAGCATATCTGTAATCTACCTTGTGTGGTCATTTTGTTATTCAAAATGGTCAATATACCAGTGGAAAGTGAATAAAACAATTGTTGGCATTTATGCACAATTCCAGAATTTTTCAATATATAAACAGTACAATTTCAAAGTCCCTACAAACATACCCTACTGCAAAGATATTTAAAATGCTAAACTAAATTGTATTTTTAAAGTAGTAAACATTTTAACCAGTTCAATAATTCCAGTAAAACAGTTTACACTCACTTTTAATTGCAGCTCTTTTGAAAATGCAATGCTTTATTTTTATAGGATATTTATATGTTAAAAGGGGAGATTGTGTTTATCAGAATATCTAATTTTTGTTGGTCATTAAAAAAGTGTTAATAAATACCTCCACTTTAAATGTTATTATATGCAGCATATTTATTAAAAAATGTTTGATACTTCAGATCTTGAAGTGTAGGCTCCACAAAATAACATTTTCAACTACTGTTGACAATAACCCTGTTGTGGTCAAATACTGTACTACAATTCTCCAACTGCTATTCACCAAACAGAACTATTCCAACAAGCACATTTATTCCATAAACCTTTTCAAAAAGTCTATTCAATTCCATACCCCTCCATAAATCTTTGAAATCTGTACTCCTGTGGTAAGCTTATATGGGACATTTTCTGAACATTCACACAGAGCCTTTCCTTTTGGACCATAAAGCACTAAAATAATTCCCATCAAGAGCATGTAATATTATTAATGTACTTTGTCATATTGGTCTAGTTTTCACTAATATTAGAGCAACTCCTGAGATTGGATTTTTCCTTCTTCCACACCTATGCAAATTTGGTAGAAAATATGTCCTTCGGTGTCTGGATGGTCTTGTTTTTTAGACTTTTTCCCTCCTTGTGGTCCTACTAGCTTTCCCAACTTGACTACCCCAATCTTTAAGGAGCCAGTGACTGGGAATGCTAGCATAATGCAAAGATGAAAAAAGGCCAAACTCTGTTGTATCCAGTACAGAGGAAATAGGAGGAGTAAGTAACACGGCTATACTGTGCGTATCCAACATCCAATTTTATATTTATTTAATTTGTAGATAACCCTTTTTCACCTGGGCATTTATTATGATCTAACATATTATGTCCAATAATACTCCCTTATTATCTCTTAGTTTACATGTCTATGAAGCTGCATGACCATTCTCCAGAAGATGTTAGTCCTTTTAAAGTTTTTATCCACTAAACAGCAGATTAAATAAGGACTTTAGAATACTCAGGTCTTTGTCCAATGTTGTGACTGTGGTAAAGACGTAAGAATGTGTTTAATGAACAGAGATGTAAGAATGGCTGAACATCAACAAAGTTCTTTCAGAGGATCCAAACACGTGTGATATGATACATTTTGTACAGTACATTGATACAACATATGGTCACCAGACAAGTGTGACCCTTTGGCTGTGACTTCAAAGCTTTTTCCATCTTATAAATATCACAATATAAATAGATATTTTATCTTTTTCCCAGGCAAACTATTTGGAACCATCAAAAAAACAAGTATCTATGAGAAATCAAAAAACACATCACAGATTGCAATGAAATGTCCACAATATGCTGGTCACAAATATTCACATGGACATATATCTTAATGGTTGGGTGATGCATTTGTCTATGTCTGGTTGGTTCTCTTTAAAAAGCTCAGCCACTTACACAGCAGTGAATACAAAATGTGCCACATTATCTGATAATGTGGAGCAAAAGTTGTCTTCTCGAACTTAGTTATTGAAGGTAGCACTTGCTCATTGTATCTATGCATCCATAAATCTCGAAGGAATTTGCTTCTTATCTGTTGTCCATCTTTATCTAGATGACAATTGACATCCATTAACATTTAGAAATCCAAATGCAGTTTATCTGCCACCATTGTTATCACCATGCAAAATGCATTTGGCCTTAACTATAGTTTATAATCCATATTATAGTGTTAGTTAGTGGTTTATGGTGACTTGGATGGTATAATTGTCCCTGAAAAAAAAACGTTTATGGCCTTTGCTTGTTCAAGTGTGCTGAATATCTCGCTGAGGATCTGTAAGATGTTCGAGATTCCGTAACTGGAAAGGAAAAAATATACATATAAATTTACAAATATATAACCTTAATAATACATGCAAACATAGGACAATTTAATTCATTGCTTAGTTATCACTGCTGTGGCCAAAGAGAGGGAGAAAACAAGGAGAGATGATTAATCAACCCCTTGCACAATAAAAATATACTTTTTTCATGATATATTTCATAGTATTTTATAAATATAAAAGTATATGTATAAAAATTAAACATGCCAAATGTAGCGAAATAGTTGTGGAGGGGGCGTATTCACTTTGAGGGGCCTAGATATAAACTAATACCTAAATACATTCAAGTACGTATTAATTAACGTAAATATTAATTAACATTAAAATGTGTAAGACTATACAAAGTGTTTCTCACAAAATAACAGATTAGCTTTTCTAGAGAACAATAAATAGATATGAACCAATTAGCTTACCTATTAGTGTTTGAAGCTGTGAAGACACAAGTTGTGGTGGTCCACCTATAACATAGAAGATATACAGTGATAAAATACAGGACATACTTAACACATTTCTTTAAAGTTTCTGTTAGGTTAAAAACTTTGAGAATGATTCATGCAAGGCTTGCTTTTGTGGTGTACAGCTGCACATGGACTCATGCTTTAGAGGCATTAATTATACAATATTTATTATTATAAGATGCTCTTGTATTTGTGCACAAGAATCTTTTTCTCTTTTATTTTCCTATCGGTGCAGTGCCAGTCAGACATACTCATTCTCCTCTAATCTTAACTCATCATGGGCCTGTCACAAATACATTACAAGTGTCCTCTTAAATTCAACGTAAATTGGAGGTTTTGACTTCCAGGTTGGTCACAGACAATGCTATAGAGCACTGACCTAGGGTTGCAAATGCACAAACCTTCCATGCGTGTATTCCCTTGTCCCACTGTTCTTTGCAGAAGTGTGGAGCAATAGAAAACCTTATGAGAGTTTGGATTCACATTTTATTTGACCTAAGAGGTCCCCAGTTTTACTTGTGCTTGAATTCCAAGTGTTTGCATTTTTATTGTTTTCTATTTTACAGTTTCATGACCCAAGACTGGGGATAATTCTAAATAATTATTGCTCTGCCTATATTTTCATTTATATACATATTTTATACATTTCTATGATCTTTTATTTCAGATTGTATTCCAGCAGCTCTGTATCAATGCAGCATCCTGTGTGCTCTTTGTATGCAAATGAGCCCTAGAATAGGTACCATGTTGAAAGAAGAATTGTAGTTGGATGCCCATAGAGTAAGGAAACCTACTTAAATAAAAGTACATTATCCTTTCATCAACGCTTTTTATTTTTTCTAGTTGAAATAAAGGGGATAGCTTTGTTACAGAAGTTACTGATATATTGCAAGAACCTATTTTAATTCAGTAAATAACTGTTGATTACTACCCACAAAAATACTAGGTAAGACTTGTGACTTTATTTCCCTTTATTTTGGCCAAATTTACTAAATGGTGAAGTGACGGCACTTTATTACTTCTTAATTTTAATGAGCCTGATTCAATTCGGGGCTCGCAACTCGATCGCAAACAGCCAAATGCCTGTGATTGAATTGTGTGCTCCTGTTGCTCTACTTTTGCGATGCTATTCAATTGGCTGGGCCCGCAAGTTAGGGTCCGATAGCAAAAATCAGAAACCATTGCCATCGGAAGTAGCAGGCTTGGGAGCAAGACCGTAACGCCCAATGCAGAAACAAGATCATCATCATGACCAACCTCCAAGCCCGTAACTTGTAAATGAAGGCTGTAGGACTTTGAAAAAAATGGAGGTTGGATTGTCAAAGTCCTATGGGCTTGGAGGTTGAAACTCAGAGGACTTCACATTGATTGCCGTGATCGATATAACATGAAAATTGAACATGAAATAAAGTATTGGAGAATGTTGTGCTATTAATTCTAAGCCCTAACATCACTTTCACTCTTCATAAAAGTACAGTATTGCTTTTTTTATTTGTTTTTAAAGTGCTCCGATTTGTTATTAAGCAGTTTGCGAGACCTCCTTGGTGCGAGTTACTCGTGTTTAGATATTTGACATTTGTGGGCTTGATGGAGTGGTTAGCAAGGGGGAATCTGAGCAGTTGAATAGCGATTTGCGATTTTAGTGTTCGGGACTCTTGCGGCTGTGAAAGATCAAAGGCTTGAACTTAACTTGCGATTATACAAAATGCAACGAATGGCAGCTCGGAGCCTGTAACTCGTTCAGAAGCCGCAAACGGCAGTCAATTAAATAGCAAAATAACTTGCGACCTTCACTTGCGAGCCCAGATCTCCAAAACGGAGCAATTGAATGAGGGTCAATGTGTCCTATGTGCAATATTCACTAATTTTACATATCCTTAATAAAAATTCCTCCATGTGATAAGGTTTTTTGCAGAGAAGTTCAATATTGATTAAAATCCTTATGTATCCACTCTCCAAGCAGTCCCACATAATTAATATACGCTACACAAAGTAGCATGGATTTTCATTTAGCTGTATATTATTTAAATATCGGCTTTTCAACTCAATCCTCTGAACCTCTACATCATAATTTCCTAAACCATGTTTATCCAAATGATACTGTGTGAGAATATTACATTTTAACCTTACTTACCTTCTTGACAAGTTGGTCCTATAAATCCATTAAGGCAAATGCATCCCCCATTCAATGAATTGCACTGTGCATTCCAAGCACATTCACAGCTGAGACTGCAGTTCGGGCCAAAACGATTTATCCTGCAGTCTGTAAAAAAACAACGCAGTGTGAGTAATAGACTCTAAACAGACATGAGTAACTTACATGTGACAAGGACCTTCTGTTAGTCATGGTGCCAAGTTCTATTATTCTAATGTTATTTACTAATTTCTTATGTGGCTGTAGAATACAAAGTCCATTTGTAAACTGAGACACAAGCATTTGTATCCTCATTCTACCCCTGATTAAGGTTGACATATAAGCCAGAGATTTATTTCTCTAAAACAACTTCAACTATGGGATTACATAGATATACTGTAATTTAATATATATTTCACTAAGCCTGGCTTCCTTTTATAATGGTTATTATAGTCCTACATCATTTCACATTGTTTTAATTAATGCAATTTAGTTCAAATGTTTCATTTGTGCTTGTAAGACTCTTATTTATTCTATCAAAACCACATGCTAAATCATTCTACTACTACTACTACAGGCTTTGACGTTTTAATTGAAATATTAATCATTATATTACAATGTGGCAAAATGTTGACCACAGCAGAAATAAAGAATCGTAGTACAACTATGATAGAGTTACAATTTTTTTTTAAAAAAAATTAAATATGTTCTTTACAGTCAGCATGTAGAGCAGGGGTGTCCAAGTCCAGTCCTGGTGGGCTATACACAGGCCTGGATTTGAGGATATCCCTGCTGCACCCAGGCTAGACTATCACTCCTTTAGTCATGATTATTGACTCACCTGTGCACAGAAAGGAAATCCTCAAATCCAGGCCTGTACCTGGACACCCCTGATGTGAAGCTTTGAGTGGTATTAACTACTAGTATTTGGCACAGAAAATTAACTGATCTGCATTTGATATACTCTAATAACTTACTACACAATGGTGTGCATTCATTAAAAGCTGATATTTATCTTGCATAAGATGTTTATCACTTCTTGTTATATTAATTTATAGTATCAAGTAAATAATAACAAGTGATAAGCAATAAAACATTTATTTTTAGTTTAATAAGAAATTATATATGATATAATAGGAAGCATTTACTGATTAGGAGTTAAATCTATATCATTTAATGATAAATATATGCCACCATTTTGTAGAACCTAGTGCTATAGGGCTGTCAACCTATATACACACTTACAGAAGGGTTGGTATGTACACAGGATAGTCTTCCCACTGTATTGGTAAACTTGTTTGACAAACCAAGGATCAAATAAGATTGAATGTGGATGTAGACAAATAGACTGACATGGTGACGTGAGTCAAGCTATCATTTTCTGCTATCATGCTCTAAGTTTTTTTTGTTTTTTTTAGGGAGTCAGAGAAAAGAGGCTATTTGTACGAAGTGATGGAGAACTATAGGAGAAGGCAACTAGATCTAGTCTAGATAACACATAAAGCCCCAAGGATAACAATGAAATGGAGAGGATTTCTAAGAGTCATCAACACTTCACTCTTTAGTACATGTGACCCATGATCTTCAGAAAGTCTTTCTACAAGGGATACCAAATTAGATTATAGCATATATATATATATATATGCTATAATGTGATGATAGGAAGTTTATTATGAAAACCTTATTTTAGGTATCGCCTAGTAGATTCTTTAGTTCACATAGGATATGAGGAAATGTTTTAGGATTTTATCTAATATAAGAAATGTAATTTTTTATATTTTTATTAAATTCATTAAAAGTTAAGTTTTATTAATATCAATGATATTTACATTGGTGCCTCCATGCATATCTTTTGTGTCCCTTGTTATTACAGAACATTTACAATTAGTGTCCCTAGTGTTTATTTGAAAAATAATGCACTGAAGCACTAACACTTACTATTAACTTGAACGCTCAGATAAGTCAGTTTATCTAGGTTCCTCGGCTCATGGGTCTTTGCCAGGAAGAAATCCTAAATTACTATTTTCTCTAGGCAAGACAAGGCATGGATGTCTTTTCAATAGCTATCTATTCTATTGAACAGACACACGAGATGCATGTGAGATTTATTTCTTGAAAACAAGGATGTGGGTGGAGGAACTAGCATACATACAACTCTCTACATTTACACGATATTCAGAGTAGGTAATAATGCAGTTTTTCACATTATTCTCAAATAAAATAATAAAAAGTAACTTGAGACTTATGAGTGTCTTCAACTCATTTTTATTACTAGAATCTATAGTTTCATCAATTGCCATCCAAACAAACATTTGTTATTTATGGTACAGTGCACTAAACATGTATTCACAATGTAATTGTATTTGATTTGTAAACTCCCATTAATGTTTCCATTGCACGGAAGCAGAGCTGAACACATCAGTCTTCATCATTACCTAAATCACAAGCTGTTCCAGTTTTTCCAGGTGGACAGATACATGTTCCTGTCACTGGGTTACAAGGTGCATTTCCTTCACATTCACAAAGCCTTTGACATTTCTCTCCATATGTCCCCCTTTCACAGCCTGGAACAAAAAGAAAATGCCATGTACAGCTATCCAGGAGTGTGCCTAGTTGCTCATTGTCTTGAAACCACGTACCACTGACTGAGTTAAGGAAGTAGATGTAATTATTTATTTTCAATTTCTGTTGTTGGAACCTACATTAAGCTCTTTATAGCTCCTGTGTCAAACAAGATAACAAATGTAATCATAAAAATGAGGAGGAGTTTAATAAATCCAGTAGCAAAATATGATCAATAAGCATTAAGTAATGTATAATTTTGAAATTGCTTGATCTACAGTATAAATCTTAAGAAATGAGATGTAGTCTCCAATCAGAAATCATATTTTTATATCATAATACTTTAGTAACTGCTGATACTAAACTGGACAGCAACAAACTGTCATGACTGATTTTTGGGTCCAGGGTGGGACTTTCCTGAACTCCACAAGGAGGGGGCCCTTAATCGTCCAAGGCTATACTGGTACAGCCCCTGAACTCATGGACTCTTGTTTTTGGGACCCGAGCCCATGTGAATTCAACAGGGCTATAACATGTTGGTATGTGAGTATGTGGCCTTAACATGCTCAAGACATCTTATACAGGGAGTGCAGAATTATTAGGCAAGTTGTATTTTTGAGGATTAATTTTATTATTGAACAACAACCATGTTCTCAATGAACCCAAAAAACTCATTAATATCAAAGCTGAATATTTTTGGAAGTAGTTTTTAGTTTGTTTTTAGTTTTAGCTATTTTAGAGGTATATCTGTGTGTGCAGGTGACTATTACTGTGCATAATTATTAGGCAACTTAACAAAAAACAAATATATACCCATTTCAATTATTTATTTTTACCAGTGAAACCAATATAACATCTTAACATTCACAAATATACATTTCTGACATTCAAAAACAAAACAAAAACAAATCAGTGACCAATATAGCCACCTTCCTTTGCAAGGACACTCAAAAGCCTGCCATCCATGGATTCTGTCAGTGTTTTGATCTGTTCACCATCAACATTGCGTGCAGCAGCAACCACAGCCTCCCAGACACTGTTCAGAGAGGTGTACTGTTTTCCCTCCTTGTAAATCTCACATTTGATGATGGAACACAGGTTCTCAATGGGGTTCAGATCAGGTGAACAAGGAGGCCATGTCATTAGATTTTCTTCTTTTATACCCTTTCTTGCCAGCCACGCTGTGGAGTACTTGGACGCGTGTGATGGAGCATTGTCCTGCATGAAAATCATGTTTTTCTTGAAGGATGCAGACTTCTTCTTGTACCACTGCTTGAAGAAGGTGTCTTCCAGGAACTAGCAGTAGGACTGGGAGTTGAGCTTGACTCCATCCTCAACCCGAAAAGGCCCCACAAGCTCATCTTTGATGATACCAGCCCAAACCATACTCCACCTCCACCTTGCTGGCGTCTGAGTCGGACTGGAGCTCTCTGCCCTTTACCAATGCAGCCACGGGACCATCCATCTGGCCCATCAAGACTCACTCTCATTTCATCAGTCCATAAAACCTTAGAAAAATCAGTCTTGAGATATTTCTTGGCCCAGTCTTGACGTTTCAGCTTGTGTGTCTTGTTCAGTGGTGGTCGTCTTTCAGCCTTTCTTACCTTGGCCATGTCTCTGAGTATTGCACACCTTGTGCTTTTGGGCACTCCAGTGATGTTGCAGCTCTGAAATATGGCCAAACTGGTGGCAAGTGGCATCGTGGCAGCTGCACGCTTCACTTTTCTCAGTTTATGGGCAGTTATTTTGCGCCTTGGTTTTTCCACACGCTTCTTGCGACCCTGTTGACTATTTTGAATGAAACGCTTGATTGTTCGATGATCACGCTTCAGAAGCTTTGCAATTTTAAGAGTGCTGCATCCCTCTGCAAGATATCTCACTATTTTTGACTTTTCTGAGCCTGTCAAGTCCTTCTTTTGACCCATTTTGCCAAAGGAAAGGAAGTTGCCTAATAATTATGCACAGATATAGGGTGTTGATGTCATTAGACCACACCCCTTCTCATTACAGAGATGCACATCACCTAATATGCTTAATTGGTAGTAGGCTTTCAAGCCTATACACCTTGGAGTAAGACAACATGCATAAAGAGGATGATGTGGTCAAAATAATCATTTGCCTAATAATTCTGCACTCCCTGTAATGTTTGTCACAAATTCACAGGTATTGGTTGTTACTGTCTCTTTTAGTTTATTGAAGAAATGTAACTTCTATTAGCCATCTATCAGCCTTCTATTAGCCATCCAAGCTCCTGACCTGGATGGGGGTAATGGGACACCACGTGGTCCAGATACTACTCTATTGTGATTGGACAAAGGGTTATTTGCCAAGGTTGGGACTCTGATTGGTTACTGTTTTACATAAATAAGGGGTGTTTGAATATACATAAACACATTATTTTGTATCCTGAAACTCTGCTGGACCTAATGAAGGGGACAAAGATCCAGTTGGCAGTGGCTAGGCTGAACCTGTAATCCTAGTTCCTTGGACACCATGACTGTTGGAGGTGTTCTTGAATTGGCATGCTGGGCGCTGAGATAACTCAAACTCTCACAATCCAGGGGTGTTCTTGTAGCAGAAGGCAGGATGTTTTGGGGTGAACATGGCCCCCTCCCTCTGGGTTGTGACACAACCAATCACATAAATCTCTCAAAGGTATTAATACAGAAATAAGCAGTTATAAGAAATAATACAGTAGGAGTCATTTATATTTTCTACAACATACCAAATATTAGAACTGGTTCAATTTGCATACCTTATTTTTATATCATTGCTTAATTCTGTTTCATTTACTATGACAGCATTTTATTAGATGTAGCTACAATATTGAAAAGTTTTTTTGAATGTTAATACAGAGGTAAACCAAGTACCATCCTAAAGAAGTCGGGCATAGAATAATATTTTAGAGGTGGCATCATGAATATGTAAAAGGAGGTGATGGTTCATTATACAGGCTAATTACAGCATAACACTGATTATATACATTTTCATCAACACTTATTATGTGCATACCAGGATAACAATAGTTATGTACTGCCAAGATTTTTTTGTTTTTTGTTTTAAGTATTTGGCAGAAGACACTTAGTTTATTATTCTTAAATACTTCTAAACCTCTAGTGTTTACTATATAAATAGAAATATCTCCTAACAATATAAAAATATAATTGTCTGTTTTTAAAAACTGCACATTTTTATTTCTTATTTTTCAATTCAAGACGTACTGTATGTTTCTAGAGCCAAATTAACCACACAACATTATAAGAAGTGAGAACTGACCTTTTTCACATTTGTCTCCATAGAAACCAGCAGGACACAGACACATCCCAGTTACAGGGTGGCACGTTGCTCCGTTTTCACAACTACATGACTCCTGGCAATTGTTTCCATGGAAACCAGGTGGACAAGCTGCGAAAATGAGGGCTTTGTTAAAATTGTTTAAGAATAGCATTTTTTTGTGGGAAAGAGAGTTTGATAAAAAAAGGGCATGAAAAAAAGACAAGATTCCACTAATCCGTTATACTATACAAGTTGGCAGGGATGCGTCAAACATGGGTCTAGATAAAAACAACCCAGCCCTAAATTCTGTCAACAAGGAATTTAATGTATTTTCAAAAAAAGCCCTTTTCTGAAAAGTAGGGAAGAACAGTGTTGATGAAATATATCACCACCTTTTTTGTTTCATATGTCCACTCCCGTTTTCATTGTAATATCAAAACATTTCCTTTCAAATTCCTTATTATGGTAAAAAATACTTTAAATTGTTTGGCATATATGTGTATGTCTCACCGTGTTCACACGCTTTTCCATAATATCCCTTCAAGCAAAGACATGCTCCAGTAGTTTTGTCACATGTTCCATTATTTTGGCAAGAACATTCCAGTTGACAGTCGGGACCATATTTTCCTGATAGACATTCTGGAAGAATATAAACATATACTGTAAATATAATAAAATGAATCCCTACTATATATAATTAAAATGTAATGTAAAGAAATACACGTAACATTACATTGTATTCCCCCATTAATAAACATATGCTTTGGATATCAAAAGTCCAGTTGCAAAAATATACTTGGATTTATATATACAGGTGTTCCCCAGGGTTACAGATGATCGGGCTCCTAAGGTTTTTTTGTATAAGTTTGTTTTTATGTTCTTTTTGTTTGAATTAGAAGAAATAGCACAATAGTTTCTGTAAGTTAATATTACAGTACAGATGTATTATAATTATTAACACATATGAGCCATTATAGCATTGTTATTATTATTCATCAGAGATCTGAGTTACATACAAATCCAGTTTAAAGACTTTTTCAGAAACGTATCTCGTTCTTAACACAGGGGACCGCCTGTATTAGCATAATTTCCCAATTTTACACCAAACAGCTAAATATTATAACACAGGTGCATTCAATGGATGATCAGAAACTGGAAAATAACCTGTTAGAGGGAAGGGCGTGTAGTTCAAAAATCCTTCATGCCCAATAAAGTAAATAAAATAGCATGCAAATAAATAAATACATGTTAAATGTTAGATTTTATTTAAAAACATATTTATAAATAATTATTATTCATGTAAACATACACAATTTCTTAAAGGGCCACTGTCGTCCCATATCTGAAATATACTCTTTTGAATAACTACAACTGGAAGCAAGAAAGTAATTACTCAGTGTTTTCACTGACGCTTAAGATTCTTGGAACTGATAATGCAGTATCATCCTGTGCATCTAGCCTAGTCAACATGAGATCCATTTTGACGTATGTTCGCTGCACTTGAAAATAATTATGGTATGAATTAGAATGACCAATGTGTCATAAGGTGGTCATTCATATTCATACTATGATTGATAAGTCATGCAGGCACAATATAGGAAAACCAAGTTTGAGCATAATTTCTTGAGATCAGAAATGTTGATAAAACTCTTGCAGAAAATGAGAAATCTAAATAGAGGATACACTTATTGACATAATAAATAATTTAATGATATTTAGATTCTTTTGATAGTACTTTAAGGGTTTGGACTGAGATGTCATGACTCTGATGTATACACTACTGAACTACAGTCTGCATCAGGAACTTACTTAAATTTGGTTTTCTCCAAACATCATCAAATAAATAATCCTAATGATCAAGCACTCACAAACCGTTTCTGTAAAATGTTATATTGCATTTCAAACATCTTGAGACTTACCTTCTTCACAAGTAGGCCCTGTCCAACCCAGTCCACACGTACAAGAGCCATTAACGGAGTCACAAAGCGCGCCGTTCTTACAGGCACAGATCTTTTCACAATTTTCACCAAAATAGTTTTTCTTGCACACTGAAATATATAATTATAGAATTACCTCTAACTTCTTAAGTAAGTTATCATTAAATAATGCCATATTTTACTTTTATTCAGCATATATTTCTATGAATACATTAAATTGATAGTACTGTATACTGCAAATACATCTATTCATTTTTATGTATTTGTTCTGTGATATTTAGCGAGCTATACTTACCATGTTCACAATTCAGCCCAGTTCTTCCAGGACCACAAATACATTCACCAGTCACATGACTGCAGGTGGCTTTGGGCCCACATAGACAGACATGGCCACACCCATTCCCATATCGCCCAGGAGGACACACTGAAAAGGAGAAAACACACTTAACAAATGGAAAGGTAAAGGCAAAATCAAATCTAGTAAATGTAGGGATGGTGGAAAAGTGTAGTTTGTGTATCAGGGTGCCTATGGCTGATGAAAGCCCTGATCCCACCCAGGAATAAACTAACCTAGAGCCAAGACAAAGTCTGCTGAATGGCTTTTGTTACAGTCAAGTGCTAAAAGAAATATAAATACTGTGAAGATAATGTTGCTCCCAAACTACACTGTCATTTCCCACTGTGTATTATGTCTATGATAACAGGACCCCAATTCAATTGAGCAATTGTAAGTTACCGGAGCCCGTAATGTGGCCCGTAAACTAATTAGCTATTCAATTGGCGTCTTTTAGCTACCTGCAAACGATTTGCATGTTACAGACTGAAAATCCCTTCGGTTGTCAAAATTCAACTAATCTAAGCCTTTGACCTTTCAAGCCCATAAATGTTATAAACACAAATTGCTATTCAACTGCTACAATTCCTCAAGCCCACAATTGTTTTCACACCCTTAAATGGCAAATGTAGAAGAAAATCCTACGAGTACCAGATAAGACTTGCAAGGGGGTTAAACACCTGATCGTAGCACTGTAAATGCAAATAAAAAATCAATACTGCACTTTAAAAGACGGGGAAAGCGACGAAAGACATTAGAAATAATTGCACAACAGTCTTAAGCTCATTTCCGTGTTATATCAATCTTAGTAATCAAGAAGTTAATACATATCAGGCCACGAACAAGGACTAAATCAGTATCGTCATTAATTTTTATTATTTTGTAGATTGCCGGATTGCGAGTCCGATCGGACTTCTAAATGCTAATTGATTGACGTTTAACCTCCATGTTTTACTGATGTCATGATGACGGTATCATTTACTATTGGCTGTTTCTAAATCGATAGTTACGGCCTTGCTTAATTGATCATGATCATGCTCTGTAATGCTACTTACTGGTTTTGGTTTACAGTTTAGGTTTTCAGCCAGGAAGCTGCGGGCTTGATCTGTAACTGTTGCAAATGTAATGAATAATTGAATAGGGGCCTAGGTTTCTAAGTTATGTCCATGTAATTCTATGATTTGGGAAATCATAATTGCTGTACAAACTGACATTACTGTGCCCTGATGTTTTAATATGTGCCTACACCAAAGAATATGCTATACTGGCCACCATGTTGTGACCCTAAATGGCAACTATATTACTGAGCCAGTTTCCCATTAATTCTCCAAGAGGTAGCTACCAGCCACATGGTCACCCAGGTAGCAAATGACTTGTATTGCACTCCAGAGTGGGTGGAGCCATCTAGGAGGTATGTTCTGTCCCAGGGGGCAGATTCCCTCTGAGTTATTCAGAGATAATCTAATTTGTGTAGCTAGTGTACTGATTGGTTCCCATACACCTAGGCCTCAATAAATTAGTCCAGTCTGGCTGTAGTCATGACTGGATCACTATCTAGTAAGTACAGGGCGATACATAGCTCTCATGGGCAGGGAATCTCAAGAAGAAGCACAGCCAGGGGAAGTATAGCACTACCTGCTGAACCACCAATGTATTTTACCAGGATACCCCTTAAGAAGCTCAAATTAAGGTAGAGGGCTGGTGCGGCAAAGGGGGCCACCATGGATCATGCTATCACTTCATTCAACTAACCCATAAGTTCATTCCTCATACTTTCCATTTCCTCAAAAGTTAATTTCACCTTATTTCATTTTATTAGCTCCATCCATTATCCCTATCACCATTACCTCCAACAGAGAGTACATATGGCCAAGATGGCTTCACACCTGTCACTAGAAAGTGTGAGGTAGGGCATCTGCATAGCAATGGGAAGCATCTAGCTCGTGACTACACATCCTATGTAACATATTACCTTGCACAGCTAACGATTAGCTCTGTGGCAAAGCAGGGGAACATGGTTCTCTCTTGTTCCCCCTCTATTCGACCAGTTCATGTAATATGATAGTGGTAAACGTAGTTCACTTGACACACTTGTTGAATATCTTTGCTAGGTTTATTTTCTATTATATTGAACTGTGTGTTTAACGTATAGTATTGAGTCATTCTCTTCATTGTACTGTAGTTGTATAAAAATATTATTATTATTACAAGCGACTTGCCCGTCAAACATGACGGCAATAAAATTTGAAGCCTGGCAATGCTGTTTGCCACACAATGCGAGGCTCTCCCCCCTCTAACTTGCAAGCCTCGCGATGAGCGCCTTTGGTGCTCATTGCAAGCCTCTCCCACTGTTTACTTTACGGTCTTTGCCGCTCATTGCAGGCCTCGCCCAACTCGCCACTTTCATGCCTTCGACACGTGATTAATTATTAATATTTTAATGATATTAATAATAATAATAATATTGTTTACATATGAGTGACAAAAATACCACTAAATAAAATTAGATGAGAAGAAATGCATTTTTCAAAAACTTACAATGATGATAATTCAGATTTTCCCAAACCATTATTACTCAGGAATAGAGCCGTCTTACAAACTCACCAGTGCTGCAGTCAGCCCCCAAGTAACCAGCAGGACAGTGGCATGTGCCAGTTGAGGCCTCACATTGCCCTCCATTTTTGCACTGGCAATGTTTTTCACAGTTTGGTCCATAAAATCCGCTGGTACATTCTGGAAAATAAAGTTAGCAGCACACACATTTGAATTAAAGATTGTACTAAAATATGCATCAGCATAAAATATTGTTTTGAAAGAAAAACAGTATATTCTTGCAATGTCCAGGCATGTCAATTTAGCTATCTATGTTAATGAATATTACTAAGGCTATTGACTTGAGACATATGTAGGTTCATAATGATAAAATTAGCAGTTACTGTAATTGCATAAATTAAAACCATATGTGTTTTGAATTACCTAACCAAAGGCAATTTTTTTGGTGAATATATTGACTTACTTAATTGACAACTGTTTCCATGATACCCCGGGGCACAGATGCACTCTCCAGTCGCAGGATGACAATATTGATGTTTACCTGAGCACTGACAGACTTTGCCACAGTTTATACCATAGGTTCCTGGCACACAGGCTGAAAGAATGAATGAAAAAAGTGAATGTTTCTCAGTCTTACAGACATTGTTGATTGCAAGTATATAAAACAGTGATGTACTCATAATGCCAGACTTCTGATAGCTAGCCTTCAAACATATTGAGTTTTAATCAGAGCCATTTTTATTAAAGGTATATGGATGTTTCCCATTTTTTTTTTACTTTTTCTAATCTGACATATAGTGCTTATATTAGTAACACACATTACATTGATTCATTCTTTACACTCACAGACGACTGTGTTTTTTAACCCTCTACTAACCTTCTAGCCAGTAGCAGCACAGTGTAGAGATACAGAGGAGCACTGCCTGTTGCATCATTCAATGGGGTGCAGAGAGTTGTGTGATGGGAACAAAATACTACAAATTCCTTGATGCTTTGCTGCAGAGATTGAATTTCCATACTGCTACAATGTTGTAGCTGACTGTGATTGGCCACAATAAATTATGAATTTTATGCTAATTTAGCTTGGATTTTCAGGGGTATGCCGTCTCAAAACCAACTGAAGAAATTTAGGATAAGTTTATTAATGTTTACGTTGGGATTTTTTTTAATGTAACAAAATGTTTGCCTATACAGGTATACCCCTCTTAAAGCTACCCCGTTTAGAGCTGATTCACTATATCGCTGTTTTTGCCTGTCGGACCCCTTTGAATGCTCTGATTCGCTATAAGAAAAGAGAATTAAGGACGACCCAGAAGCTTCAACATTAATCATTTTAAAGTTTATATTTCTGCTAATGTTCAGTTAGTGTTAGTGTTGTTTGCTGAAGTTCATATAAAACCAAAAATGTTTAAATTTCAATGCAACTTGGTGTTTTTTTCATGAGTTCCCCCATCCATATCTTCCCCGTGTTAAACTGCCCTGTTTAGAGCTGTTTCGCTTAGCACTCCTACTGCCTGGAACCTATCTACAGCGTTAAACGAGGTATAGCGGTAATACTGGTTTTACTCAGATGCATTCATAATCTATGAAACTTCTATATGCCTGAAATTCATTCTATGTTCAGCAGCTGAATCAACTTAAAACACCAAATATAAAAAGTGACCCCCTTACCCTGAGAAGTAAATGTATCATTCATGAATATTAGGGTACTTGATATATAACTCTGTGAACAGTTTCAGCAGGGTGAGTCTAATTAATTGCTTCAAAGAGTTTACCTTCAGCCATCTCTACTCTCTGTCCCCCTCATCATGAGTCTAGACTAGTAGACTAGAGAAAAGTCATAATGTGGCTTAAAGTGTTACACAAACTCTTACAAGGAAGCTTGTATATCCATCTGCATGGGTTTACTTATCCTGACTTTCTTGCTAAGCTACAATTTACACTTGCTATCTATTCACACTCCTTATGCTCATTGTTGTAATTAAGCTAACCAGCTCTGTCAAATGTGAGTAAAGTTAATAGGTCCTGAACCAACAGCAACATATCTTCCTCTACAATCTTGACTCTCCTCACATATCTCATCCTCCCATGCTCTTTTAACTTCACTCTCTCTCTCTCTTTCTGGCCTATTCGAATTCCTAATTTCTTTTTCTGTCCACGTTTTTCCCTCTTCCATTCCCTTGATTGTAAGTAGCGAGTTTCCAATCTTGTAGGGTACTTTGGGAAAAAGCACTTTCTACAAAGATTCTAAGCTCAAAACAGGGCTCTCCATTTTCTTCAGTTGTTAATCTTGTATTTTTCCCTGTTCTCCTCCCCTGTATAGCGCTACGGAATATGTTGGAGCGTTAAAAATAAAAGTTTTTAATAATAAAAGGTCAATACGTAGCCTTTGAATCTTGCAACGGTTTATATGTTATATATTTTTTCTGTTCACCTTAATTTTATTGTTTGTTTCAAGAATACATTATGGGTATGTTAAAAGAATAATTGTGTTGGGTAACTAAAATGTGTCTGTCTCAGTGATGGGTTTATGCGTAGGCCATCTAAGACTAGGATCTAGGAGCAAATTCTAACAGACACTAGTCTAGGGATAAAAGCCTAGAAGAAGCAAAAGAGAAACAAGTTGGGAAAGCAGGGAAAAAAAGAAAATTAGGAAGAAATTAAAATAAACTAGAAGAACAACTGGAGGAGTAGAGATAAGTAAAATAGTTGGGGATGGAAGTGCCCATCTGAGGGGGCCGGTGCAGCATAAAACCAAAACAAATATTATAAGGGGCAGTATCACACTAGGAAGTTGGTTTCATATTAGAGAGCTTTAAAACTGTCTATATAATTATTATTAATTATTATTATTGTTTATTTGTAATGCGCCAACATATTCCGTAGTGCTATACATGGGTTAAGTTCCAAGCAGAGACAAAAACAATATAAACACATTGCAAAGAATGGAGGGCCCTGCCTGAGCTTAGAATCCTATGTCCATAGTGCTTTCTCCAAAGCGCCATGCAAGATTGAAAACTCGCAAACTTGCGATTCTACTCACTGTTTTCTCTACTGTAAATAATTCCTGAGATATTCAGTATTTGTGGTGTGGCTCCTGTATGCTAATCTGCACCTCAGTATGCTAATTTGCTACTCAGCGTACTAGATAAGGGAGATGAAGAGGATCTAACTAAATGATAAGCTTAGGAGTGCATTGTTTTGGCACAACAGATACAGACAAGAAGACTGTTATACTAATTAGCACATCAAATCAGCTAATTAGTATATGGGAACTGCACTTATGCATCACAATACAGCAGAGAAAAAAATTGCAATTGGAATGATTGATGGTTACATTCATTGTAGGATATCAAAATGCTTACTTTGGTCACATCCATTGCCAGTGAAACCAGGTGGGCATCCACAATCTCCAGTGATATGATTGCAAGGTATACCATGGGGACAGTTGCAAAGCTGTGCACAGAGGTCCCCGAAGGATCCAGGAAGACATGCTAAGGAAAATAAAATAGATGTAAATGCCATGTTAATGTTCCCTCTATAAACACTTATAATTTGGGGACTGCAACTTTAACGCTTTTCCTTTCATTCTTCTTTTCTAAAATCACATGACAGGCCATACTATATAATATTGGTTTTTCAATGGAAAACAAAACATTTAGATAAAAAAAAAGGTAAATTTATAACAGCTACTGCAATGTAATAAGTGCAATATTAAGCTGGGGAAGTGACAATGCACTTTTTATCAGATTTGGATTTCAGTAACAAACTTGAATTACACACAATATTAAACAACAAAAAACTTCATATTTAGCAACAACTATTTGTTGGTAAAAGCCCTGCAGAAATAGCAACAGACGTCATTTAATATTGTGAACCACTACTAAAAATAAATTGAATACTTCAGCTGTACAAATAACTTACGCTTATCGCAGTGCTTTCCTCTCCATCCTTTGGGACAATCACATATACCAGTTATATGGTTGCAGGAAACCCCATGTCGGCACTTGCACTTTTCAACACACTGCACTCCAAATGTACCAAGAGGACAGGCTAGTGAATAAAAACATGATCTTTTTATTATGCTATGTCAAAGAACAAGTTAAATAATAAAAAACTTTAAAAGTATTACCTACTTACGTATGCAGTCCTGGTTATCTTCATTGTTGACTTATTAAATCGCCCATAATCTTTGTATTTCTTGTCAAAAAGATGGGACCTGGGAGGCTGAGATTAGATCACTGACACTCAGTGAATTGAAATGTATTATACCACGGCTAAGTGACTTTGCTTACTTGACCTTATAGAAACTCTGTCACCCAAAAGTTTGTTATTCTAAAAAAATCATAAAAAATGGCTATATATCGGTTTACCCATTCTTCTAAATTCCATCATGTTGTTGATGCTTTATTTATATTCAATTGAGCAGTTCATGCATATTAATTATCTGCTTTGATGTGGTAATTGCTTGTCCATTTTGTAGTGCCAAAATAAAGCCCCCCAATGTTATGAGACCCCTGTCTTATCCTTATTAAAGGGCCAGTTACCTCACCATAAGTGCTCTTCATGGTGTGAAAAAGCACAAGATTTTATGTTAAAATTATCAATTTTTATTCTTTAATTACATTTATAACAGTTAAAAAAAACAAAGTTTTAGGTCTGTTTACAAACACACTGACTATTCCATGATTAATGACATATGCGACAATGGCTGGTGGAAGTCCCAGTGCAAAGACACATTTATATGTTTTGGAGGGTTTTTTTGCATTCAGGAATCCCACAGCCCAGCAGTTAACCCACAAGTAACTTATTTAAGAGATTCTAACACTCCTTTCTATGCACAGATGCATTTATAAAGGGTAATTCTAGTTTTCCTTTGCTCTGCATGGAAGCTTACTGTCGGTCTGTCTGGCAGCTTGCCAGTGACACATGTAAACATAGTTTTAATCAATAAATATTTCAGTGAAAAAAGCATGGGTTTCAAAAATACGAAAGTCACATATTAACATACAGGAGCCGCAAAATCAATTCTAGATATTTCAGAAATGATTTACTGCAGAAAAAAACTGCTAGTATAATGTATAGCCAGTTTTTAATGATCTTGAAAATCAAATCAACTTCTTGTTGTGGTGACAGAGTTCCTTTAAAGCAGGAAGGGTCCCTGGAAGTTTAAACATAACAAACAGGTGGAAGTCTTTGTAAGTCAACAATGAAGATGGCCAAGACTACATATAATTGCATATAATAGTTAGTAAAGGTTGATTTTTATTTTCAACAGTCTAACAAACATTTTGCCAGTTAATTCTTGTTCTTACAATTGTTGCATTATAAGTATAGTATGCCTTTAATTAGTTTTTGTTTCAGTCATTCCACTGACATTTCCTTATTCTCCCAAGTATTTTAATGGAAAAAAGTATGTAATTATAAAAGCTCAGCACAGTTTGAAAAAACGTCATCTTGGACCCCTACCCAGTTCTCCTGGGAGTTAGAACTTTAATTATTGATGGTTTAAAACAAATTGTGCGAAGAAAAATCCAAATAATATACTAATTAGTAATGTGCTTCATTCATCATAGTGAGTGTTTAGTGATGGAAAGGGTCATTTTAAAAAAAAGTTTAGAAGAATAACATAAACATGTGAAAAGTGAGCAGCTCTAGCCCCTGGCTGCATTTTAAATAAACGGGGTTTGCACAAATCCCTGATGATCATAGATTAAGCTGTAAATCTAGTGCTTTTCAAAGCCAACAACAGCCTGCAGACATTTCTGGCACTAGAGGTGCTAAATGTCAAGAAAAAATATAAGATAAATTTAAGAGCCAAATATTCCAGATGAGATACAAACAAGAACTGAAGCTTGGATATGCCAAGGGAAACAATGTGGATTTTTGACTTAATGACAAAAAGATTAGTTTAAACAGAAAGTCGTAAAAAGTCTCCATACTATGTCTGAAAGTGCAGTGCTGTCGCCAAGATAATTAAGAGGGACAGTAGCACGTTCTGTCTGTGAGATGTACGCACTTTTAATGCAAAGCTGTCACATGCCAAAGCAACTGATTTGTGTCAGAAGCATCCAGAGATAAAATGACAACTGATAAGAATATAACTAGTCCTCTTACACAAGTTCAAACGTCAATCATGTGCAAAGATAAAGTAAGAGTGATAAATAACATTGGTGGGATATTTATAGTAGCACAGGATAATGAGACAAAATAAAGCAAATTGTAGCCAATGCAGAACAGTTCTGGCGCACGACTACTGAACTACATGAAGTGGGCTATTTCTGTCAGGCCAACAAGGCCCAGGCTGAGGGCAACACGTTTACAGTGGGCAGTAGACAAACTGAAATACAATACCGTAGACGAGTGCTTGCATTTGCAGTTATATTTCTCTCTGCAACAGTATCAGACATTATCTGATGAAATTTATATATACATAAACAAACATATAACTATGCTTTTATATATATATGTGTACAGGTCCGGCATCAGAAATTTTGAAGCCAATTACAATTTTAACATCCAGAATCCGTAACCTGAACCTCTCGCATATTTTGTACACCCTACTCCTGAGCTGCCATACTCTGCATTTATCATCAAAGTATATAGTGGATGTGTGTGTGTGACAATAAAATAACACACACACATCTACACACACACACCTACTTACTGGATTTACACCCATAGTTTAGTACTTTAGAGTAGAGTACTAACCCAAGGGGGGGGGGGGGGGCAGGAGAGGGAGAGAGGGAGGAAAGGAGACACAGGAAGGGAGAGAGGGGGTAAAGGAGACACAGGGGTGGGAGAGGGAGGAAAGGAGGTACTGAAGAGGGAGAAGAGGCAGAAAGAAGACAAAAGAAAGGGAGGTGAGATGGGAAAGGAGACACAAGGGAGGGAGAGGAGGTGGGAAAGGAGACACAAGGGAGGGAGAAGAGGGTGAAAGAAGACACAAGGGAGTGGGAGGAGGCAGGAAAGAAAACACAACGGAGGTAGAGGAGGGGGGAAAGGAGCCACAAGGGAGAGAGAGGAGGGGGAAAAGGAGACACAAGGAAGGGTGAGGAGGGGGAAAGGAACAGGTACACAAGGGAGGGAGAGGAGGGGGAAAGGAGACACAAGGAAGGGAGAGGAGGGGGAAAGGAGACACAAGGAAGGGAGAGGAGGGGGAATTAGACACAAGGGAGAGAGAGGAGGGGCAAATGAGACACAAGGGAGGAAGTAGACAGGGGGAGAGACTCGCAATGAGTGCCAAAGGCTCTCACAGTGGGTGGCAAACGGCATTGCCAGGGATTAAAATTTTATTCCCGTCATTTTTGATGGGCAAGTGGCTTGTATCAAATATTCTTTGTATAATACTTTCAGTGACACATGTTTAGCTAATTTTCCATTCATAATTTATTATTGTTAATTCACAGATAAAATAAACACAGTATCACTATAATTTATATATTGTCTACATTAGGACTGCTATGTATTTGGCCTCCAGCACCAGTCAGCTATAGCATGAGATATCAGTTTATATGCAAAGGTCAAATCAGTTAGTATCCACAGTAGACAAATTCATATTTGTCCTTAAAAACAACTATAGCTGCCAGTTCATCTGGGAAATATGAACAGTGCAAATGGCTTGCCAGATCTATTGGAAACTTAACACAAAAATTGAGTACTGCTTTCCAAGACTGAGATGGCGAACAGCCCTTCCAGCTATGTATCAAAGGGAATAGACACAGTGCAGTGAATATTAGAGACATGTGAATGAGTTGGAAACATACAAAGACTCATTCACAGTTTCCAGCTTGACCAAAGTTAGCCTAAATATAGTTGTGTGTAATCATTGAGCAGTTTGTATTGTACAGTTTGAGGAGGAGACTTGCAGTTTCTTTTAGATTGATTTCAGTGGATATATGGATACACCAATGTATAGGTGGATAGGTATCACTCTAGTTGATTACAAAATTATATTTCTACCATTTTAGCAAAAAAAGAAAAGAAAAAATGTAATACAATAATTCCCCATTGCCAGTAGCTTACAATATATTTGAACTGATGTAATTTGTAAATTGTCAGTCAAATAGTGTTATAAAGGACAGTGAGCTATATATTTTGTGTTAAATCTATATCAGTAGACGACATTGAAACTATGTTAAAACATGTCTAACGTTGACCTACCAGAAAGAGGGGATACACTTCATGAATATGGAGAGAAATAAACATTTGGGCACAAAAGGATCGCTCAAAATATAGATTTTCAAAGGTGGAAGGGAAGAGACTTGAAATGAATGACCAGTGAAGAGCCAAAAGGGTATGTCAATGAGAAGTAAACCCAATATAAGAGCATGGAAGATCTTGTAAAGGAGTGAATGACATAACAACAGCAGGAAAGGTAAAGAGAATGACCAAGCTAATACTTTTAGTCACCGTGATGGCTAAGGAACATGTGTTTTAGGAAAAGGGAAGCTATAGAAATTATTAAGGGCCTCAAGAGAAGATGAGTGTACAATTATACCAGTAATAATAATGTGTCATTTAAATTAGGTTCACACAATGATAATCTGGAAGTAAAACTTTTAGACCATACATATTTTCTCGAGCAGGTACTACTACTCTAACATTGCCTCTCATTTCCCATGAAATTTAATTCCACAGTTTACGTACCAGTTTGACACTTTTCCCCTGTCCACCCTGCATAGCAGGTACAGAGGCCAGTTTCACGCTCACAAACACCTCCATTTTGGCAACTGCAGTTCTGCGAACAACCATCCCCGTAAGTTCCTTGGGTGCACTCTGGAAGAATAAGAAGATAATTTGACTAGAAAAGTTAATGCTGTTCATATATTTATATATTTATAGTGTATATATTTACTTATGTTTTACCTTAAAGTAAGTAAGGTTTGATCACATTTTATGTTGATTGAGTTTTAATTCTAAAAGTGTATCAACAGACTACCAACATGTATTTTAACTGTTTAATGGCCAAAATGTAATTGGATTCGCATTGATTACTTATTATTACTACTTTTTATTTTTAGATTGAGGTCACATTTCCTTGTACTATTATATAGGCTAATCTATATATACAATATGACTTTTGAGTGTCAGTGCAAAGAAGATCTGGGGTTCCAGCCTGTTCTGTAGGATGGGAGAGCATGATCCTCTAAACAGTACAACAGTCTCTAGTCACTCAGTGGATGCTTATGGGATGTATTAGAGTTAGGAACAATAACTGCAGAAATAACATCTAAGTACTGGCGCAATGCTCAACAGATATCATTGTAGCAATAACATCTGTATTTTAAGAAAGTAAGTTCAATGTAGCCTTTAAAACATACATTTGAATTTTAGCATTTCAGAGACTAGCAGAACTGCTTCTTTTTACATCTTAATAGTTGGCCACAGGATGGGAGAGGATCTATGCTGGATACTTTCCTCACATTGGTTCTGGCCTGTTTAGGTTTGCCTGCAGTGGCCACTGCATGGGAGATAAAGACTACCATAACAGCCTCCTGGGCAGATCATTTCACCTCCTGGACCCCTGATATGGGTGGAGAGAAGCATATCAGCTGTAATGTGATCCTATTGTTTGAACACTATAGCGATCCACGTGATTTTGTCTAGATAAGTAATACTGCCATTATGTCCAGTACCAAAACTCTTACATACTCTCTCATAGCTTTCTTTCAGTAGTCATAGTAGTAATATTACCAGATTTTTACCATAATTTACTGGAGCTAAAGTATGCAATATGGAATTTGGCACATCTATTTTACACAACCACTGTGGTCATAAACGTTAAATAGCACATCATGAGGACCTTCACTTGAAAAGAAGCAACATTTTTTTTTGTATGTAAATGAATAAAAATACAGCCGCTAATTTATTACTTTTTTAGACAACTATGCTACTGTGGAATCTACCATTTTAGTTTTCTTTGACCTACTTTGTGAGGCGGACGGAGACATTGAAAACACAGGAAGTCTGTATCATTAGTTTACAAAGACAATCCCTGTTGAGACAGATCATATATCAAAAAGTGGTCCTTTAATATGTAAAAAGGAATAGCAACATTTTATTTTACAAATTCTCAGTATTTCCCACATATATTAAAATGTATGTTTTTATCTACATCCCATGTATGTTCCCATTCATTTCATGCACTGCTTCCAAGCAAGCTATTGGATACCAGTAAAGTAAAAATAAAAGCTCACCAAGCTCACAAGCCAATCCTGTCCAACCTTTTTGGCACGTGCAGTGACCTGTAACATGGTCACATATTCCACCGTTTCTACAAAAACACTGGTGAAGACAATTCACTCCATAAAAGCCATCCTGGCAAGCTGTAAAGAGCAATAACATCTCATTTTAATAAAGAATGCCTTTTTGTGCTTTTACATATTGTTCATAAGGTGGTTTATTAATATAATAACTTCCTGCAATCAACAGAAAGCACGTTTTATAATAACTTTAAAGTTACAAATGTATTTTCATACATTTAAACTACGTTTTAATTATTATTTTAATCTATCTACAAACTGTGGATCTTTCCCGTTTTGTTCCCGTCAGCGCAGTGGCATGCAGCAGTCATTCGCTGGCGCGATGGTAAATACTTTTTTCAAATTGTTCTTAGGGTAAGGGTTATAGTTAGGGTTTAGGGTTAGTGTAGTTGCAGATGATAAGCTTTACACAGTAAAATATATAAAGCTTATAATCTGCCACTACCTTAACTCTTGACCTAACCCTTATAACAAATTGAACAAAGTTTCTGTGCCACATTTGCACCACTGACGGGGACAAAACAGGAAAGGTTCCAAAATGCTTTTAGAACAAAGTCATGATATGTTCCTGACTAGCTCTAATTATGGTTTGTCAGCCCCACTAGAATTCTACTTACAAACAGCTACTCCCTATAGGGGCTGCAGGTGATAACCTAAGGGGTGTCCTGGCTTTCCCCTAAAATAATCTTTTACAGGGATCTGAAGAACATTTATTAACTCCTACAGAAATCATTTTCTATTCAAACAAAAACTTTTGTAAAGTTGATAATCTACTATTTTTAATGAACAACAGGAAATTTGTGACTTGGGTGTCCCTTTAAAACTGAACATCAGAACACATCATAAAAAATAAATAAAAATAAATGTATTGTCAAAATAATTTTTTCTTGTTTTTGCAAAGATTAGGTTTGTCCATGTGTTCAGATTTATTGTAATATAATTTATATAATAAGACTGTTGCATAGAAGGTTTAAATGTGCTTATTTTAAGCTCCAATCCTGCTGGGATATGAGCTATAGAATGATTCTCTGCTATATTTCCGCTGTGATAGTGCACTTTATAAAGTCTGCCATTAAACTCAATGGTGTTTACATTCCAGTATTATATTATTATAACTGCCACGCTGATGTTTTAATGAACTGTGTCCCTGTAGCTAGATATTGACCCAGTCATATGTATAGATAAGCACTGTAGTGTGATGGCTATACTCATTTCATCTTTATAAATATGTGTATATTTTATATATATATATATATATATATATATAAATATATATATATATATATATATATATATATATTTAAAGGAGCCTGGGCAATATGTACTAACAGTAAATAGTTGAAGAGCTCTTGGAGACGTGAAATCGTAGTGCTTATGCCTATAAGATTATATTGGAATGGCGAGATTCTCCAAGACTTCTCCAACAATTTTACTATTTAGATAGTCTGGCTCCATATTCTAAATATTAGAAAAAATAAAGGCATACAAAATTGTGATTTAATGTGTTCGTGGCAGAGGTAGCCAGGGGCAATACTAAATTATAATGAAACGAACTGAATAAAAGTCTTTGCGTTTGTTGCATTGCTATGTTTTTAAAATACATACACAGCAATAACACATACCATATGTAATGAAAATATTACATAGTTACATAGTAATTAAGGTTGAAAAACTTTAAGTCCATCAAGTTCAACCTGTTAAGATCTCCTCTGATCTGCAATATGCGGATTAGTTATTAATTAATTTGTTGATTAAATAATTATTAATAGTATAGTATTGGAGGATGAATAAAGAGTTAGTCCATCAAGTTCAACCTTTTTAGATCTCTATTGATCTTTTTAATGTGGACTATTTATTATTTATTATTAATTGATTCAGAGGAAGGCAAACAGAAAAAAAAATGTATTGAGTACATACAATCTAGAAAGCATTTTCTTACTGTTCAATGATTGTAATAACATGTTCAAAGCAGGTTTATATTCTAAAAATATTAATGAGTACTAGGTGTCTGTAATAAAAAAGTTTCCTACAAGCTTGTGGTGTGTTTTTAATACTTAAGAAGTGTTTAAATTTACAATCTGACTTATGTCTGGAAAGATTGCAGTGAGAATATTCTCCAAGCGAAATCAAAGAAAATGTGGCATTGAAATAGCAAGCAGAGAACAAAAGATAACTGCTTTTTTGGATCAATATTGTGTGTTTTGGCTCATTTTACATGACATGTTTTTTTCATTTCATAAATCTTCTGAACAGAACGAAAACAAGTTTAAGTCCAATATTCTGTCATCTATATGCAGCAGGTTTCATGAGAGTGTCAGCTTTTAACTCAGCAGGGAATGTTAAAAAAGAAAGATTTCATCCTAAGTTACCTTGCTGGCAGGTGGTTCCCGTCCAACCAGGGGCACAAATGCATTTCCCACTCACATGGCTACACGATGCTCCATTATAGCAATTACACGTCTCCTTACAGCCGCCTCCATATCTGTTGTCTTGACATTCTAAAGAATTTTAATAGATATAAAGCATTGTAGTCAGGAACTTATAGTGGATATCTAGAAATATACACTTTATACATCGGTTTCAATTTAAATGATCACTGTTGTCACATAATTCATATGTTCTTTTGAAAAACTACTTTTGGTAATCAGCAATATGTTTTTAGAAAGTAAAAATATTATATATTTTATATAAGAACCCCTGTTATATATATATATATATAGTAATAAATAGTACATTTGTTTTCACATTTGAACGTCTAAAGCGAGTTAAAAAAAACTTGTTTCCTGGCCAGAATTCCAAGAAATACAGTTATTACACTGTATTCTTGGAACCTTGGCATGGACATGCAAATGTGCTCACAAAGGTTTCAGTCACACACTAATCAATTATCATTTTAAATGTCTTCCTTTAAGCGAATGCCTGCTGCATTACACAGCTTTGAGCAAAGCTAAGGATGGATTATACACAAGCTAGGAATCCTACCCACGTACAGCTGTTTCAAGGTCAGCGTGGGGCTGGATCCTTATGTTGGGTAGTAGATTTTGTGGAGAGGTAGTTTACCACAACAATCATTTAATTTATGGTGGGTAAATACCATATTAAAGAACTGTATATAAAAATATACAGGGTTTTATGAAAATGGAAAATAAAATAATACAGCGTCTAGCATATTATCTTTTGTATGCAATTATGTTGAGGTAATTCATTTCCTGAGTAGGGAGAAGACTTTGATTGAACAGGAAGTGTATATAAGAATAATGGGAATGTAGTGCATACAACTGCCAGAGTTTTCAGTAGCATTAATGGAAAGCTCAATATAAAAAAGTAATGGACCAAGTCAGATAACATGTTGTCCATTATCAAATTAAATTATTCAAAACACCATGCAATAAATTGACCACAGTTTTCCTATAACTATTATATGCAAATATTCTGCAGTGTAAGCTGCCTTTTCTGTTACTAGTATTTGCTTCTACAAATTGAGGTGACAATGAATGCACACATGTATATATATAGCTGCTTAAAGGATCAATGCAAGTGATTTCCATGTTAAACATACTTTAAAATTATTTTCAGTTAATCATTAATTAACATTAAAATACATGTGCAAAGAGCAGCAAAGCAAATCTTTAGCCAGAAATCAAATTTAAAAACAAAATTTTCCTAATTAATAGCCACTGCTGTACCTACCACTTGTCGCATTGTTCTAAACCCTACTGAAAATAAGTGAAAATTTTCAACTGCAATAATAACATTATTTAAAACTTACCAAGACAACTAATTAATTTGATCACAGTTGAAATCTTACACTTAATTCAGTAGTTTTTAGGACAATGAGAGAGGTTAGGAGGCGTACAGCTGTGGCCATTAGTAAGATAAACAGTATTTTATTTTTACATTATATTTTCTAGCTAAATATTTGCTTTGCTACAGTTTGCACATGTGTTTTTAATCTTAATTAATGCTGAACTAAAAAAAAGGTTTAACATGAAGTGCATACACTGTCCATTTAAATGAAATGAGGCAATCCTTAGTGCCAGTGTTTTCAATAGGGCTGAAGAAGACTATTCAGTCTACAAACACCTCAACAACTCATTCAAGCAAAGCACACAATTGTAAGTAAACATTGCAAATAATAGTTATACATTAAATTCCTGTATTTATTTATATTTAATAATATTCTGACCAATATAAAATCTAGTTCTTGAAACTACCGTCTCCTTTAATTCTCAAACATTTTGTGTTTCTTTTTGGTGGAGGTGTGACGATCATTGATAAATAACAATTAATAAGAAAAAGAATGCAAATTTATTTGTAACTTCAATATTGTACAACACCTACAAACGATATAAGGTAAAAGAATCAGAGATACCAAACCAAACATATTATGTATCAGTTGTATTGTCTGGAAAAATATGGTACTCAAAGAAAAAAAGATGGGGTTGAGGTTTGGAAACCTCTATATATCATCTATGAATAATCTTTTAGAATCTCTCACAAAATAATTAAATATTAAAGGGAGACTAAACATGACCAATGGATCTGTAGTCATGGCTATTTTTATAAAGATTCTGTCAGTTACCCCAATCCTGATCATAGTTTGTTGCCATTCTTTAAACATGTAGCGTTAAATGATCACTTTGGAGGCAAAGAAAATGGCCTTGGATAGAGTAGAATGTGTTAAACCTGTCTATAGCAACTTGGAGAAGGATAGAGAAAAACAAAAATAGAAGGGAATGGAAAAATGAAGACAATGTACGTGCAAATTATTGTACGAGTGAATTATTTTGAAAAGCAGATCCACAAAGTTTTTTTTTTTAGAAAGGCGGGAGTACAGAGGACCCAATTACTTGGATTAAAGAGGGATACAAACCAGAACTATTATTTGTGACTTGTCTAAATAACAGTTACTTACTATGGTTGCATGTTGGGCCAATCCAACCATCAAGACATGTGCATGTTCCAGTTACATGGTTACAGCTGGCACCATTGGAGCAGTCACAACTGTTGGCACAATCTGTGCCATAAAATCCATCTGGGCAGGCTGAGACAGTGGGATAACACAATGAATCATCTGAATGTCATCCAGGGTTATGGAAATAATAACTCTAAAGAGCAGTAATCTACTTCTAATGAAAACAGTCGGATGAATATAAAACCACTAAATGCTTTGAAGAAAAACAATATTTATTTTATTCAGTGTTATAAAATATATGTTCATTGTTTGGCAACACTTTTTGATTGATAAAATAATACACGTATAAAATACTAGGGCCCTCATTCAATTGCTATTTTGGCCAATTGAATATGGCTCTTAATAAGCACATAATATATATTTTTTCAAGAAGTTTTTAGTTAGTGAAAACCGTGCTTTTGGATAGATGCTTAATAACTAAAAACGTCTTTAAAAAATATATGTGATGTGCTTATTTAGACCCCTATTCAATTGGCAAAATTGCAATTGAATGAGGGCCTTGGACAATAAAAAGTTTGTGGCAAAGCGTTTTGTTTTTTTAATCTCAGTTCATCATAAACATGTAAAAATATAAAGGAATCCTATGCTTTAAATGGTCACATTTGTATACACTCTATCTCCTCCCACTGTCAATTCTCATTTACGGTGAGAATCCCATTTTGGCTTCTTATCCAGTCAGAGGTTATATTACCCCTATGGATCCATTTCATTGGTTGAAAGCGAACAGGAGCACACTGATTGTATTGAGTGCTGGCAGAGGGAAAGTCATTGATTTATCCAGCTCAACAAGTAATACACAATTAAATTACAATCTTATCACCATGCTAGTTCTTAAAAATCATGCTCTAAAAATAAAATAATAAACATTTAATTATAAAAACATCCTAATGTATACACATGGATAATATCTATCTATCTATCTTGTGGGTTGCACATGCGCATAGCGCATGCCGAGGCCTGCCATGAGCGGAAAAGGGCCCCGCAATTGAGGGCCCGCAATGGGCGCCAAAAGTTGCGAGTTGCGCATGCGCTCATTGCGTGGCTCGAAAGGGAGAGGGAAGGAGAGAGAAGGAGGGGAGAAGAGGTAGGGAGGATACAGGAGGGAAGAGAGAGATTGTGTGCTGGGGCGGGGGAGAAAAATCTATTGACTAGTATATATATATATATATATATACCGTATATATCTATTTAATAAGGCTGATAATATACTAAGTAGCTATTTTTTTGCATTACCCCAGTTTATAGCTATATATTTATTTTATCACATTGATATTAATTAGTTAATTAAATATTAATGAATCTTCATTTTTAACTTTATTAATATTAATAAAACTATATTTTTTGCTATTGTGATAAAAATATATATAGTACATATATATGTACATATATACACAGTAACATTTCTGCAGTACATAATCAATGCTTCACATAACAATAATTTATATAATTTGCAATATCCATTCCATGTCCTAATTTTCCCTGCTTGAACATATGCTCTGTCAAACATTTAAAAATAAAACAAATTATTTGTTTACTCTTACTTTACATTCTACCATAGCTTTTATCTTTGCACGTTCTTGCTCACATAAACATGGCCATTGGCTATATGGAAAGCGGCCAAGTGCATGTCTAAGCTTTTAATGACTGCTTCCCCTATGTGACTAATGTGCTCCATGTCTGTCTTTGTGCCCAAGGCAACTGCTGGGAGACAGAGTATCGAAATAAGTGCTCATTTCCACTGCGTAAATAAACTACTGGCGACATTTGCCATTCCATTCCTTGCTACTAATCTTTAATAATGTCGACATCGTTGTCCAAGAGAAACTGTAGGTATGTGTTATTGGAGCCCACTGGCTTTATTTTTGTGTATATTATTGTCTGTTCTCCAGCCATCTTTGCACATTTTGTAACTTTTTAGCTGTACCCATAAAGAATGTGTACAAAATAGGGACTAGTATATCTTATGTTAATGATGTTTAAGAAACTATACACAAACTAAAAGTACACAGATCGTTTTCTGAATGAAATGCTAATTAAGAACCAATCATGGAGTTTTTATTTTAGAAACAGAGGTAAAAATTGTGTTTACTTTATTCATGGCATGAAATGGTCTCCAGCTGAAAGAACAGTTGTATACCAATTATACGTAAATTAATTCTGAATGTTGAGATATGTACTCTGCAACTTGATTGCATAGTACAATCTAAGAAATGGTTGAACGGTATATCATTATAATGTGTATTCACTTTATATAGTATTGCTAACTACATCACACAACAATATAAGAGAACACAAGTACATACGTAGTTCACAGAAGGTTCCTCTCCAGCCAGTGGCACAGGTGCACGCCCCACTCACATGGTCACAAATCCCATTATCACATTGGCACTGGTGCCTGCAGTCTGAGCCGTACCAGCCTGTGGCACATTCTATTACAAAGAAAACACATGCAGCATGGCTTTAGTGGGAAATTGAAAGCATTTTCTTTGTTGCATCTGAAATAGGGTATTTGATAAGGTACCACTGTGTGTCTTCTTTTTTTTAAATTAAGCTGTCAAAGCAGAATAAATGTATTCAAACGTTTAACTGATCCAAGGGCTTGTCCCTGTCAGCCAATGAACAATAATATAGCTATATGACTCATACTTGTCTGCCAATCAAATCTACAGATTTATATATGCTCTGTGCACTTTCTGATAGTTTCAATGACCTTTAAATAAGTTTTGCTAAAACATAACCTTGGTAATGTACAAAAGATGCTCTTTTCAATGCATGAAAAAATAATTGTGACCTATGTTCCTTTAAGTGTGTCCCCTATTGATTTAATACATATTTGCCATTGAATATAATGTATTATGGAATGCCCCAAAACAAGATTAAACATTTTTATTATTATACAGTAATCTGTTCAGCTCGTAGACATTTGTATCATCATCCATTGTGGATCTGTACTGTTCCTAGAACACGGATTCCCAACCCAAAACTAAATATATCAAAATGATTTATGCCTAGGAGTAATGAGTGAGATGATCTGAGACGTGGATGATCTTTTTGTTGTCAAAGACCACTACTGGAGTGCAGCAGAATTTGTTAAATTCATTATTACTGGATATAAATTGAGTGCATAATTGGTACTACCTACACATATATATTTTTATGGGATTATTAATAATACTCTTGTAGTCTTAATTTGTTATTGATATGTATGTGTTAAATATTTCCAATGTATTTTTTAGTTCTGCTTTTAAATGTGTTACGTTTTAAAACTGTAAGCTGTAATAGGTATCACTAGAATTTGAGGTAGTAAAAGCAAAGCCAAAAGGTCTGAGAACAGCCTTCCAGTTGAAGCGGTAGAGTCACGCACTGTTAATGGATTTAAGCATGCTTGGGATAAGTATAAGGCTGTCCTAAAGGGTTACTTAAGTCAAACTAGACAGAGACTATGGGACCACCAGATGGGCCTTTTGGTTCTTATCTGCGGTCAAATCTATGATTCTATGTTTGCTCCGAACATGATGTTATTAAAGGAAACAGTTTGGTTAACACTGACAAACCAACTATGCAGCATATTAAAGGAAAATCGAATATCCACATTTTTAAATATGCATTTTACAAGGGGTGCTTTTTATCTTCTTTTTTTTAAACACAAATGTTGCAAATGTGACAAGGCACTTGTATATGGCTTACACTTTCTAATGTGGAAATCACAAAGGTCTAAGCTTGTGACAGTTATGACATTGGCACAGGGATTAAAGTGTGTTTTTTTTATCTCACCAGTACTAGTTTTTCATTCGAAAAACAAAAATGCTTCATGTCCCTTTAATTTAAACTCTTTCATAATTAGAATGATTTCCAGATGTTTTTTAATCACCTTAAGGCTGTCTAGATACCATTAGCAATAGTCATGTAATAATGCCTTCTTGGCTTCATGCTTATCAACAATACTTTGCCTCACGGCCTTTTAATGTTTTATAATTGAGAAACTTCCTTTTTAATTCAGCATTAAAATGAAATATCCTGATAAACCATCATTTTTGGAATTTTCATGTGAAAAGTCTTTTGTTTTCCCTGGAGTTATTCTGTTCTGGTTTTGGTTTGAGGAACATGTCACCTTGAACTCATTTGCTTCTGATTAACTTGTTTGGGTCATTTGAAATCAGTTTGACTAAACAACTGTAAAATGATATTGTTGAATATTAGAAACAAATCCAGATTCAAAAGAAAAAAATCCAACATTCTCTTTTTTTCTTTTCCCCCATCTCTCATTCAACCCTTTTATTGCACACACTGTCTCATGGTGACTACAGTGGTAATTTAAGGTTTTTAAATATCAGCAGTAACCGTAACATTAGAAAGCAAAACGTTACAGAAAGGAAATAAAAGTGGCTTATTGAATAGCCCTGAAGACAATGAGATAAAGGCCCATTCTGATGTCTGTAAGACATCCTTGGGATAAGGACAATTAAAATATCCTCTTCTGTACTGCTACAATTGTATTATTTTGTTTCAATTCTAAAACATGATACAGATTCTAATTTATTACTTTTATGTGCAATGTGGAATCTACCATTTTAGTTTCCAGTGATTTACTGCCTGTGAATAGCACATAAAAAATATGTGAAGTGCATGAGAATATGGCAGCTATATGTGCCAGTGCATTAATTAGTTCTAACATAAAGCTTTACGACTCCCTGTTGAAACAGAAGCTGCAAGAAGCGGACTCAGTAAAGAACATGGAACACTGTAGTAAAGAATAACTGCATCTAAAAGTGAAAATATGTTAAGTCTGGATTTTTTTTTTCTTTCTAAAAACAATTTCTTGTTACTAAGTTTAGATATTCAAAATACTCTATAGAAAAAAGAACATATAAATTAGTAAGAATAGATGGACCAAGGAGTAAAATTCTGTATCTGCATTTCTTCCCGTGTAAGGAACAAGGAAATCGAAATATATTTTGTCATGAATTTAAAGGAGCATGTTTGCATGGCAGGACCTCCCTGTGACAAATGTAGATTTGAGTACACCAGCACTACACACAGCACTACACCAGCTATTGAGAACCAATTTAGAGAGAAGTTCAAACATTTCAAAATCTATTGAAAACAACTTAAATGTAACCACTGCATCACTTATTAATGGAGCAAAAAGTTTTGTTTTTTAACATTTAAAAATGCCTTTGATTGAAAATGTGGGATCCCTTTGCCTCTTTTACATAACCCTAAGAACTCACTTTGCTCGCACTGTGTTCCTGTATATCCCGGCTCACAGGTACATTGTCCAGTAATAGAGTTACAGCTCCCATCACTGTTACTGCAGTTACAGATGTTGACACAGTCTGCTCCCCAATAACCGCCATCACATGCTGAAAAATAAACATACGTTTTTATTTTAAAGGCTATTAGTCTGTTTTTTTTGTTGTTTTTTTTTAGTAAGAGATAATGATAATTCTGCAGACATTCCATTCAAGTTTTAAATCACACACAAAAAATACTTGTTATGCTTTGGAGTGTGTATAATCTTTCCGAAACAAAACAGAAACATATGCCCTGGAAACATATGATATATATGTATTTATTTTCTGAAATTGAAGCTGTCTCCTTCACACTACTTGACTTTATTTTAAAGCTGTCTTGGCTTGGACCTGGACCCTGCTTCCCTGGGAAAATGTATCCTTGAATTTATCCAGTGTCTCCATAGAGAGATATAGAGATGATCAATCACCAGTATCTCTAACAGGTGTCGATATGTTAAAATGAAATGTCTGTTTTATTATTTTCTTATGTGTTAAAGGAATACTGTAGTAGTAAAACAACTCTCTTGAAAAGCTCTCTTGAAAGTGATGCCATATTGGATTCTCTCGCCCTTTTCATCCTCAGGACCAGATTACTGTGAGGAGGATGGACAGGAAGCTGTGAATCTCCTTATTGTATCTTCTAATGCAAACACTGCAAGCCAGTTCCTACCTATTGGTTGCTATGGTCATGAGGTGCTGGATTCTGGACTAGAATAGCAAACATGACCATGTTGAAAATAGGAAACTGCTGACCATGCTGCATTTGCATTACAAGATGCAAAATCTAAATTCCTAGCTTTCTTACTGCTTATCTCACTCAAGAGAGTGCAATAAGGAAGAGAGGGTAATAAGGCAGTGTCGTACTTAAAAGGAATTTAAAACTCTTAATAGTTTATCATTTTAAATACTTGAACTAAAAGGAGTTTGTTTATGTTCTATGTACATATGTTCTATTTCCACAGCACTGTCATAACTGACTTCTTCCTGAATCAAAGATATCACTTACCTCCCGCCCTCCACCTATTATTGCAACTATAAACCAGTCAAATCTCCTGTCATTCCCATTTGTATGTTATATTATCTGACCACTAGGGGCAGATAACATATTACATACTAGAGTAATTCACTTCAAATACTTTCTATCATATCTCTTCCCTCTCCTACTAATTAAAAAAACTTTCTAACTTTGCACACCTTCCTACCTATGTAAATTTTCACTTCCTTCTTGACCCTTGCTATTCCTTGTCTGTTCTTCTCCAGGTTTCTGCCTCTACCATTCCCTTTAGATTGAAAGTAGAGAGTTTCCAATCTTGTAGGGCGCTTCAGAAAAATGCACTTTCTACAAAGATCCTTGCTCAAAACAAGGCCCTCCATTTTCTGCAGTCTGTTAATATTGTATCTTTCCTTGTTCTTATACCCTGTACAGCGCTACGGAATATGTTGGTTCGTTACAGATAAAAGTAAATAATAAAAATAACTTTTCAAGGAAAATATCTTGTTTTATGACTATAGTGTGCCTTTACTTAACAAGCCCTTAACAATAATTGAGTAACCTGTAATATTGAGAAAAACAGAGTTAAGTTTAATTCACCTGTATAAACTGGCTAACAGTTTTACAAATTTGAATACTAAATTCTACCCCCAAATAGTATACTACAAGAAATGTAGGAAACAGCATTAATAACTCAATTTTTTATCCCATCTTTTACCCTATTTGATAAATATACATCACACTTTTAGTCTAAACACTATTGCTCTATAGCATTTTTAAGTTGGGAAAAGAACAGCTATCATCTTAGATTAGATTATTTAAGTATATATTTAGATACATTAACCATAAGCCAAAATATAAATTGTATACTGATAAATGACAAATAAAATGTTATTAATCCTATATGTTAGCACAATGTTCAGCCTAAATTAATCTCAACTTAAAAGGACAGTATCAATCCCAATATTACACTTATGTGAAGTTATAGGATATTGACAACAGTTCCAAGTCTATGTACAAATGTTCAACGTCCATTACCTCTCCGACAGTTAAGTCCAGTCCAGCCTGGTGGGCATGTACATCTTCCTGTTATTGGATCACACTGGCCATTATTATGGCAAGCACATCTCATTTGGCACCCTTGGCCAAACCAACCGGGTGTGCACTCTGTATTGGAAAAAGAACATGTTAGAAATTAATTTATTACAACTGGTTAGTAAAGTGATTCATACATTTTCAAGTGTTCAATATGAAATCAGTGAGCATTTAATCACTTACTATACCACTCTTCCTCACTATATACTGTATCGGAAGTAATCTTTTTAAGCTATAGTTATAGTTCCATATAAAAGTATGTATATAGACAATAAAAAACTAATATAAGTAAATGGTTAGGTTCCATCCTCCCAAAAGTATACTGTACTCTCATCACAATTTACATAAACATGCATTTTCAAGGGCATAAAAATGAAAAATGTGATAGGACAAAATAAATTAACACCAATATTCAGTGAATTTACATTTCAGATTGTTACTGTTAGTGATATTTGCTGAAAATAAGTACTTTCCCATTAGAGTACTCTACAATATTAATTTTTTTTAAAACAATAGCTTATTTATATTATTAATTAATTCTGTGTTTTACTGGAGTTCTATTTGCCAGACATTCAAGACATAAGACCTTTTGGAATTATCCTCCTCAGTGCCACATCTACCAGTAGTGAAACTCACAAGAGCACCTGCCTGACAAGATAGCATCCTTGCACTCTTGTTCACTTTGTTTCGCATAATTTTAATGCCATGTGGTTGGTATAGCCATCTCAAGTGGATGTATGTCACATTTCAGAATAGAAAATTGATGTAAAGTGCATTTCTGAGGAATTTGGCATAGGGTCTCCATCAAAGTTTCGAACCTCATGTTTCAGGGACAACATATTGTTACATATTGTGGCAATTAAGTGACTGACCATGTGTAAAGGGTATATTTTATTACACGTAAATAACATTTGAACTCTAAAATATTGAGGCAGTGGATATTTTGGAAAGAAAATGGTGATTAACATACATATGTAAAAAATAGGACATCAAAGTAAAGCTGTGTATAAAGAAACAGTGTAAATAAAGGGCCAACTGAACATCTAAAAGCACATGTATATGTTTAGTTGTGTCTGAAATACTATACTCAGCTAAAACAGAAGTGGGAGATATTTGACTGAACTTTGAATATCAAAGGTAGATTGATACCTCAGAGACACATTACTTCAAAGACATGTTTGACTCAAACCATCAACTTCATCTTCAACTGAGCTCCATTTGGAAATAAATAGTGTAAAATATCACTTTGAACTAATGCCTGCTGGCAGGTTTGATTAACCACCTACAGTGGTGACGTTTTATCTAATTCTGAGTCCCCAGGAGGAGAGAGAGAGAGATGATGTCCTAACCCAGGTCAGTTTCAAAAAATATCAATTCAGCTAAAACCAAAACTCTGGCCACATTTGTTTTTTTAAGAACTAAAATTCTTACTGGGTAACATGTTCTCAAAAATACGACTACAGTGGCTATTTATTATTTACACATTTTGAGTTACTATTCGAGATAACAGTGGGAATTTTTCGAGGTTACTTCTGACTACATTTTGTAGAATGGATTAATCGGTGTTGTAAAATTATAGGCACACACAGCTGTACAGACTTGAACATTGTGTGACTTCAATACGTGATAAAATGACCTTCCCATATACAGACAGATCTGACCCTAGGATCTGAACCTGGCTCCTTGGTTTTAAAGTTGCATCTGATTTCTACATCCTTTAAGACCCTTATCCTACTCTTTTGATCTGTTGTTTTATCACTAGTCAGAGCATTCTTATATTGTGTTTTCGGATCTTGCATAAGATGTTCCCCTAGTTTGACTGTAATTCTGTTGCTAATTAAAAGTCATTATTAAGATAACAGGACAGGAAAATGTCAGCATAATGGTTACCACAAGGGTTACATTTTAAGAATCTGATTTTCTGTCCTTCCGTAAACTAATGTAGATAGTAAAAAATGATCTTCTCTCCTAGAACATAATGTGTATATAATATGTTATACATGTATAAGAGTGAAGATACCATTCTGCCTAGTTTAAGTCTTTACCCGTCTGCCATCAGAGAGTTACAGTTCATGGAATACAGTCTGAGGACGGATGTTATCGGCGGTATGCCGCAGGGACATTATTAATGAGCTTCAAGGAAAAGTTTTTCTCATTGCAGGTGACAGAAACATATGTAAAAGAGTGGACATTCTAGCAGCCCTCTTAAATGTCCTCAATGTGTAAAATCGTAGCCCATATCGCAGCCCGTAAGACTTGCGGCTATTAAATTGGCCTGTAAAGCAACCGGCCAACGACTTGCAGGGAAAGGGAGAAAAAGCCCTATGAGATGTCGAAAATTGAACTCCGTGGTGGCAAATCCTTTCTTCTTTCAAGCCCATAACTGTCATGTTTGAAAATCTCTATTAAATTGCAACAAATTCACTGGCGTTCAACACCGTAACCCGCAAATGGAGCCAAAAAGCCAACGGGTACTAAAGAGGACCTGCAAGGGGGTTAAAGTCCTATCCGAAGCACTGTAAAAGCAAATATACACACACTACTGTACTCATAATTAAAGGGAAAGTGATGTTAGGTATTAAATTAATAGCACAACATTCTCAAGCTCGCAAATCTGCAATATAAAATGCTTTTATGTATGTTTAATTTCTGTGTTATATCGATCCCGGCAATCAATGTGTTAATACATTACAATACATCTCATATTTACTGATTTATTAATATTGCATTATTTCTGGAATGCGGGTCTGATCAAAACTCGTAATTGAAGCCCATAAGGCTTTGAAATGTAACCCCCATTTTTCAGTGACATAATGATGACGATCTTTTTTGCCATTGGCTCCGTCTAAACTCGTAACTACGGGTTTGACTAATTGATCATGCTTATGGCCGCACATGCAGCATGCGCAAGAATGGTTTACGGGCTTGCGTCTATGGCCCGTAACTTGCGGCATGGTGGAATTTACAGTCTTTGCGGGCTTGCTGATGGTGCTAAGGGGTTCGAATTTAATGGGGCTGTAGGAGGTGTATCCTTGAATGTCCACTCAGAGTGGCGAATTATGTTATTACTAGCGACTTGCCCATCAAAAATGAAGGCAATAAAATTGTAAGGCATGGCAATGCTGTTTACCACACAATGTAAGGCTTTTGCTCCTCTGTGGACCTTCGGCGCTTATTGCAAGACCCGCCTTTGCCGCTCATTGGGAGCCTCTCCCCTCGTGTACTTCAAGTGTCCTGCTTTGCAACGATCACCTTTGGCGCTCATCGCAAAGACAGATATATAAGTACAACGTAGAACCCAAAAAAATTTGAGTACAGTGAATTAATAAATTAATATGCTTTACCTATTTATATGTAATATGCGGCAATCAATATTCTGAAGAGCTAACAATCTATTTATATTTTCCTGCATCTGAAAATGTACAGTTGGACTGTTGATCATCTGAGGAGAAAGTGTCAGCAATGTGGCAAGTGGGCAGTGTAAATAGGCTGCGTGCACGAGGGCAAACCGTTTGTTTAGGCGGTTAAAGCGCCATTTTAGAATGTTACTTGGCTTGCAAGCATTTTCCGCCAATTGTAATGGTATATTACAATATATATAATGGTATAATAAGATAATAGAATACCTTGGCCATTTCTGCAGATTGTATCTTCAATAAGGTATTAACAAATTAGAAACAATTCAAAGGAAGGGAACTTGAATGGTGCAAGGTCTAATACACAAACTTAGAAGGAAATACTTAATTACCTTAATATGTTTAGCTTAGAGAACAGAGAGCCTTTGTAAAGATAGTTTTTATAAGACTGAAATAGACAACACCCATTCTCTCTCACTGGCCCAGAAATAGACCCCTTTAATAAAAACATGTCACCCCTTGCATTATTCACTACAACAGTAGCTCTCCAGAAATGTAAGCACCCCTCTCACAGACACAACTTCCCCTTATGTATTATGGATCTGTCCAGGGTCCTGCAGAAGCATCAATATTTTTCTAATTAAGAACTAGATATATGAGTTTTGTCTGCTTAATTATGTTCTGAGTCAGACTTGAAGTTTTAAAACACACATATATATTAGTTTTCATTGTGCAGTGGTCTTTTAAATGTCTATAAGGTCAAGGAGGAGGTGGCTTTTCAGACACAAAGTGTAACAACACATTCATATCCACTGGCTGTGCAGACTTCTAGGGCCTCATTCTATTAGCGGCCGTAGGCGCTGCGGGGCCGCAAGGACCGGCCGCAAGCTATCCTGCTATTCTATTCCCCTCCGGCCGGGGACTCCGGCAGGCTTGCGGCCGGCGCCTTGCTATCTCTTGCGGCCGTACGCGCCGGAGGAAAGCCTTTGATCTAAAACGGCCGCAAGAGAAGCCCGGTTGCTATTCTATTGCTCCGGGAAGCCTCTCTGCAAGGCTAAAAGCGAGCAGCAGCTTACTTGCAGGAAAACTCGGATTTGGGCTGATGTGCAAGCTTGAGAGGGGGTTACTATTAATCCTCATGTCCCCCAATATGATCCTTAGCATTTACAGAGCTGTACAGTGCTGTCTTAAATTTATTTTTGACTTTAAAAATTTGGGAGCTTACGGCCGGTTCCAAGATATGCGGCCGGCCGTAAGGGGAGATCCTTGCGGGGCCGTATAATAGAATTGCGAGTTAACAGAACCCCCGCAAGGAATCGCAGCCTTACGGCCGATATACGGCCAATAATAGAATGAGGCCCCTAGTGTTAAATATGCTTCCATTTTGCTAGGTGCAGCCTATGAATCATTTATTCTGTTATCAAACGAAATTGTTCCTTAAAATTGTTTAGACCCTTCACAAACCCCCCATCTTCCCCGTCATGAACATATCAAGGCGGAAACAAAAACTCAGCTGGAGGTGGATGCTTTCATTTTGAAAATGAATTTGAATATTGCTATAATATTACTAAATATGAATTTAATAAATTGATCAAATGATCAATGTATAATTAAATAACCAGCCTTGCTAGGCATCACAGTGGTAGATGGGATTTTTTGGTTCTTATCTGCTGTCTAAACAAGGTTTCTATGTTTAATCTCCACATATTAGATCCTCCTTACTTATGATAACTCCATCATCACTCCAACCTCCCAAGCCCTTTCATGAGGACATATTGGGTCCATATTTTACTCCACACACACACCGTCACTAACTAAATGCTACACGTAAGTTTCAAACTTGTATGCTTGGAGGTTTGTTCCACAATCTCATAACAAACATGATTCCAGAACCTTTCCATATCAAATCCATAACTTACTTTCCTGGCAGAGGTTTCCAGTGTACCCCGAGGTGCATATGCATTCTCCAGTGACTTGGTTACAGCTGGCATGATTTTCACACATGGGACAGATCTCCTGACATCCTGCTCCCCAGTGACCTGCAGGGCAATCTGCAACAGAAAGAAAGAATGGGAACTATTTACAAGCACAGACCACAACTGAACTTGTTAATCCTTCATTGGAATTACTCACAGTGAATATTAAGTTTACGTTCTAGCCCATAATACACTGCTTGTAAATCCCCTGCTGAGCACTATGACATTTCTCCAAATTTTGGCTGGAACACGGTCAACAACTCATTATTATTGTTCTTACATTATAAACAGTTCTAACATAAACAGACTGACATCTTCTTCCATTTCCCTGGTATTTGCTAATGTTTCTTCAAACTTTTTCCAACTCTGGGCTCCACCAAACACGGTGCGTTAGATGTACTAACTAAAGGTATATGTGGTGCTCCGAGATGTGGTCAGTGCTCATCATTCTCTGAGCCTTGGGGTATGTTCTAAAACGTTGTTACAATAAGAAAGACAGCAGTGGGCAACTAATATCATCAGCACCAAGTTATTAGCCATGCTACAGCAAATCTTAAATTCCCAATGAGTGATAGTACATGACAATGATATCATGGATTATAGTTTCAATTATAGTAAAAAAATAAATAAATGTAAGTGCTTTCTGCACTGAAAATATTATAGAAAGAAATAAATTGCAATTTCTGGTAAATTATGTGGTATACAACATAACAAAGTCAGAGGTGCTCATCAGAGAACAAACTAACCTTAATAGGTTAGTTCTATATCCATGATAAGCTACTCTGAGAGCGTATCATGGCTATAGAATTCACCTATTAAGGTTGGTTCGTTCTCTGATGAGCACCTCTGACTTTGTGGTTCTGTATATGCAAATTACCTTTAGGGTTTAGTCTCCCTAAGGGTAATAGGGGACTCCAGACGTGGACCCCTTGCTTACTGTGCCTTAGGGAGTTCAGCTGCACCTCACTGACGAGGTCCATTAAGGCCAAAACGCGTCTGTGGTTTGCTGTTTCTCCTGTTCAGGGTAGAATTGCCTGGTATTTCGGGGCTGGGTCACTCTTTTGAGTGGCACCAGACTGATATACTACAGGATATTTCTCCCTGTGAAGGGCACAAGTGAGCTAAAAGAGGTTGCTCTCAGAGTGGCGTATCATGGCTATTGAACTCACCTATTAAGGTTGGTTCGTTCTCTGATGAGCACCTCTGACTTTGTGGTTCTGTATAAATTATGTGGTACCTTATTTTTTTATATTATTCTCACTCGACATATCTTCTACAAATAGAACTTACAATTTTTATAGTCATTTATTTTACTTATATATGCAGAAATATTTTGTTATATATATAAAAAAAAAAGTTTATATAGTGAAAAATACACAGGAAGACAACACACTAATTGATAGCTTAATTAAGGATTTGGAAGTTTCACAATGGATATGTAATTAATTTAATAATTCTGTGGAGGTCTGGATGAAAAATGCCAGGGGTCCAGGTTCAGACCAGACCCCTAATCTAGCAAGTTTCTGAGTAATTCATGTAGCTACAGTATATTTTCAACAATACAATGTTTAAATATCTCCTTGAGTGAGATACTCACTTTGCACGTTAATGGATTTCAGGTATTAAGAAATGCAATGTTTCTGCATCACATTTTCTCACATTCTTATAATGAATGTGTGGTGAGATTTTGCAAGATCCTCACGTATTAGCCTCACTCCTCGTCTCTTACATTTTAGTGAATTTAGGCTAAAGTTTTATGGAGCTCAAAGTGTGGGGAACATTTTCAAAATCCATAATAGCATGATGGAAGTAAATAAAAAACTGAACAGCTCACAATGTAATAATAGCCCTGTAAAAATAAAAACAAATAAAAAAAAACAGAAAAAAAACAAATAAAATACACAAAGATAGTACAGTAGACTCTCAGTTATCTGGCACCCAAGGGGATTGGTAGATGCCGGATAAATGTAGTTTCTGGTTGCTTGAGAGTTACATATAAAAGAGGCCTAGGTTAGCTGCACATAGGATCCTCGGCTGAGTATATTTGTCAGTGAGGACTGTTCTAGCAGCAGCAGCTTTCACTCCTCACTTACACACAGGTACTTTGCCAGGATGGTGCGGTGCTGACCCTGGGGAATGTAACGCCAACACTGCACTGGCTCAGTCACTCATGCCTGTCTGCTTCCAGGTAAAATTGAATTGCAGAGACGTACAGTGGATGAAATCTAGGTGCCTGTAAGCGTTTTGTGGCGTGACACCCTGGCTCCTGCCATTTGTTGAGCCCTGTAACATTTATTTTTTACTTTAAGTACAGTATTCAAAAAAAAATTTTGGTTGATTGAGTTGAGGTTAACTGAGAGTCTACTGTATAAGTATACAGATCAATTGCTCTCAAGGGCAAGTTTCAGAGTGGGTAATCAGATTTCACTCTGGTTTTAATTTTCTGTAACGGTTTTTATTTTCATGTTTATTTAGATTAGATGTAATTAATGTCAATATAAGGCAGCATACATGTCATATTTCTGTACACATTGGTGGCTTTTACATACAATAGGTATTTAATATTGAACTTTTTTTGTAAAATATCTATAAAACATTTATTTAAAAAGAAAATAATTACAGTGTTGCTTTAACACAGTGGGGTAGATTCAATGGGGTTGTGTAAATTTGGAAGGACTGTAATGGCAATTTTCCTGTATAAACATTGCAGAGTTCAGCGATCTTCACAGCCCTTGAGAGGGTTCTTGAATCCAGGGCATAGTCAGATCTACTAAAATTCTCAGAGGTTGAAAAGGGCTATTATGCTTTTTTTTTTGGTTCATATTTTCATTAAAAACAGCTTTAATTGCTCTTTGGTCAGCAGCTGACAATCCTATTAAATATATTGGAAATGGACAAGCAACATTCCAATTGAAAAAGAAAGGTTCTCCATTAATAGAAATGTGTATACTGACACACTCATAAAAGAACTCACCATTGACAAATGTTATATGTAAAAATTTTTATAAAAATCTAGAACTATACTGACTAACGTGAGTGGTTTCTAGTGTGTTAGATATCTTTATTTCTTATCAATATGGGGGAATAATGCCACATTTTATTGAAAAAGCTCCTCTGGAGAACATACAAACTAAGTATAGTCCTAGATGCTTAGCTACATTAACATTTTAAAATGTTTTATTTTTTATTTCTGAGTCAGGAAATATATCAATCTGATCACAATGTTTTTTATCTTTTACTTCATTTCAGTATGCAGCATACGTTATACAATACATTCAGTAATGCAATTAATTTATACAGGACTTCATATGAGAAAGAACGATGGCAACCATTTTATACACATGAAAAAAAAATATGATACACTCTAGTTAATGAAACAGAAAGATAGGAATTGCTACAATATAAAATAGTTTCATTAAACCGATGAGCTATCAGATAGATGCTTAGATTATCATTATACATCATATTAATGCCTCTATGTGATTCAATGCTTATATTTCAATGGCTGTTTAAATCATTATTGCAACTCTATTTTGCTATACAAGCTATTAAGGAACTCTCTAGAGATTTGACTTTCTTACTAGCTCCATTCAGAATGTGAGTATTTATCTCAATACATTTGAATATTTTCAGATATATAGGATTAAAATGCCACAACAAAGTTCTAAAAAGTCAGAAGATATTTTAAAGATTTTTTTAAACGTTACTAATATCCATTTGAATAAAAAATGAAATAGGAAACTAAAAAGTTGTTTGTGGGGAGGGGATGCATTACTCTAATCACCCCCACCCCCAACTATTTGTCTTTTTGCATGCTCCGGAGCAGTCTTCAAATTAGATTGTCTTAATAAACATTGTACACATCCTATGAGTTTATTTAGAGAGTTACTATCTAGCAATGTGCAAATGTAAGTTAAACTTTAGTAAAAATAACCTTTACATTTACCGTGTAATACAATTCCTGGTATATGACTAAGTCGACAATTTATCAACATCGCTCACACTGCAGTGTCGTTCTTTATAAAAGTTTGCAACAAAATTAAACTCTGGCAAAAATGACTGGTATGAAGGGGATAATAAATTATTTCTATATAAGACCATTTCCCCTCTCATTCTTGGGTAGAGGCCGCCTATGAAATAGTCTTGTTTCCTACATTGTTGTACACACTTCAAATATTATCTGTCTTATGTGATATTGTAGTTATCATATACTTCCATGTCACCAAAAGCCTAGGAGCGACAAGACATAAAGGTGGATCCAAAGTCTAACACATAGTCTGTGCATGGTTTCCTCACAATTAGCTCTATTGTTTAACATTGATTGGACAAATACTCTGCTCACAAAGACCAAACACGGCACAGTTCCTCACAATATGGCAACCCTACACAAACGCCCTATCCATTAACACTAGAAAACTTAGTTTCCCACTTACATAGCAAATTTGTGATCAATTACAAGGAAATACCTAAAAAAAAGCCTAACTGATAATGGGGCACATGGCCTGTCCAGGTAAGATGGTGAAATAACAAAGTTACACAGCACTGGCCCCACCCCAGAGGATGGCTTTGGTGTATTACACCGCCTGCACCACTGGTAGCCCCACCACTGTATCTCTCTATATATAAGTACATAAAAGATCTACATCTATATAAACACATTTATATAAAAGACCTGTAAGCGGCAAAATGACTCATAATTAACGTATATAATTACTTAACACTTACAAGCAACAATCTTTTTTTTGGAAGTGTTATTAAATGTCACAAGGATTAAAAGGTAGTTTTCAAAAAGACATTGGTAAACAATAATTGAAAAATTTTAGTTAAAAGCAATGTTTTGTTTTCAATATTCATATTTTAATCTATTTTTTATTCAACTATTCAACTCAAATATAACTTATGAGCTCCGAGCACTGATATCCTGTTTGTATGCAGGGACTGTTCTAGCCAGTGAGTTTTTTCTTTTTACATAACCAAAGGATGTATAACAGGAGTTTCTTATGCAGTATTTAAAAATATGTGTGGGCTGGAGCACAGCACTTAAACAGGTCATTACATCATTAATCAAAATGGTAAAACTGGCATTGGTGCTGTAGTAAATTGTAAGAAAGACTTTACATTTTTAGAAAGGTTTAGGAAGACTATGCAAGGTGGACAAAACAGACTCTCCGAGATGCAGCATCCCAACTGAAAGCAATTTTGTGGACATCTGATATGACATGGCCATATACTCTTTTCACTAGAAATTCAGCTCAGGTCCAATATGGTAGATATAGCAGTGTGTAATATTTCAACTCATTCATTCATTCTAAGCAATGACAGATTCATTATCAATAAAAATACTTAGTAGAGCCATAAAATATACATCAAAGCATTAGGCACTATGTAATTCTGTTTGCATGACTCTGCTTACCTTTGGCACAATCTGACCCAAGTTTACCAGCAGGACAGACGCACACTCCACTCTTGGGGTTACATGGTGCTCCTTCACATGAACAGGACTTCAAACAGTTTATTCCAAATTTTCCTTCTGGGCATTCTGCAAACCATGAAGATATATAATATGAAAATAGAATATATATATATATATATATATATATATATATATATATATATATATATATATAATCAGTTGAGAATAAAATGCATGTACATGTGCCGAGATAGGATATTCAATGTTCAAGCATTGATCTCATTGAGGCCCTCTTAAATTCAGTTACAGACAATATGTGATAAGTCAGTGTCGGAGCAATTTCACTGTCCACAGTTAAAGCATACCTAATCATCCATGTAATCATTCCAAATTCTTAAATGTCATTTCATTAAACAAAAATATTTTCAGTACATACAAAAATGGATGGGCTAGATAAGCCTACAAGCAGTGGGCAGTGTCCCTCCCCAAGACACTTTCCCATAACAGCTCCCTTACTTAAGACCCCCTCCCAAAAATAGGACCCCTTACCTTACTTGCTGTCTGTGCAAAGTTCCTCTGCCTACAGCACAGCTCCAGGACTACCATAGGACCAGGGTGGGGGGGGGGACCCCTACACTACACTACAGAAAGAGATCTACTATCTCTAAATAATACACAGTCCCTCTCAAAATCCCCACACAGCACCCACACCCCTAGCATCCATCCCTACACTACAGAAAAAAAACATTTAAATGATAAAATAATAATTATATATATATATATATATATATATACAGCCCCCCCCCCCCACAGAGGAGGGCCCTGGTGCACTGCACCACCTGTACAGTAGCTCCGCCCCACCTACAAGTTCTTAACAGAAGTTTCAAAATTAGTTCCTAATTTTATATGAAGAAAATATCCTTGCAAGGATGGAAATATTCTGTTTGGACCTTGCAAGTTGACATGGTAGTCTGCGGCATCAACAACAAGGCTGTTCTGAGCGCCTATACTTTTTGTATTTTTTATTTTTTTATTTAAAATAACTCATTGTGCAGACTTTATTTTGTGGAGGGGAGACTCCACTAGGCTTCCCTTTAAGGCACAAAATTTCACTTTGATGTGTCTGCAAAGCTTTAAGGCTGGCCCTCATCCATGTACATAAGGAGTAAGTCTGAACAAGAATCAATTGTCCTATAGATGACGCAACTTTCCTCCAGGTGTGTAACTGAGTGAATGTTACCTTGATCACAGTTCTCCCCATGGTAGCCTTCTGGGCACTGTTTTTCACACTTTCCAGTTATATGGTCACACGATACATCAAGTTGGCAGCTACACTTGCTCTTGCAGCCAGCTCCATAGAATCCAACATCGCATTCTATTCATGTAAATAATGGAACAAGTGAATGTTTAAGTTCAACATTGTAATTGAATTTAAATGGACCCTGACATAATGATTATCAAAGTCTAGGATTTAATGCAAATGAAAAAATATGCATAAGAGCAAGCAAAAGAAATTTAGGAAAACATAAAGAGATTACCGTAATATACATGGTCCCTTTTTGGAATATAGTGGAAAGATAATTATATTTCAGCCTGTGAAAAAAATTACTAATTACTCTGGTTTTCTCTTATCTAAAACCAGATGCAGATATGCACAGAACATAATTTATGATGCCTGTCACTTTGAATTTCTTTCTCTGTCTGCTGCAAAATTAAAATCAGTATTGCGTTTGACTTAAAACGGAGATGTTGCTCTTAAAAGCTTGTCATTATTATGAATAAGTTTGTCCAATAAAATAAAATGTATCATTATATACTGCAATACTCTGATTATACATATATATATATAGAGAGAGAGAGAAGAATCAGAGTATTGCAGTATATAGTGATACCTTTTTTATTGGACAAACATATTCATAGGTTTCATGACGAGCTTTCAAGAGCGTTCCTCTCTTTGTCGAGTCAGGGTCAATACTGAATATGATGTTTGTCCAATAAAAAAGGTATCACTATATACTGCAATATTATGATTATTCATCTGGATTACTGGACATATATATATATATACACATACATATATATATATATATATATATATATATATATATCAGTCTATCATGCTTGCTTGCATTGTACTTGCTAGAGGTAAATAAATTGTTGATGCCTCCTCTGTTATTGCACTGACAAGCTTATTAGTTGGCAGTGATTGCATACAGTGCTCCCAAACAGCTTTGTAGTTTTGTGAAGTATAAAATATGCTTTGTAGGAGGTAACAATATGTCATACACTGTATATAATAACTAACTTTCCACCAGACAAGATCACATGCTACTTGAATGACTCTTACTTGACTGGCAGTATTTTCCATGAAAACCTGGTTTACACGTGCAAAATCCTTCCTTTTTATCGCACTCCAGGGTATTTCTCTGTATACACTCACATTCCTCCGAGCAACCAGGTCCATATGTCCACTTTGGACAGGCTGTGCAGAGAAACATAATGGGGGTTGATGTAAGAAGAATGTAAAACAGAAATGTAAACACAGACAACAGAAAATAACAGATTCTTTGCAGATTTTAATAATTTCAATATATCCATAAAATTATGTGCATTGTATATACCATATACATGTATTTAAAAAAAAATCACTTCATCATATATATTATGACATCATATTATAATGGCTGACCCTAGACACAAACTGAAAACTCCTATGTAATCTCTGTGGTGCAGCAGCACTTTTAGGCACTATCTTGTTCACACACACATAACAATCACTGTGCCTGCTAAAAAATAGGGCCACTGTACCCATGCTACAAAAGCTGCCAGAAATAAATATGGCCACAGCAACTACACTACACACAGTGAAGTAGGGTCTACCGGTTTCATAGATCAGGGGTCAGGAGTAAGATACGTTTTATTCTTGTTAAAAACATAGATATTTAATATAAAAATAATTAATCAAATAGGAAATATGTCTTATTGTCAAATTCCTTTAAACGCAGTGAACATTAGGGCTGATTTAATTTGTGCTTTGTGTAATAAAAGTTTTGCAGCAGTATTGTTTGTGACATTTGTACTGATACCATTGAGTCTGGGCATAGGATGCAATGTTAATGTAGCATGTTATTAAGGGTTGCTTGCTTTCAGTTATGCATCCCTTACACTGGTTTGACTAACAATATTAAGTCTCACCTAAATGGCAGTAACGCCCGTATAGTCCAGGGTCACACAAGCAGGCTCCATGCATTCTGTGACATCTACCTTTATTAGCACAGTTACATTTTTTCTTACAGTTTTTCCCATAGTATCCCTTTGGACAACCTAAAATGGAAAAGAGTGTATTATTAATGACAATATTTACAACAATGTAAAAAATGAATGACATAATAATATAAACCTGTGTAGGTAAGTATTTAACTTACAAGAATACTCAACTAATTATTTTCTATTTGTATCGATACATTATTATAATGGAGAATGCTGCTCATATCTTCTGTAGATGTTGTATCTGTTACTGCAAAACAATTTTGCAATAAGCTTTCATTGGCCTGACATGCCATAATATTAATAAAAAGACAAAAATAGCTATATACAGTATATGTGTAAAGCATAATATTAGTGTATAATGGCATGCAATAAAGAGGCTATTTAATAAAGAATATTAGCAATTGCTTTATACAAGACACCTATTCTGATTGAACTAACACAAAATTGACTATATATATTTAATGTGATGATTCTCTCTACTGAGATTAGTACTCTTCAATTATCATTCCATTCTATGGAGCATAGCAGTGATCCCCAAATTGTTTCATATAACCCCAGGGTCCATTTTATGGGACCAGGGCAAATTATATCAATTATTTTCTTTTTTGTTGTGTGACAAGACATTTTATTGAACTGGTTTGAATGTATGGGGTTCCAAAAATGGTTTCATGGATGAAAGAGTTGGGAAACACCTACACACAGACATACAAGGTAAATAGTGATATATATATAACCTTAAAGGACCACTGTAATTCCCTAACATTAAGAGCTGGATGTTTTAATAACATTCATATTCATTGCTTAGAAAAAGCGATATTCAGATACAGCAGCTTATGGTCTCCACTCACTAGAAGTTATTTTTTCAGGAACAAAGTTACCACATTACAGTGGTCCTTTAATATGTTAATGTTTACTCACTCAATAAAGACTGTATATCTTACATAAAGAATCTCACTGGATACTCACCATCCTCACAGAATTCTCCACTGACTCCTTGTGGACATCGACATTTGCCATAAATCGCGTCACACGTCCCACCATTTTTGCAATCACATTTGAGACTGCAGTTTTGGCCAAATGTTCCCTCCGGGCATGCTACATTAAAAAAATTAGGAGAAAAGGTCAATGATCAGCATAACTAATACAACAACTAAGCCTAATTTCTTACAATTTTGTTGACACATGTAGTACACGTATAGGATATATATATAGTTATCAAGGCTAGGAAGTCCATGAAAAATAATTTAAAGCATTGTGAAAAAAGGAAAAAACTCAAAAACATACAGATTTACCATCAGTCTGTAAAATGCAAAGCCTCCAGGCCTGTAAACAGTCTATGAATTCAGGATCTCAGTGCTCAGTTTCAGCTGGTTCAGATAAAATAACTGGGGCTCAAAATGATTGAACCTCCTTTTTTTTTTCAAGTACAGAGATCCTGAAATGTTAAACTATCTGATGTCTATAAGTCTTGGAGCTTAATCTCTCTGATCTTCCGCAGTAAGATATAGGATGAAAAGTGTATTTGTATGAACCAATATTTAATCTGAATTGGTACAATTCTAGCAGGAAGTATAAGCTTGTCTATTATGGAAGAAACTAAAACATTACCTGCAAACATTACTTGATATATTTCGGGGTATCCTAATAAGAACATATATATATATTTTATATATATATATATATATATATATATATATATATATATTCATGATTTATTTTTTGTTGCTATAGGCACGTCAATGGCTATTTTTGGTTCTTCTGCCATTTGTTTCTTTTTCTTTCTTTCTCTTTTTACCTCTTTTTCTTTTTTTATTTACTTGTTCTTTACCCCTCTTTTTTAGTATAGCCTAAAAAGCTCAGCTATAGCTGATTGTCTGTTGCTCTTTAAACTTTTCCTCCCTAGGCTTTGGACAAGATAGCCTGTGGACATGGGTGTAGGAACTGGAGGGACATGGGGGACAAATCCCACCCAGATTTTTCTATGTTTGTATGTATGTATAAATAAGCTATTTTACGGGGGGAATGAGCTGTATCCCCCCAGGATTATATATGATTATGAATATATGCTACATATATGCTAGAACTAATATTTTTACTTTAATAGGACATTTGACAGACAGTTAACAATTGCTCTTAAAATCCAAGTGCCAATACCACAAGCAATAAGATATTAAAAGAAGGCCTGCATCCAAACCCAGGTCTCTCATTTTGGCAATGATTGGATTAAACCTGAGTCATGAACAAAACTGAACATGAACCAACGTCCTTTAAGTTATGGAAAATACAGCAAAGGATTATTGTATCAGAAATATGTTTCATGTGCACGATTAAAATAATATTGGTTCTATTTTTAAGATCAAAACTGAAAAGTGAGAACATCGGAAACCAAAGGACGCCTCGCTATGGAGATGCCAATTTCGCAGATTTTAATGTTAATGGAAATACTTTATATTGATGTGCAAACAGTTTTTGAACCAAATTTTTAAATCAGAATGTGAGCCAAACCAGAGGAAAAAAATAATAAAAACCAGAATCCACGTGCTATTGCCTTTCTTAAATAGACTAGTACTTTGGCTTGTTTTACTTAAACATAATATATCTGCTCTAATACAATGATGATGTGGCACCACTGAAATCTACTGTTGCTTAACTTATTAGACAGTAAAATAAAAGTTGTGTATATTTCATAGTAACACAAAAGTATGTATTAAAAAATCATGAACTACACTAGCAGTATAGTAACTATATATACTACTACACAAACTTATCACATAAACACATATCAAGTGGATCTGTTATTCCAAAATATTAATTCTTTTTAGAGAGCATTAAAATTGAGCAATAAATTATACTAGACACTAAGGCCCTCATTCAATTGCAATTTGGCCAATTGAATAAGGGTCTAATTAAGCACATAACATATTTTTTTTAAAGAAGTTTTTAGTTAATAAACATCTATCCAAAAGCAAGGTTTTCACTAACTAAAAACTTCTTTAAAAAATATATGCTATGTGCTTATTTAGAGCACTATTTAATTGGCCAAATTGCAATTGAATGAGGGCCTAAATATTTGTTGAAATATATGCCCTTTTCTCCATTTGTCCATTTTATGGGACCATGGACTCCACACAAAAAAAACTATTTATTTATCTTTTGGTTGTAAGCTTTGTAGTGTCCTTTTGAGGGGGTATGAGAGAGCAGGTACCATGAAACCATTATAGGATATTGGTGGGGTTTTGAAATTCCTGGAAAGACATTTGCCAAAATGGGTAGTAAACGTGGGGTTTTATGGGAGGCATTCTAGGGTCCTGCATTTTTGTCTATATTTTGCATTCCAAACATGGTTTTGTTGCATAATGAGTTTGGAAACATCAACTTTTTGGAGTGGCAGGACAAAATTAAATTCTTCTAATGCTAATCTTTGAATATAGGGATAATGGGATTTACATGGCATTTTGGAGTGAAGAAGATAAAAGGTAGGCAGCAAAAGGGAGGACAACTACTTTGCCGAATAGAAAGGGGAGCACAGACCAAAATGTGCCCATTCCAGATCTACTGTACAGTAAGAGAAAATTAAAATATAATAGATTCCATATTATACAGGTTATAAGAATACATAACACATAAAACCAAGAACAGGTACATCCAGTGCCTTGCAAAAGTATTCACCCCTCTTGGCATTTTTTGTGTTTTTTTTTGCCTCACATCCTGGAATTAACATGGATTGTTTGAGGATTTGCATCATTTAATTTACAGAACATGCCCACAACTTTGAAGATGTTTTTTTTTTTATTGTGAAGCAAATAACAAGTAGGACAAAATAACAGAAAAAAGTCAATGTGCATAACTATTCACCCCAGGCCATTCCAACACATTTACATGTTTCCCCTTAAACCACTCAAGTGTTGCTTTAGTGTTGCTGAGTGTTTTTTGGGTCATTGTCCTGCTGGAAGGTGAACCTCCGTCCTAACCTTAAATCACGCACAGAGTTGTACAGGTTTTGCTCAAGAATATCCCTGTATTTAGCACCATCCATCTTTCCCTCAACTCTGACCAGTTTCCCAGTCCCGGCTGCTGAAAAAGATCCCCACAGCATGATGCTGCCACCACCATGTTTCACTGTGGGAATGGTGTTCTTTGGGTGATGTGATGTGTTGGGTTTGCGTCAGACATAGGGGTTTCTTTGATGGCCGAAAAGTTAAATTTTAGTCCCCTCCGACTAGAGCACCTTCCTCCATACATTTTCGGTGTCTCCCACGTGCCTTTTTGCAAACTCAAAACGTGCCATTTTGTTTTTTGATGAAAGTAATGGGTTTCTTTCGGCCACTCTGCCATAAAGCCCAACTCTATGGAGCGTACGGCTTATTGTCGTCCTATGTGCAGATACACCAGTCTCTGCTGTGGAACTCTGCAGCTCCTCCAGGGTCACCTTAGGTCTCTGTGCTGCCTCTCTGATTAATGCCCTCCTTGCCCGGTCCGTGAGTTTTGGTGGGCGGCTGTCTCTTGGCAGGTTTGCTGTCGTGCCATGTTCTTTCCATTTGGTTACGATAGATTTGATAGTGCTCCTGGGGATCATCAAAGATTTGGATATTTTTTTATAACCTAACCCTGACTTGGAGAGTTCCTTGGTCTTCATGGCAGTGTATGGTTAGTGGTTCCTCTTGCTTAGGTGTTGCAGCCTCTGGGGCCTTTCAAAAAAGGTGTGTATATGTAATGACAGATCATGTGACACTTAGATTGCACACAAGTGAACATCATTTCACTAATTATGTGACTTCTGAAGGTAATTGGTTGCACCAGAGCTTTTTATGGGCTTCATAACAAAGGGGGTGAATACATACGCACATTACAATTTTCTGTTTTCTATTTCTAAAAAATAGTTTTATGTTTATATTTTTCTCATTTCACTTCACCAACTTAGACTATTGTGTTCTGATTCATCACATAAAATTCAGATTAACAAAACATTGAACTTAAAGCTGTAATGTAGCAAAATAGGTTAAAAGTCAAGGGGGGTGAATACTTTTGCAAGGCACTGTATTTAGAGTTAGCAGTTAACTATACTGAAAATGATAAACAGCACATTTTGATCTATTCATATCTGAAAACTGGCAGAGCATTGTGGGTATAAATATATACAACCTTTACAAATACAGTAAACACACAGAGTAAAAAATTAATAAATAATGCTGAACATCATCAGACTTACTTTGGTTGCAGATAAGTCCAGTCCAGCCAGCTGGGCAGACACAGCCATCTGCTTCTATGTTACAGGTCCCACCATTATGGCAATCATCACATGTTAAAGTACAGTCCGGGCCAAATGTGCCATCAAAACAAACTGAAAAGACAGATGTTAATTAGAAAGTAATACGTTAGACTCTCAGTTATCTGTCACCCACGGGGATTAATAGATGCCGGATAAATGTAGTTTCTGGTTGCTTGTTACTATTACAAGGGATTAGCTGCACTTCGGATGCTCTGCTAAATATAATTGTAAGTGAGGACTGTTCTAGCAGCAGCAGCTTTCACTCCTCACTTATACACAGGTACGTTCGGCTGGAGTGTGCAGTGCTGAACCTGGGGAATGTAACACCAACACTGCACTGGCTCAGTCACTCATGCCTGTCTGCTTCCAGGTAAAACTGAATTGCAGAGACATACAGTGGATAAAATATAGGTGCCCGTAAGCATGATGGGGCATGACAATCTGGCTCCTGGCATTTGTTGACCCCTGTAAAATTGTATTTTTATTTAAAGTACAGTATTCATTTTTTTCTGGTTGTTTGAGAGTTCTGGTTGCTTGAGTTCTGGATAACTGATAGTCTACTGTATTATGATTTTGTAGTTTAAAGGGCCACTGCAGTCCTATACTATGCTTAAAAATATGCTAAATATTTTTTTGAATTAAAAAATAATACTGTCTCTATTTTGTTTATCTTTTTTATGTAATTATGCCAATGTCTAAACTATCATTTTGCTTTGTTCTGATAAACTGGGAGGAGACTTTGAAGGCACAGGAAGTATCCATCTATATAATATGAATGTGGTATGTAAAACTGCCAGTGAGTAACAGACATAATCAGCTGAGAAAAGAAAATTGATCCCAGTAGTAAAACATATTGTATATGAATTTTAAAAATGTAAAGCCTGTGTTTTTTTCCCTTCTAAAATAATTTACCCTATTACCAAGTATAGTTATTTAAAATCCATTATTGAAACTGACCACAGTGGTCCTTTAAAGTTGTGTTTACTCCAAGCTTTGAACTGAAATTTTAATTTTAGGGGATATTAACATATTTTACAGTTCAGTAAGACTTGGTACTGGCCTCTTAGATCAACCAATTGAGTTAAAATGTAGTAAAATCTTCCTTGCATAAAATAGAGTTCCTCCTATATATTGCCAGCAGATAATGAGGCTAAGTGAAGAACAACATTTCAAGAGAAACACAATAAATGATATTCAAACACAGTTATTTGTCTATTATCATACAATGTAATAAATTTTTGTTATGATTTAGTAAGTTACCAAAAGATTCTAAAAGTGTATGCTCTCCTCTTGCTTCTGCTTCTTCTTCCTCATCATATTCATCATCAAAAATCTGAGCAAATTCATCTCTCAGTAGGGTAACTTGTGGAAGAGCACGCACCACAGGACGCTGACCAGGTAATGATTCTTGCTGATTGGTTGTGGCTAGTGAAATAAAATCAAAGTATGAGTAAAATTCTGATTAATTTCATTTGTAATGTGTTGTAATTTCTAGAATTTAAAATAATTACCGGTATATTTTTGACCTCAAGTCTCCTAATCTGATAAAATCTACAGAAGATGTTTAATACGCTTTTGTTCATGATAAAATATCCTATAATTATATCAATGACTTATGTGTGAAACCACCAAAAGATGGATTAAATGGTCATGGAACGCAAAAAAATTCTATCATACATTTTAAAAACATGTTGTAAACATTTCAAACATTGTTTTTTGCATTTAAAATGTTAATTAAAACCTATTTACACATTCTTGAAACTAAGAGGAAATGACTCAGAAAATACTTAATATTACAGATGCCATTGGCAGATAATTGTGCCTTATACTTATATATTCCTGCATAGTGACTGAAGGGACAAGCCCCCCAAACCAATTACACATTCAAAGTATTTTATTCTGCTCCAGGACTTTCATTCTCAGAAAAGAAACGCAATATGAAATGTTATTATCAAATACCCTCTTTCTGACTTAACCGAGAAAAAAGTGATTTGCACGATTTTTTTAAACAAGAAAATATTTGCATAGAGTAGAATTTGATGTTATAAAATAATATTTTTTGAGAAAAATAGGGACATAAGTAAGACATAATAATGTTATATTTAATTGTAAATGTGTTAGACTCAGGAGATTAAGTAGCAAATTTTAAGGGTACTGTTAAATGTATACAAGCAGATGTATGAGGTTAATGTTTACCGTTTGAATTGCATGGTTATTATAAGGCATAGAAAGATTCACATGGTGCAAACCTTGCCCATTAAATGCAGCTTTATTTTCCCAAATGTAGTTGAATACTCTAATAAGTAATTTTAAGAGAAGTCGTATACATTACCAATACAACTTTTACTGTTTTCGTCTAGTCTGTATCCAGGATGACAGCTACATTGGAATGAGCCAACAAGATTCTCACAGACGTGATCACAGTCGCCATTGTTTAACGAACATTCATCCACATCTATTAGAAAACACCAATAGGGACCTATTACCATATGACATACAATCATATATTAACATAAAAATTAAATGCATAAACCTATATGTAAGAATATGCACGCACATCGTATATTCCCAAAATGCTTTCCCCTTGGACCACTTTAAAACTGATTCCATTCTTGGCAGACCACGTAAATATGCTGGGAGTCTGGCGGACAATTTAATCATTTTTCTGCCTGCTGTTTAATAATTGTAATGTGCTCTGCTACATTGGAGTACAGCCTATTCACTTACAAATAATACAATCTAATATATATGAAGTTATATACACCTAGTTTATGCATGTTTAGTAAGTTTATTATTTGTTTAAAACAACGTTGATCTTTTGTACTACCTGAAAGAAACTCATAGACTACTGGATCACAGTTTGTAAATCTCTGCTGTGGAGCACCAGACAAACACTAAGGAGTGCAAGCACCAGGAGTTTGTTAAACATCACTTAAACTTAGAACTGGATTCTATGATCAGGTGAGACAAAAATAAAGCTTTAAATACAGAGATAAAAAAGTCAAGGTCATGCAAAAAAGACCCACTGTGATGTATGATGGTGAATCTATGAAGTTGTGGGCTGATTTTTCATCCAAATGACCTGGGAAACTTGCTAGGATACATTGCATTCTGGACTACATCAAATACCACGAGATTTTAGATCAAGAACAAAATCTGGTGAGTGTGATAGGAAGCTAAGACTGTGTTATGGTTGAATGTTGCTGCAGGGCAATGGTCGATATCCAAACACACACAACTGATTGACTGACCACAAAATCAAGCCTTTACAGTTGCTATGCCAGCCCCCTGGTCTTGGAACCCTTTGGAAACCTGTGGGGTAAGCTGAAGATTTCACAAGTGAGTCCCAAGGACATTGAAGGATCGAGAGATATTTTGTATGGAGGATTGGTTTTAAATCATTTCAGCTTGTTCTCCCACCTCATTTAGCTTTGTAAGAGAGGAATAACTGCTGTTATCTTGAAAGATCATATTTTCAGTCTCAGATCAAGCTGATAAACAAGAAGATATTTCTTTTCATAGCCTTTTCTTCCATGCCTGTAATTTTGGCGGGCACTGTATTTATGTAGTTAACAATTTTCTCTCTCTCTTCCTATTTTTATATAGACATAAAGCTCTCTATCTATCTATCTATCTATCTATGTATCTAGCTATCTATCATAATAAATGATGAGGTTGCGTGCCCATGTTCTTATAAATAACATAAATACCTTTTGTCTTATGATAACTGACTTTCCACACTGAGTACACATTACATTTGTATGAGTGAATATGTTTAAGTAAATGCTTGTTCATTGACTTCATATGCTTATTTTTACCAAGACGGGCTTATTTCATGAAACTGCTATGAGCTGAAATTTGTTATGATTGGATTATCATTTAGCCTTAACATTATTTAACTGCTTTTGTGTTTGATTTGGTTGTGTTTAGAGAACATTTTCTTTAATTAGTTGCCAAAGGCTTTATTTATTTCATATCAAGCTGTTAGTATAGTAAGTGCACATATTTGCTATATTCACATTATTACTCATTTTTTCCAAGTCTATGCCCAGGTGCTCACAATGTTTACTTGTTGCCTAGCAACAACAATACCTTACATCCTATCTTTCATGTATACCGCTTTAAGGTAGTTCTGTATTTTTGATAGTTTCTGTTTAAAAGTAGATAGATAAACATATAGATAGATAGATGGAATTATAAGGCATCTTGCAGATTACCGGCCTTTTATGTAGATGTGTATATGCAAATGGACAGGTATGTAGATATTGTGTGTACATAGATAGACAGACAGACACATAGATAGACAGACAGATAGACAGACAAACACATAGATAGACAGACAGACAGACACATAGATAGACAGACAGACAGATAGATAGATAGATAGATAGATAGATAGATAGATAGATAGATAGATAGATACATATATACATAGATACATAGATAGATATCAATGGCTACAAACTGTAGGACAACTTATCATAGTGCATTGTGGAGGAAATCCCTAAGAGACTAACCCAGGTATGTGTCGGCCAAGGACTCATCAGAGGACTCTCTACCTTTCCCAACTCACATAATAGCAGTGGTGAAGCAAAAACTTTGACCTTCTACTAGCAAGAACTAGCTGAACTGTTCCCCTCATCTATACCCTCACAAAATGCAAGGAGAAATTGGCATGCTGAAATAATCAATTGTCCCAGACAATAGAGCACATACCTTCTAGCAGCACTCAATAATCTCTTGATCTTGCTGCAATTATACTGCAAAAACGATATCAGGAGGTTGATCTCAGGGGAGAACTTGTTTATCTTATGAGAACCAGACTGCCTGGATTGAACATCTGCAAGATCATCTTAAGTGTAGCTTCAGTAACAGTAAAATAAGATATTGGCTGTGATTTATTTCTCTTTGCATCCATACATTGCTTACCTCTTACAATGGTAGGATTATGCTTTTAGAACATGGCCTCAATTTACTATACTGTAACAACTCATATTCTACACTTTGAGTCTGATTCCAATTTGCAAACTCTTGAAATTAGTGTTTGACATTGTTATAGCATCTTTTCAAGTCATCTGGTGGTATACTGTTACTTAACCTTCTTCTATGAGTCTTTGTCTTTAATTTAAATAGTTTAACATATGCAATACCCCAATCCAGTCTTTCATTGTTTGATGTTATGCATTAATTGTTTGTATTCATTTATTTGTGCAATGTAGTAACATGTATAATACTGACCTCCACTGCACACCAGACAAACTTAGACATTTGCCTACGAACACCTATTACATATAGCCTGTTAGATTCCCCCAGGATTAGTCCCTTGAGTGATGATCAGACTTTCTCTGCTCCCACAGTACATTTTCTTCACAGTATTTCCAATGCATCATGTTAATATTTCTGCCTGATAAACCAAGAGTTTATAGAAAACACCTGCCTATGATAAGAGTTATCCCACGTTTTCTATAGACCACATATCTGCTATTTGGGGGATCTCGAGGCACCCTTGAATGTGACATAAAGACAAATATAGATATTGAAACACATATAGGTAAAACATCTATCGCTGTGAGACATCAAATCTCCCTTCACTGTTCTGTTGTAGGACATGTGTGAGCCTTAAGAGAAAAAATAGAAAATCAAGAAGAATGAAAATGTTTTCTCTTAACCCAACCTTTATTCTATGTTGTAATAGATACAATTATTGACATGGTTTCTTTTGCAGATTTTTGCCATCACTTTGCATCAAACCGTCAGCTAGCCATCAGTCCTGAATCAACTTTTCGCAAAGCTTCCCTTGATTATTTTTGTCCTTTTCATTAACACGCTCTCCTTACTCGGAGCCTCATAGTCACTGCTGATCTGACCCAAACAGCTGTCCTTGCTCTCACCCAAGGACTAAGCAGGCCAGATGTCCGGTAGCGTCCACCATACCTCAGATACCTCTCGCTACATTATTCCACTTGCCCATAAGGGCATTCTATAGCTAGAGTGCAATGGTTCCAATCACTACCCCAACTGTTTGACCGTTGAGAGAGGGTCCCTCCCACAAACACCAGGGATTTTTAATACCTGGACATATATATATATTATCACTGAATGTAGATATTTATGTTCTTATAGAAACATATTTCAATGTACTGCACTACATCTCCAGGCCTGAAAATGTTCCGCCCTAGGTCTGGGCCTTGTGGGGCTAGGTAGAAACATACCCATGATGCCTTTGATGCATGTCTAAAAAACCTTCTGCTACTGCTCTACTGATATTTTTCACTTATAATAAACATTTGATTAAAATATATAATATTCCTCTGATGTTTAAAAAAGTGGCACACTTACCATCACATCCACAGCCATCAGTGTTGAGTCTGTAGCCAGTGTAGCACACACACTCATAGCCCCCTGGGTAATTGTAACAGTCTTGCTGACAGCATGATGCACCATTTTTGCACTCATCTGCATCTGAATGAAAGGAAAGAATGAAGTCACCCATCAAATTATTGCATACAGTGTGTTTCATTAGCCTATTATAGGGACTGAGGCTTCTATGTACTAGGGTGCAGCAAGCATACTGGATTTCCCCAAACCTTCAAAATGGTTGGGAAGGGTGAAAGCTTCTAGTAAGACCCATGCACCGATGTTCATATGCATTTGCGAAAATGATGTTAAGTTCTTAAACACACCAATATTTTAAATTAATGGCATCAGCATGAAGTTTACAGAGCGTAAGAACTGACTCAATTTTAAAGATAGTTTATTTAAGTATTTATATGCTTGAAAACACCTATAAAATGATTTTCAATCAAACAGTAGAGGTCCAGAAGAAAGGGTCAGTGATCCTAATTCAGACCAAGGTAAACCTATTGACAAATTTTGACACAGATTATATATATATATACTCTATACTCTAGCAAATAACTACTTCCTGCTTGAGGAATAGAAATATGAGCTTTGAATGCATATTAATAGATTCAATAAAGATGTTTTCTCTTTCTGTTTTTTTAGTACAATGTAATACAAAATCCACATCTGCTAAAAACAAAGTTTTTACAGCTAGTTTAAATACCAAATACTTTCAATACCTAACAAAGACTATATTTAGCGTTATTGTTTCCGATTAACATGTTTGACAATCATGTACTGAGCACATGTTTGTCAAGCACTGTAAATCTTGGTTTGGAAACAGATGCCTCTGGTGTCTCAAACTGCCCTTGAAGGCCTCTGTATGTGTAAAATCAAGTCACTCCTCAAAGGAATGAAGTCCGGCTTCTCCTAAGACAATGGGCATTCCCTTCTCTTTTGATGCACAAAACACTGTCTATTGGCACTTAATGGTAAGCTGAGTGAGATAAAAAGTATATTTCTATGCCGGCATGTTTAGACACTATATGTTAAATATAAATCAATGTAATGGACATCTATATTCAGAACTGGCAGTTTTGCTTTGAGACACCACTTAAATTCTGTATGTGAGTTATTATTAAAAATGCAAAATAAATACTTTTTTCGGTGGAAAGAGAATATCAAAAGCTTTTTAGACACATGGAACCATATAGAAAAAAATGGTAAAAAATTCTTGCAGATGTCAAATATTGGTACATATGCCACAGAGAATAAAAAAAATTAATGATGATTTTTCTAAAACCATCTAAAAGTGTTCACTAACCCTTAACCTTTGGTACATTTGACCCATAAGGATAAAACCACACACAGGCAGTACAGAAATATGTTTCAGTTAAATACTGTATTTTAGATTGAGCCTACATGTCCTGAAGAATAACATCAATAAAAAGCAAACAATAATTCTCAATCTCTCACTGCCCATTCACAGTCAACTCCTAAATTACTTTCTCACTAGCAACTCCATATTTTGACCAAACACATCTGCAACCTCAATGGCCAATGACCTGGATAGCGGCATGCAAATGAGCTCACAATGCGCTTCACTCTTTAATCCAAAACCATTTCAAACGGTACACCTTCCATTGTACCACATTTTTTTATACATAGAGCTATAGTATATGTTAAATCTCTACAAATAAGGAAGATAAATATATTAATGATCAATAGCTAGTGTAATATTCAGTCTTTCCTTTCACTTCACATTAATTTCCTGTTGTGCATTTTACCATTATTCTGTGTTTCCTACCAAAAAAAAGTATAGTTTGGCTCATGTGAAGACCCAGCTTCCACATATGTAGCCGTTTAAGTGAAATAGGATGTATATCACCATTGTAAATCATGCTTGTGATTGTAGCTTATATCTAAAACATGCAACTCTACACAAGTTTACACAGGAGAAACCCTGAGTTACGGTTACAGGAAATGTCGTCCTGCTGAGAGATACCATGAGCTCAAAGTAGTTAATGGCAAAAAATGCAGTGTCTCCTAGGTACACGTATCAAGAACATTTTATTTCTAAAGTTCTCCAGGCTCATTGTTGGATAGATTTGTTAACTCATCTGACCTTCAGTCGGACTTTTGGTTCAACAATTTAATTTAGCTGGTGGCAATGATGTTAGCAGAGCAACAGTTACATGTGATTAGACCTTAATGCTGCAATTCATCTTAGGAAATGTTTGGGACTGGAATGAAAACTATTTGTTTCAAGAACACATTATAGCTATTGGTGATACTATATAATATTTTGCTCAAAGGAAGATATAAAGTACCACTGTGGTACCATTTCTTTCTATGTGGCATTTTTAATAAACTTGATAATGGAACAAAAGGCTTTTAGAAAGCAAAAAAACACAATTCTATTCAATTTTAATTACTATGTACAATTATACTTTACTTTAGAGTTTTTATGACCTTGATAATTTTGCTTGTTCCATCCTAAAATGTGCTTTACAACATACATTATATTCCCACCCCCCTCAGTAAAATAGCTTTATTTGGTAAAGGACCACTATTTTAATTTATTTTTCTATGTCATATTTGAAAAACAAAAGTTGATAATGGGCAAAAAACTGTTTTGGCTGTTATATAAATAAAATGTGACTACAGGGCCTCATTGACCTGATTTTGTCTGCTCCTTTCTGAGAGGGTATGGCCTTATAAACTAATGTGCCCTCTATTAGCACTGGAAGTTGTAGCTGCCTCAAGTCTCCTACCTCAACATGAAGCTGCTCAGCAGAAATACCATGGTAGGCTACTAATGGGTGGATGACGTAAAATAAATTGAAATTATGTTGCCTGAAAAACATGCAGAAAATACGTCCAAAACTGAAAACAGGATATTTGCAGGTAAATAGTATATTTTATAATAAAACAGGCTGACTTATTTAATATCTTTAATCTAAGCAATCTTTAGTGCTGACCATTTCCTTTTTATGTTTACCTGCTTTCTCTACAAGCGTTTTTAAAGGTCAATGTAATATAAAAGAAAATGGGAGGTTAATGTTAGTATAAAGTTATTAACTATGAGCAATACAACTCATTCTTAATATCTCTAACATTGTTCTCAATGCATTTAAAGTATTGTTTTATATCAAATAATGGCTTTGATCTGTAAGAAAATTATATATATAGTTTGATTTATTTTCCTAAGGAACCTCCAAAGTATAAAGCTACTCAAAAGTATATGTTCTATATCTTGATCTAAGGCATTTAGAAAGGAAAATACACCCCAAATGCAGCCAGGAGTCCTGTTTTCCGAAATAATTATTCAGTTGCATAACTGTGCATCCACTATTAGTAAGGATTCTGGGTAGTGAGATGAGGCTAAAAAAAATGTACCGCCACTTTGCCTCTAGCAACCTTATCATGAAATCTTTTTAGGTGTATGTGTGCTGCTCTCGGGCAGCCTTCCGGTTATAGCATTGAATTTGGTACAGTACCAGAAACCTACTCACAGACATCTGTTTCATCCTTATAGGGGGCTCATCAGTGTGAAATGAAAATGAGGCTGGAGATGAGTGTTAAGAACAGACACTTATATATATATATATATATATATATATATATATATATATATATATTATATGAATAATAGGCTGAAATAAACACCCGTAATTTGAGTAAGCAAGTAAAGTATGCCGATCTCGCTAGCCCTTTAATAGAAAATGCATTAGGGGATCTGTTTTAGTCCATGTGGGTTCCCTGATATTTCTTAACCTCTTAAGTACTGGGTTCTGTGTTACCCTGGATATTGTATAGTGACACAAACTTAATAATAAAAGAAATCATACTTTTAAATTGCACATTTGTGCCTATGGGACTGTTAAGCATTACATCCTAATCTACAAATATGCTTTTTATTCATTTTTAGTGCTTTACAGTGTATTTAGCTGTGGCTACAGGTCTCAGAAAGGCTTTTAAAACCATTTGTGGGTGCTGTTCAGTGAACGTAATTATTTCCCTAATATTAGGAGTTACACGTCATACTTAATTTGTTTCTCAATTGGATTGCAATATAACGTGAAACGTCACTCATAATATTACGGTTGTCAAAATAATCAATGTGAGGCTTGCTGAAAAAAAGCATATATATCTATATTTACCTGTGCATGTTTTTCCATCTGCATCCAGATCATACCCATGTGAACAAACGCAAAGTGAGCCTGAACTGCTGTGCCGACACTCATGAGAACAACCTCCATTGTTGACCTCACAGCTATTGATAATCTCCATTTCAATTCCTGTACAGAAAAACACAGAATGATTTATAGACGCAGACACTATTTTTTTTTTTTTTTTTACATTACACTTAAATTGAAGTCTATTTAAACCTAGATGAAAAATGCCTTTGGCTTCAGAGAATATATCACTGCTTTAATATAACATTATTACTTTGTTAACACAACATGCTGTTAATGTGTTACATAATTACCATTAAATTATATTTGGCAGCAGCGACACTGTTACTTATTCTGGTTAAGTGTACTTGGCAGAGACAGTTAAACTCTTACTGCATTTATGCGGCTGCTTTTCAAGAAGTGAAGGTCCAAAGTACTTACCAGTAAGGACAAACTAATTGGTTGTTTATGAGCAATTTATTTAAATACCGATATTATCTATATTTACATAAAATTAAAGTTACTTGGAACTCGCATTTTGTCCAGTATTCACTTAAAGGCACATACTTTAAACATTAAAAAAGGTTTATTTGCATGAAAAATGTAAACAGCAAAAGCAAAAAAAAAAAAATGGAATTGCAGGTTTATATCCATTTAAGAACATTCCTATTTCTGAGTGTTAAGTAGACAGTCAGGATGGAGTGAACTATTTATTTCACCATATACTGTAGCCCCATAATTCAGCTGGTGATGTTCATTAGCACACCCTAATTATGTTTCCTGACATTGTTGCAAAAGTAATTTGAAGAGGGTTTAATAATTTTTTATTAAAAATAATAATCTGCAGTGCTTATATTTCTTGCTAAAAATATTGTCCTTTTTTTACTACTGTAAGAGACGTATTTGGAATTCGAACAGAACAGAGAACAAAACATTTATGATGAACACACTCATATTTCTGCCTGTGGTTTCAAGAAGATACATGGATCCATATCCTAGAAGTAGAGATGTGCACTGTTTACTTTAATTTTTATTGTAATTTAGAATCATATAAATATAGATTTCAGTGGCAGGTATGTCAATCTAATCAAGCCATTTTATCTATTTTACAATACAAGCATAACCATGTACAAAAAGAAGAGAAAGAGGTGAAGTACGGTAAAGAAAGAAAAGTAGAACAACAGTCCTGGAGAAAAGTGGAATGGAAGAGCAGATGACTGTCTATAATTTAAGAGAACTCATGTCTATAATCCATCATACCAATAAAAAGCAATCACATATAATAGTTGTCAAACTGCAAGACGTAAACTTTGCGTGGTGCGTACGACTTAGGGCGCTTATCGCCTGCAAGCCTCGCATAGAGAGGCGAGCCGTTAACCCACTACAATGCACTACAACAATCAGCACTAACACAAAGAGGCAATGAAACACGCTGGACTTAACCGCAAAACACTTCCTAAACGCAGGAATGCCTGAGCGAGGAAAAATATGGCCGCTGAAAAAAATGAAAACGAGGCTACACTACCAAGGACCACACAAAACACTGTCAAATGCGTAACACTTTACACATCACACTACGACCTACAAAATACACTATCACAAAAGCCGGAAAATGTTCACGAGACGCGTAACACATTTAACATTACACCTTTACAATACAGCATAACACAATAAAGAAACGGCTTTACCTTGCGCACGCAGACTATTTAGAATGCACACTTGGAACATTCATTACACTTTATCAGCAGGGCATCGACACTTAAACTGTATATTCTATGCAGACGCAAAATACAAACAGATTGTTAGCTCTTCAACCTATCCATATATGAATTATAAGTAATTTAAGTATATTAATTTATTTCATAAAACATTCATTATTACTTAACTACATATACATAGAAATAAATCTCTATCTCTCAGAGGACCAAAAGTACACGACAGGAGAGGCTTGCAATGAGCGCCGAAGGTCCTCACAGTCCAAAACGGTTTACATTCTGTGTCAAACAGCATGGCTTTAAATTGTATTGCCCTGTCATTTTTGACAGGCAAGACGCTAGTTGTCTTATAAAAGTCAAGCCTACTGACACCTACTGACCGAGACAACCACTAAGGAAGCCGCTGTTGTGGGTAAACAATCATCTGTTTATTCTTTTGGACTCAAATATAGGCTTACTAGATTGGGATCATGGCTACTTCATTATCTTGAAAAATTGATGCATTACCCTTTTCAAGCTAAGTAATATTAGTTAATAATGTGTTGTTTCATGCATTTGTATTACCAACAACGGTAGTACATAGCCATTTCAGAGTCTAATACTTATATGTTACGAGCGTTTGCAATACTACCTTATGTGCCCAGCTGATGTTCAGATTTTAGAAGAGAGCTGGATGGCTCACATGATACATCTGTTAAGTTGGTGACATCATTATTACAATACTGCTATAGCTCTATTGATATACCAAATTTTTGTCCATTAAATCACTATTTTTACTGTAGAATTTTAATATATATTTTGTCCTACTAATAAGCTACAGTATATTTAAGGTGGCTTTTTGCACCTATTATATTGTACAAAGATTTTTGGGAGAATATGTGACACACCACTTTATTTCTATCTGGGCTGTAGGGCTATCAGATAGAAGTGGGTCTTCTACATAGGTAGAGTCCTTCAGGTTGGAGGCATCCACCGAGATCACAGGGTTATACTATTCTAACCCTGGTGTGGGGGTCTTAACCACATTTATTTTGTTCTGCTCTCCCCAACAAAATCCATTGTTACTGTGTTTTGTGCCCAACAAAATGGCTATTGGTGGGTTTAGATACATGTTTTTAATTTGGCTGACTTTTTGAGTGTTCAATAAAGTTTTATTTTTTTATTTTGTATATTATACTAGAGACACTCACTGTGTTATTTATACTTTTCTATTAATTTGCCAAATAGTGTTTACACTAAATTGATTTGTACATCTATTATTGTGACATACTCAGATTTATATTGTGAAACATATATTGCTTTTGGCTCTGAAGTTAGCACAAGTGTTTTTCTATATTATTTTTACATTATTATAAGACATTTATTTCAGTTCATATATTTATATTCAGAACTAAATACACATAATCCTATGAAAGCATTTAAAAATAAAACATCTACTCAAAATGAAGGACTAAAGAGATATCATGTAGATAACGGGTTATCATGTTCACTTATTTACAGCTCCACGTGTTCTTGTTTAGTTTTACTGCCGTTACCTCACCTGACACATACCAAGCTCTACCCACTTTGGTGGTCTTTTTATGAGAAACATAAACAATTTTTAAACAAAAGCATGCAGGCATCCATCGACTACTATGTATATTGGGCTAAAGCCAACTTTTAAAGTAATATCAATATTGTAAGTGGAGATTGCAAACATTTTTGTATAATCTTAGCAGCATTTACCTGTATTACATTTAGAAATAAAAAAATCAAGCTATAAAATAAAAATACACACAAACATGCACACTCACACACATAAATACACACATATACTGTATATATATATATATATATATATATATATATATATATATAAATAAATATATACACATTCATATATACTGTATATATAAACATATGCAAATAAATAGTACAGTTGTGTTCACATTTCAATGTCTAAAACAAGTTAATAAACTTGTTTCCTGCTGATAATTCTGACAAATACAGTTATTACACTGCATTCTGGGAACCCGGGCAAGGGCATGCAAATGTGCCCACAAAGGCTTCACTCTTGTAATCCATTACCATTTAAAACATGGCTTTCTTTAAGCATATGCCTATATATATATATATATATATATATATATATATATATATATATATATATATACACACACAAACACATACATACCTCTATATGTAGCCCATGTGGTTTTGGCCATAAAGCAACAAATATATAAGGGAAACAAAGAGGCAGACAATATACATATATTACATGAATTTAAGTACTGGGCACCCCAGTGGAATACTTACTGTAACACTGTTTTCCATCGGCCCCCAGTTCATACCCTGGGCTGCAGCTACAATGAAAGGAGCCTCGAGTGTTGAGACAGCTGTGTGCACACATGGCCAAGCCAGTCACGCATTCATTAATGTCTTAAAAAATGGGGGACACAACAGAGATTATTAAATGTGAAAAAAGAGCACTGAAGCAAAGAACTAAATCTGCCAAGAAAAGCATTCTCCAGTGAAACAGGTTTTATTTGTAACCACACACTATATTCTAATGGCGTTATTAATACTCTGTTACGCATTAAAGTTCTGCATCGTAATACTGAGCTCTAATTAATTTGTCCGCTGTGAAAATGTCTGAAAATGAGCTGGCAGAGCGTGCAACTAGAATAAATCAAAATCTAAATTATGAATCTGTTACAGTTCCTAGAATCATTGTTTCACAGTATTTCAGGATTTAGTAGAATATGAAATGCTACATTCACATATTCATAGTGAAAATAATGCTAAGCCATGATATTGGGTATATTGTAGCCAAATACTGTACAATAATATATGGTATTTTTTGCATGATGAAATTAAATATCACACAGACCTTAAACTGTAACAATTATTAAAGTTACTAAATACAAACCTATCATTTGCTTAAAGGATCACTGTGATCATTTATTTTCTATGTGACCTTTTGAATTACAAAACTTAATAATGGGTAATTTGTCATTAGAAAGTAAAATAAATAGAGGGTAATATCTTTCCTTCTTTTTCTTCTTTCATGCTTCTTTTTATATATTTTTTATTTTTATTGTTAGACTATTGCTTAGTATTACATTAGAAATACTAGGAGAAGTTAAGTGTACTTATTTAACAAAAACAAAAAAGAGCGAGAAAGAGTTGCAGTAAATGTGTTTATTATAAGTTGTAAAATGTCATACTACAATGTTTTGTATTCTTTGATTATGAAGACATGTTTAAATGTGTTGTAACCTACTTTTCTCATAATAAAAATGTATTAAGAAAAAAAAAAAAAGAAAGTAAAATAAATATTCACAACCTTAACATTGTTCACTTTTATAGGCAATTATTTGCATCAGTCTTCCATCTTTCATTACTGCCTGATTCTAAGGCTCCTGTCTCAGAGTATGTGTCATTGTACTAATTTTTATTCAGTCTCCTCACATTTCAGGCAGTAGGTCAATGGAATCTAAAATGGTAGACCCTGTACCATAATTTCATATAAAAGTGAAACATTAGAGCAGTGGTAGTTAACCTGGTCCCTACCACGCTTGGCTGGTTGGAGAGCTGATGAGGGACAGCAGTCAGGACCGGATCACTATCTAGTAAGTACAGGGCGATACATAGCTAGGGACAGCAGTCAGGACCGGGTCACTATCTAGTAAGTACAGTGCGATACATAGCTAAGGACAGCAGTCAGGACCGGATCACTATCTAGTAAGTACAGGGCGAGATACAGCTAGGGACAGCAGTCAGGACCGGATCACTATCTAGTAAGTACAGTGCGATACATAGCTAAGGACAGCAGTCAGGACCGGATCACTATCTAGTAAGTACAGGGTGATACATAGCTAGGGACAGCAGTCAGGACCGGATCACTATCTAGTAAGTACAGTGCGATACATAGCTAAGGACAGCAATCAGGACCGGATCACTATCTAGTAAGTACAGGGCGATACATAGCTAGGGACAGCAGTCAGGACCGGATTACTATCTAGTAAGTACATGGCGATACATAGCTAAGGACAGCAGTCAGGACTGGATCACTATCTAGTAAGTACAGGGTGATACATAGCAAAGGACAGCAGTCAGGACCGGATCACTATCTAGTAAGTACAGGGTGATACATAGCTAGGGACAGCAGTCAGGACCGGATCACTATCTAGTAAGTACAGGGCGATACATAGCTAGGGACAGCAGTCAGGACCGGATCACTATCTAGAAAGTACAGGGCGATACATAACTAGGGACAGCAGTCAGGACCGGGTCACTATCTAGTAAGTACAGGGCGATACATAGCTAGGGACAGCAGTCAGGACCGGATCACTATCTAGTAAGTACAGGGCGAGACACAGCTAGGGACAGCAGTCAGGACCGGATCACTATCTAGTAAGTACAGTGCGATACATAGCTAAGGACAGCAGTCAGGACCGGATCACTATCTAGTAAGTACAGGGTGATACATAGCTAGGGACAGCAGTCAGGACCGGATCACTATCTAGTAAGTACAGTGCGATACATAGCTAAGGACAGCAATCAGGACCGGATCACTATCTAGTAAGTACAGGGTGATACATAGCTAGGGACAGCAGTCAGGACCGGATTACTATCTAGTAAGTACATGGCGATACATAGCTAAGGACAGCAGTCAGGACTGGATCACTATCTAGTAAGTACAGGGTGATACATAGCAAAGGACAGCAGTCAGGACCGGATCACTATCTAGTAAGTACAGGGTGATACATAGCTAGGGACAGCAGTCAGGACCGGATCACTATCTAGTAAGTACAGGGCGATACATAGCTAGGGACAGCAGTCAGGACCGGATCACTATCTAGAAAGTACAGGGCGATACATAACTAGGGACAGCAGTCAGGACCGGGTCACTATCTAGTAAGTACAGGGCGATACATAGCTAGGGACAGCAGTCAGGACCGGATCACTATCTAGTAAGTACAGGGCGAAACATAGTTAGGGACAGCAGTCAGGACCGGATTACTATCTAGTAAGTACAGGGCGATACATAGCTAGGGACAGCAGACAGGACCGGATCACTATCTAGTAAGTACAGGGTGATACATAGCAAAGGACAGCAGTCAGGACTGGATCACTATCTAGTAAGTACAGGGCGATACATAGCTAGGGACAGCAGACAGGACCGGATCACTATCTAGTAAGTACAGGGCGATACATAGCTAGGGACAGCAGTCAGGACTGGATCACTATCTAGTAAGTACAGTGCGATACATAGCTAAGGACAGCAGTCAGGACCGGATCACTATCTAGTAAGTACAGGGCGATACATAGCTAGGGACAGCAGTCAGGACCGGATTACTATCTAGTAAGTACAGGGCGATACATAGCTAGGGACAGCAGTCAGGACCGGATCACTATTTAGTAAGTACAGAGTGATACATAGCTAGGGACAGCAGTCAGGACCGGGTCACTATCTAGTAAATACAGGGCGATACACAGATAGGGTTATAGGATCTATGTAACCAGAAATTAGGTAAACTGAGTTACTGCAGCACCGATGGGGCGGTAAGAAAATGTTACCATCAAAATTGGGCGGTAGGTATTAAAAGGTTGACTACCCCTGCCTTAGAGGCAGTATTACTTTTTAAATTCTAATTTTTTTTATCTATTTTCAAGTTCTTCAAAAGGGGCTATTTTAAATGTTTTTACCATAGTGCATATGTGCACAGTTCTCAATATACGCACATACTACTGGAGTGCCTCTTGTTCTTGAAATCTTGGAGAAAACAACCAGAGAGGACTCCAAGATTGCAAGAGCGACATGGTTCAGCGAGACTGAACAAGAGAAATGTGTTGGTGTTCCCTAAAAAGAGGAGCATTTGAATCTTTTCTTAAAAAAACGGAATGTCCATTAAGGGACAGTTAGAATGTATGCTACATCACTTTTCACTCATGTTAATGTTTTCTGGTTCTGCAATCTGTAATATTGTTTAAAACAACAATAAAACAGCTGTTTGTTTAGCTGATTTAGATATCAGTACTATAAACAATATTGATGATGATCAGAGTCAAAATCATAAAAATCTAAATGTAAAAAAAAAGGTTTTTGTTCTTTTCAAAAGGAATGAAAGCATATTAATATTTGATCCTCTCAGATCAGTATGTGGTGCACGATTTTTCTAAATTTACATATTACAACATTTACAAAGCATGAAATCCCTCCATTATCCTTTGCATGTAAAAAAGGTGTGTATGATATGAACAGTATTGAAAAAAGTGTATAGCTAACCTTAGTTAAACTTCAACGTTATCAAAAGTTTGAAACCCATGGTTCCAAGACTTAAAATATCCAAAAATTTGAATAGTCATTAAAATATTTCTACCCGAAATTACCTTAAATTATATTTATTTCAGAATATTTAACTCCTCTCCTTTTTATGTAATCTTTCAAGTTGTTGAAATTATAATTATACATTTACCTAATAAAGATTTAAAAGTGAAAAAATAAGGTGTCTAACAACATCCTACTTAGTGTTTATGAAATGTGTTAGTATTTTATGTTTGAATCAGCTAATTTAAATGAGTGAAAAGATGTATTTACCTTCACATGTCTTGCCATCACTTGCAAGCCTGTATCCCGGATGACATGTGCACTTTGCCTGTCCACCATCATTATTACATTGATGCATGCAATCACCATTTCTAGTCGAGCATGGGTTACTCACTGTAAAAAATTAAAAAAGAAGAGTAGTGGAAAGTTTTGCAGGATTTATTTTACTGCTGAATAAGGGAATTCTTAATGTGTACCAAGGTCAAACCATCATGTTGAATTAAGATCCACATCCTATATTTTCATCATATTTTAATATGAAATAATTTTGAAAAGCTCAGAGTAATGATGATTAAACAGTCAAAGGGGTGCAGATAAAGTACAGTACAGCATTGTAAATGATAGCATATCCCACCCATTGCTACAAATATTAGAATCTTATCTTTGGGCATGGTTGTGTGGTCCTCAGAAATAAAAAATTATGTTCTGAATATAAAACATTAAATTTTTTTGGCAATTGTGTCAGCTTTATAAAGACAATATAGTCATTAGTCATATTGTGGGAGCCTGACAAAGGTCTTTATTTCATATTTGGCATTACACAATAAATATTTTATCTAATGTAAATATCTGGTAAATCTAATACACTTTATCTATGAGAATATTTGTAAGGGTTTTTAACAAAGCACGACAAGGTTACCTCCCTCTGTGTTATCTCATTGAACATAAACTTAGCTACTTACATTCACATCGTTTGCCATCTTCATTTAACTGATAATTATGTCTGCAACGACACTGAGAATGTGCCACGGTAATCTGCACACAGTCATGTTCGCAGCCTCCATTATTGATGGAACAAGAATACACAGCTAAAGGGAAAAAGGAATATTTTGAACAAAAAATACAGAGAAAACATATCTCTCATAGACATAAACAAAATGTGTTTTTTATCCTTTTTTGATAAATAAAAGTTATATTTTACGTAAATTGTGTTTGGGTCCTCACTCAGTACTAACAAGACTCTCTCCTTTACTTTTGGGTTGTTGACGGTTATAGAAATTGTGGTCAGATATAAAGGTGTCTAGTCCATCTCCTCCTCCCTTCAAATTTATCATAAACAGAAATATAAAAAAAAATGTGACCAAGTGGCATAGTTATAGTACATTGTATGAATGTTGTATCCTATTTCTGTCACCATTATTTCACATCAGACACAATGATACTGTACTAAATTATTAAATAGATTATATACACTTAGCAGTGTAATAGTATACATAATTTGCTGAATGACCAAATGTGACATAAAGCCTAATTTATGTCATATGAGATAATTAAGAATCATTGATGAGTATATTCTTAAACTTCCACTTCTGCACTCACATTGTATATGAGATTACAAATAGTGACTACAGAACATTTTCTTTCATTTAATTCTCATCTTTTGTAATTTGCTTGCAACCACTTAATAAAACCTAATACTCATTAGGCTAGTATGTAATAAAAATAATTTAAAAAAAAGAAAGTGCCTTATCATTTTATAAACCAGTGATCTTTTACAGTCCAGTACATTCATCCCACACTCTCCAACTTGACTGCTCCATCACCCTATATAATGGCAGGAAAGTAGTCACACCTCTTTACTCCATCCATTCCTCATATTTAAGATCATTCCCCTTTCCATATTGCCACAAGGAATGTGGATGAGTTAGTCTCTAATTCCATTACTTTAGCAATTCAAGTATGAATTAAAGGATCAGTTACTTCAGCACAACTTGGATCACACCACTGTAAAGTTCTCCTAAAACATGATTTTTGAATTTTTGAAAGAGGAGCCATTTTCACAGGAAAAAATCATAAATTAAGTGTCTGTTTACATGAGTCACTGGCAATGTCCCCAGATAGACTCACAGCAACAGCTTTGTGCAGAGAGCATAAGCAGAAAGAGAGTTAACCCTTCACAAATGTATCTGTGGAGAAAAATGTTAGAAACTCCTAAATATGTTACTTTTGGGTTAACGAATTGCAGCAGCATTCCCAAATACAGAGAAAAACCTATAAATCTTTGTCTCCACTGAGCCTTCCCCACGCATTGTCGGCAGGTGTTGTTAATCATGGAACAGTCAGGCGTATGTTTGTAAACAGATCGAAGACCTTAGATTTCTAGCTGTTATCCATGTAATAAAAAAAAACAATAGATCATTTTAATATAGAATCTTGTGCTCTTTCACACCATGAAGAGAAGTTATAGTGAGGTAAATGGCCCTTTAAGCAGCTCCTGAACTCAATGCAAACTGGTGGGGAGAATCTCTGCTCTTCAATTCCTACAATAGCATCCCTCAATGCGCAGCTCACTTACAGTAACGTCCACTGACCACTATTTTAATGTCATGCAAAGTTTCAATTGAAGCCATTGTTATTTATCTCTTTCTTTCTTACAAATCTCCCACCTATGGTAATTGTGTAACAAACTGCTGACAAAGCCATAGGTATTGGTAAGGTTATTAGTGTGAGTAAGGAGGGCGACATGGCCAGATCGAGACTGCAGTGACTGGAGATGGTTATCTATTGTAGGCTATGTATTTACCCAATTAGATCTGCAGATTGTGCATGTTATGATGTATAAGTTGTATGAATGATTTTTCTTTTAATCATTAATTTTTATTTTTCCCAGTCATATGTCATAACATTTTTCATACTTGTAAATTTAAACATATATGTCATGAACAGCATTTAATAAAAGTCTTTGTATAAAATTTTTTTTGTTGTAGTTCTTTTGTTTAACTGTGACTTTCCTCCAATGTTTTCCTTTTCTCTCTTTGACTGTAGCTGTAGATTCAGTAAAACATATTAACTAAATGAAGCTAAACATATTAAATTAAACTGAACTAACCCTAACATTCAGGTGAGGTGTGTGTGTGGAGGGGATGGGGGGGGGGGGGGGCGTGATACACTTGAGTGAGTCTTAGTTGATTTCGTTCCTTTCTTCTATCCCTAATGGGTTTGAACTCCAGATTACAATTTTGTCAATAAGGTTGTCATGATTGTGATTGAGTATGGGGAGTTGATCCATACACCCATATTTCTGTAAATATTGGATATGTATTGGATATGACATGAGTCATTTTGATAGAAACAACTCATTCCATTTAATCAAATCATTTTTTTATAATAACATTTTATGTAAAAAAAAAAATAATATTGTGGATATAATAAACATATGAAAAGGTAAATTTATGTGTGTGTTATACAAGTTATGTACAAATAAACAATCCTGTTCAACTATTATTCCTATGAGGTCTTAAGATATGAAGCAAATACTGTGTGAAGGCTCAGAAAATATGGCTGTATCATAAATTGTTTATATGTTACCTTCTTATTAATCTTGATGAATATATTGTGGGCTCCAGTGTATACTGCTATCTCTTATAATGGGGACTAGTGTTGGATGATAGTTCAAGGAAAACTGTATTTACAAAAGAATATCCACATCAACAAAATATAACCACAACACAAATATTTACTTTACAAGAAAAATCTTCCACATGCTTTAATAGTCATTAATTTAAATCTCCAAATAATAATACGTGTTAAACACTTTTGTAGTATCCATAAACAGGATGTAATCACACAATGCATTAAGTATATTTGTAAATTTGTAAGAAAAATACAGCTTATCTGGTTCTCTACAAAGATATTAGGTACTGTAAAGAAAAATGAGTGGAAATACAAGGACGAAACAAAAAAAAAAGTCCTAGTCAGACTGGGGTATGAAAGTATTTGCAACCAATGAAAAATATAATAAACAAGGGTATTAATGAACAAGTAGAGAGATAATAGAGCAGTCTGTGGGTAACATGGACATAACTGTCTTTAGGTATACTGATGAGGAAAAGGAAAGTAGCAAAATAAGGAATATAATGGAGATGTGGCGAAAGATACAGGTTTCTTCAATGACTTGATCTGATCTCCTTTTATAGACTATGGAAAAATGGAAATCGTGTTTATAGAATATTCTGTCTATAAGATTATCCGGCTCTTTCGGACTAACTATATACTTAACACCAAATCAGAGGTGCTATATGCAATAACTACATACTTACACAGACATATATACACTTAAACGTTTCTATATAGCTCTGTGGTAGACTTATGACTGGGATATAGCAAGAGGACAGGAGGAGTAATAAGTGAATTGCTGGGGGCGCACAATTCTAAACAGGCCTAGGGCAGCATAAAACCTAAATACACCCCTGACCTATTTATAGAACTATTATGCCAAATGTAAATGAGTCAGTGAGTCCAGACAGTACCATCCAAAAGCTGTTAGCAGGGTTTTGTTCACTGCATGCAGCTCATAGAAGTCATTATTATTTGGAGTAGGGTACGCTGACCAGGGCATTGTCAGTGTAGCACTATTTCACAAAAAAGAATAATTAATAAATCTAGAATATATAGAGACCTTTTGAGTTTGACATCAATTTTGTGAAAATCCATATAAACACTTTTGCAGGAATGATTAGTTGAACTAATTGCAACATTAAAAAACATGGTAGATCATGACAAACTAATCTATTGACTTTTTTCTTAATTTTGAAACTAAAATAAACCAGATTGGAGAAATATACACAATTTACATAGTTTCATTAAAGCATTTTATGCTGTCCCATGATATGAGCTATTTAATAAAATGCATTTTCTGGGACTGATTTCAAATGTATTTTAGTGGATTATATTAAAGGCTAAATAACAGGCTGCTAAGCATTTCAAATAATAGGATACATTCAATGAAAGAGTTCAACACAGTGTTTACAATAAACTTTGTATCCTAAAGTTTAAATCTCCATATACAATATATTATATTCAGAAGAAAAGTCAAACTGAATGATATTTTTTTCTGACATGAGCAGCAGAGGAAAGGGTCTTGGGGATTCATACTTTATGTGATTTAAGTAGCAATTCAGCAAAAAGATCAAAATAAGGTATAAGCAACATTTAATAGAATAAAAATGAAGGGTTAATTTCTAAAATTATTAGTTTATACATTTTGTGATATCTTATTGGAATGTATTTCTGTGGAAGAAAAAGTGATTAACAGTGAATGAATTGAAGAAAAGAATGGGAAATAATTAAGTGTAAGATTGTTTAAAGTCCAACAGAAGAATGGACAGAATGTGCAGTCCTACTGATTTATATCTGCGGAGACTTCCATATTGAGCCTGCCAGGTGAGTATTCTTGTCAAGGTTGTTTAAAAACACATCTCACTTGGAAATATAATAATGATCACTTCTATTATCAATTGAACTGTTTTATTACATAATATGTTGGGTAGTTTAGGCATTAGAGGAAATTATTATACGCATGTATACAACATACAAGTACATGTACACAATACTTGTAACATTAAGGTCCCTGACTTCCACACACTCTATTCTTGTTAGGCTGTAAAATGATTTGTATTATTATTTTTTCTTGTTATATACAGTGCATTCCAATCCAGGACAATTAATCTAAACCAGAAGTCACTTTTGGGCCAAGTGTATCATGAGCTAAATATATTTCTGCTGGATGTCTGCCACACTATGATCGTTTACACTACTTTATCTCTTATACTCAGGGAGTAACTAAATCAGACTGTAACCAATTTATTCAAGCAAATTGTAGCTATTTTGTTTATTTTTCTGATTTTAGTCAAGTCAACTGTGCTAAACCAAACTAATTTAAAACATCTCCATAAACTCAAATGCTTTACTTCTTCATTTTTATTGATGACTATGTGCTAAAACAAAGCACCATGTCAACAATTAAGAATCTATTAATAGATGCGTAATAGGGTCAAGCTAAAATGTAGGTCATCATAAATGAGTAGTCCTAAATTCTCATGTTAGAATGGTCTACACATATTCATTGTCCATGGGGTGGAGGTCTATCTGATTTTGTTTTAGTTACAGTTGAAAATAAATGGAAACAATTGGTTGACATAATCCTAGTGGTGGGGATGTCAGTAAATCACCAGATTGGCTTTATAAAAGGCCAATAAATGCCAAACTCTGTAAATATACTGTGTCTACTTCTCTGCAACATTATTTTATTTGGGCGCCCAGTGTCACAGAGCAGTAGTGCCTGCTCCTGGTATTAGCCAGGCTGGCTATTAATAAGTCCAGTAAGCAGTGTCTTGAAGATGATGTTCCCCTACTATGTGAGGCCATGTTCAGGGCACTGGTGCACTTCCATATCTGGGCAGAGTACAACCTGCTTTGCCAACTGGGAGTATATGTGAGTGTAACTCCCAGCCGCTAAAGATGTAATACTCTGCTCGGTACCTCTGCATTTGGATTCTTTTAAATTCAACCCCTGTATTACATTTTTTTAGGTTTTTGCAGTTCTTTGTTCAATTGATCTTCCTTTCCTGCCAACAGGCAGGGATGTGGTTCACCATAATGTCCCTTGAAAAGGTGGGTCAAGTCAAAACATTAACCTGCTCCCAGCATTGGTCAAGATGACTATTTATGAGCCCAGGAGGCAGTGTCCTGCAGGAGAGGTTCCACTGCCATGTGAAGACATGTTCCAAGCACTGAAACACTCCCATAACCGGGCAGAGTACATTCTGGCTTTTTCCACTGGGAGGATATTGGAGTGTAACCGCCAGTGGTCTGTAGATGGAGTTTTTCTGCTCTGTATCCTCCATCAGGATTCTTTTGAACTCTGCTTCCTAGTTTAGTTTTTCCTTTATTTTTCAGTTGCTTTTTCAAATAATCAATCTACCTTCCCTGCCAATAGGCAGGGACATTATTTTGCTCTCTGGGATTGGTCCTATCAAACCTTGATTAATATACAGTGTCCAGTTATGGAGACCATAACCAAAAGGATATTACAAATTAGAAAAAAAGGCTACATGACCTTAATATGTATAGCTTGGAGGATAAAATGGTACGCGGTGATAGGATAGAAACTTTAATAAATATGAAATTAATTAAAAAATTTCAATAGGGAAGTGTCTTTCAGGAAAAAGGGGAATACAAGAACAAGAGGTCATGATTTGAAGTAGGGAGAATTAAGGGGTAATGTGAGAAAGTACATATTTACAGAAATAATATTAGATAAATGCAACAGTCTTCCAATGGAAGAGCTAGGGTCAAACACAAATCATGAATTTAAGCATGTCTGGCATAAGCATAAGGCCAATTAATTAAGCCAACATTTAGGCAGGTTTAATTGAAAGACCAGATGGGGCTTTTTCATTCTTGTTCTCCTTCAAATCAATGTTTCTAACAGACTGCCATATACTGGAGCTCGTAATGTAGCCTGTAAACTAATTTGTAATTCAATTAGCGTCTTTTAGTTACCTGCAAACGATTTGTGGGTTACAGGCTGAAAATCCCTGCTGCTGTCAAAATTGGAACTCCAACCCATATAAGCCTTTTATCTTTCAAGCCCGTAAATGTTACAATCACAAATCACTATTCAATTACTACAATTTCTCAAGCCCGCAATTGATTTCACACCCGTAAATGGTAAATGTAGAAGAAAATCCTACTAGTACCAGACAGGACTCGCAAGGGGGTTAAACACCTGATCATAGCACTGTAAATGCAAATACTGCACTTTAAAAGACGGAGAAGGCGATGAAAGACATTCGAATTAATTGCACAACAGTAATTTCTGTGTTATATCATTCTCGGTAATGAAGGAGTTAATACATATCAGGCCACCCACATGTACTATAACATTTCTTCATTAATTTTTATTATTTTGTACATTGCCAGATTGCGAGTCTGATCGCATATCAGACTTTTACACGCTAATTGATTGTGGTTAAACCTCCATGTTTTACTGACGTCATGATGACTGTCTCATATTCTAATAAATCGGCAGTTACGGTCTTGCTTAATTGATTCTGCTCTGAAATGCTACTTACGTCTGCATGGTTTACGGTTTAGGCTTTCAGCCATGTAGTTGCGGGCTTGATCAATTGAATCACTCTGTAACTGTTGCAAATTTAAAATTTCAATGAGTATTGAGAGTGATGTATATTGCAAAGAGCATCATGATCAAGGGGGTGATTAGTGAGGCAACGTATGGAGGGGCAGAGCCATTTAGATATTTGTAGGCAGGTCATGCATTAATTTAATTTTGATAGCAGAGAAGAAATATTTTGGTTAGTCTGCTTGTAAAACTTATGCTATGTGTGAGATGATGTAAATGCTGTAATCAAGCCAAATGAACTAGTGACAGTTGAGAGAGCAGTCAGGTTTGGACAGAAAGGGAAACCGCTCCAGTAAGATATAATAAAGTGTGACATTACAATACACAGGCCACTGATTTTAATAGAGTATAATGTGTCTATTAAACAGCAGGAGAGCATTCATTATAGTACAATTTAAAATATCCCCAGTCTGGAAGAATAACCTCTAGCAATATAGCCAGCAAGTATGCAAATGAGCATAATTAGCTAATCACTGACAATAAATTTGACTACAGTGTATTTAAACTGACTTTAAGATCAAATATCTGCAGAATGTCTTTTTGAAGGACTTGAATATATTATTTGGAAAGTTATTTTAAAATCTATACTGAGGATATTTAAACAGATAAAATATTAAAAATCAATGTGGTCATTTTTATATGGTCTTTTGAATAACTAATGGGTGGAATGTGTTTAGAAACAAAGAAAAAACATAAATACAATTATTATATTTTAACTTTTAGATGTAATAATGATTTTCTTTTCTGCCCTTTTCTGTCTGTTAGTGTCTCTTTGTTTTTTCTCAGAATTAGTTTTCCATTAGCACTGACAATTGTAGGTGCCACATTCCAATTGCACAAACCGAAACTTCATGTGCATTCAAAGTCTCTGCCTATCTCAAAAAGCTGATCACACACAAGAAACCAATATGGCAAATGGCACATCATAATTCCATATAAAAGGTTAAAAAAATAGTTGTTGTATTATTTTATTTTCCATTCTAAAAACATTTGCCTATTTGAGTAGTTCTTTAAAAAAATAATATTTGATATATAGGGCTGTATGTTGCTTCCATGTGCGCATATCTATGTAGAACTCAAAATTATTAGGAGAAACCCTACATAAATGTATTGGCTAATTCTAGAGTGATATGAATACAGAGAACAGTCAAATATATTCAACCAAATCAACCTAACTTTGATAAATAGCAGATGCTTACCCTACTGAATCACTTGTTTGGAAAATGTATTTTTGTTTAATTAAAACCTCCAAAAATACTCTATATCAATTATTGTTTCTCTAAAAGTATTGCCAAAGCTCAAAAATCTACATTTGCCTGGTAAAAATTAAGGTTATTGTTCTAGATCATTCATTCCTGCTGTTGGCTTTGATATAAAAAAATGTTTTCATGGGTTGTTTAGCTAAAGGGGATTCTTCAAACTCTAATAAAAAACAGTGTGTAAAGGCTTCAAAAAAATGCCAGGGAGGTTCACTTGGGGAGAATGTAGCAGGGGTCACCCTTTCCTTGAAGTAGGTAAGATGCTAAAATGCATTTTCTTCCCTGTGGGCCTTTATGATTATGGGTTGGGTCAATAATGGTTACATCTGGCAGCCATATTGGAGGGGGAACGAGTCTCTTAAAAAACTTTCACCTCCTAGCTTGGAATACACAGAAGGTTCCTGGTTTACGAGATGAGATACATTTCTAAGAACGTCTTTAGCTCAGATTTGTATGTAACTCAGATCCCTGATGAATAGTGATGTCGCGAACATCAAATTTTCGGTTTGCAAACAGCGGACGCGAACTTCCATCAAATGGCGAACCCGGCGAACCGCCATAGACTTCAATGGGCAGGCAAATTTCAAAACCCACAGGGACTCTTTCTGGCCACAATAGTGATGGAAAAGTTGTTTCAAGGGGACTAACACCTGGACTGTGGCATGCCGGAGGGGGATCCATGGCAAAACTCCCACGGAAAATTACATAGTTGATACAGAGTCTGGTTTTAAGCCATAAAGGGCATAAATCACCTAACATTCCTAAATTGTTTGGAATAACATGCTTTAAAACATCAGGTATGATGTTGTATCGATCAGGTAGTGTAAGGGTTACACCTGCTTCACAGTAACAGACCAATCTCCCCGTTTAATGCACCGCAAACGACCACAAACAGTCCCTTTGCACAACCGCAAACTCCCCATTTGCACAAGGTTGGATACCAAGCTAGCCATGTCCCGTTCTTTGTCCTCACTGATGTCATTGAAGGTCTCTTCCTCCACCCAGCCACCAAGGGTCCCCGAGAGGTGACAACAAGGACCCTGGGACGCCTGCTGTGTTTGGTCTTCCACCTCCTCAAAGCCACCTTCCTCCTCTGACTTCTCTTCTTCAGACTCCTCTCTCTGCGTTCCCTCTGTCTGCATTATTATAAGGTGTGTACTGTTAAGTAGTACTATTCCTATTGGTTTAATCCCTGTTACGTCCACTATTAGGGGACGTGTATATGGCATTGATTTTTGGAACAGGGAGATGGAAAAAGATGCTTGGTCGGACCTCCTACTTCAAATTTGGGGCACTGCGCGTGCAATCTAAGGTGCCACCAGATATGAGTGTCACTGTGCACTGGCAAAAGTTGGCAGAGTAGATGCAATAGGCTTCACACACACGCCTGTAGGCAGGCAATTGCTATTCAATCTATTACAGTCAAAAAATTGTTGTTTTATGTCACTGTACACTACGGTTGCACCAGATATCAGTGTCACTGTGCACTGGCAAAAGTTGGCAGAGTAGATGCAATAGGCTTCACACACACGCCTGTAGGCAGGCAATTGCTATTCAATCTATTACAGTCAAAAAGGTGTTGTTTTATTTCGCTGAGCACAATATAAGCTGTGAGCCTGACACAGGCAGGCAACTGAAATTAGATTAATTGTAGTGGAAGCTAAATACACAGCCTGGCTATCTATTTCCCTATTAAATCTCCAGCAGCTACACTATCTGTCCTCTCACAACGAATGCAGCTTCAGAATGATTCTAAAATGTATGCTGTCCTTCAGATGGAAGGCCCTGGAAGGGATTGTATGCTGCTGATTGGCTGGAATGTGTCTGCTGACTGTGAGGTGCAGGGTCAAAGTTTACTCAATGATAAAGAATAGGGGGCGAACCCAAAAGCGCATGTGTTCGCCATCCGATGCGAACGAGAACATGCCAAAATCGCCACGAATAGTCCGCGGGCGAACTGTTCACTACATCTCTACTGATGAATAATAATAATAATAGTAATAAAAATACTAAAAACATACAAAAAAATAAAACAAACAAAAACATACAAAAAGCCTTGGGAGCTCGTTCTTAAGTACTGGTCACCTGTATGTTGGGTCGTCTCTAACTCGGGGATCACCAGTACAGTGTTTTGTTTTTTTTAAAGGAGGAAAGAATGTAAAAATTACTGATTGACCAGCATAATCTCAGAATTAGAGTATAATAACATTAAAATAAGAACTGATGTGTCCTTTATGAAACTCTGGTCAGTGTCACTACTTTACATTTAAACCTGTTGACCTTCACATGTGGGAATTTACAGTCTGTGCAATAAGTTTGGTCTCAGGAGTGATTATTAATTTTTAAAAGTTGTCCCCTTCAGATTGGTTGCAATGAGTTGACCACATCTGTTCACAGACACTTCCAATATGAAGTCCCAAGAAAAAGCTGATGGTCAATATCAAAGAAGGGATATAGCCAAGGGACAGGCATGCCAGAAATAGTAATCTACAACGACGGAAGTACATTCTCATTTATACAGATCAGATGATTGTCTTGAATGGATCGCAATGCTCAAATAATATCTAAGAGCATGACTGAAGATAAAATAGATAAGAAGGACTTGAACTAAAATTCATCATGCCTGGAACTATAGTGTTTAAGATATGGGAATTTTAAGCATTCGAGAATACGTATAGTCCTGTCTATCATCTGATCTGTTGGAAAGTTATGGCAATTGACTGGTTGTCCTACCTTCTCTACATATGAGACCAGGTGTACCAGACAGTATCTGACAAATCTTTGAGGAATCTATCTAATATCAGGGCAACTCCCAGGGAATACCAAAATGTGGAAATACTATTACAAGTCATTGCTAGGGTGTTAAACTATCATGCCTAAGACTTTAAAAATAAAAAATATTTTATATGTAATTATATCAATTTTTTCTAAGAGGATTTTTACACTGGGGATTAATATCTCACATTAACTGTACGTCTCAACAAACTGAAGAGAATCCATATACAAATAGCATCTATCAGCCAATAACTTCTAATTCCATTAATAATGACAGATAAGCACAAAGTAATTTGAGTCATGGTGTAGATATATATATATATATATATATATATATATATATACATATGATGTGATTGCGGTCCATGAGATCATGGAGAGTCGGACACGACTGAACAACTCAAATACAATAAATATTCAGATCTGTGTTTAAAATATTAAATATTTGCTTTCTAGATTGTTTTTTTGTCACTTGCAAGCCCTGACAGAATGCTCCTCAAGTCACTGCCACACTAGGTCTTACTTTTAGTTTTTTATCACTTTGCAGAATTTGATGAGTTAAGGGCCTTATTCAAATGCAACATTTACAGAGTAATTCATTTGAACAAGCCCACAACTACCTAAAAGCCCAAACCGTAAACCATGAACCCGTAGTTTTTCAGGGCATGATCAATTAAGCAAGGCCGTAACTATCGATTTAGAAACTCACAATCTGTCAATGTACAAAATAATAAAAATGAATGACGATACAGTTCTAGTCCATGTGGGTGGCCTGATATGTATTAACTCCTTGATTACCGAGATTGATATAACACAGAAATGAAACCTGGAAAAAAAAATGTTTGATTGCTGAATTTGAGAGCTTGAGACTGTTGTGCAATTAATTCTAATGTCTTTAATACCTTTCCTTGTCTTTTAAAGTGCAGTATTGATTATTTATTTGCATTTATTTGCACATTGCTACGATCAGGTGTTTACCTCCTTGGTAGTCCTATCTGGTACTCGTAGGATTTTCTTCTACATTTGCCATTTACGTGTGTGAAAACATTTGCGAGCTTGACGAATTGTAGCAATTGAATAGTGATTTGTGATTGTAACAGGCTTGAAAGATCAAAAGTTTAGTTGGGTCGGAGTTCCGATTTTGACAACGTAGGCATTTTCAGTCTGTAACCCGCAGATCATCTGTGGCTTGCTAAAAGACGCCAATTGAATAGCAAATTAGTTTACGGGCTACATTATGGGCTCCAGTAACCAACAACTGCTCAATTGAATAAGGATCTTAGTGGATTTTCCCACTATAACAACATGCTTAATTAAAGTGTGCTAAAACATACCTTAAATTGTAATTTCTAGACTGTGATCTATCAACCAGACATGAGAAAGCAAGAACAGTGGACAAAGGTTCAAAAGCTACATCATTTCTTTATAATATTCTTCTCTTGAAGTTATGAAGGGCCCGTAGCCCACCTCAGGCTTGCCTGGGGTTGGGGGGAGGGGCCACCTGACATGGCAGGCCCGGGTAGGGGCGGGGAGGTGGCTAGCTGAGGGAGGTGGAGCAATGTAGGCGTTTGGCGCCAATTTCCTCCAGTCCGACCCCCAGCTAGCCATGGGAGCAGATGGGTGCTCCTGCTTCCGTGGCCTGCGGGCCTGGGCAGCCTATTGGGCACGGCACCTGGAGGTCAGGGCGAGTGGCGACGGCCTAGAGGCTGGCCGGAGCGATGCCAGACGGCATTAGAGGCTCTGGGCCAAGGGGCAGTTGTGCCATGATCCCTCCTCCTTCCCTGTGCCTGTGCACCTCGTGGCTGTCCTGGCCGGCAGCAGGACGGTTGCGGGTGCTTTAGTTGCAGCGGGCCGGGTCCGCATATCCCTCCCTCTTTTTTCCCCTCTCTCTCTTTTCCCCTCTCTCTCTTTCATCCTCTCTCTCTTTTCCTCTCTCTTTTTTGCTTTCTTTCTTCCCCTCTCCCTTTCCCCTCTCCTTTTTCCTCTCTCTCTTCCCCCTCTTTTTTTTCCTCTCTCTCTTCTTTCCTCTCTCTCTTTCCCCTCTCTTCTTTCCTCTCTCTCTTCCCCCCTCTCTCTCTTCCCCCCTCTCTCTCTTCCCCCCTCTCTCTCTTCCCCCCTCTCTCTCTTCCCCCCTCTCTCTCTCTTCCCCCTCTCTCTCTCTTCCCCCTCTCTCTCTCTTCCCCCCCTCTCTCTTCCCCCCTCTCTTTTTTCCTCTCTCTCTTTTTTCCTCTCTCTCTTTTTTCCTCTCTCTCTTTTTTCCTCTCTCTCTTTTTTCCTCTCTCTCTTCCCCCTCTCTTTTTTTCCTCTCTCTCTCCCCTCCGCCCCTCCCTCTGTCTATTAGAGTAATATTGCCCTGCCCCTCAAACACTACCAAGCACTGAGACACATACGAGGGCTGGGGTTATGCAGAGGGGATATATATATGCGGGCTTCACAGGAGGAGCCTCTTTCCATGTGGCCCATCTGCATTGCTGGAGCTGCCTACATGTGCTAGCACCCCTTTAACGGACACAAGCGCAGTTTAAAGTACCACTATGCGCAGCTTTGTGTTTTTTCTTTTACTTTATGGTATGTTGAACACTACTTTACGGTATGCTAATTAACATATATATTAAATATATATATATATATAACAGTGCAATTCTACCTTGTCCTGCAGCCTTTACGGCTATTCTTAGCCCCTCCCACACAGCTCTTCCACTAATGCCCTGCAGTTTATTCCCGCTATGCACTTTTTGATTCAGGGATGTACCGACCCCCCCTGGTGCACAGGCATTTATCTTTGGCAGCTCTGTCCACCTGTATTGCTCTGTGTCCTCTCGTTGTTCTGTTCTATCTCTGCCTTCTATCTGGTCTTTCTGTCCTCTGTGCTATCCCTAAAATTATCCTATCTGTGTCACTGCCATTTGCTAGATCACTACCCTCCTCTGCGGTAGGTGTATTTCCCCTCTCCCCATTCGCACCGTCCGTTGTGCATCTATGACACGGATCTCTTAGGGTAACATTGCCCAGCCCAAAGCCCCCCCCCCCCTCCCCCTACATGCCACAATGGGTGTCTCGCAGCCAATTTGAGCTGTCTAGGAGACTGGGAGATACAGTAGGCGGATCAGCATGGGAATATCTAGGTTGTCACGGAGTCGGACACGACCGAGCGACGCCACATAGGCTATTGGGCAGGTTGAGGCGAGCTATGACTTATGGTAACGTCACCACCCCTTTCCGCCCTCTCATGCTATAAGTATCCCTGGGCGTTTTGGAAAACTGCAGCGGAGGCCCTAGGTTGTAGCACTGTCTTGGCGTAGATGAGTTTAGTGAAGTTCGGTTATTCTCCATAGTGTCCTCCTTAGGCGGGTTGGGCCCAGGTTGTTTAGCGACATTGCGCGCCATTTATGTTTTACCGACTTGACATCGGGGTATTGGGGCTGTTTATACACAGTCTCCTGTATAGGGGTCTAGATGAGGTGTGATTATATCTAGGGATAGTGGGGAGTTTGGGCGTCCGACGGCTTCGGCATAGGGGCGCTTGGCATACAGTACGTTAGGTAGAGGTCATTTAGATACAAGGATTTGTAGTGAAGGTTCCTGCCAAATATATGCGATAATAGTTATGTTATTGTGCTGTTGGTCGCAGCTTGGGACCAGTGTCCGGACTGAGTTCCCTTCATCGGCCCACCGGGAGGTAAATTATATGTGTAACCGTTCTCCTTGGTATAGCCGCTAGGGTCTTGGGTGGCTATATTACTCCTGAAGGTGGGTCTATGGTAGGTGTTCGGTCAATTCTAGGTGATAGCAGAGGTGTTTGCGTCTGATATTATAGTCATAGGGGTTCTAGACTACCTATGTTATAGGTGGACAAGTGTTTTTTTATATGTAAATTTTGTCTCAGGCGTTATGCACAGGCATGTTTCTCCATAGGTTGGCAGGGTAGCTGATGGTTTTTGGGTCGGGAGTCTTTGTTGCGCTGGTAGCAGTTGCATATATAGCAGTCGTTTTTTTCGGGTGGTCCTCGGCTGTCCTGCGCTGGAGGGTCCTGCTGAGTGGTATCCTATCTGGAGGTTTGTACAGGTACGTCTTATAATCCTATGCGGTTGTAAGACACAACGGTATGACGCTCAAATAGTCGTATGCAGGTATTATACATCCTTAGACTGGTAAGAGGAGCGGTCGGCATGGGCATGCCCAGTTTGAGGCTATGCCCTAGCTCTTTTCACGCGAGACGCAAGATTGTAAACCACGATTGCGCCAGTTGGTGGGTAGCAGTGTGCATTTTCAGTGGGTCGATCACAAGTCTTAGGGGTTGTGCTGGCGGAGCGCTAACGCTTGGTATCCTGTATAGTCATAAAGCAGAGGGTATTATATGCTTTTCCAGGTGAGTTCCAGGATGTTATTAACTCTTTGTACCGGGATCGGTAACGTGTGGACTGAGGAGTATATATGGGTTAGTACAGATGTGTTTGGTTGTTGGCGTATATGCAACAAGGGCCGTCACTCTTGTCATCCCCGGCGGTTGTATCACGCTTTGTTCATTCAGGGTGGTATCATAAGCTATTGTAATGGGTATGTGCTGTATGGTATTTGGCGTCATAGCTCTGTCTATAGTTATATACGGCTGGTTGGCAGTGGATTAAAGGGCAGTAATTAGAGTGTGCAGAGAAGGTGGTGGTGGTGCAGGCTGTTTCTTAGTACGTAGTTGCTGTTTCAGTACAATATCCCTAGGCTCCGAGGAGGAGTCCCCCAAAGGTGGGGGGGGCAAGTAGCAGGTGGCCCATCTGAAGTCAAGCTGGGTCAATGGGTCCTGTAGAAGGAATGGAAGGCGAGAGCAAGGGGTAGAGACGAACAGGAGGTATGGCAAAGGGACAGCAGGCGACTGGTAGCCTTTTCCCAAGGGCCGGAGATACCACTGTTCGGGAAGGAGGTCTGTGATAAGGGCAAAGCCTGGCGGGCTGTGCAGCCATCTCTCCTTCCCGCTGGTGTGCCGGTAGTGAGAGTTTGGTTAGTATACACGCAAGAAGGGCATAAAGGCGAACAGGAGGTATGGCAAAGGGACAGCAGGCGACTGGTAGCCTTTTCCCAAGGGCCGGAGATACCACTGTTCGTGAAGGAGGTCTGTGATAAGGGCGAAGCCTTGCGGGCTATGCAGCCATCTCTCCTTCCCGCCGGTGTGCCGGTAGTGAGAGTTTGGTTAATATACAGGCGAGGTGGGGCGACCTCAGGTGCCTGGTCTTGGGATCCAAAGGGTGATCATATGACCATATGGCTGGTTACTGCGGTTATGGAAAGAGGTCTGTGACAAGTTTAAATCCTTGCGTTTCTGTGCGGCCATCTCTTTCCGCTGGTCGGATGGTAGCAGGAGGTTGGTTGGTAAACAGACAAGGTATGTCGACCTCAGGTGACTGGTCTGGCGATCCAGGGTGATCACGCTTTTGGAGAAGATGGTCTTGAGAATTGGAAGGTATCAGGCGGAAATAGCATGGGCTATTAGTAAAGCAGACCATGCGGGCGAGTGGCCTTGGTTATCGGTCTTGGCCCAGAGCTGGGCGTGGCCCCGGCACGGATGGATCATGAGCAGAGGTGGAGAGTGGAGTGACGTTTTAGGAGGGTATGTGGCTGGCCATGGTGTTTTTTGTTGGTGGGGGGAGTCGAATCCGCAAAGGTATTGTGCGATCTTCTCTGTGGCGGGTGGTGAGGGGAGTCGCCGGGACAGTGGAAAATGGGGGAGATCCTACCCTACGGTGGTACGGATGTTCCAACACGGTAGGCCCTGGATGAGGCTTCTGGGCGTAGGGTGTACTGTCTCTGTCCAGGCTCCTCCCCTCGGGGTTATGTTTATTTATGTATTTATCGTTATGGTTATTACATCATGTTGTGTTTACCAATAAACGCTGTGGCCAGTTATCTCCCAAGAAATGGTCTGTGTCTAATCTGTGTCTAATTTTATATTCAATGGGTGATGGGGTATAAATTCTTATATGCACCTACCAAATGGGCCTTGCTTAGGTCATGGGCAATCATATAAAGCAATAGAAAAGAAAAGGTAAAGCAAACATCTAATAAGTACTTCTCTAACTCGTGTTGGTTTCACTGCTCTGTTTGTGCATTGAAAGAATATACCGTAGACATGGGAACATATTGCCAAGCTAATGCATAATATGAATAATTAAGATCCATGTGCTAAAAATGAACATGTAGAGAAAGAGACAGATAATAGGGACGTCTTTGATATGTATATACTATATATTCTAGATAGTGTACAAAGAGCGACAGCATATCCTGGAAAGCATTCCATGAGGCAGATGCCACTGACAAGGAATGACACACTAAAGGCATGGCAGCTGTCAGTGTTATGACTGCCAAGCATGGCCTTAGCATGGCCCCAACAGATTGCTGCACACTTGGAAGCCAAAGGGAACTTATTTCATAATGACAGCAACAAAGCAAGGCTAAGAGAATTTAATGTGATGATTTCATGCAAGTACTTGCCAGAGCAATTAGAAAGTTGTGTTTCTATTTTTGCATGCCTGGCTGGCTGATCACTCACTGTGCTGACAAATTTGTTCTCACAGCAGATTATGCTGCAGAGGGCACATACATTCACCATTAAGATCCATCAAAATCAAATAAAACCAATGTAGACAATTCTATTAAAGTGGATCACTCACACCCAAATAACTTGCACCTGCTGAAAATCGATCCTGGGACCTTCCAATTACTGGGGAAATTATCAGTTCTAGATATTACCGTTTTTTCTTTCAACAGCAAAAGCACAAAATTGTATATAGTGGTTGTTGTAACTCTGTGGGCATTTACTAAAGGTGGAGATGGCAGCCATTAAAGAAGAAACCCACAAAAGTGTACTTTGATGTATTCATTAAACTTAATTTACTTTTAACTTAAAGATCACACCTAACTACTTATGTAAAATGTGTGGAACATCCTGATTTTCCAGTTACTATTCCTTGTTTGAAGAGTGTGAGCCATCATCAGAGGCAACATTTGTGTTCCATTTCTATAACTGACACTTGAAATTCTGAGCTGTGCAATATGTCAAGAGCCAATTCAAGAGATAATCAAGCTACAGTTGCAGATTTAAACAGTGGCAGTTACATTATTTTTTATGTGTTTTTTTTGAGAAGCTTATAACTCCTAATGAACATATATCTTGTAGCAATAAGAGTATAATAGAGGAAAATGAGATTTGGGAGAGTTACTCCAGTGGCTATTTCAAATCTTCTGCTGTGCTGACATTCCCCTCCCGATAAACAGAGCAACAAATTATGAGACACAGATAGAGATAAATATATTAAAAAACAGTCGTACAGGAGTAGTGAAGGCAGTTTGCTCTTAATGCCAATCAAAACACAACATGAGATAGAGTAGTTTGCTATACTTTTTCTTTTGTATTGCTTTAAATGATTGCTCATACCCTCCTCCTACTTCTAGCATTTACTCAAACAAGAAAGAAAAATATAAGTAAGTAAGTAATTTTTTATAAAGTGTAAAAAAAAAAAATATTCTACAGTTGAAGTCTCAAGTCTCACTCACTTGATGTAGCTTTTGAATATTTGCAAATATGGCATTCATTTTTTTACTATACTTAATATTAAGATTGAAAGCAGCAGTTCCAGTGTCTTTGAAGTACCAAAGTGGACCTTTAAATCATTGCCTGTAAGGTTCATGGAGTTGACAGCAATCCATCCATAGTATATGATGTTATAGCATTAGACCAACACAAACACTACATTATATATTTAAATCATGAATCTAAAGTAGTTTATATGCTTAATTGGCACATCATTAGGACAATAACCTAATTCATAATAACAATTGATAGTTAATAACCACATTATGCTACAAACTGCATAAAGACAAGAAAACAAAAATTGTCACTTCATGTACTTGACAATAAGGTATACAAAACAATGCAGACAATGCATAATCTGATACAGTATTTGAGGCACACTAAGTAAATTGGTGGAATAATATGCCAACAAAATGACATGTAGTTAGCACTGCTTCCATTTAATATTCCAGTGACATAATTTGTCATACTGAGCCGTACATTACAAGGGCACTAAAAGCATTTTTTTCTTTGTTGCATCTGAAAGATGGTGTTTATACCACTGTGTGGTTTTGTTTTCAAATTAAGCTCTCAAGGCAGAAAGAAAACTGATTGAAATGTTTAACTGATCTGAAACATAGCAGCTATTATGAGCAAAAAACCTGGCACCTTAAATGAGAGAGAACAAGAAAACAGTAGGAGGTTCCAGGATGTGAGAAACTGTTACTGTGTGACAAGCAAGTGAAGTGAACGTTTTATAAGACAATTACACTAAGGATGTTACATTTAATTAAGTCACCAAGTTAAAACACTTATATAAAAAAAAAAAAAATTGACTAAACAGTCCCTTTAACAATTATGGAGCCATTACAGTGGGGATTCATCAACCCCACATTTATTTATTTTGATCTTGTGTTCCCTTTTCTGCTTCTATTGATAATACACATAAGAACGGGTTTCCTGAAATTTTATGCCAGAAATGTTAACAATGATTCTGACATTATAAAATAGTGTGTTCTCTAGAGTGGGATACATCTGGTTAGATGGGACATGGTATGAGAAAAGCTCGAAATCTCCATATTATTTGAAGCATCTCTGCTGCCTGACAAATGAAATTAAATATGTTGTGTGATATTTCAAAAAGGAGCAAGCATAATACATTTCAAAATTGCCTAAATACAAACAGGTTATACCATAAGTCTCAATTTTCTATCCCAGATTACATAGCATCATTTTCCAAGTTTAATGGCGTGTTTATTTTGGACACTGGTAGTATAGCACAAGTTAAAAGTAGCAGTGGAAGTACATTAAATCAGCATAATTGGGAGGCGTTGAATCAACACATTTAATAAATCCATATTTATTAGATGTGATTAAAATGGAAAAATTTACTTTAAAATGGTCTAACAAGCATGCAGGAAGAGAGTCTCCCACACAGGAAAGCAACCAAAAAAGTAATAAGGAGGAGCATATTGCTTTTTTTTTAATCCTGTTGGTGTGGGTGCAGTCAGACAATCCTTAAAGTAATCTTTAAAGTAGTTTTGTACTATAACACAACTAATATGGCGTGGGTATAAGTATTTAATTAACTGGCTTCTATTTATGCTTATTTATGATTTCCCATGTACTTTCGCTCTGTCTTTCATTTGTGAGTGTTTCAATATGAATTCACAAACCTGCAAAAATTTAATTAATTTATTAAGCTAAATAATAATTCAGGAATTGCTGTTTTTTTAATATAAATAAATGTAATATAACTTATTTGATTGACCCTTCCTTCTTAATAACCCTTAAGATATTAATAACAGCGATCTCCCTCTCTGCCCTTTTCACCAAATACTCCCTCAACTGGTGCTTCACTCTGCTCAGGACCTGTGACTTTCCACCACTCACTACCTCCTCACACTCTGATTGGAGGTAATGTCTGAAGAATCATTCTTAGACTGACAGGGTGAGACAAGGAATTCCACAATAGGTAGCTAATCTTCTTGGTTCCATAACTCATAAGCACCAACAGTTGGTTGATTCAATCATTGTCCATCATTCATCACTCATGTGTCTTAAACATCTAATCATACTCTCTTGTTTGTAACCTCTCATGAGCAGGGACATGAACTTGATTGTGTTAATTTTTGTAAAATCTTATTGTATTGTCGCATGTGTTTACTCTTAATCTTAAAATGTGCTCTCTCATTGCATTATTGAACTATATTACTTACTAAACACTTGTAAATAGCACTAGGAAAACTGTTGCTGATCGACAGATAAAGAGTAATACTTTGCTAAGTGACAAAACTGCAAATAGTTTAACACAATCAGACAAATACATAGTATATACATATAATACAATGTTGCTGCAAATACACTTTATAAATCCCTATAAATGTAAAGCCTTATTTAATTTTATCACAATAAGCAAGTTATATTATGGTGATTGTCAATATTTCTATAAAATTTCAATATAAAGTATTGTAAACTGTTATTTTTTAACAATATGATTCACATAGCAGAAATCATGCATGAAATTAAGCATTTTACGTGAGTTCTTGTAAATTTTCCAAACGATCTGTGAAAAGAAAAACCACATGGTGCCAATGGGATAAAATGAGATTATGTCCAAGAATTTACCACCAGAAAGTGATTACTTACTAATGCATGACCTGCTGTCCGCATGGAGTCGGAAACCTGCTTTGCACTCGCAATAGTATGACCCTGGAGTGTTTACACATCTTTGTTGGCAGCCTCCATTGTGAACTTGGCACTCATCAACATCTAGACAAGGATGAGAAAGAAAAAGAAAATGTGGGTGAAATGTAGTAATCAGCATGCAGAATAATGTTCAAGAATATTTGATTGAATCACTCGATATTAAGTCAGCGTCATACTCTTGATGAATATCACAGTATACCTTATTAATAATATTGCTGTTATACTGAAAAGGGCATGAACATCATCATCAGAGGCTAGAAACTCATGTGGGGAAGGTTATACATTTTGAAATTGACCAATAATGGACCTATTTATAACCATATTTGTTATTGATCGGTATAGCCCTTGAAACACTTAGGAAGCAAACCACACTTCCAACTGGGTTGATATAAGAGTTGAGACAATCAGAGCTCTCTCTGTATCTTTCAGCTTAATGTGATGAAGCATAGACAATTTAGGCCCCAATCAATTGCCCAATTCGTAAATTTATACACACTTAAAATCACTCTTAATATTGCTACATATTTGGCAAATATTACTTATTGGCACTAATTAATTCAAGTCAATAGAATGCATATAAACATTCATTAAATCATCCAAATTTATGAGTTCAATGCATTTGCAAGTAGCTAATTGAATAAGTCTAACAGTCATGATCTCTTCAGTGCCAGAAAAGAAGTGGAGAACCAATGTTCTGCAATGCAATGCAAGTAGTGGAAAAATAAGTTGTGTTGCCGGCAGATATGCACCTGTGATTGTCAAAGTAGTGCAGAGCCCACAGTTTCCTTATGTCTATCCTTTAAAGGTTAGACATATTCCCTGTTTATGTTAACTTGTGGATGTAATAGAAAAAGAGAGAAAGTGCCTAAACCCCCAAACAAGAACTTTATCATCTGTCTATATAGCAGTGTCTGTCTCAGTGTATGCACATTAAATATACAGCTGAAGGCTCAATTCACTCAGTAAACTATAACTAAAACAAATCAAATCAGCTATAATAGAAAATACTTTTACCAAACCCTCTATTTGATGGTGTAGAGAACAATTGGTAAGTGGTCCTTTAAAAACATATATAAACTATTCTGTTTTTATGCTGCCTGAAACAATCTTTCTACGTAATTATTGTGTATGACCGAATGCTGCACGCTCCTGACCAGAAACTGACAATAACTACTGCTTCTGGACCATCTGTTTTAGTGTAGCTCCTACAATATCACATTGTATAACCCCTGCCGCCTTGGCAAAACCCTATAGCTTTGAATTTATTTTAAACATTCTGCTTTAAAGTCATGGTATCTTTGTAAAGATAACACATAATGACTCTTCAGGATACGAGTAAGAATATGCTTACTGTATCTACTTAGCTAAAGTACATATGATTCAAAGAAGTAGCCCTTTAAGATTACGAGTGAAATACAAGCACTTTCTACTAGAAATTTTAAAATTCATCTTTCAAGGGATCATATCCAAGTCGGTTTGCAGATCATTTATCAAAAGGCAGCTGTGAGACTTTTTTTGAACATATGATCACTTCCCGTTTGGTGACCCTATAGCCATCTTTGTTTGTATTTGTATTCTAGCAACCACAAAGACTACTATACCACAATTAAGCTTGGACATTCCCTATGGTAGAATAATATTGTGGGCTATTGTGACTTCAGTTGAAAGTACAACAATTTCATCATTTAGATTTTTGGCAATGTTATCTGAACATTATAAATCAAATACAGATTGACCAGAGATTAACAAAAACTAATTAGAGGATTCCAGGTGCTTAACACCAATCTCTTCTCTGACATACAATCAACAATAGGAATCAACTTTATTTGTTACATCAAAGGAAAACATTGCCACATGTTAAAAATGAATACCATATTTACTATAAAGTGGGTCATCAACACACAGTATCCCCTCTATTTGGGATATTAGAGAATGAAATTCCCAAATTCCCACCGAAAAAAATTAAATGGATATTCCTATTCAATACAAATATATTAAAATTAAATATATTAGTCATAGCCTTTGATAAAGCTATGCTGAGTAGTGAAATGTCCATTAGGCTTAAAGATAGGGATTGTATTTATTTATAAGGAAAGCTTTGTGACTGTGAGGTTAATGAAGGGCAATCAAATATTCATGGGGATTACTAGGATAGGTTATTACAGACTGCAGCAAAAAGGGAATAGCAAGTTTTAAGCAGTCATATTAGTCCCTAAGAATTGTGACCTCTTTTTTAATATATTTGTTTTGAATAGGAATATCCATTTGATTTTTTTAAAGTGGGAATTACATTCTCTAATATTCCAAATAGAGGGGATACTGTATGTGGGTGACCCTCGTTTACAGCAAATATAGTATGCCTTTTTAACATTCAGTGATTTTTCATTTGGTGTAACAATTACAGTTTACCATGATAGGTGCAGCCATTTTTCTTAACTGACCTTCCTTGACAATAAGGAGCTCCATCTTGTTAATGCTGCAGTTTCAGATTTATTCACCACATAGGTCCACACACATATAGGTCACAGACCCATATAATCTCACCTGTGACCACACAGTGAGCACAGTTTTTTTCAGTCAAGGGAAGCCAAAAAATGGCTATGCCCACAGTGAAAAACAAAAATATGTTATAAAGTGCAAGATTGAAATAATTGACATTTTCTTCTTATTTTAGTGGTTCTTGAAGGGGCACTAAGGTAATTTCTTGTTGAAGAGAGCCTTCTGTAGTATTTTATACTGTCATGGTAATAAGTAAAAGTAATGGTTTTACAGTTTGTATTTCGAATGTGCTTACATGCCTCTCTAATACCTCCATCTTGTATCCATTTTCCATGCCTATTTTAGATAATATCAGCATTGCTCCTGGAATGTTCTCAGGGTCACCGGAAAGAATTCTTGGAAAATAGCCAGTTGATTCATGACATTCCGGATCACTGGATATATGAAGGAAGCTTGTACATTTTACTACACTGCTACAGCAAAATAGGTGTCAAAGGGGAAGCTATCCAGTAAATTAAACTTTAGATGCAAGACCTAAGTAGCTAAAGATATAGATATAATAGGACATTAAAGGGACAGTAAAGGCCCCCATTTTTTTTTTAAATAGTATGTTTTAAACAATACATAACTATTCTCTGCATAACATATTAACATTTTAATATGGAACAAACTAAAACACATAATTCCTACTTGTGTATTTTAGCATGCATACGTTTTCTAAACTACAAATCCACATTTTTACCATTACACCACCATCCCAAAAAATCTATTAAAAAGCTGAGATAATGCTCTTAAAGTTAAACAAGTTTTTAGACTGTGCTTCCTTATGTAGTACAGTTTAAATAAAATACAGATGACCAGTGAGATGTGATGTAAGCTATATGACCTGTCAGGTTTCTACAAGCCAACCCTTTAAAGGGATATGTAATCGAGCTGGATTATGAATCTGATAGAGGAGAATTGGTGATGTATGAAAACATTTGTTGCATGAAAATATCCCAAAATAAATATTAATTGGCTTACCTTTAAGTTAGCAAAATGTCCTATGTTTTCTGGCATTTGCATTTGATCGTGTACGCAACTAGAAAATCCCACCTGAATTAGCATAACATTCATATTCAGAATCAGACTAATACATTGTATCATTCTTCGCCTCAGTGGCTTCTGGCGTACTCAGTACAAGAACTGTAACAGTTACTTCCTGTGCTCAGTACCAGAACAGTCAAAATATGTACCCTGCTGTATTTCCTGTGTGCACCCGGCTTATGTAAGCTTCCTGTGAGTGTGAACAGCTGAATTTGACTTTTGTGCAAATAACTTAGTAAGTAAACTAAACTTTTCTATATAACACATGTTTTCATACACTACTAATTCTCCTATATCAGATGCATCCATAATCCAGCTCACTTACATAACCCTTTAAGCAGCTTTAAAAAAAAGTATAGTATACAAGATATATATGAATTGTATCAAAATTGTGAAAAAAAGTTATAATGAAAGCATGAATAATTACTAACAGCTTGTATTTTATTTTTAATAAAGAAACCACTGCATTTAAAACAAATAAATATGCTGGAAAGTTAACAAATATTTAGGGCATAATGGGGTATATTTATATTGGGATGAAGCAGGGTTAAACAGGATTATGTGGGTGAGTGTATTATGCTGCCTTAGGTCATTTATGTATAAAAAAGTACACTTACAGGCAGAAATATCACTGCATCACTGTGCATATACAAACATATATTAATGTAAACCCCTGATATTCCGGGATCCCGTGCATTCTATTAACCCTTTTTTATCAAACTGGTGTAAATGTATTTATACCCTAATGGACATTCCAATTTTGGTAATAATCTGGCAATGCCAGTAGCTCCGTGTGCCATCCTAGATGTAAACATGTAGCTTGGCTTTAAGAGCTAGCTGCCTAAACTTTTAAGCTTGGGATTGCAATTCAGAAAGTTGAGAAATTATTCTCCAATTAAGCAAAACTTATTGTAATTTCTGGTGCCAAACACTGATAAACCCTTTAGAGAGATTTAGAACACAGGCAGGATAAAAAAAGTTAGACATTCCATATCACTCGCCAACTCTAGAAGATTGGACTGGCATATATCACAATGGATGCAATACATTTGCCAGCAAAATAATTCCTTTCATTCATTCAGTATAGTAATAATACAGTTTCTATACCCATCTGTTTTACTGGAGTCAACTCAACTATAGACCCTTTTTTGAATTATAAAATGAATTAAAAATTGCATCCTGATTAAATGTAGTGTTAATATATCTAAAGCAATGCTGACACCTAAAAAGTACCTTATTGATTTTGATGCCAAAGTGGTTTAGGAGTCAACACGTCTTTTACACAAGCCAATGAAGCACCAGTTTGGGCAAAACATCCTAAACTTTAAAGGGTGACGTTTGTGAGATATGTGAAAATGAACAAAATTAGCAGTTGTGTTATCTATGAGCATAAAAGCATTTTTAGAGAAAATCTTAATTTCAGGGCTCTACTGGCATCTAGCAAGGAAAACATGATTTCCATTTTGAAGTGTGTCTGCCTGCTTCCGAGCATGTGCTAGGGCGATGTCAAAGGTGAAATGCTTAACTCTGTATCTATGAGACTATAAATCCACAATCTCCACTGCTGAATAAAAAAGCCCACCATACTCTAAACCAAAGGACAATGCTGTAGAGAGACAACATGAGTGGCCATAGATTCAAGCAGAGTTTAGTAAAAAATTATATATTTTTTCTACAACATTTTATACTCATGGCTAGCAAAACTGCCAACGCTGTAAGTATATTATATACTTTACAAACGCATTTTTTTTTAAACTACAGTGTCCCTTTTGTCTGAACTATCAAGTTCAAGTTACAAGCAAAATGTGGTTTAGAATAAGGCAAAAAAGTTTGAGGTTGTCAGACTCCAATAGAGTCCATCTATTTTTCTTGATCTTTTCTGCATTTCAGATTTTCCTTTAGTGGAAAAACTATGTGTTATTGGACTGAGAATGATACTCTTTGTCTGCATGACAGTACAAATTATCTCAGTGCATTTTGTCAATACAACAACTTGTAACATGCAATGTTTGGTAATGGTTCCTTGCAATAACAATTGGCTGAGAGCACAGGCTGGAAAATATTTTGAGAACAAAAGACTGTTTAATTAGAAAGGAATTTAGTTGCAAAAAAAGGAAAATACCCTACTTTATAAAAAAAAAAAAAAATGTTCCTAAGTACTTGATGACTAAACTCTTGGAAAACTGGAGAACCGCTAATTATAGTTTGTTTTTTACCATCCTACACCTCCAGAAATACAATATGTCAAACCATAAAGACATGCAACATTCTCAAAACAAAGGACACATGTTAATAAAGCATAATCCACCCTTATTATCTAAAAGCCAGAAAATATGTAGTTTCACATAGTAAAATTCAAGTCAACCATCAAAGAATGTGTATTGTAACATTTCCATACATGTTTCAATGCACTTTAATAATTAAACATTATGTATAATTGTGTATGTCTGTTTGAAATTACCATGGGTATGATGGCAAGACATACATTTTCTTTATTCAATGCCACGTTTCACAATATTTTTTACATTTTGCCAACCTGCAGCAATTGATCAGGTAAAGCAAAAAAGCCATGGAGGTCTCTGCTGTAAAGGAAAAAAGCCATGGAGGTCTCTGCTGTAAAGCAAAAAGCTATGGCGGTCTCTGCTGTAAAGCAAAAAAGCCATGGAGGTCTCTGCTGTAAAGCAAAAAAGCTATGGCGGTCTCTGCTGTAAAGCAAAAAGTTATGGCGGTCTTTGGTGACCCCAGCCCAATGGCTTTTGCCCTGTTCACTAAGCATTTATGAGATTCTACAAACCTGAAGGACATAAGTCTCAAAAATGGAGATAATACTCTACCAACCGATCTTCAGGTTGTCACCATGTTCAACTAGTTTGAAGACTGCTGTCTCATTGCCTAGAATAAACAGTATTCACATAGGCTGCTGAACTCTTAATGCAGGTGTGGGAAAAAAGAGGGATGCTTGTTGGAATGTGACTAAGAAAGACAGTCGACACTCATATAAAGACTGATCTTGTAAGGATTATTAGATAAAAAGTGGTCAAACGTTTGGGCATCCGTGCTCTAGTGGCAACATCCTGGATCTCTCTGCTTATGTATTCACGTTCTCTCTGTAATAGTAAAAGTAAGATACTCTGTTTCATCCATTCTGTTTGATCTACCTGTTCTCAGGCTGAGAGGTATTAAACTTCTGGACTGTTGGTGGCCCTTGTAACACAGATTTGCCCACCAATCCTCTGGAACATGCATTCATTGCATAACATTGCAACCACTGAAACAATTTGCATTATTATTTAACCTTTTAATGTCTCCTTATATTAAACCACTATCTTTTATCGAAATGCACCTAAAATACCTAGCTTGACCTTTTACTTTTTTAAATAAAGGTAAACATGGTTTAAATATGTTTTAGCTATTATTTGTAGTGTATGAGTAAGGAGTGGTTTACAATTCAGCAATCTTATTCTTTATCTTCCAACCACATTCACTAAAAAGAGTGTGTTTGACGTAATGTTATTTTGAGCAATAAAAAACATATAAAGTATGGCTGATTGACAAAGCAGATTGGTTAGACAAAAAAGGTTATAGTATATCCATATATTTATTATTCCATCAACTCAACACATTTTGTCTTTCTGGGGGACTTCACCAGTGGGCTGATATAGAAGAGCACCAGCAAAGAAAAAAAGGAGGACAGGTTTTTCAGTGGACTGATTGATTTTTTATTCAGAACCTTTTTATTTGTATAATTTTTTTTAAATCTGCATTTTTGATATACAAATACTACATTATGTTTTGTGCTTGTTTCTCTGTTTTGTTGTAAATAAACATTTCTGAGGTTGAGCTTTCCCCCATTTGACCTAGCAGCATCAGCCAGAAGCTAGGACTGAAGAAAATCAAAGAAGGATATTCAATATTAGCACTGGAGAACTCATCTTATACAGCTTATTTTTTATTATGAATTTTTAGAAGAGTTTCATGTTTGTATCTTCCACATATCCTGCTCACTTGGAACATGAGGATGCGTGTTCTAATAATTTTTTTTATGTATTCTGGAGTGGGAATAGATGAAGGGGGTGTCTTTGTTGAGTCATTGGTTGATTCGGCTTTTGGCATCTTTCCACTCCTCTGCACATTCTCAGTAGAAGGAAGGATGCAAGAAGTATGCTCTGTATCTGCTCCCCATGGCTTATAAAGGAAGTATCATTGACATGGAAGCTTCCATGCACAATCAGTGATTGTGTCTACTCCCAAAAAACTTTTATATTTACTAAAGGTTGATGTGCTGGAAAACTGATGGAGATGTTAAATATTATGTATATTAGTTGTTGGTTAAAGGATGTTGGTCATGTTGCGGCAACTTTTTATATGTGGTTTATTGAGTTCCTAATTTTAAACAACAGTAATTTCACCTAATTAGGTTTCTAATAAAAAATAAAATATTAGTGTGTTTTCGCTGCAGACAAGCTGAATGGTTCAGTGCCACTATATTTGTCCCTTATTGTGAAATTACAAGATGATGTGAAACACTGATTTGCTACCATGCTATTTGACACAAAAAGAAAGATTAGGCTACCGGAAGATGCAATCTGCCTTGTATCAAGGGACTTCTACAGCTGTGCACTCACTAAGAGGTGAGTAGAACATGCTCTGTTGTATAAAACTCTTTGTGTGATACATTCCATATGGTAAGGAACTACAGATGGTTGGCTACATGTATTTTTAGTTATATACAGTTGTATGTAAATGTTATGTCTGCCAAAAAACTAGATTGAGTGGACTGAGTTCAAGGACTGCATTTACTGGTAAATTAATAAAACAATTGTGGCCAATTAATGTATCATTGGTGTCATAAGGTGATTTGTGGATCAGAATGGATTAGTAAATAAAGTATGACCATTTGTTTTTAATTAACACTCCACATTTTCAAGTAGGTACATTACAAGTATGATTATGTTCTATGTTATTTTATGATGAGTGTTTAGTTCTTGGAAAAGTTGTAATACTTGTAAGAGCATCAACCTTTCGGCCTCATGTGGTATAACATGTAAAAGTACACATGTTTCTTAATCCTCTAGATCTGAGAGACTTTGGCAATAGTATATGTACTTGAAAGTTTTCCATATTGAAATAGGTAAAGAGATAAAGGCCAGATGTAGAGAAACTATATTAAGAACCTCTCTAGTTCCTTCAATATCCACCATGCCAGCATGTAAAGTTGAACCCTCACCTTACTAGACCTCAAGGCTCTTAGGTACTATAATCATTCTTGTCAGATCCCCCAATCTGGTTGCGTATCTAGTACGTCTCAAGGGTCTATGCAGCCTTGTTCTATGCACGCTTTCACATAAAGTCCAAGTGTGAGTAACCAGTGAAAGTATCGATGATTGGTATATTGATTACTATTCAGGACATAGCAAATGGTTTCAAGACCGAATTCGTCAGTGCCCAATTACTGTGCATGTTTCTCTCTTTGGGCTCATTAGGAGCAAATGATAGCAAGAGAGCTCCAATTGTAAAATGTATCTATTGATATAGATTAAATAGAAATATAATAAAGGTGAAATAAAATGAAATATGATGAGTATCAGCAAAAGGATATGGGGTACAATAAGGATGTCTGCCTAGGTTTCCAGGGAATAAGAAATCTCAGTTATGCTGATAAAGCTTCTCCCGGTTTGCTCCTTTTTTGGTTGTAATGTTTTTTTATTTAAATACAGTGGTCCACTGTTAGTGAATAAGTGGGTGTATATGGACTATATGGATTGGTAAGTGCATGTGCAACTCAAGTATATCATATAAATGTTCCTCATTAGTATAATTTGCCTGCTTATATCTTGCATCAAAACAAACTAAATGGCTCAATATTTCTGATGTATTTGTGTCATGTATCTTCTATATATAGCAAAAATCAAGCATCATCATCAATGTTGTGGCTTTAAGTAGAGGCCTTACACAGAATGGATTCCACAACACTGAGGCCAGATTGCATTGCTGTGTATATATTTATCAGTAACATTTTTATTTTCCAATAACAAAATGCTTAAGTGGGAAAACTTAAAAAAGACGTCGACAGCAACAAAATTTAGCATATATTTAGCAGAAGGAAATGTTTCTAAAATAGCCAAGTTCTTTAAAGACATTGTCCTGACCACAAAGTTATGACTAAACCACATGCTATGTACAGATGTATTTTATGTTACTCTACCATCTGTACTTGTCACACAATATACCACAAGACATGAAGAAACCATGCACAGTTATGGCACAAAACAATGGCATCACCACATTGATTTATCTTGGAAATAAATAAAAGCATAAACCAAAACAAATGATGAAATAGATAGAATAATTTTCCCTATGGAAACTGTACAAATTTTAGAAAAAAACACCATACAAGCATTCCTTTCACACTGATGTATAAGTCAAGTTTCATCAAAGTATCCATACCTGCATCTTCAAAATATCACATATTTAATGTAAACATTGATGACAATGATTTGCAAGTGAACTATAAGCTTATTAAGAATGAAGGTCACACCTTATTGATATTTGCACATATTTCACTAATATATCAGATGAGAGAGCTTAGCTAATGTTACTAAAAATACTCTGAAAAATTACTTCATAGGGGCATATCTGTCATTATTTATTTAAAGGTCAACTGTGTTTCAAGAAAAAAAAAAATTGTAAAGGAGGTTCCTGAGTACAATCAGAGATCATTATATGGCCCAAGTTATATAAGAACCTACTAGAGAACATCTTAGATTTTGTCACCACACATAATATTGATAGAATTTTAAATGTTGAAATAGAGGAATCTTTGATAATCAGTGATCACAAAAAAGTTAATTAGCAGAGTTAAAAAAATAAAGATATAGTGGCCAACTCTTCATTTTAAAAGGTAAAAGTTTGATGGTCTAGGGGTAGCAATACAACATATAGACGGACAGGTAAAAATACTGAAAATGAATGGACAACATTTAAATCCTTACTAACTATACATAGACATCAGTATGTACCATACATAAATAAAAGTAAAAAACATCTCACTTGTCTTAACAATGGTTTAAAGATCAATATAAGGAGTAAATTTAAATTATACAAGAAAGGGGGAACAGAGGCAGCTTTACATGAGTACAGTGTATTTTACAAGGCTTGCAAAAGAGATATCAGACTGGCTAAAATAGAAATAGAAATTTATTTATACAGAAGAGTAGGACTAACGCTAAAATTTGTTTTAAGTTTATTAATGGAAAGAAGCTATAGGAACATTACAATGTGAAACAGGCCAACTGATAAATAGTGACCAGGGAAAGGAGATGAGCTGAATAAGTTACATAGTTATATAGTTACATAGTAATTGAGGTTGAAAAAAAGAATTTTAGCCCATCAAGTTCAACCTTTTAAGATCTCCTCTGAACTGCAATATGTGGATTCATTGTTAAAAGTTATTTTCTCTGTTTACATAAGTGGTGGTTGGGACACTGCAACAAAATGGGGCTACACTATCTTGGGGAAAAAATTGGTTAACACAGGAAGAAATCCAAAAGAAAAGAATAGATGTCTATAAGCCACCAGGTCCTGATGGGTTATGTAATAGCAAAACCATATATGTAATTTTTCAAGACTCACTCTCCACAGGCCCATACCAGATCACTGGAGAAAAGCAGAGGTGTTACCTTTATTTAAGAAGGAGGCAAGAGCAAATCCAGGGAAGACTCACTTCTGTAGCCGGGAAGCTTTTAGAAGGGTTGGTAAGGGATAGTGTACAATAATATGCCCATTTAAACAAGATAGTCAGCAGGAGTCAACAAGGCTTTATGAGGAATAGTTTATGTCATAAAAATCTAATTTGTTTCTATGAGGATGTAAGAATGAAAGTGGGTCAAGGCAACTCAGTAGATGTAGTCAATTTGGATTTTGTGAATGCTTTTGATAAAGGGCGGAGGCATGTTGTACATAGTAAGGGATACAGGAATCAAAGTAAATGCTCATGTATTAAGAACTGGTTAAAAGACAGGAAACAAAGCAATGTTGTAGTAAATGGTTCATACTTCGATTGGTCTAATATGGTAAGTGGGGTTCCTCAGGTTTCAGTATTAGGTCCTCTCATTCTTAACATATTTATTAATGACTACAAAGTAGGACTGGAAAGTATTGTCTTGATTTTTGCTGATGACGCTAAGTTGAGCAAGGTAGTTAAATCAGACCAAAGGGACGTTCATAAATTAGAAGAATGACGGCTAAATGGCAGATGAGATTTAAAGCAAATATATATAAAGTTATTAATTTGGGAATAAAAAATAATCATTAAATGTACAATTGTAACGGAGCAAAATACTGGGTATTTACTCAATGCCAAGCAGCATTTTCAAAGGCAAGTAAAATATTAGCATGTATTACGAAGGGTATATAAGTAAGGGAAGCAAATATAATTTTGCCACTGTACAAATCCCTAGTACGCCCTCATTTGGAATATACAGTAGAATTTTGAGCACCATTTCATAATGAGGACATTTTAGAGCTGGAAAACATATAAGTGGAATGGACGGACTAAGCTATGAGGAAAGACTAATCAAGTTAAATGTATTGTATCTTTAAAAAAAACAACCAAGAGGGGATTTGATTATATTATCTAAACAAATCTAGGGTCATTATAAGGCTTTGTAAAGTGACCTTTTTGTACCAAGAGGCTTTCAACTGACAAGAGGACATCCTTTGAGGTTAGAAGTAAAACGATTCCACCTTGAAGAAAGGTAAAGGTTCTTCACAGTAAGGGTGGTTAATCTGTGGAATTCTCTACCAGAGAAGGTGGTGGCAGAGGATTAAATGGATAACTTCAAAAAGGGGTTAGATATATTTTTGAATAAATAGGGTATTCAGGGACAACCAGAGAAGCAGTAGTATTCATCCAGGGAGTAATCCAATTGTCAGTATCTAGGATCAGGAAGGAATGTTTCCCCCTTATGAGACAACTGCCAATGTTTCAGTGTATTTTTTTGTTTGACTTCTTCTGAATCAATGAATCCACATATTACAAGGTTTAGAGGAGATACCTTTCCTCTCACTTACCTCCATCTGCAGCTTCTGCTCCGGCCTCCGCTCCTTCCGGCGTCTTGACCCAACCAATGCTAATGACGTGGCGCACATGTGACGTCACGTCATTAGCATATACCGGGTGCCGACGCCTTCGTCATTAGCATTGGCCCGGTCAAGACGCCGGAAGGAGCAGAGGCCGGAGCAGAAGCTGCAGATGGAGGTAAGTGAGGGGAAAGGGAGAGGGGGAGGTATTTAGAGGGGTAAAGTGAGGAGGGGGGTTTTAGAATGAGGAGGGGGTTTAGAATGAGAAGGGGAGGTTGAGGATGAGGAGGGGGGAGAGAAAGAGACACGGGGGGTTAGAGAGACACAGGGGGTAGAGAGACACGGGGGGGTTAGAGTGACACGGGTGGGGTGGTTAGAGAGACACGGGGGGGTTAGAGAGACATGGGGGGGGAGAGTGACTCAAGTATAAGCCGAGGGGCCCTTTTTAGCCTTAAAAACAGGGCTGAAAAACTCGGCTTATACTTGAGTATATATGGTATGTGTTTAATTTTATGGTGGTAATTTAAAATAAAATGTTAAACATTGTAATTGTATCTTTACATGTAAAATCAGTGTGGTAAATATTATGAATACAACTGTATTTAGGGTTTCAGGACACCACACCAGCTGAGTTATGGAGCTCTATGTAAAATCAGTTACTATCTACTTGTGTACTTGATAAAGACAAACAGAAGGAGCAAGCAAAATCTGCATACTCCAACTCTAAAAAGTAGCAATACAGCATATCAAGGGAGATTAGTAAATACAGTGATACTTCTTAATTATCGTTGAACCTTACTGTAGTAAGTGTCACTCTCACTGGATAGTGAATCTAGACACTATGGGCCTCATTCAATTTCAATTTGGCCAATTGAATAGGGCTCAAAATTAGCATATAACATATATTTTTTAAAGATGTTTTTAGTTAGTAAGCATCTATCCAAAAGCAAGGTTTTCACTAACTAAAAACTTCTTTAAATAAAATATGCTATGTGCTTATCTAGAGCCCTATTCAATTGGCCAAATCGCAATTGAATGAGGCCCTATATAAGGACAAATACACCACTAAGGACAAATCATCACACAAACAGCATTTTCTGCAACCTTGTTTACATAGCATTAATAAAACATGAGTAAAATGATTAAAAAAAAAAAATTTAATGCAAACTATCACTACAATTCTACATGAATAGACACATGATTAAACCAGTGTCTAGCAAGGAACACCATACAATGTTAGTATATATTTATACATCAAAAAAAAAAAATTCCACCAATAATGTACCAACCAAAAAGGATCAACTGAGTAGTTGGGCTATATTTACATAGAAGAAAACTTTTGTTGATTGGCATGGTGTAACAATTATTATTATTATTATTATTATTATTATTATTATTATTATTATTAATATAATTATTATTATTAATAGAATTAATAATAATTAAAAATATCATGTATGGCTAACATATTCCAACTATAATAGGTAAATAAAACAGAAACATAGATTTGATGACAGATAAACCAAAAGGCCTAACGTTTCTGTCCATTCTATCTACCCAAAGTGTTTGACTTAATTAATTATTAGGAATAATTTATTTATTTAATGTATTTTATCAGTATTGTCATGTAAAAAAAAAAACATTTAATAATAGTCGGCTTCTATACTGATATATAAATACATGTATTAAAAAATAGAACTAGCGAGACCAGGCCTCTGCAATTCCTATGTTATTCCAAAGATTATTTGGAGAGCTCTCTGCACATAAATAGGAATAACTTAGACTGATAATCAATAATAAGAAACTTTTTAACTTGATGAATGTATATATAAAAAAAGGCCAGTGAAGGAACCTATCCATTCCTATGATTCCCTATGTGACGTGTACTATAGACATCTTGAAAACATCACCTTTTAGTAAATATGCACATCAAGTGTAAGTTCTACCCTACGTCTACAAATCCCTAACTGGTTATTGTATATAAAACCAGCTCAAATTTTAAGACTAATCCTATATAAAAAGTGAATAATTTTACGCCCATACAAACATGCACAATATAAATTTGGACAAAGCAAAAGTGAAATATAAAAAAAAAACTAAATTCACAATGCAAATTAAATTTTTGGGTTTAAAGATTACAGTCCCAAACTAGTTATATAGACGCGTACAAAAGACTTGCATAGTTTATGCTAAGACACAGAATTAGCTACATACCTTGCCTTGTATTAGGCTGGCTTGCTCCATACCCCAGGCTGCGTAGATAACATGGGTAGCAGTTATTTCTGTGATAACGGGAGCCATAGGTAAAAGTGCTACCTGCTAAGATGCTGCAGTGAACTAATATTATACATGAATATGTGAAGTATAACATGTTATTTAAATGATCAACAGGAAAACAAATCTAAAATCCTAATCTTTAAGGAACATCTAGCAAACTGCTTGTCTCCAGGACAGATGCTGAAAGCTGATGCTTAGTTTTTTTTTTACTGTATATGTTCTGTAACAGGGGGATTTTTCAGTCCCTCCCACACAGTCTTTTTATGTTATTAGGTTTTGGCCCACCTCCTTCAGGTAATGAACAGCCCCAAGTCTTGTGCAGCCAAGATGTAAAAAAACAGAATGACATCACAGTCTGCAAGAACTAAACTGAAAGAAACTGTGAAAAAAGAGAGAAATAACACAGATTGCAGACTGCCGGCTTCAGGCACTGTAAGGAAACACAAGTCTCTAAACACTTTTGTAAGATTCAAGTGGGGGAAGCTTTAAATCCAAACCATATTTATTTTGAAAATCAAGGACTTCTAATCTGAAGGGTTTTCAATTTCTAAGCTTGAAATTGTCATTCATTCAAGTGATGTTTTCCTGCATTCTGTTCCCATGTGTACACGAGGATTTCATTCACATCTGCCATTGTCCATGGTCTCGGTTGTGTGTAATCTATACAAGCTCCGGCTTCCACACTCATAGTGTACTCTGAAGCATCACTGTGGTCTAATATATTATATACTAGTAACTCGCTTGTCATAAATGATGGTATCTGTGTCTCTCTCTCCTGTCTGTCTCCCACTCTCCCTCCATATGTCCTGTATCTGTCTCTCTCAATCCCTATGTCTTATGTCTGTCTTTGATTGTCCTGTTTCTCTCTCCTATCTCTCTCTCTAGGTATACTGTATGTCTGCTTCTCTCTCTCCTGTCTCTCTCCCTATGTCTACTGTCTGTCTCTCTCTTCTCTCTCTCCCGTCTCCCACTCCTTCCCACCCTCTCTCTTTCTCTATCCTTTCCTACACTCTCCCTCTATCTCTTCCCACCCTTTCCCTCTCTCAATCCTTCCCAACCTCTCCCTTTCCACTCTCTCTCACTCCTTCCAAACCTCTCCCTCTCTCCCTTTCCACTCCCTCTCACTCCTTCCCAACCTCTCCCTCTCTCCCTTTCCACCCTCTCTTACTCCTTCTCAACCTCTCCCTCTCTCACTCCTTCTCAACCTCTCCCTCTCTCACTCCTTCCCAACCTCTCTCTCACTCACTCCCAACCTCTCCCTCTCTCCCTTTCCACCCTCTCTCACTCCTTCTCAACCTCTCCCTCTCTCACTCCTTCTCAACCTCTCCCTCTCTCACTCCTTCCCAACCTCTCTCTCACTCACTCCCAATCTCTCACTCTCTGACTCCTTCCCAACCTCTCTCTCACTCCTTCTAAACCTCTCCCTCCCTCACTCCTTCCCAACCTCTCTCTCTCTCCCCCTTAACACCCTCTCTCCCTTAACACCCTCTCCCTCTCTCCCTTAACACCCTCTCCCTCTCTCCCTTTTCTTACTCCCTCCAACCCTCTCCTCACTCCTTCCCACCCACTTCGTCTCTCCCTTCTCTTACTCCTTCCAACCCTCTCCTCACTCCTTCCCACCCTCTCCGTCTCTCCCTTCTCTTACTCCTTCCAACCCTCTCCTCACTCCTTCCCACCCTCTCCGTCTCTCCCTTCTCTTACTCCTTCCAACCCTCTCCTCACTCCTTCCCACACTCTCCGTCTCTCCCTTCTCTTACTCCTTCCAACCCTCTCCTCACTCCTTCCCACCCTCTCCGTCATGTGCCTCTCTCTCCCGCTCCCCCCCCCCCGCTCTGTGCAATCTGCATTGTTGTGCGACCCCCTCGCCCACGCACATTTGCACTACTCCATGCACGAATACGATTTTCTCCTCCTACCTCAGCAAACTGAGCAGCAGAAACCAAAACAGTATGCACTCAGAATTCTCATCATTGCACATGAAACGTAATCAATTAAAAGTTTTAATAGGTTCGTTACTTAAAGGGCCACCACAGTCTAATTTTTGCAACATTATATGAATCTTTCTTGTTTTGCCCCAGCCAGAAATGGTATGCAACTGCCACTAGGTGGTGGGATAAAGGGGCACAGAGACTCTATTCAATTTGTTCTTAGAGTGAGGGCTAGAGTTAGGGTTAGGGTTCAGGGTTATGGTAGTGGCAGATGATATGCTTTACATAGTAAAGTAGTGGTGCACACTATACCTAACCCAAAATCTAAACTGAAAAACTAATTGAACAAAGTCTAGGCGCACCACTGTTGCGCCACCTAGTGGCTGCTGCACTCCACTGCTGATGGGGACGAAACCAGAAAGGTCCCAATCCTATTATCTTAAATAAGTAGACTTAATAACTAGTGAAATACTTTAGAAAGAGAAAACAAACAAACAACAAATCCAAATAATTAACTTTCAGATGCTATTATTTCTAGGTTTCTCTTTACTTGTTAAACTGCTTGTTTCAGCTGCTTTCTCAGCAGGGTTATTAGATCTGTTAAACATTTTGAGTTGACACATATCCAGCGCATTCAGTATCTTTTCCCACTGCTAGAAGTAGATCAACAGAAACCAAAATGGTAAGTTCCATGGAAGTAAATGTAACTATAATAGGTAATTAATTACAGACTCTATTTTTTTACTTTCTAAAATATTTTGCCCATTATCAAGTGTCATCCTTCTAAAGAGTATATTTAAAATCTAGAACCACAGTGCTATACTTATAATTATGTAAGAAAACTACTTGAGAGTAAGTTTCATATCATCTGTATTGTTTTAGGAGTTAACATCCATTTGGTGGACTTGCATTATTATTAAAACACATATACTGTATAAGTAGAGCAATCCAAGTGAAAGACAATATCAAAGAAAATTATCTTGGTTCCAGTAGTGCAGTAGAGTAGTCCAAGATATCCTGAGGAGGTTTGTAAGGTAACATGTTTGATAAGAATGGCTTATGCTTTTTTTTGGTTTAGGCAGTGCATCATTCATTTTATTGAACATATTTACTTTTGTTGTGTCTTTAATACAATGTTTTCTAAAAACACTAAGTAAAAATCTTATTTTCCATTATGGGACAATACACTAATATTTTGAAATGTTATAATCTTTTTTTATCCATCAGATGCTTGGTTCTGAAGGTTTACACTTCCAATATAAGGCATTTGTATTTTATTATTTTTTGTCTCTAGATATCGGTTACATGTCTTCCAAGCATCTTCTATACTGTAAGTATAATTTACATACTTTCTCATATGTTTCTTTTTTTGCACTCTCCATTCACTTTTCTTTTTTTTGCAAATCAAGAATCTGCCTCCATTACATATTTTATTTTCCCTAAACTTCTCGACACTCATCATTTCTAGTCTAACACAAGAGACGAGTTGCATGCTTCTACCCATGTGCTATGCACTTGCTCACAGGTCCTTTGAACATCTTTTACATATAATTTGGGAATTTCTTCCATTATAAATACCTTGTTTCAATTTCTCTCAACCCATCTAAACAGCCACTTGTGTGGCGTGTATGACTTGTCTTTATGTCCAAGTCTAACCCATCAACTTCTAATATCTATCTATGTCTATGAGCCAAACACAAATGGCATCTCCTGGACAATGCCTCTCAATCTTCTTGCTCTGGGGACCATCTGGTTAGCTTCCAATGCTCATGGAGACCACATATGTGATCCAAAGCATTTTAACAGGTTGATGATACATGTGACAAACTCGATTTTCATATGGTTTTATACTGATTTGAATAGAGCAGATTCTAACTGCAGAGATGTTTCACAATAATACTTCTATACATTTGAATAATGGCGATTGTATGTTAGAAGTGTTAGGCCCTCTATTCCTCTTTGTTCCTGAGGACAGGCAGATTATTACTTATCTGCTAAAAACACTGTTCTGGACTATACAAACTTGTATTGTTTGGTGGCCCAGGTGTTTGCACACCATACACGCCTTGCTACATCCATGATTTCATACAGTCTGATCCATGACCATAAACATGCACATTATACCACACCTATAGCCTTATTTAATTAGCTACTTGTAAATGCCTTAAAATCATGGCCGGATTACCCATTAGGACAAGTAGGCAGCCGCCTAAGGGCACTTCCCTTAGAGGGGCGCCACTTTTAAAAAAAAAAAAATGGTTCCTGGCTTAAAATAAATGATTAAAATAAATAAATAAATGCTACTAGAGGGTACCCACCTAGAACAAGAAGGAACTTACAGGAAAAGGAACTTAAATGCACAGAAAATGCAAAAATGGGTCCGTGCATAACTTGTGTACTTACTTGCAGGGGCTCCTACATTTCACTACCTAGGGGCTCCAAAAAGGTGGATCCGGCCCTGCTTGAGCTCATAAATTTGGCTTTGGGTGTTTTTTTAATAAATGTTTATGTGCATTCTATTGACTTAAGAATTCATTAGTGCCAATAAGTAATATTTGCAGTATTAAGAGTGATTTTAAGTGTGTATAAATTTACGAATTGGGCAATTGAATCGGACCCCCGAATAAGCTGATTGTTAGGATTCACTATTTGAAATGTCTTGGTTATGGAAAAAACATGAATTTTGTTTCATACCCTTAATGAGCAGAGGTTCCAAATGTGAAGAAACTAGAAAACTATTTAAGATGTTATCAGTCTTTTAGAAAAGGTGACAACAGTTTGGAATCATTTTGCTTATTTCTGACATTACAAATATAAAATCAAATCTAGGCTGGAATTACAAGTATTTTTTTTTTTGCCAAAACACAGTGAAAGATCTCTTCACTGGGAGTTAAGAAAAAAAGAAACAATGAAGTAGAATGAGGATCGCAATTTGCGGAAACATTCATAAATCAGATTATCAAATGTATTAATATGTAAAAAATCAGGCTTTTCAGTTTCCTAATAGTTCATATTTGCTCACCATTCAGTAATAATATTTTTAGTTTGCTTTATTGTATTTCTGCGTGTTCCCAAAAGGACACAGATGTTTTCTCACCAAGGCTATCCAAAATTATGTAATTACATCCTTTCCTTTCACTAACCTCTGAAGTACATGTCCAGTTTTCACTGCTTCCTGCTCTGTTTGCTATATTCATTAACCACAATGACCATTCCACAAATAGAACTGGACTATTGTCCCTATATATAAATAAATATATACCCCGTTTAGCGCTGTATATGCGTTCCTACATGCAGGAGTGCTATCCGAACACTCCGCTAAACGAAGCATTGTATCGGCATATCGCCGAATAGCGATATGGCGAAAAAAAAGCGCACTTAACAGGGATTTATTGCCAGCAGCGCAATATCGGGAGATTTAGAGATGTTCGGGGTGTGGCCAGGAAACAGTGCTATAGCGAATCAGACCTGCGTGGGGTAGCATTGTGCGGGTTATTACTGTAAATATATATATATATATATATATATATATCTATATCTCAATAAAGCATTAGTAAAGATGGACATGAAGTGCTGCATGGATTTTATAGTCACTCCATGAGTATTAAGGCACGCAAACGATAAACAATGCAAATGTAATTATGTGAACGAGAGTGCTTCATAGAGGGCATGAACAAGTACTACATGTGAGAGAGTACCTGTGGTGACCTGTGCATGTGCTGTGTATTTCCAGACCTTTAGTGCTCACTGTTGTGACTGCATCTCTGATGCTAGAGACATTTTGGACGGTAGCTCAACTTTCGCGCGCAAGAAAAATGCCCGCCGACAAATGCACGCTGACGCATGCGTAAATCGACAAAAGCGCTGCCGACAATAGTACGCCTGACATCTGCGCGCAGGAATTAAGGTAAGGTCTTAAGGGTGGACTTAGGGGTGTTAGGGGTCTTTGTGTGGGCTTAGGGGTGTTAGGTTTAGGGGTCTTTGTATTAGGGTTAGGGGACTTTGGGTGAGCTTAGGGGTGTTAGGTTTAGGCTGGCACAGAGCAGTGGTACATGCTGTTATGCTGTGACTAGGACAGGGTATTAGTATTGTACTATTATGGTGTGACTGTCACAGAGAGCTGGTATCAGCACAGTGACTGTCACTGCAGTGGCAGACTGTCCAGCATGGTATCATGTTGTTATAGTGAGTGTCACAGGATATTGGTGTTATGGTGTTGCTGGCACAGGCCGCTGGTGTTATCGTGTTACTGGCATAAGTTGCTGATATCATGCTATCCTGGTGTGACTGTCATGGGGAGCTAGTATCATACTGCCCTATTTCGTTGGCATGACTGGCATGTTGCCTTGTTTTCTTGGTTTGATTGTTACAAGGAACAAATATTATGCTGCCATGTTTTCCTTGATGTGCCTGGCACAGGATGCTGGTATCAGGCTGCCCTGTGATACTTGCCTCAGTAACTGGTATCAGGCTGCCCCTTGGACTGGCACATTATGCTGACATGATGCTGCTTTGGTAGGATTGGCACACAGTGCTGGTATCATGCTGTCTGCTGTGACTGGCACAGAGAAAGGCATCAGATTTTCTGGTGTGACTGACATGGGATGCTGGTATAATGCTGCCTTGCTGTTTTATTGTGAGCTAGGATCATGTTGCCTGTTTTCCTAGTGTGACTAGCAAAGTGAACTGCCCTCGTGTATGATGGTGCACTCTTTTATCTGTCCGCATTTGCCAACTGCTCGCTACTGTCGCCGTGCTTCTACCAGCGCCAAATTGTCGGCGAGCATTTGCCCTGCGCCCTAAAGTCAAGGCGCCATTTTGAACACTATATAAAACCCATCAGAGGCTATCAGCTTTTGTTGAACGCTTTGGCCTGTTTGTATATATCTATTCTGCATTATAATTGTGATTATGGTTTCCTACCTGGTGTGACTCCATGTTTATCTCCTTGTATATGAGACTTGAATGTCTGCCCCTGACCACAGACCGTCTGTTTATTTTTTTGGCCTCTGACATCATGCTTAATGTCAGTGAGCATCAGGTACTACCCCACACAGTTCCCTGGTTAATATAACCAGAGTGCAGCGATCTTGTATATCACACACTCCTACATAATAAAGGCTCAATAATCAAATTTGAATAATAAAACAGTGGTGAGTAAAGGAAATAGTTACCAATGATCAACAATAACTTACAGGGACAGTTTTCCCATTTGACCATATCATTGGTTGTCCTTGAACCTCTGAGGGCAGTGTCTGCAGAATACTTTATATACACAGCATGCCTATATATAAATTACTTCTTCCATACTACACACTTAAATAAAATCTAAAGTGCCTGCCGATAAATATACCCAATGCTTCCTCAATACTAGATAAATATCGATAGCTTGAGCTTCCCCACACTATAGATATACACAGAATTAAGTACATAATTGGATGATAAGATCCCAGAAATATGCATTTCCTCTAGTACTTACCTTTTCTCTGTATGCAGTGACAGCTCTCAAAGCAGCTTCCTCCCTCTTGTAACTCTCTAGCTCCAGGTGCTCGCCCCTTAGTGGCGAGTCTGTGAACTACAATATTTCATTTTTTTTTATGCCAAGCAACATTTTGAAGTGTGAATTGAGGCATTCTACAATGGGAAGCACCCCAGGCGGCTGCCTCTTCGGCCTAATGAAAATCCTGACACAATAGCGACGGCACTGCCAGTTTCCCTTCTTGATCATAATGCCAGCAAGCATATGCAATGTATTATCTATCATTAGAGGTTAATGTAGCCCTACAGAAGCACTGACAATGTAAACCACATCAGCGGTGTTAAGGCAGGGGCAAAAGGCTTCAATTGGTTTTATGGGAAACAATAACATTGACAATCCTCAAATCCCTTCATAACCATCTTCGTACTTTAAAATAATAGTTAACACTATCAATGGGCCCTATTAAATTCCAGCCTCGTAAATAAGAGGCTTCTACTTAAGCCCTACGTACTGCAAAGTTTCTCTAACTTACAATGCTATTAAATTAGCCCTGCTGCGAGCAACGTATGAGCTACGCAGCAGGGCCGTACGTATCTACACTGCGTAAATGTACATGAGGAGTGACAGCCTGCGAGATGATATCGCAGGCTCCCACTCCTCATCAAGTGCTGCGGGGGTCCTAAAAGGGACCTCCGCGGCAGTCCCCCACATAAGCCCTGCCGTGGGGGGTACTCCAAACCCCCCCCTAGGCACCTAAAATGAACCCCCCCTCAATGCGGGGGTCCCTGTCGGGACCCCCGAAGTGTCCTCACATGAACACCTTGCTGCAGGTGTCCATAGGAACCCCCGCAGCCCCCACACATTAACCCCTTGCAGCGGGGGTCCCCGATCGGCACCGATCAGGCCCCCGCTGCATTTAAAACTTTTAAATTCCCCGCCGCGGCTCCTTAAAGGGACCGCGGCACACTATTACCCAATCCCGGCCGCGGCACTTAAAATTAACCCCCCTCTATGCTGGGGGTCCCCATCGGGACCCCCGAAGTGTCCCCACATAAACTCCCTGCAGCGGGGGGCCCCGATCGGCACCGATCGTGACCCTGCTGCAATTCAATTTTAAATTTCCCGCCTCGCGGGTCCTCAAAGGACCGTAAAGGTCCTGAAAGGACTCGCACTAAAAATATTAACCCCAGGCAACTATAATTACCCCATTAACTCATGGTGGTCAATACAGACCACCATAAGGCTCTAATTAACCCATTAACTCATGGTGGTCAATCCAGACCACCATAAGGCTCTATTTAACCCATTAACTCATGGTGGTCAATCCAGACCACCATAAGGCCTAAATTAACCCATTAACTCATGGTGGTCAATACAGACCACCATAAGGCTCTATTTAACCCCATCAGTCCCATAAGGGTATATTATTACCATTATGGGCCTGTTACAACCCAACATTAACCACATAAGTGCCATGATGGTCCTCAAGAACCATCATGACACTAACTACAAACACTACACTATAACCCCCAATAAACCATTTAATCTAAACTAACCCCCCTCTACACTAATCTATTAACACTTACACTACCTACCTACACTACCTACCCCCTAATAAACCTCCCCAACACTCTAATTACAAAAAACAATAAACCTACAGCACAGAAAACAAAAAACCTACAGTACAAAAAACAAAAAAACCTACAGTACAGAAAAAATAAAAATTACAACCCCACCACCCACTACAGAAAACAAAAAAATACATTACAACCCCACCCCCCACTACAGAAAATAAAAAAAATTACACACCTGAAAAGGAAAGACAGATAAACACAATACATTACATACATTACATACAATACATGACATTACATACATTAAATATAATATATTAAATATAATATATTACATATAATATATTAAATATAATATATTACATATAATATATTACATATAATACATTACATACATTACATACAATACATGACATTACATACATTACATATAATGTATTAAATATAATATATTACATATAATATATTACATATAATACATTACATACATTACATACAATACATGACATTACATACATTACATATAATGTATTAAATATAATATATTACATATAATATATTACATATAATACATTACATACATTACATACAATACATGACATTACATACATTACATATAATGTATTACATATAATATATTACATATAATATATTACATATAATATATTACATATAGTCCTAATCAAATACCCCCTATCTATCTAACATACAATCTATTTAATTTAAAATAAATCCTAACTATATCAAATACATCCCCCTATCTATCTAATATACAAAAAATCCTAACTACATACACAGACCCTAATTCTAAGCTAAAATCAATAAATTAAGACCACTTACCTTTAAGATGTTGCTTCAGATCACTAACCTATGGGTCAAACAAAAAATAAAAATTAGTACAAAACATTAACATCAAATAAATAAACATTCTATACATTCTAAATATTCAACTCACCTTTACAGCATGTCCAGTCACTGTTTAGCTCTTCCGGCGCGGCCCTGTTAAAAAAAAAAAACACAATACATGAATACATGAATACAATATATAAACAATAAATAAAATACACAAATAAACATCTAAATATACATTGAACTTACCTCCCCGCGATGTCCCCGGCCTTCTCTCCTTCAGCCCCGGCTGGGCCGCGGAACCATCCGCGCTCTAAAAAAAAAAAAAAAAAAAACTAACGGAGGTCTGCACTGGCAGACCTCCCCGACGCTACTGAACCTCCCGGAGTCGTTTCCGGGAGGAAATTGGCATTGTCGGCTTGTGATTGGCTGAAAAAGCTGTCAGCCAATCAAAAGTCGTCAATGTAGGAGCCAATCAGGATGCGCAGATGTCTTCTACCAATCACTCCGTGGGGGTGTATCCCATAGTGATTGGCTGAAGGCATCTGAGCGTTGTGATTGGTTCCCAGAAAGATAGACAAGTGTTTAAGCCAATCAGGGTGGGATATTGGGGTGTATCCCATCCTGATTGGCTCACACATTGACGACTTTTGATTGGCTGAAATTGATAGACAGCTTTTTCAGCCAATCACAAGCCGCCAATGCCAATTTCCTCCCGGAAACGACTCCGGGAGGTTCAGTAGCGTCGGGGAGGTCTGCCAGTGCAGACCTCCGTTAGTTTTTTTTCTTTTTTTTTTTTAGAGCGCGAATGGTTCCGCGGCCCAGCCCGGGCTGAAGGAGAGAAGGCCGGGGACATCGCGGGTAGGTAAGTGAAATGTATATTTAGATGTTTATTTGTGTATTTTATTTATTGTTTATATATTGTATTCATGTATTCATGTATTGTGTTTTGTTTTTTAACAGGGCCGCGCCGGAAGAGCTAAACAGTGACTGGACATGCTGTAAAGGTGAGTTGAATATTTAGAATGTATAGAATGTTTATTTATTTGATGTTAATGTTTTGTACTAATTTTTATTTTTTGTTTGACCCATAGGTTAGTGATCTGAAGCAACATCTTAAAGGTAAGTGGTCTTAATTTATTGATTTTAGCTTAGAATTAGGGTCTGTGTATGTAGTTAGGACTGTAATTATTTTATTTTACTTTAGAATAATGGTCTGTGTATGTAGTTAGGATTTTTTGTATATTAGATAGATAGGGGGATGTATTTGATATAGTTAGGATTTATTTTAAATTAAATAGATTGTATGTTAGATAGATAGGGGGTATTTGATTAGGACTATATGTAATATATTATATGTAATATATTATATGTAATATATTATATTTAATATATTATATGTAATGTATGTAATGTCATGTATTGTATGTAATGTATGTAATGTATTATATGTAATATATTATATGTAATATATTATATTTAATATATTATATGTAATGTCATGTATTGTATGTAATGTATGTAATGTATTATATGTATGTATTGTATTGTGTTTATCTGTCTTTCCTTTTCAGGTGTGTAATTTTTTTATTTTCTGTAGTGGGGGGTGGGGTTGTAATGTATTTTTTTGTTTTCTGTAGTGGGGGGTGGGGTTGTAATTGTTTTTTGTTTTCTGTACTGTAGGTTTTTTTGTTTTTTGTACTGTAGGTTTTTTGTTTTCTGTGCTGTAGGTTTTTTATTTTTTGTAATTAGAGTGGTGGGAAGGTTTATTAGGGGGTAGGTAGTGTAGGTAGGTAGTGTAAGTGTTAATAGATTAGTGTAGAGGGGGGTTAGTTTAGATTAAATGGTTTATTGGGGGTTATAGTGTAGTGTTTGTAGTTAGTGTCATGATGGTCCTTGAGGACCATCATGGCACTTATGTGGTTAATGTTGGGTTGTAACAGGCCCATAATGGTAATAATATACCCTTATGGGACTGATGGGGTTAAATAGAGCCTTATGGTGGTCTGGATTGACCATCATGAGTTAATGGGTTAATTTAGGCCTTATGGTGGTCTGGATTGACCACCATGAGTTAATGGGTTAATTAGAGCCTTATGGTGGTCTGGATTGACCACCATGAGTTAATGGGTTAAATAGAGCCTTATGGTGGTCTGGATTGACCACCATGAGTTAATGGGTTAAATAGAGCCTTATGGTGGTCTGTATTGACCACCATGAGTTAATTGGTTAATTAGAGCCTTATGGTGGTCTGGATTGACCACCATGAGTTAATGGGTTAAATAGAGCCTTATGGTGGTCTGGATTGACCACCATGAGTTAATGGGTTAATTTAGGCCTTATGGTGGTCTGGATTGACCACCATGAGTTAATGGGTTAATTAGAGCCTTATGGTGGTCTGGATTGACCACCATGAGTTAATGGGTTAAATAGAGCCTTATGGTGGTCTGGATTGACCACCATGAGTTAATGGGTTAAATAGAGCCTTATGGTGGTCTGGATTGACCATCATGAGTTAATGGGTTAAATAGAGCCTTATGGTGGTCTGGATTGACAACCATGAGTTAATGGGGTAATTATAGTTGCCTGGGGTTAATATGTTTAGTGCGAGTCCTTTCAGGACCTTTACGGTCCTTTGAGGACCCGCGAGGCGGGAAATTTAAAATTGAATTGCAGCAGGGTCACGATCGGTGCCGATCGGGGCCCCCCGCTGCAGGGGGTTTATGTGGGGACACTTCGGGGGTCCCGATGGGGACCCCCAGCATAGAGGGGGGTTAATTTTAAGTGCCGCGGCCGGGATTGGGTAATAGTGTGCCGCGGTCCCTTTAAGGAGCCGCGGCGGGGAATTTAAAAGTTTTAAATGCAGCGGGGGGCCTGATCTATGCAGATCGGGGACCCCCCCTGCAATGGGTTTATGTGGGGACACTTCGGGGGTCCCGATGGGGACCCCCAGCATAGAGGGGGGTTAATTTTAAGTGCCACGGCCGGGATTGGGTAATAGTGTGCCGCGGTCCCTTTAAGGAGCCGCGGCGGGGAATTTAAAAGTTTTAAATGCAGCGGGGGGCCTGATCTATGCAGATCGGGGCCCCCCCCTGCAATGGGTTTATGTGGGGACACTTCGGGGGTCCCCATCGGGACCCCCGGCATAGAGGGGGGTTAATTTTAAGTGCCGCGGCCGGGATTGGGTAATAGTGTGCCGCGGTCCCTTTAAGGAGCCGCGGCGGGGAATTTAAAAGTTTTAAATGCAGCGGGGGGCCTGATCTATGCAGATCGGGGCCCCCCCCTGCAATGGGTTTATGTGGGGACACTTCGGGGGTCCCGATGGGGACCCCCAGCATAGAGGGGGGTTAATTTTAAGTGCCGCGGCCGGGATTGGGTAATAGTGTGCCGCGGTCCCTTTAAGGAGCCGCGGCGGGAAATTTAAAAGTTTTAAATGCAGCGGGGGGCCTGATCTATGCAGATCGGGGACCCCCGCTGCAATGGGTTAATGTGGGGGTGCTGCAGGGGTCCCGATAGAGACCCCTGCAGCATGGGGATGTGTATAGGGTGCAGGGGGGAGCCTCACACTGCTGTCTCGGGCTGTTCCGAGGCAGCACGTAGAGGCTTTCGGATCCCTTGCGTGGACTTTTTGTCCACGTAGGGATTCTTACGATATGCGAGACTCGTGCATAGATTTAAGGCTACGTAGCTCTCTCGGAGCCTATTCTCGGCCATTTTCTCGCAGTCATATTGTAAAGCAGGCTGCGAGAGATTCGGTTCTCGCAAACAGCAGGAAAACTGCCTTTTGCGAGCACCGAGAGAACTACGAGGGAGAATTTAATAGGGCCCAATGTGTTTAAGTGCTTGAATTGATAATTGAAATTAAATTGATAGTCGACATAAATTTCAAAAGAAAATGTTTTAATGGCTGTATTATATTTAATCTCCATAATTAGTGTTCACCTTATTTGTCACCTAGATGGAAACTTGGATGCACATAAAATTCCTATTCAGAAAAAAAGTGCATTCTATGGTGCAAGCTTTCATGAAATACAATGCCAATATTATCAGTGACCAAGGTCCCTTCCCCACTGCCAAAGTAGATAAACATGCAATGCAATGGTGGTTCTCTGCAAAGCATAACTGCATATAATAAATAACCTATTATAGGCTATATTTACTTTTTTTTTTTTTTTAACATCTAACCTTAATCAAGTTATTCAAAATAGACATACTTGTAAACTTCAACATCCTTTTATTGCAAAATGTAGCTGGAGTGATGTGGTGGCAGAGCAACATCTTGTAATTTGTATTTATATACAAAATATGAAGACAAATTATCATTTTGTGCACCCCTGATTCCTTTATGGCTATGAGAGGATATTTTAAGTTAACCTGAGGGAAGAAGGGCTCTTTTACATGGCCACACTGCCAACAAACTGGCATTGTGAGAGCTGTAGATGGCAAATACTTGAGATTTATTAGAGATGCCACCCAGGGGTTTAGCATTCGTCTAAAAACACAGTTATTTTCTAAAGGGTGCATGGAATGTGTCAGCAGATTTAATGAACATTATCATAATGCAACAGACTTACGCTTCAACTCAGGTAATTGAGGCATGTCTGAGAGTGCGTCTACTGGCATGTGCTGGTATGTCGAAAAAATATTCACATGCTATGATTAGTCACAGTGCACTATTACTGCAAATACTGGGATATGGAACACTTTAAAACAGACATTGCAAAGTTCTGTATATTGGACCTACCATATGGCAACCAACTGGGTCTAATACACAAAAATAAGAAAGACTTTATGGAACAAATAAAATGTGAGCTCAACACAAAAGGTCTAGAGCAGGAGAAGCAAATAAGCGGCTCTAGGTCCAAATCAGGACCTTCTGTCCATTACTTTCTGACCTACACAACGTAATTACATTTACTATAACTCCATTGTAAATATTTTTCATCTCTAAATAAACTATCTGTAAAATTTAAGCTCATACCAGTTTACCCTACAATGTCTTCAATCTTGCACTTTCTGGAATGACAAACAAATGGATTCAGACCTTGGCTAATTTGGTTAAAAAAAATATTATCTCTGTTCTGGAGTATTCAAAATAAATTGAGATAGGTAACACCAGATAAAGGCACCACATAAAATGAAAGGACCAATGTAATTATCCATCAATATGAAGCTGTTATCACTAACATCAATATAAACAACTTTTGCAATAACTGTAATACAAAAGTGCTAAAACCTACATTGAATGTATCAAATCACCCATATTCATTCAAAGTCCTCTAATGGTAATATTTTTCTACTGGTAATATTTTGATAATTAATTTAAAAAAACAGAAGGCAGGATTTAGTAGATGCCTGTGATTTTATCACACTGAGCAGCAGTGATACAAGATTATCACTAAAAGTTTCCAGTATGCTTGGACAGGATTTCATAAAGACACCACAAGTAGGAAAATGAAACTTTAAAAATGGGATTCCACAACTAAAATTGCATTTTAACACAAATAAAATATACTTTAAATTTACATTTATTTATGCTACTGTAGGCTATAGCAGTAGTACCAAAACGTTTTCCTGGTATTTGCTCACTTCTGTGCTGCCTTTTATATTTGTTTAACAATGAATGAAGTCCTGGGGGCTCTGTATGGTAGCATACATTGGAGCATTATATGGCCATTTAAGATACATGTCAATAACCCAACTTGTTATCTCAGTAGGGAGAAAGTCTGTATTTATCCAGCTCATATTGATAAGAAAGGAGAAATAGGCCAATGTAAATGATCTGTGAGGCTCTACTTAAATATGATACAGATGAAAAGCACAAGGAACCGTGGAACATAGACATGGTGGATATTTATAAGGATGATAAGCATCATGCTTTTATCATGACTAGAACCAGGGAGTGGGCCCAGTGCTGTTGTTTTTTTTTTTTTTCTGTAGTATGGGGGTGGATGTTGAAAGGAGTCGGGTGCTAAGTAAAGATAGTTTATATATATATATATATATATATATATATATATATATATATATATATATATAAATAATAAGAGTTTTGCAGTATATAGTGATACCTTTTTTATTGGACACACATAATCATAAATAAATGACAAGCTTTCAAGAGTGTTGTCCTCCCTTTATCAAGTCTGAAGCAAAACTGACATGAGATGGAACCCTCAGTTTGAATAAAAACAGCACATGCAGAGAGAGTGGTGGCAGTGTCTGACATCATCAGGCAAATACATATAGGTGGAATGAACACAACATAGTATGGTACACATATATATATATATATATATATATATATACACATGTTATATACACATATACAAGAAGTATCATAATATAATTAAATACATATAAATAAGTAAATATAAATATATAAACATGGATACATATATATATACACATACATACACATAATCATCATATCAGGAATATAGGAGGTTATAAGAAATTAAGATAATGAGATAAAAACTCCATATTAACATTAAGTCCTGTATTTTTCGTATTAAAGTGAGTTATCATCTTCATTTCATAGATCTTTCTTTCTTGTGTGTTTTTAAAGTAACCTCTGAGTATTTTTATTTTCAGGTTTTGTATAGAATGGTTATTTTGTGAAAAGTGATGTCCCACTGGGGTACAATAATTGTCTTCATTGTGTTTTTTGATGGAGTTTCTGTGAAGGTTCATCCTCATATGTAATTTCTGGTTGGTTTCCCCAATGTAGCATCCTTTTTCACAGACAGTACATTGTATCATGTAGACTACATTTGATGATGTGCAGGAATATGACCCTCTGATGTTGTAGCTCTTGTTGTTGTGTGTGGCTGTATCCTCTTTGCAGATATGCTGACATAATTTGCAGCGATTTTTGTTGCAGGGTTTGGTGCCATTTTCTCTGTTGGGCCGTTCATTGGCCAATCTTCTGTTCACCAATGTTTGTCTTAGATTTGGTGGTTGTCTGAATGCGACAATGGGAGGTTTGGGAAATATATGTTTTAATTCTGCATCTTCTGTTAGTTGTGGTTGTAGATCTTTAATTATTTTACGTATTCCTTCTAGAGTCGGATGGTATGTTGTTACTAGAGGTGTACGTGAAGAACTTTCTTTAGTTTTATATTGCAACAGGTGTTCTCGGGGTGTTTTGATGGCAGCGGTTACTTTCTGTGTGATGACATGGGGTTTGTAACCCTTTTGTTTGAAGGAGTCAGACAGTGTTTTTAAATGTTTGTCGCGGTCCTTGGTGTTTGAGCATATGCGGTGGTATCTGATGGCTTGGCTGTAAATTATCCCTTTTTTAGTATGTGAGGGATGGAAACTAGAACTGTGTAGGTAACTATATTTGTCTGTAGGCTTCCTATACACAGATGAGTGAAGTTTACCATTTTTTATGGATATGGTGGTGTCCAAAAAGTTTACCTGTTCAGCAGAGTAATCCATTTTAAGTTTAATAGATGGGTGGAAGGTATTAAAGGCATTGTGGAAGTCTCTGAGTTTTTTTTCTCCCTCTGTCCATATGATGAACAGGTCATCTATATACCGGTAGTATCTGTAAGGTTTATGGACTAATGTGGATAGGAATCTCTGTTCCAGGTCAGCCATAAATAGATTTGCATACTGTGGTGCCATTTTCGTACCCATTGCAGTCCCCATGATCTGTAGGTAAATCTGTCCATTGAAGGTGAAGTAGTTGTGGGTTAGGATGTATTCTAATAGTTTTGCAATGGTATTAGAATTGTATTTATGGCTCAGTACCATCTTTGTGGGGGATGTTGCTATAGAGAGATTCAACATCCATGGTAACTAGTAGTGTGTTAACTGGAAGGTCCTCAATTAGGCTAAGTTTGTTAAGAAAGTCAGTGGTGTCCTGTATGTAGCTGCTGGTGTTTGTAACAAATGGCTTAAGGATATTTTCAATAAGACCAGATAACTGTTCAGTTAATGTGTCCATACCTGTAATAATAGGTCTTCCCGGGTTTCCTGGTTTGTGGATCTTTGGCAGCAAGTAAAACGTTCCAGTTGAAGGATCCTGGGGTATGAGCTGCTCCAATTCGTGTTGCACCCTCTTTGGGAATGTTTGAATGAGTTTCCTGAGTTGGATAGTGTATTCTTTTGTGGGGTCCTGGTCTAATGTCTTGTAGTATGTATTGTCTGTCAGTTGTTTGTTACCTTCTTGTAAGTAGTCTTTAGTGTTTAAAATCACAACTGCACTACCTTTATCCGCTGGTTTGATAGTGATGTTAGTGTTTCCCTTCAAGCTCTTTATGGCTGCTCTTTCTAATGGAGAGAGATTATATAAACCTTTTTTCTGTTGATTTGTTATTAAGGATGCAGTTCTTAGCCGGAAGCTTTCTATATAACTGTCTAATTTAGGGTTGCGTCCAGGTTGTGGGGTGAATTGTATGTTCTTTTTCTTGCAGTTGTAATCTAATGTGGGAGTGGTAGCATCTTGGCTGTGGAAGAATTCTGTAAGCCTCAGCCTCCTGAAGAATTCTTCCAAGTCTGAGTACAATTTAATTTTATCCAGTTTTCTGCTTGGACAAAATGATAATCCTTTAGATAGAACCGAGATCTCTGACTGTGTTAGTTGGTAGTTTGAAAGGTTTATAATTCCTGTTTTATCTGAGCTGTATTCAGGAGAAATGTTGGTGGTAGTAGTGGAAATCTCAGTTGTATTAAGGTTATTCTCTTTCTCTTCCTGTATCTGTTTTTTGTTATATTGAGAGAGGCAGTTCAGCTTTTTATTTTTCTTCTTTATAAGCTTATGTTGTTGTTTAATTTGTAGATGCTGCATTTCCCTTTCCAATTGTTCAGCTTCATATGTGTTTTGTTCCCTTAGTTTTTGTAGGAGGGATAGTATTTGGTCCTTAAGTTTTTGTTTCTTGCCATAGAGTTGGTGGATTAGGTTGTTTCTTAATTTCTCACTTGTGTGTCTGCAGAGGTTTTCAGCATATAGTGAGTTGTGGGTAGTTTTAAGTGGGTTTTTGATCTTGAGTCCATTTGGTATTAGGTTCCTTCTTTTGCAATGTGACAGAAAAAATATGTCACTATTGAGCTGTGCTGTTTTCTTGGTCATCTTAATCAGTAGCTTCTTGAAGCGTCTATATGCGGTATCTTCCATAGTAATGAAGAGTAAGGTAGCCGTGAGTGTCCAGTATCCAGATAAATAATAAGAGTTTTGCAGTATATAGTGATACCTTTTTTATTGGACACACATAATCATAAATAAATGACAAGCTTTCGAGAGTGTTGTCCTCCCTTTATCAAGTCTGAAGTAAAACTGACATGAGATGGAACCCTCAGTTTGAATAAATAAAAAATAAATAGTACATTTGTGTTCATATTTGAATGCCTAAAACAAGCTCAGAATTCCTAGAAATACTGTAATTACACTGCATTCTGGGAAGCCGAGCAGGGACATGCAAATGTGCCCACAAATGTATATATTTCTGTAGTGTAGTGTAGTGTAGTGTAGGGACCCCCACCCTGGCCCTGTGTGTGTCCCGGAGCTCTGCTGCAGGCAATTGAACTTTGTGTGTGCCAGGAGGTAAGGGAAGGACTGCAAATTATGGAAAGTGGTCTTCCACCAGCACTGTTTAAGAAAACAACAATATTGCTACAATATTCCAATATTCAAACACACACAATCATATTAAAACAACAATCAAATGCTTTATGTTTTAAATACTGAAGTGCACTATTTTATCAAATGTGTAATATGTTCTGTTGCTACATGTATTTAGTTGCAATATAGAAATCTTGCTGAGATACATATCTTATTGTTGTAAGGTTTATATGTTTTTGAGAAATATATTTTGATTAGTTCATCCCATAACTAAAGTAAATGGAAATTATTTTTACAAAAAGAAGCACAGACACATAAAGGTAAATATGTTCATATATTTTAAATACCTTGTATGTCATGCCTAAATACAGAAAAGAAACAAGCTATTTAACAGTTCTGTTCTTTTTATAAGATGTCATTTGCTAATTAGTTGTATCTGTATTTTTTATTTGTTTTATTTATTTTTATAGGGATCTTGAAATAAACAAGTAAAGAAAAGAAAGATTATGCAAAAGATCACCATTTTTGATGTCATTAAAAATAAGGGTGATGCTAATCAAAATAGGGTCTTATCTAAAAAAAGAACGTTATTTCTAGGGAAATTGTTATGGGTGCCTCTCAAACGGCAGACCCATGAGGGCAAGTGAGAAGCAGTGGTATCCTATAATAAGTATTAGTAGAAAATATATACTACTTGTATGATGATTTAAAAGTAATTATGGTCATTCAACTCTGGGCTTTTTGTAGATACTGCATTTACTGGAAAACAATATAAAAACAATTAACAAACTGATTACAGCATTACTGTAAATCTCCACTTTATTTGCGTTTTTAATTTTCTTTGGGCCATGTTGAATAATATGTAGATAGATAAAGGGTTGTATATAAGTATAAATACAAATTAAAAATAGAGCCTTTTTGGGCTTTATGGCCATGTGTGGTTATGAATTATATTAATAATTAAATGAAAGTAGGATTATCATTTGCAATACTGAAATTCACCATCAGGACTGCTGCCATACTTGGCATTGGTTGATGTGCCAAAACCAACAAGAGGTGCATAGCTCTTGACTTAGGCAGATAAGTTAAGTATAAAACATACCAACAAAATTAAAAATAACTATGACAAATTATATTAAAATAAAATAATAACACTAAGCGATATCAGCATTATGTGGGCTTTCCAAAAGAGATATCATATTTGCAATTAATTACTATACTGCCAGACACTAAAATACTTATATATGTTTTTAATTTACCCAGGGAGCTGCTTTATTAAGACAACCCAGTAAATGGCACCACTTACCAGCTCAGAGCAGCCCTGAACAAAAAGTTTATTCTCTGAATGTATGGCAAATGGTTATGGTATAAAGGAACTAACCACTGGGCTAAATGCTAGTTTCAATTATCGTTTTTCTGAGCAACTATTAGAGAGATCTAAATTAGTGATCTTAAAAGGCACCCTGCTCTTTCTATCCTTTTATACTTGTATATTACACAGTTACATAATTATTGAGGTTGAGAAAATACTTTTAGTCCATCAGCTTCAACTTTTTAGGTCTCCCTGATCTGCAATTAGTGGATTAGTTGTTAATTGATCCAGAGGAAGGCAAAAAAAACAAACAATGAAACATTGCCAATTGTTTCAAAAGGGAAAACAAAAATAAAATGACCTGGCCCCAGATACTGACAATCGGATTCCTCCCTGGATCAATACTCCCTCTACTTATCCAGGATAACCCTGAATGCCCTTTTTCACTCAAAAATATATCCAACCACTTTTTATAGTTATCTATTGAATCCGCTGTTACCACCTCCTCTGGTAGAGAATTAAACAGATTAACCACCCTTACTGTGAAGAACCATTTTCTTTCTTTAAGGTGGAATCTTTTTACTTCTAACCTCAAAGGATGTCCTCTTGTCAGTTGAAAACCTCTTGGCACAGAAAGCTCCCTTGACAAATCTTCATACTAACCCTGGATGTATTTATATGGGGTAATCATATCTTAGGTGCCTTTTTAGAGAAAAGCATGTACTCGGGCCTTCACTTAAGCTGTCCCTCATCAATAATCCTGACCATTTTGTGGCTCTTTCATGTACTTCAGCTAATTAAATTACGCACATGAAATTTGTAAAGCTCAGAAAGATTGAGGCAAAGCAATTATTTTATAATTGCAAACCCACAGGATTTTTTGTTCTGTGGATTAAATCTCACATACATGACAAAACAGGTTGTAAACTGGCATTCTCTGTTTTCACATACAGTTCAGCTCAAAATATATTTAGGTATGAAATAAATATTTGAACGTATCTGGCAGCACCTGAAAGTAAAGTGCAGTGGTTGCTACACAATGCCTTGTGTCAGACAGCGTGGGATGTAAGGTAGACTTTACTCCACCCAGCAAGCACAACATGTAAGGAACAGACAACTGGTGTAAACATTGTAATCTGGGGAAAAATACCATTCCTAGAGACAAATAAAACTACTCCTTTCAGGGTCCTGACTGGGATGTTTCCAGGAACCCAAAGAAAACCAGAACCATAAAGTAAAGTTTACTAATGGAGAAAATAAATTAATATTTATTTTGAAAATAATCATTTAAGTATTTATCATTCCACATTGTGTATTGCAGTATTTTTCTGTTGTTTATGGAATATTTGTGTAAAAAGAAATTAAAAATTTCAGATATGTTAAGAAATTATAAAACAACAAATATTTTTTTAAACTAAAATTTACATACATCTAGTAGATATTTATTTGGGTGTGTGAAGGTTTTCTGAATATCGCCATTCATTCTTTATCACCATCAGAATCCTAGAATATTTTTTTTTCGATTGATGATTAATTGATTAACAACTGTTAATTACAATCAAATGTCATTACCTCATAATTTTTATAAACAATGAGATTCAAACATGTTTATTTTTTATGTTATGTATTCAATTGACTTTTTATATAACTTATTAAAATAACATTTTAAGGAGCCATGGGAAATTTAAGGACACTTAGCCTTTTTATTCACTGTTTTTATTAGCATTTTTGGCATCTAAGTGCTGTCAGTGCTTTGAAAATGCAATTTATCATCTTGAGATTATCTATTTGCTTACTGGAGCCCCGAGAACTTTGACATTTTCCAGTAGAATTTTATGATAAATCAAATGTATTTTATTGTAGTCTGAACAGGTCTAACAGTGAGATATTGTATTTATTGGAACTATCTGTCAATGCAAGTGGTTTACAAAGGTACCATATTTATTTTATCAACTTTATCTGTGATATTGTAAGTGTTCTTCCACCTGCAGACATCATCCCAGGGAGTTAATATACAGGAGTGATATCACTTCTAATTATTCACTGTCTGAATGTAAACTGAAGAGAGTAAATTAAAGAACTACTTTTAGTGGGCATGTAAACACAGTCGATGGAAGCAAGTGACACTGAAAATAACACACTTGATGGGCACGTGCAACAACAAAACATATGTCAGCTCCATCTACCATTACCATGGATGTGTGGGCATTGTGCTAAATAGTATTGAATTACTGAATCTGACTACTACTATTCTCTTCTTTGCATCAGCCCAACATTCTGCCTGTCTGTTGGAAACCCTTGCCTTAAATCATCCCCTTGACTGTGGATTGGATACTGACAATACTTCTAGCTGGACCTAGACCCTGGTTTCCAGGGCTAGTGTATGATCTCTACACTGATCCTATGGGTCTAAATCATATTTGGCAAACTTCAGTGTAACAGCTACATTCTCAATATTAGATGTGTGTATAAACTTCAGACTTTTGGTAAGCTATTGACTGGATAATAATAAAAGCAAGAGACTTTTGTTTCATAGACAATTGTAAAGTTTTTGACCATTTCATCCGCCTCCTGAGGAATCTATATGTGGACCAAGAATCCATGGTGAGGATCAAATATGGAACCAAATATTGGATATTGGAACCAAATATCAAATGCTGGAAAGGTGTGTGACAAGCTTGTATATTGTCAACGTATTTATTCAACTTACCGTATATGCAGAATAAATCATAGGGGTGTAGGGTCTGGACTAATCCAAAGCCGGAATTAATATTGCTGGGAAAAATATCAACAACCTTAGATACGCAAATTATACTGCTCTGATGGCTGAAAAGTAAAGCTGAAAGTGAGGAGGAACTAAAGGTCCTATTGATGAGGGTGAAAGAAGAGAATGCAACTGCTTTCCTGCTGCTCAACCTTAAAAAGACAAAAAAACATGGCAAACAGCAATCTCAGTTCCTGGCAAATAAATGGGGAACAAGTGGAGGCACTGACAGATTTTATTTTCCTGGGCACCAAGATCTCTGCAGATGTTGACTGTGGCCATGACATTAAGCAAAGTTTGTTTCTGGGAACAAAAGCTATGGCAATCTGGGCAAACTATCCAAATGAAAAGTGTGTACACTGGCAGTGTTTGTGGATAAGGAATGTTAGATGGTGTCATGGAGTTCTTGCTAAATGCAAAGTTGAGTCATATCTACACTATGCAGTTCGAATTCAGATAGCAAAGGGGCATTGCAAAATAAAGTAATGTCAAGAAAAGGAGGGTGGATTAAAGGACCGCTGCTTGCAAGAAAATCAATTATTTGTCAAGTCTGCAGCAAGCGAGCAATATTAGCAGCTGTTTAATCCATGGGCATTTTTTGAGACAATCTGAATTTTTGAAGATTTTTGTTTTTGCTATCAGCGAAGATAGGGGTTGGGAGGAAGAAAATGAGAACCATTGTAAAGATAATTGGATAAGATTGAAATAGACACAACACACATTCTCATTCACTGGCTTAGAAGCAGACTCCTTGCATCATTCACTGCAGCAAAAGCTCCCTAGAAATGCAATCACCCTTCTAACATACACATCTGCCACCATTTTTTTTACAATTAAAAACTAGATATATTACTTTTTTCTTGCTTAATTATATTCTGTGAAATCCCCAGATTGTGCACTCTTCTGACATCCCCCCGCCTCGATTTCACTAGTTATGTAATATAGCTATGTATTTAATTACTTTTATGTATCTTATTTTATTAAGAAGCACTTAAATACTCTGTTTTAACTGGTAGATAGTCCCTGTATGGGTGCGCCCACTGCAGAATATGCTGACACAGAATCATTAGTTCTGGATGTGCAGTGTGGTGCCCTAGTCTATTAGGGACCATGTCTCTCGAGAACATGCTGCTGAGAAGGTTCCCTGATAGGATAGGACACTACGCTGCACATTCAGCATACTCTGCAGCAGTCAGATACATATTGATTTTAGACAGTAAAAACAGAGCTTATGAGCTTCCAAAATAAAGTACATAGAAGTTAATAAATGCATAGGGATATTATATACCAATTATAATTCACAAACCTTATGTGTCCCTTTAAAGATTTCAAACAAACATTATTTTTTAATTGGGCGGTGATCTTTTAATCCACGTTATAATAACTGATTGTACTAAATATTCTTGTATATCCCTTTATAAATCTTTTATCACTATTTTATGTAATTTAAAACATAAACATGTATTCAGTTTCCAACTTCTGCCTATGCCCCACTAAGGACCCCACATTACCAGGGAAATGTGTTTACATTGTGTAAGAGGTTATGGTTTGAATTGTAATCAGACTGGGTTTTGGATAACTTTTATAGTTTTGATTAACCAAAGGCTCCCAAAGATTAATATACATAGTAAATGTACTTGGTGGTGGCAGTGGTTTTTATATTGATTTTTTTGTGGGAGTTGGCTGTTACGGTTTTCTTTTACAGTTATTGTAGGTGATACTAGATTGGATAAGCTGATTTGTGGATAGAATTATTTAAAATGAAAATGTGACTGGTGCCCTGTGCTGCAGCCCTGTTTGGCCACTTATAGGAATGGGCCTGTTCAAGGGCAAAGGAACTGGAAGGGGTTGGCGAATAGTTCATCCCAGATTATATGAATGGGGGACACACAAAAATACCAAAATTAAAATTAATCATGCATTACCAGAGATGCCACTAGAGAGCACTATGGAGCAGTATGTCTCTTCCAGGAAAGCTGTGACCCAGGAAAGCTTTTGATTGCCCACCTTTTTAAGAACCCTGGAGGATGCAATGGACAGCCAAGCAGCAGCAGAAAGAATATTTTCACAAAGGCACACACAACAATTACAAATGGCTGTTATGCTTTTTCTGTCATGTATTTATGCATCACAATACCTGACTTTTATATTTATATGTTTACTTGCAGTTAATTAATATCTTTCCAACTAACTTGTACTCTTTGTTCTTTATTATGTTTTTACTTGTATTCACCTTTCCCCATCTCACTTTCTACCTTCTGACTTCTACTTTCTGCTCTTCACTAATTCCTCTTCCTTTCCCCTTCTTTTCCCACATCACCCATATTCCACCTCTTACTATTCCCTGGAGAAAGTATCATGGAGTGATTAGAGGGGAAGGAGGAAGGAGGAAGGAGGAAGCCTATGCTATGCAGTGATATAATTGTGAGGAGGGAATAAGCCTGTGTAATGCAGTGATATGATAGTTATGCAGTGATATGATAGTGAGGTGGGAAGAAGCCTGTGTTATGCAGGGATATCATTGTGAGGAGGGAAGAAGCCTGGGTGATGCAGTGATATGATAGTGAGGTAGGGAGAAGCCTGTGTGATGTAGTGGTAAAATAGTAATGCAGTGATATTTTGTGGGGCTCCTATACCCATGGGCCTGTTGCTTATTCTCGCCAGCTATCCTTGTACAAATAATAGGATGTAAATAAAATAAATATAATGCAAACACTGCCCCATGCACAATGTTGCCTTGCTCCCAACTTGGCTGCATTTTTTCCAAAACTGGAAGAAAAAAAGCTCAGACTATATTTGCAGCTTAACATGTGAATACTCCAGGCTGAAGCCCTTTTAGCTCACCCAATAACTATGATCATGTCTTGTGGACAGGTCAGTATTTTTTTATTATTATTATCTGTTTATTGTAACACACCAACAATTTCCGTAGCATTATACATGGGTTAAGTTCAAGGCAAAATCTATATTAACATATTGCAAAGATTGGAGGGCCCTGTCCTTGAGTTTAGAATCTAGCATGCATAGTGCTTTCCATAAAACAGTTTGCAAGATTGAAAACTTGACAACTTACAGTATCTATTTAATACATTTGAAAGTCACATGAAGTCACAAAATGAAGGGATTAGCAGTCATGTTTATTAAATTTTTCAGTTTATTTCAAAGATTAAATCTAGTAGATCATTTATGTCTGCAAAAGTTTAAACTGATCCAAAAACATTGCAACTAATTTCCATGAATCCATTAATTTCCATTAAACATACTTTTTTAAATAAACAGGTTTGTCCATGAAATTCTTATAATCAGAAACTAAATATAAATTATACAAAGCAGACAGAAATTCAAAGAATCTGTTTATGTTTTATTTTATTGGGAAGAGATTACAGAAAATGATGCAAATTCTATTTCTGGACTTCAACAAAAATTACCCAAAATTCATAATGACAAGCAAAACGGTTTCCAACCACAAGAATGGATAGTGTACTTCTGACAGTCACCCGCATCTGCTGATTCCTTCAAAAGGAATTACTACATTGTTGATGAAACATATATTTCCTCTTGTGTAGCAGTATGTGCCAATATGACAGTACGATAATAATATGCCATGTTAAAAGAGGAATATACCAGATGGCTCTCTAGAATGTATCAGTTTCATCGCTATGATTATCTGAGTAAATAAAGAAAAATGCATTATGGGAATAGTCTGTGTTTGAGTATATTGATAATCTGATGATATTTATAGCCAATGATATATACCACTGGGGGACTTGTAAGATGGAAAATTAGCAAGGTTTTAATTAAAATGGATCTCAATAAGGTCTCTCCTTATTTTTCAGAAAAACCACATTGCCATCTCTGGAGTTTAGAATTTTTTCAATAAATGTTAATAAGATCTGTCACAACATGGGACAAGTTAGATTGGCTCGCTCTGGAGTTGCCAAAGATCTTCGTGTCTGAACTGGTATGGTCTTCAGTGACTGTGGAAGTGGATTTTACAGTAAAATAATGAAGAGGGCCTCTGACCCAGAAAATATAGCCCTACACATGATATTTTCAGTAGAGTATAACACTATATTCAGGATGGGGTTGAATATTTAGAGGAGGTAAACTTCCTGACTTACAGAGGCTGGCCTATTGTAAAAGTGCCGACATTGATGGCTCCTTAGGCCTGGGTCATGGTCAATGGCGTGATTTCCTACAACATGGCTGAACTAAAACAGGATGGTGCCAACTTGGAGCTGAATACAATGGAGGATATGTGCCAAGCATATGTGCCATCCATCGTACATTAGTGTAGGTGCCATCTAGTTTGGCTCAGACGTACGTTGGGGCAAGTATACTACTCAAATCGGGCTGTGCTTTTGGCATCACCTGACTGGGAATTTTAAATCTTTCAATTGGAAAGGGGTCTAGGGGCGATGGAAAATATACTGAGTCCAGCGATGGCACACTCCTAGCCTCCAAGCTTTTTTATAGGGGAAGTTAGGGCCTGGAAAAGCTGTTTCGCCACAAGATCTTTTGAATGTTATGAACTACTTAGTCTCAAAAATACATGAAAATCATTCTAAATAACCAATATATATATATATATATATATATATATATATATATATATTTTTTTTTTTTTTTTGGTTACAAAGTATATTTAAGGCCAAGATGATTTCTGTATGTGCCATAAATATGGAAGTCTAAATGAAGTGAGTTTCTTATGATATCTTGTCTGGGAGGAAGTTTATTGAAAATTGTAATGAACTGGGAGAACTTCTCTGTGGTGTGTAACACCTCTCATTTTATACTTAATGTCCTAATACAGGGGTGGGCAATCTTGCAGTGCTTAAATCATTTGTTTACCAAAAGAAAAATAGAAAAATAGAGATAAAGTTGAGCTAATGGGTCAAAGAGTTAAAGATGTTCAGGAGAAATATTTAGGAGTTAATTGGGTATCATTTGCCTGTTATACAGAGTTAACATGGACTTTATTTTGTTAAAAAAGGTGCATGCTTTCCATTCCAGAGAATAATCTGGACATCACAGAAGAAGTGTCTCAGGGCACAAACAGCCTGGAGCCTCCTATTGCCAACCATTTTCCTAGTGAGTCTATGGCTTTTATTTGTATTGCTACAGTGTGGCTAATGCATCTGAATTGAAGCAATTCTGCAAAATAGTTGCTACCGCCAAAGTGAGCAGCATAAAAGAGATATGGATTCTGTCAGATGCAAAACAACAATAACAAGCTTACATTTAAGTCTATTCAATTTACAATTATTCCACTAAACAGTGAACCTCAAAAGTGCCTCATAAAGCATCACTTCATGATATTTATTGAGTCATTCTGTTGGAAAACGTAAATCATGTAGTTACAGTAGATATATTTCAATCAAGTTTCTACAATCAATAATAGTTCTGTGAATCTTGTTTGTTGAACAATTCCAGCTTCACAAAACATTTTCCAGAAAAAAAAACAACTTAATACTCTTATAGGATGAAACATGCACATGTTTTCTGGCACTGCACTTGTAATCCAATTTCATAAGATGCCCCCAAAAATAGTATTATTATGAAACCATTTATAAAGTTAATAAAAGCAACTGGGATATTTCGTGTGTTTCTTTGGCATGTTACTACCCAGAATCCTTTGCTGCAGTGTATACCAGTTCATTTTTTGTGAAAAAATGTTTTCAATAGTATCTGTTCACATAAATACAGCATTAATAATGAAAAATATTCAAAGTATTTGCTGGTTCAATTTCTAACATACTTATAAAAAAAAATGACTGTTAATTGTTTTGTTTATTTTAGTGCACACATTGCAGTTCTATTGATTCTACAATAGAAATTATTTTTGTAATGATACTTTTAAAACACAAATATTAATTATTTTATCGTGTCATACCTGCAAACTTACAGAAAATAATAATATTTTTTTATCTAGAGACATTTCTTATGCATTAATGTCCCTCCTGTTTTGCAGCTGGCGACCAGTAACAAATGATCAACATATATTCTACTCCCTAATCACACACAGATGCAAAACTGGTCAACTTTTGTTAATGGATATTTTAGATTCACAGATAAATCACTTGTGGTATTATAAGAAGTGTTCACCTTCCAAATTTTCACAGTGGCACATCTCATTGGACTGTAACACTTTAAAAATATAAAATTGAGCATGTAACACAGTAGGACAGACTATTTGTTTTGTAGAACTGTGATTTACTTTACAGATGCAAAAGATATGGAGGCAGACTATACAATAATAGTTTAGAAATCATGCAATAAATCATGAAGATGATACAGTTATATTCATTCTACAAATATTTAGTTCCCAATAAGTTTGTGAATAAGAAGTATTTGACTTATTCTATCAGGAAACACTTGGGAGGATTTTATATTTCCTTAGTCACCACTGCCATCAAAAATCTTGGGGTCCAATAGAAATCTAACATAAAGGCACTGTTATGACCTGCTTTCTTCTTGTCGGCCTTGATAAGGCTGTTGTGGCCAAACCTACCCAGCAGATGTTTAAGGTTCTTTTGTTTCCCTTCACCAAGACAGATGATGTCTCTAAAATGCCCTTACTCTTTATGCAGCATTTAAAATATGAATGCAAGCTCAGCATTATAAAAAATCAGGAACTGCTTTAATTGCTGTTGTAATCTATAACAAGTCCAATGGATGTATGTTTAAATTTGAACTGATAACATTCTGTAACAGTTTGTGTGTCTTCTGGATTTTGTATTGCAAGGCTTCATAACATATTAGCATCCACTTCAGTAGTATCTTCTCTAGGAATGTCTCAAAATCCTAATCAGCCTTGGTGGATCATACGAGTGCAATTAATGCCTTTGTCGCTCATTGAGCATGCGTAAGACCGTCATTTTTACCGACAAACTCGCAATTATGACAACTATATATATGATGATTAGGCTACTAGAGCATATAACAGTAGGCACCAATACGGGGTAAATGTTTAAAAAGTATTTACATTTGTGTAGCTTACCCTAAACTGCTCATACAAAAAACATGCTCGAAAATGTGACTCCTCCTCTCTGTCTTTCCTGAGCCTACTGTTGATGTCTTCACTGATTCCTCCAATCAGGAGCATATTACCTACAACACATTTCCCTTCTGATACTAAATGCACATGAAAATTATTTATGGCGTATATATTTGTTTCACACTAGCTTATTATTAGACAATGGTACCTCATTGAGCCATTGATTGCCTTGAATGGCAGACAAAAAGTCATCAAATCTATTGAGTTTCTTTGATTAGTATTTAGATGTACACTTTACACTGTTGAATAAGATTGTTTTTTGTCATACAGTGCAGATACAAAGAAAGACATAGATAAAAAATACATAAAATAAGATTTAAAATATCTGTAATACATGGAGACTAAATATTTCCACTGTATCTCTCCTTAATTCACTGTTTATCAAGAATTGTGCCTCCTTTCTTTTCAGCATGACAGGCTGGGCCTCACTTCATTAAAATTAAAAGAAGAGGCATGGGGAAAAGCTGACTGCCCATTCTTTTAGTTTTAATGAAGTGAGATTATATGCTCAAAATGTAAGAAGGAATAGATCTAATGTAGTCCCCGGTCCACTAGACTGACAAGCATGCCATAGTATAACAGATGTTATTTTCCATATTTTCTTATTTTGATATGGGATGGAAAACTCTAGCACACTGTATTAAATACATTAAATGTATTTAAGTTAGATTACTTTTTATGTTCTAATAACTAAATATACCACCAAACAGGTAAAGAGTCACCTGTGATATTATAACTATTAATCTAACTACCAGCATAATATTTACAATAAGAAAACAGGTTTAAAAAAACAGCCCCCCCAAAAGCATTTATAAAAAATAAACTAATATAAAGAAACCTAGGACACCAAGGATGTTGGTGATAGATTTATTGTATTATTACAGTTTTCTAAAGTTCCAACTTGTTTAGTTTTTTTCATAAATGTCATAAATGTGTCTCCTGTCTGGGGTTAGTATAAAATAGATCCACAGTAATGCAAAGAATGTTAAACCTTATAGTATCTGCACACAGATATGTTAAGAATCGCATGCAAGTTTACCTTAGTCACAAAAATGACATGAATGAGAGGACTATTAGGGAAGCTTGGATGCCAAACGGCATAACATTAGTATGTTTCAACATGTTTAGTCATAGACACAATAGCATACTTTGCATCTTTCTGCAGAATGCCTATAATAAGGTGTTTATGTTTTGTAGCATGGTCTGTGTCATGAAATGAGGCTAAAAAGAGATCTTCACATGCAATGTTCTTCCTGTATCAAATCACACCAAAAAACGAGACAAAGTGTTTTCAAACTGTAGACATACTTTGTTTTTAGGTGTGTTTTGCTATAGGATGTTTGCACCTACTGGAATCACTCAGCAGGTTTGACCGTATATATATGATTCAGTTGCATGATGTCATAATGAAGCCAACAGACAGATTGGTTCCCTGATAGTCAAGTGGTCATTGAGAGATTTACTGCTGATTTACTTTTATCTACCTCACTAGTTAAGAGGTGAGGGAGAGGATGCAATCATTCATCTTCCTCACCCGACTTTCACAGACTTAAAACTGAGGGGTAAAAAAGACCAGAGAGAAAAGTAAAATGGATGGAGAAAGAGACATGAGAGTACTATATTGTAGTAAGTAAAGTGATAATCTGTGTGAGAAAAGTGGCATGAAAGAGAAAACGGTAAAGGATAGGGAGCAATAAGTGGGAAGGTATAGCCACTTTTCAAGTTGAATATACTTTTGAGGTTCACCATTAATTAACCTTTAAATACATATGCAAACAGCAGCAAACAATGGCTTTAGTAAGAAAAGACAATATAAAAACAAAGGCCCCCATTCTAATCAGGCTGTGTAATTGGTGGTATAACATAAAATCGGCTGTGGGAGCTTTCCTCCCCTATGTTACACATTTATTCTAATCTTTTCCCTTGCAATATTACTGCACTCAGGCCACATCCGTAAATCCTGCCTTGTCTGCGAGAGTTTTCCGTGTAGGAAGAATGAGCTCACTCAGTATAATACAACAAGCCAAGCTTTACGGGTGAGAAACCACTCTAGGAACCCAAAATAAAATGATAATGTTATGGTTAATATAATTAGGACATGCACTGTAAGTGCGGCAAGAAACCACATGTATGTATATATATATATATATATATATATATATATATATATATATAAATTTGTTTTTATTTATTTATATTTATTTAAATTAAATATATATAACAATTGTATTTATGGATTTAACATATATATGATTCTGTTAATTGTATACATTTATACAGTATCTCTCAAAAGTGAGTACACCCCTCACATTTTTGTAAATATTTTATATCTTTTCATGTGACAACTCTGCAACAATGTAAAGTATTAAGTGTACAGCCTGTATAACAGTGTAAATTTGCTGTCCCCTCAAAATAACTCAACACACAGCCATTAATGTCTAAGCTGTTGGCAACAAAAGTGAGTACACCCCTAACTGGAAATGTTTAAACTGGGCCCAAAGTGTCAATATTTTGTTTGGCTACCATTTTTTTCCAGCACTGCCTTATGCCTCATGGGCATGGAGTTCAACAGAGCTTCACAGATTGCCACTGGAGTCCTCTTCCTCTTCTCCATGATGACATCACGGAGCTGGTGGATGGTAGAGACCTTGCACTCCGTTTGAGGATGCCCCACAGATGCTCAATAGGGTTTAGATCTGGTGACATGCTTGGCCAGTCCATCACCTTCAGCTTCATTAGCAAGGCAGTGGTCGTCTTGGAAGTGTGTTTTTGCACATTTCCACTTAGGGGTGTACTCACTTTTGTTGCCAACGGTTTAGACATTAATGGCTGTGTGCAGAGTTATTTTGAGGGGACAGCAAATTTACACTTTTATACAGGCTGTACACTTACTACTTTACATTGTAGCAGAATGTCATTTCTTCAGTGTTGTCACATGAAAAGATATAATAAAATATTTACAAAAATGCGAGGGTGAGATACTATATATATATATATATATATATATACCGTATTTATCGGCGTATAACATGCACTTTTTCTCCCTGAAAATAGGGGCAAATGATAGGTGCGTGTTATACGCCAATATTCCCTCCCCCCTCCTCATCCTCAACCTCCCTCCTCATTCTAAACCTTTACATTGTAGCAGTGTGTCATTTCTTCAGTGTTGTCCCATGAAAAGATATAATAACATATTTACAAAAATGTGAGTGTGAGATACTGTATATATATATATATATATATATATATATATATATATATATATACCGTATTTATCGGCGTATAACATGCACTTTTTCTCCCTGAAAATAGGGGCAAATGATAGGTGCGTGTTATACGCCGATATTCCCTCCCTCCTCATTCTAAACCCCCCTCCGCATTCTAACCCCCCCTCCTCAACCTAAACCCCCCTCCTCAACCTAAACCCCCCTAAATACCTCCCCCTCACTTACCTGCTTCTGCTCCGGCCTCCGCTCCTTGACCTGGCGTGCATGTGACGTCACATGCGCAATACGTCATTAGCATATACCGGGTGCCGGCTTTATACCGGGTTTAGGTTGAGGTGGGGAGTTTAGGTTAAGGAGGGGGGTTTAGAATGAGGAGGGGGGGTTAGAATGCAGAGGGGGGTTGAGAATGAGGAGGGAGGTTGAGGAGGGTGGTTGAGGTTGAAGAGGGGGGTTGAGGATAGGGGGGTTGAGGTGGAGGAGGGGGGTTGAGGAGGGGGTTGAGGAATGAGGATGGGGGGTTGAGGGGGTTTGAGGATGGGGGGGTTGAGGAGGGAGGTTGAGGAGGGGGTTGAGGATGGGGGGTTGAGGAGGGAGGATGAGGAGGGAGGTTGAGGAGGGGGGTTGAGGATAAGGAGGGGGGTTGAGGATGAGGAGGGGGGTTGAGGATGAGGAGGGGGGTTGAGGATGAGGAGGGAGGTTGAGGAGGTGGGTTGAGGTTGAGGAGGTGGGTTGAGGAAGGAGGATGAGGATGGGGGTTTGAGGAGGGGGGTTGAGGATGGGGGGGCTGAGGAGGGTGGATGAGGAGGGAGGTTGATGATGAGGGTGGAGGTTGAGGATGAGGAGGGAGGTTGAGGATGAGGAGGGAGGTTGAGGATGAGGAGGGAGGTTGAGGATGAGGAGGGAGGTTGAGGATGAGGAGGGGGTTGAGGATGAGGAGGGGGTTGAGAATGAGGATGGGGGGATGAGGAGGGGGTTTGAGGGGGGTTGAGGGATAGTTTGAGGAGGGGGTTGAGGATGGGGGGTTGAGGAGGGAGGATGCGGAGGGAGGTTGAGGAGGGAGGTTGAGGATGAGGAGGGAGGTTGAGGATGAGGAGGGAGGTTGAGGATGAGGAGGGAGGTTGAGGATGAGGAGGGAGGTTGAGGATGAGGAGGGGGCTTGAGGATGAGGAGGGAGGTTGAGGAGGGGGTTGAGGTTGAGGAGGGGGTTGAGGAGGGGGTTGAGGATGGGGGTTGAGGAGGGAGGATGCGGAGGGAGGTTGAGGATGAGGAGGGAAGTTGAGGATGAGGAGGGAGGTTGAGGATGAGGAGGGAGGTTGAGGATGAGGAGGGAGGTTGAGGAGGGGGTTGAGGTTGAGGAAGGGGGTTGAGGAGGGTGTTGAGGATAGGGGGGTTGAGGAAGGAGGATGAGGGGTGGAGGAGGGGGGTTGAGCATGGGAGGTTTGAGGAGGGGGTTGAGGATGGGAGGTTTGAGGAGGGGGTTGAGGATGGGGGGGGAGGTTGAGGTTGAGGATTTTGCTTCAAAGTTCTTTATTTGAAATGTATTTTTTTCCCCTGAAATTTCCTTCTTAAAATGAGGTGCGTGTTATATGCCGGTGCGTGTTATACGCTGATAAATACGGTATATATATATATATTATATGTATATAAACAATGCATTAGAGCATTTGTTTGGCACTCCGCAATGGTTTTAAAACTATTTGCAAGTGGTATTTAGTACACATAATATTTACGGCACTGCTTCGTAAAGTCTGATTAAAAATAGGGTTTTGGTATAAAAATCGCAGTAACAGAGTAACTCGTAATCTTTTGTCAGTGCAAGAATCAATGGAAAAGTTTATTGTAATTTTTGTCTCTGTCTTGCCGAAGTCACTTGTAGCAATTCTCTTGCAATATTTCCGGGATCAGTGATAAGCATAGCTAGGCAGTTTTACTTATCTCTTAAACATGGTGTAATCTGCGATATAGGGGCCATTGTTACCATACATTATGGCTGTTGCTACACTCGACCCATTCTTTTCTACAGCCGGCATGAAAAAAGAGGTGAGAAATTGCAATTTACAATAAAACCAAACATTAAACACCAAACATAAATTACTCTGGCTTAGATATTCACCGAACACACAGAGATTCTGCAAATTAGAATTATTTAAATATAATTTCACACATCTGACTAAAACCACCAGAGCTGCTTATTTCTTACCTTGACAGGTTTTACCATCTTCCTTTAATTTCTGACCATTAGGGCATTTACAGTAGAAGCTACCAATGGTATTACAGCATTGGAATTCACATCCACCATTACTGCTTTCACATTCGTTGACATCTGAAAAACACAATACAATAGGGTTAATAAAAAAACATAATATTTAGATTGACAGAAAATATGTTGAAAAGGTGTTAACCTCTGGGAAGCAATGTTTGCAATGGAGGTTCAACTCTATACAGAATTATTGGCTGGTTGATATTCGCTCGGATTTCTTGTCAGGGACAGCCTAACATGAACAATGAAAATGTCTTATAAAGTAAATATATGTATAATCCATATAACGGATTCTGCACACAAGACTATGTATCGTCAAGGAGCTTCAGGTAAAAGTACTGTACACATGATAAGAGAAATGCCAGCACACTCAAACTGATTGAGTATAAATTCTATTAACCAGCGTTCCAGACACACTATGAAGACTTTTCTCAAGATTCAACGTATTTTTGGTAGTTCTTCTAAGAGTTGAGTAAGGTCCTCAGAGTCGGACAGAAACTTTGATTGTCCTTGTGTTTCTCTCTTCATGGGTTTGTATATGTATATATATTTATACATACATATATATATATATATATAAATGTCAACTATAATAGTTGTCATAATTGCGAGGTTGTCAGTAATGCTCGCAATTACCAAAACTTGCGCATGCGTTGTGGGTTTCGCATGTGCAATTCGCAGCAAGAGCCACGCATGCACATTGCACATAGTGGCCGTGCATGCACATTGTGCATATGGGTGGCGCATGCACATTGAGCGATGTGAGCTGCGCAAGCGCATTGTGTGGAGGGGTGCGCGAAGGTAGAGGGGGAAAGAGATAAACACTTAGATACAGGGGAAGGCATTAAATTAGAACCTATAAGTTACTAATGAAAACATTTCATGAATCAACACAGTTACCACTAAACTCAGCTTTAAAATGTAAGTATAAAAATGAAAATATCTAGAATAAATTTTGTAACAGCTATAGACTACAATCTTATTATACACATGCTCTATTTAGGTATTTCACCAAGCATTGGTATGGCTATACAAATAGCTCTTATTTTTCTTTCCTTTAAAAATAAGACATTTGTTATTTGGAATAAATTAGACTCCTTTCATTTTTTGATCTATAAATATATTGAATTATTATGTGAAATAGTTATTTAAAATTATTTATATTATGTGAATTAAATAGTTCACATAATTATTCAAATCATTATTTTAAAATCAACACAAAATCATCTCAGTTACCTCATATTAACATATGCTTTATTATATAGCATAAAGGACATATTTCTGATTTTCAAAGAATAAAGAAAAAGTCTCTATGAGGATTTGAACCTATGACATTCAACACCGAATATTAAAGCCCTATCTACTGTGCTATCTGCTTTGTTCTATATTAGCTTCTAGAATATAAACAAGTAATTAGTAATCACTTAACTACCGCCTGATTCAAAGCTTTTTCACTTCATTCTAATTACTATGTATCAGTGGTTTAAATTATAATCAAAACACTGTTGATGTATAATTCTGACACATACATATGCACTATGTAAATTTTCCCAGAAAGTGTAATTGTGTAAAAAGGTAGTCATATCGATACGTTATAAAGTCAAAATCTAACATTTAGTACTGCATAAATACTGCCAGCACACATTTTGCTGATATCACATCTTTAAGCAAATTGCAAGACAGTTTATGGCCAAACATTCTTGAAATCCAGATGGTCTATCTTTATTATCACTAATATGCAAGATGTGAGCAATCAGACTAAACCAAAAAAAAAGTTACATTATTTTGGAAAAATATAAATAATATCACTGAGACACTCATGAGAGAAGAGAGCAGCATGTGATAACCAGCAAACAACAAATGACCGATTGAACCATTGATTTTCAATATCAGCCAGCTGCTTCGAAGTTAAACATCTCTGTAAGAAACATCTGGCCCTGACAAACAAAAATCATAATCATCTGTGTTAGGTCAGTGCAACGGAAGCAAGGTAAGTACGAACATAGAACGTGACCTCATATGTTTGATATGGAATTTGGCTCATTCCACATCCGAAAGCATTTCTTTATACAAATGCAGAGTTTTGCAGGTGTTTTGTATCTTTATTCCAGTTACTTAAATTGTCTTTATTATATTTCTTACTCTTTGAGATAAATTTGTTTTGTGTGTGTGTAGAAAAAATACCAATTACACATTCGATTTGGATACCGGGTTTTACCAGAAGGGATTGGCACGTCCAATAAATCAAATCAAAACTAGTCACGTTGGATGTTGTGAGGATTCTGGGCGCATTTGTTTAAGAATTGATCAATGTTTTCCATTAGATACTCTGGCAGGAGATTTAGATATTTTGACTGAGAGCTCCAAAACACTCATTACTAAGTCATGCTATCTGTACAGTGTGCAACAAAAACCATTTACTTCAATAGGCTGAGATTGCACGGCAGAGATCACATCACATTGATAAAAGCAGCAATTATTTTTTTTCACAAAGGATCTAGAGTAAAAAGTAAAAACCTGGAGATATGTAATTAGAGCTATCTCATATGTTTATAACAAAAACATAATGAATTTCACTCATATACAACTATTGATATTAAAAAAATTTAGTTTGCTATTAATTATATGGATATGTGGAAGATCCCATCCTCTCCAGGGAAGACATATATGGGTGTACTTGATCTGCAAGGAGGAATTGATGCCCCAGTGGGTTGAGCGGGCCTTCCAGGTGTATGAATGGACCAAGATAATGCCAAGATAACTTTCCCCAAACCATAACACTGCTGCCACCAGCGTGTGTTCTTCCAACACTTCATAAACTCTGCTGTTTCCGAAAAACTGCCACCATTTGCTTGAAAGCCAATGACGATCCCCTTTCATAGTCGGATAAATCACATGATTTACCCATGATAGCATTAGTTGATATGTTTGCAAAATGCCTACATGTCACTTTATATGCCCACCAAGCCTGCTCACTACACATGCCATATTTAATTGGTTACACAGCTACTGGCATCAAATGTAGTCAATGGTTATAATATGAGTCAACCCTGTATATATATATATATATATATATATATACTGTATATATTGTGATGGAGTGCCACTAGGGGTCACAAGAGAGCTCTGTAAGACTTCTCCCCTGAGAATAAAAAGAGTTAATTCCATTCAGTTATCAGTGGCTAAATGGAAGCAGCCTAGCTGTGAACTGCTTTTAAAAGCAGCAGAGAGATGGGTGGAGTTTCTCTCACTTAGGCTTGGGCCTAAGAGCCGTGGGCTGTGTGTATTGCAGGAGGAAGCCCTGAACAGCTCAGCTGCCTCTGGGATCCAGAGAGCTGGGATTTGTGCTGGAGCGAGACAGTCAGGAAGACTATTATACTCCAGAGTTTGTTCACAGAGAAGACGCCTGTGGTATCAGAGATACTCCACTGAGAGAGGATTATCTAAAGACCCCATCCCTGGGAAGCCGAACGCAACAAGGGATAAAAAGGTTGGTGACAAATACACGTTTTCACCATATGAGGAAAAGAAGTACAAAGGCCCCAGGGAAAAGAGTGCGTGCAGAGAAAGTAATAGTCCCTCATCCCAAGAGGGTGACAAGGGTCCCTGGGGTGAAGCAAGGGAGAGAAAGGGTGGGCCCTATGCTTCACCCACTATTGGCAGAAGCCGTAGAGGAAAAGACATTAAAAGACTGTTTTGTTCCCTGGCCACAAGGTGGCGATACAACTCAAATAAGAGACTGTTTGTTCCCTGGCCACAAGGTGGCGATACAACGCAAATAAGAGACTTTTTGCATCCTGGCCACAAGGTGGCACTCTCCCTGTCACAGAGAAGCTGGCCGGATACAGTTAGGGTGTTCCTGAGTGTAGTAAGCACGTTTATGCAGGATTTATTTTGTTGCTGAATACAAGCACTGTTTTTGTTCTGTTTTTGTGCTGACCAATAAATAGCAGTAAAACTCTGTCAAGCCTGCTGTGTCTTCCTCCCTGTATAAAAAAGATAAGAAAGTGCAGGACGCAAACCCCGCCAGAAGGGGGTGCCCTGTTACAATATATATAAAATAAAAAGTGTAACTAAGAGCATAATTATGCATAACCATGTAATAAAGCTAATTTTATAATTAGAACATATGCGTGTTGATGCCTCCACTAGTCTATGGAGGTATCCGTGACACTGTGTGTCAGGGTTGCATGTGTGAGAGGGGGCCTTATTTTAAAGCAATAGTAGGGCTTGCAGTTAATCTGCTTCTGTGACTATGCATTGAAAACGGCAGTTGTCAAATTCTAAAAGATCCAACAATGTAACACACATTATGCAGTCTAGCCACATGCCGGCACCCGGTATATGCTAATGACGTGGAGCGCATGTGACTTCACATGCGCGCCGGTTAAAGGAGCGGAGCGGAGGCCGGAGCAGAAGCAGGTAAGTGAGGGGGAGGTATTTAGGGGGGTTTAGGTTGAGGAGGGGGGTTTAGAATGCGGAGGGGGGTTTAGAATGAGGGGGGTTTAGAATGAGGGGGGTTTAGAATGAGGGGGGTTTAGAATGAGGGGGGTTTAGAATGAGGGGGGTTTAGAATGAGGGGGGTTTAGAATGAGGGGGGTTTAGAATGAGGGGGGTTAAGGTTGAGGAGGGGGGTTAAGGTTGAGGAGGGGGTTGAGGATAGGGAGGTTGAGGAAGGAGGATGAGGATGGGGGGGTTGAGGAGGGGGGTTGAGGAGGGAGGTTGAGGAGGGGGTTGAGGATGAGGAGGGAGGTTGAGGAGGGGGGTTGAGGATGGGGTAGAGGACAGGGGGTTGAGGTTGAGGAGGGGGGTTGGGGAAGGAGGATGAGGATGGGGGGGTTTGAGGATAGGGGGTTTGAGGATAGGGGGTTTGAGGATAGGGGCTTTGAGGATGGGGGGGTTGAGGAGGGAAGATGAGGAGGGAGGTTGAGGAGGGGGGTTGAGGTTGAGGAGGGGGGTTGAGGTTGAGGAGGGGGGTTGAGGATGAGGATGGGGGGGTTGAGGAGGGGGTTGAGGATGAGGAGGGAGGTTGAGGTTGAGGATTTTGCTTCAAAGTTCTTTATTTGAAATTTACATTTTTTCCCCTGAAATTTCCTTCTTAAAATGAGGTGCGTGTTATACGACGGTGCGTGTTATACGCCGATAAATACAGTTTACAGTGTTTATTATTATAGGTTTTACTCTACCCTAGAATATTCACTTCAATGAAGGTCATCACTTTAATTATTGGAATAAGATCACAAAGTGCTTAAACATTTTTTGATTTGTGTTGATAAAATGTGAAATACTCTAACTGATTCAAGGTGGCCTTTATAATTAAGTAAGGGCATTTTGATAAGGCATTTTAAAACAGAGTGACAAAGCAAAGGTAAAAAATACTAATTTAAAAGAGGACGAAATTTTTTTAAACCAAGTATAAAAACAGTTTCTGTTTAGGAAACTAGTTTAACTTATTATATATGCATGCCCATGCAAAGCAATCTTGAACTCAAGTATCAAGCAACTGTTAAAATACATTTGAAGAGTTCTAAACACATTTTTTTTAATTAGTTATGTTTGTGTATCATGAGCTTGCATCTTATCTGCATATTGAAAGAGAAATTGACTATTAAATATCAAAACCTCATGCATATTGCCACAAAATGGTCAGCTACATATGCACACACAAACAAACACAACACAAACAACACACAAACAACCAAAACTATTGCTGTGCATCCCTTGTATGTTGACATTCATTTTTAGAAGGTTACACATTTTTACAAACAATATACTAATTAGTTCATACTGCAAATACCCCTCTTTTCAGACTTTAAACAGATACATTCTGGTCACTTTGCCTTAGTTACCCAAATATTTATTTCAATAAAGTCATGATTGGTTGCCTGCTGGAAGAAACCTCAAACACAGAATGGAATTTAATCAACTACACAATCAATAAACATCTTCTGCTGGGAGAGCTTTATCTTTGGACGCTAATTCACATGAGAGACTGGACCTGGCTTGGGGTGTTCGGTTAATTCTGCACATTATCCCAGCTAATGGTTGTTTTAATTTGGGAATGGTTAGTTAGCAATTATGAATAAAAATGTAATTGTATATCCTATTGACATGGACTCATGGTGGCTAATTAGTTATTATAATAGCTGCAACCTGAGTCACTGGAAGCACTATGATCACAGTTATGTTTAATATTGTTGAATTTTTTAATAAAGTATTTGATGTGTATGGATGGAGGGAAAAAGAACAGAAAATAATGGACCTTAAATGTAGAAGAGCTACCCCCATTCTTGGGCATCCTGACCTGTGCCATTACCAGAGTTATAATGTTACCTCAAAGTGGCAGTGTCGCTATAACCTAAGTTCCCTTGTGCAGTTATGAGCATTGTACTAACTGCTGAATTGGAATTGGTAAAAAAAGTCAACAGTAGCGCTTCCTCTGTCAACTCATCAGACTGTCTGTTGGGACGTGCCTTCATGCCTTCACAGCTCAAGTAGCTCATCCCTGGTCCTGCTCTCATGCATATGTTGGACCAGACCTCATGCATATGTTGCTTTAAACAAGGTTATATTTTAATTACTATAAATTAACATTCACTTGCCATTACAAGCATACAATATTAAACATTTTACCTTTAACTAATTATATCAAACCCTTCCAGTGCATGTGGTAGGGTTAAATTCATTTATGGAATTGAAGGCTGCCTGGCATAAGGCTATACTCAAGCTAAATTAACCCAAACTACCCACACCAGATGGCCATTTTTTATCTACTTATCTGAATATCATTTAGCATATGGTGGGCAAAAAAACGATAGAAGTCCTCCATCGTAGAGTACAGTAAATACATTTGTGTTCACATTTGAATGTTTTAAAATAAGTTAAACACATTTTTTCAGATATTCAAATGTGAACACAAATGTTCTGCTTCATATCTGCAGTGAAAATCTATTTTTATATAGACAATCGTTAGGCAGCAGTCGCTGCCAATCAATTTTGAAACAAAAAAAAACACCTCAGCATTTATTTGCAACATGTTTATTTAAACAACACATTCCACTTGAATAACAATGCATATTACTTCATACATTCATTGACACAATTCCATTTTCACAGTATGATACTTTCTTTGATAACACCGCAAATTGTTAATTAAATTGAGACACCATTTAGCTTTTAAACATTACAAACACAACATAAGAATAGAACTGATATTCAAAAAATAAATTTGACTTGGTTTGTTTTAGGTTTTAAAAAGACTTATGGGTGGAAATCCCTATCTGCCTCTCTACAAAACAGTCATTTTGAAAAAGTCGTCTTTCAATAAAATAAGACCAATCCAAACAGTTAAAAATTCATACAAAAGGGTGCACCGAAGGTTTCTGACAAAATAAACTTGTTTTGCTCATGTTTATCCTCATACGAAGCCCTTTTTGATAGCTTTTCAAATGTCTCTGTGCAAACAGTAAACATGTCTGCTGTTCTGCTGAGCTTGCTGACACTCCCCTTATTCAACTGGCAGCTTATGATTTAATCAAAAACAACTCTTTCTATAAGAAAAGCTTTTTATTTAATTCTACATTTAATTTTGCCATTCTAGATAGCCAGCAATACTTACTATGCATAAATAACTTCTGATTTTGTTAAAAATAGCGTACGGTTTTATATGTATGGAGTTATCTCTGTTTTATGGACTTTGTAGGACCTTCAAAGATGTTGGCTTATATGTGTACGCATAAATGTTGATATGTCAGTTGTTTGGGAAATGTAAAAATTGTTTCTACCTTAAATAAAAATACATTGATAAAAACTAGTTGTATAATTATTAATATTTCAAATAAAGAGAATAAGTTAGCTATATATAAAGATGTCATTATAATGAAATTGATAAAAACAATGGAAATATATTAGCAAATACTGCATTAAAGCATAGTTAAAGTATCAGCACAGGATGGGGCAACTTAAGGCTGGAAAACACAAGAAATTGGGAAGTTAAGGTAGCATGACACCTTAACATCCCCTCCCTCTCCCTGCAAATATTTTTTCTGATGACATCATTCATGACATCATCTATGACATTGGGTGACATAATCCATACCATAAATAATGACATCACTAGGACATCACTCACAATATTGCATAAAAATTGAAAAATTACACTAAATGTTTCAGTCCAGAGATTCACAAGATAGTCTGTTTCCCCTGTAACACATGATAAAATAATAACATTTAAAATATTGATCTCACCTGAAAGAAGAATATTGCCTGAAAATATTTTCCTATTTTTTTAGCATCCACAATAGCGGACACAATAGGAATGCTATAACTCTGTGTCTTTGTTTATGTGTAGAAACCCAGGAATAAAAGGAACTCATATGAAGGAGCACTCACCCCTTTATGCATTTTTAGTATTTTTTCAAGGTTAGAGATGTTCCACAAATAAAAATGACAGTGTCTTATTGGGCAATCATTTTTGAATGAGTCAGTAGACAAGTGGTTGATGTTCTGCTTAGTCTGTACATCTCTTAATCCTGTTGTTAATTGAACCACCATTAATTGTGCATTAGTTAATAGTTTACTTTTAAAGTGGCCAAAATTCTATTAAAGTTTCTCATTGTTGCATTTACAAGCGCACACTGGATGAGCAGCGCAGCAGATAAGCACATTTTTGGTCAGTAGGCAGGTTAAGCTGCATGCTCTCTGCCATTACTCACAAAACAAAAATCATCCAGCGGAGAAGCATCTACCTCCTTTTTAGGGGGTAATTACTGCAAGGTTGCCAATTGTTCATTCATGAGAAAATAACAATGCCCCTTTAGTGACCTAAACAAGACTTAATGCCTCTGAGAATTTCTTTATTAGAACCAAGTATGCTAAGATCCTGTAATGAGTCCATTTCATTGACTAATAGATGAATCTAATTAACACGTTAAATGCTTAGGGAAAAGAATGTGTTTCTTTTAAATATATTTTTGACATTCTTTGCCTACTAATTCTGAGCTTATTTTTCTCGTAGAGTTTATTCAAAGCACTTACCGTTGTTATTTTGTCTAAAACACATTCTTTAGTAATTAGAAACAAGTCTATTCGCACAAACAGGCTGCTCAGCCTCTCATCGGGAATATGGATTTAATGTCCATGTGATAGATGGGTATTGAGTAACACAGTGTAATAGCCATTAGAGACATCCATCACACAATAAAACATGCTGATATTATAATTACATGTTTCTAGATATTGGGGTAGATTTTGCAAAATTATTCACAACTATACTGAAGAGTGCTTTTAAGCATAAGTAACCAAGTGGCATGTGCACAGTCAGGAGTGGCCGCCATGATCTGCTCAAATGCTGAGAGTCTGAAAGTATTAGTGTATTTAGAGCAACATGCATATGATTTTTAATATGTGGTCTTGTGATGTCTCTCCATTGTGTTGATTTTTTTATGTACAATAAAGTTTATTAATATTTGTTTTAATTCATTAGGGTCCTCTGAGATGTATAGCTGTGATAGAGTGCTGGGCTCAGGACTACCACAAATACTAAAGGTCAATTTGGAGGTGGGCGATGTGCATGAGAAATGTATTGCTCATCGCGGCTGAGACCCACATGTTATGAACTAAAATCTCCTTATTATATTGAGGGCAGTTATGGGCAATACTAAGCTATATAGATAACGACACCAAAAAAAGACATGTGTTACCACATGCCAATGTATGTTGTGTACTATATTTTCAATTATGGTGGTTAGACTTGTTCTAAGAGGACACCGACACTCCAAGATTTCAATATCTAATTTTGCCTGAACACAGGCTGGTGGATCAATCAGAAAGATGAAACTGAGTAACTAAAATGTACTAAAGCAAAAAGAACCTGAATACACATGTAGAGAGATCCAGAAATCTTCGACTGCTGGTTCTCTTTGACCAAGTTGCAGCAACCACTGATTAAAATTAAAAAAAAATATATATATATATATATACTCACACACTATACTTGCATTCCTATCATTGTTCAATTTAGTGGACGTATTACATTATTGCCTATTTGATTACTTTAATCCATAAAGAATAAAACCTCACTTTAATCCATAAAGAATAGAACCTCCATCTCTATCATTATATTTTATAAATTGTATTAACACATTTTGTATTAATGCTAGTAGATGGAAGTCCTGTACGTTTTTTTATATCTTTATTAAATAATTAAAAATCTATGACACTTACCAGAAATCTGAAAGTGTGACATTTCCAGGTACAGTAACAATATATGATGGAATATCAAAAATGTGACTGCCCCAAACAATGGTTGATATTATGACTCACTTATGGGGCCAGGGTGTTACTCCGCCAAAAGCCCTGTTTGGCCCAAAGACATAAGGTAACAGCCCCCTGAACTCACAGACAATGTTATTTGGGACTAGAGCTCATGTAGACTATTCCAATGAACATGACATTTGTTTTAAGGACTGTGATATTTTGTCTTTCATTTATGTGGTAAGCCATCTTCCATCTGGGATGTTTCCCTTCCCATGTTAGTAGAAAGTAAGAGAATGGCACCAGAAAGAGCAATTTATTACCCTGCATTGAACAGGGCACATAAAACAAGGAGTATTGTAAAGGAAGACGCTGGATAGTTTATTGTTCCCCCTGGAGTTGTAAAGGGTGAACCATAATGAACAGACAAGGAAGAGAGAGTATTGATAGAAAATGTTGAATTGGCAAAAATGTCTCAATATTTAATCTGTGTGTTTATTAATTAAATTATTTATTAATCCTGTTAAATCATATTGTATGATACTCACTGCCTGTTGCTCATAGAGGGTAAATATGGATTATACAATATGTCCATAATTCTGACATAATGGGAATAATCACCACCACCTCCCTAGTCTCCTATGTGGAATCAAAACAAGGTAACTTTCCAGACCCCCAGACATCTGAAAACCAAAGGAACATAACAGCCATGAACAAGTCTGTCAATCAAAATTAGGTGGGGGGAGATCAAACAAGTTATTAGCAATTGGGCACAGCCTTGTTTGCCCAAGAGGATTTGGCTACTGTGGGACGGTTATTGTTTGTTTTTAAATGTTTCTGAAAAGAAGAGTACAGTTAGTCTCTGTCTGTAAACAAACCAATTGCTTATGTTTTCTTCATGAATTATACTCTATCCTAAGTACAAGGGGAAAGGTAGGAATAGAAAGGATTTTGTTATTTTACCAAAGCCAGTAAGGGTCAAGATAAGCTTTTGTATCCCAAAACTCTGGACTTTGATCATAATATTCGTATTTCCTGGGTTTTACGGAGATATTTTCCTGAGTCTGTGCTGGGCACTGAGATAACCAAAATTCTCACAAACCAGGGGTGTTCCTGAGGCAGAAGGCAAAAGGGTTTGGGTTGTGACAGCTTTCAACTATGTCAATGATTTAAGATGATGGTGCATGGCATATTGTGTATTAATGGCTAGTTTTCATTATTGCAACACCTGATTCCGATTGCAAACACTTCTGGACCAAGAAGAATGTGACAAAAAAATGACAGCTGCTGTGTAGTTCTTAACTTTCCAAGAGCCTTTCAGAAATGTCCTTGAATTCCAATATAATAATGTGTATATATATAGCAATCACATGACCCATTCTACAGATGTTAACAGTTCCATCATCCAATATTCTCCCGACAGACATTAGCATCATTGCAGGTTAAGTGGACTAAAAAATTAATGGACCACTGTGGATTCAATTTTCTATAAGGTCTTTTCAACAAATAAACTTGATATTGAGCAAAATGTTTAAAAAAACAAACAACATAAACACATCTTTTAATTGATTTATCACTTATATTCAATTATTCTTTACTGTTTAGTCCCCGTTTCTTTTCTGACATGAGCCTTTCTGTAAGTGTATATAATACTTTCGGATATACGGTACATAAATACTTATAAACCTATGATTTCCAATATAGCAAGGGGATAGGAGGAGTAATAACTAGGGTGTGTGGCATGGCTGCTCCAAGTAAATGGGCCTAGGGCAGCATATAATGTAAATACACCCATGCCATACCTCCTGAAGTTGATCATTATACAATAACACTTAACAGAGGAGAATCCAAAGCATAAAACATATATTTTATTGTTAATATACAATAATGAAATAAATTATTGACTGATTAAAAATGCTAATAATTTGTCAAAAGGTTAGCTAGAGTAGAAGCTCAGTATGATGTGTAGTGAAATATCACACAGAGAGCTTACAACTGTGTAGCTTTAAACACTTGTAGTGGTGGTGCACCAAATAATGATTATTTAGTACCCAAGTTGTTGTTTAGTCGTTCAGTCTGATCAGACTCTATCTGACCCTATGGAACGCAGTACACCAGGCACATTTGTCAGCCACTGCCTCTCTGAAATCCCTCAAGCTCATCTGCATTGCTTCAATAACCTGATTTATCCATCTCTGCCTCCCCCTTCTTTGTGTGTCTTCAATCTTTCTCAGCACCAGAGTCTTATCTAGGAAATCCTGCCGTCTCACGATATGACCAAATATTTGAACTTCAGTCAGGTCATACCTTCCAGGGACCAGTTTGGCTTGAATTCCTATGGTACTGATTTATTGGATCTTCTTTCAGTCCAAGGGACTCTAAGCAGTTTTCTCCAACACCACAATTCAAATGTGTCAATTCTATGGCGCTCAGATTTCTTTATAGTACAGCTCTCACATCTGTATGTTACTACTGGGAATACCATAGTTCTAACTGTGCAGACCTTTGTTGATAGTGTAATAACATTATAATAACTTGTCCAGACTTGCAATAGTTTTTCTCCCTAGAATCAAATGTCTTTTATTTTCATGGCTGCAGACACAATTTGAATGGGGTATTTAATGTGTATGTTAAGGAAAGGTATGGGCATCTTATGGGCAGCATACCATGTAAACCAAAGTTTACTAAACACAAATCTTACATTTAACTCCACTCAATGCTAGTATTCATTTTTATGTGTTTCAACCCCGGAATAGCAGTATATTTTATGGTTAATAAAATAAAATTCTCTTACCAATATTAATATTGAGCATTACTTTATTATTAACTTATAATCACAACAAACCAGGCAAAATTATAACTAGCATGTGCATTGTCACCACACGTTAATAACTTGTTTATAATGTCAGCCTGTCAACTATATAATGAAATGTTATACACTGGCTATGTCACACTATATATATATATATATATATATATATATATATAGTAAATAAAGAGAACATTTGTGTTCACATTTATACATCTAAAACAAGTTCTGAGAAATACAGTTAATACACTGCATTCTGGGAAGCTGAGCAGGGACATGCAAAAGTGCCCACAAATGCCTGGCTCTTCAATCCATAGACCATTTTAAACATGGCTTCCTTTAAGCTTATACCTGCTGAATTATACAGCTTTTATGCAAAGCCAATGTTGGATTATACACAAGCTGGGAATCCTACCCACATACAGCTGTTTCAAGGTTACTGCCTGTCATCAGTGTAGGGCAGGTTTAATATTTCAAAAAAACATTTACACTGCTATAAGCGTGAGTTTAATTTTCCAATTATATTTAGCTGCTTATGTTTTAATTATAAACCCCCAGGCACAGAGGGGGGACCTCTGTGGCAGCTAAAAATGAATCCCCACCATGAGGGTCCCTAACATATATCCATAGAATTTAAAATTAAGTTAGGACCTCCTTGGCATATAATCTTAACCTATATGTGATGGTGGTTCTGCAAGGACCACTGTGGCATCTTAACTTTACCCCACATCCACAGAGTCCTGAAAGGGTTAATATGCAGGGTAAATTTACGATTCCACGGAGGTCCGTTAGGGACCCTCTTGATGTGGGTTGATTCTTAGCTGCTGAGGAGGTCCTTTAAGGTTAAAAAATTAGTTGCCATGAGGTCTATAAATGTATTCTTAATATTCACAAAATGTAAATTCATTATTTTTTTTATCAAAAGGACATTTTCCCTTTGATCATCATTTTATCTAGCACTTTATTCCTGCCCAATAGCTTTTTTTGTATTAAAAATAAAATTATATAATGACACGATTATTGGGATAAGTTTTAGTATTTGATATCATCATTTATTTTTAATGAAGATCACAATAAACACTTTTTAGTATATTACTTTTTTCTCTGAATAAATTTAACATAATTGTTTTCTCATAGCGTCATAGCACCATAAGTAGATTTCTTTAAAAACTTGGTATGCATTTTTGCTCAATTAGTTTTTATTTTGTAAGATGCTTTTTGACATTCACTTAAAGATAATACATATGAATTTGAGTAACAAATTGCAAAGCTCAGATTAAGTCAGTATTAGAAAACCTAAAATGTATGCAAATTACTACTTGCTTGACCAGACCTCACAAAATTACAGAAATTAAAGTCATTATACAAATATAATAACACCTGTAATTATAGTTAAATTAGACAATGCTAGCATTTCATAGATCTTCTGATCTGTAATTTAAGAATCAAATTGCTACAATAGAAGAATGAGTCATACATATAATTTACATTTTATGGAAATTAAGCTGTTTGCCTTAGTGTATTATCAAATTGTGATACTCCAAAAAATTAACATTTTACTAGCCACAAAGCGTTCAGCATATTTGAGCACATATTAAAATAAGAGCAATAAATATTTTATATTATTACTGGTACAAGGTGCTTTTAAAAAAAAACTGCATTTACAGTGGAAGGGTTTTCAATAACTTTTTTTGTTACCCAACTATGGGCCCAATTCTTTTACCCAGATTGTAATGTTACACATACGTAAAGTTGGCACATATTCTATTAGATACTCACATCCTGATATCTGTCTGCAATCATTACTGACAAGACAAATACGTAACTAAGGGCTAGCCTCTCCATTTATTTTTGGACATCACAAACATTAAGGGCCTCATTCTATTATCGGCCGTAGGAGATGCGGGGCCGCAAGGACCGGCCGCAAGCTATTCTGCTATTCTATTCCCCTCCGGTCGGGGATTCCGGCAGGCTTGCGGCCGGCGCCTTGTTATCCCTTTCAGCCCCAAGAAAATTCTGGTTGCTATTCAATTGCTCCGGGAACCCTCTCTGCAAGGCTAAAAGCGAGCCGCAGCTTACTTGCAGCAAAAAGGTCCCGCTAGCACCAATTAAGCACACTATAAAGCCGAAATAAAGCCATCCTGCACTCTGAGGAGACTATAAAGTGATTGTAGGTGTTAGCAAAAATAGCACAACATTCCCCTACATTCAAATCCGTAAAAAAAAATGTTTTTAATTTATGTCACATATCCATGTAAAAAGTCCAGAGGGCTTGGAGCACCTCAGACCCCCCCACGCTGCGGCCGGTAAATAAACAGTTAATGTAAACTCGGATTTGGGCTGATGTGCAAGCTTGAGAGGGGGTTGCTATTAATCCTCATGTCCCCCAATATGATCCCTAGCATTTACAGAGCTGTACAGTGCCATCTTGAATTTATTTTTGCGTTTAAAGATTTCTGAGCTTACAGCCGGTTGCAAGATATACGGCCAGCCGTAAGGGGAGATCCTTGCGGGGCCGTTTAATTGAATTGCAAGATAACGGAACCCCCGCAAGGAATCGCAGCCTTGCGGCCGTTTTACGGCCGATAATAGAATGAGGCCCTAAGAGAGCAGCACACTCAAAATTACACCAAATCCATATTCTATTAGAACTTTATGTCTAGCTCAGACCTGCAACTAGAAAAAAAAATACTGAAAAAATATTATGAGTTGTAAATAGGACTCGGAAAGGTTTTTAATGCCAGTTCTGATAGCTGTAGCAGCAATTAAAAACAGCCTACTGTACTTTGGGAAAGCAAGGAAAGACATTAGAATTAATTGCAGAACAGGAATTATAATTTTTAACTTATTTATAATGTAATATCGATCCTGGTTCTCAAGGGGTTAATACATATCATGAAACCCACATGGACAAAAACAGATGCTCTAATGCATTATCTAGAGTGCTAGCCCGATATATTAATGCTTAGTCTACAATTTACTGTGTAAAGTAGGGCTTGGTTTAATATTGAGAGCTCACATAATCACACCCCATGAAATCTTACTTTTGACGGCATAGTTTACGTATGGAAGCTAAGAGACTTAAGTTGTGGGTTATATATAATAGAAAATGTCTAGAAAGCACTCCCAGCCAAATGTACAATTTAAAGTAAGTTACGTTGCTCTAATAGAATAGGGCTCTATATTTGTATAAATTGGTTTACGTTCTTGCTCCAATCACATGAAGCAGGAACCACGGACTAAAAAGTCACAATGATGAGTCTCATAAAGGATGAAACAGCTGTCTGTGAGTGAATGTGAGTTTTATAACAAACTTCACATTACTGGAATCCTACTACATAATATTTTATACTTGTGGCACTTTTCTCCCAAATTGGACGCAAAGAGCTTTCTAGAATTGGCAGAGGGAGTCTTAGAGTTCTGCTGTAGGTATACAAAGAAAAAAATATAAACATACACATACAAATATAAATATACACATACATCTACAGGATAAGCATATCTCAGCTACATGGTTTTAGGGTGTGTAGTTCAGTTAAATGACCACTAGAGTTCACTAGCAACTAGTAAGGACCTGGAGACAAGACATTGGGACATAAGAGGTCTGGACACAAAAAATATGCTTATGTAAATTGGAATATAATGTAATATATTCCTAATGTCAGTTTGTACTACTGTGTTTCAGACATGGCATAAAGCATGTGACATTTCAATTTCTATAATCAAAATGTAAGACCACTTATGAATTTAAATGTAAAATCACATATGCACTTATTACATGGAAAAATATTGGCGTCAATAGGCGGTTATAGGCTATTAATATGAAATCCTTGATACAAACTGGAGAGTTTTTCCAGATCTGTAATATTAGAAGTGTTTAAGCCTAGCAGCATCATCAGGGAAATAAAATCACTTATCAATAAAGCTTATTGTATTTGCCTGAGTTTTTTTCTGTGGACTCTACTCACACACCTTTCATTTAATGTGTTAAAGGTCTACTATAATTCCCTAAAAAGATGAGTTATTTTAATTATGCAGTGCTTATTATTAAATTTCCCATCTACGAATATATAATAGCAATATTCAATACTAAAGTCACTTTTAATGATTAGAATATCAGCCTCCAGCTGAGTGTTTGTTCTTTTGCCTGAAGATTTAGCACTGCCCGCAAGACTACGAATGGAAGTATGTTTAACATTGAATGTTGCTTTTATTGTTTAAATAACTGAATAAGAATTGTATTAATGATTAATGTCTAATTAAAACATATACATCATGTAGTTATGGCATTACAGTGGTCAGATACAAACAATGCAATCTAAAATGCTGATATATAAATACTAATTTACATGTAAAATATTTATGAAAAGTCGCAATTCTAAATCTATTATATAGTCCCACAGTATGAACTAAATTTAAAATAGGCAGCAAATTACAGCACATAGGGCCCTATTAAATTCCAGCTGGAGTTACAGAGCGATTTAAATTAGAAAAGGACACAACGACATGGTTGGAACCCAAATCCATAAACCATGCTTCTGCACGTAGTATTTCCGGGTGTGAAGATGATTAATGATTCAAACCCGTAGTTACGGGTTTAGACGGAGCCAATGGTAAAAGAGACCATCATCATTACGTCACTAAAACATGGAGATTACATTTCAATCACTTATGGTTTTGAAATCCGAATTGCGATCGGACCCGCAGTCCAGAAATAATGCAATATGAAAAAATCAATAAATATAATATTCTAGCCCATGCGAGTTCTTTTATATGTATTAACACATTGATTGTTGGGATCAATATAACACGGAAATTAAACATAAAAAAAAATATTTTTATTGCAGATTTGCGAGTTTGAGAATATTGTCCTATTAATACCTTTCAGGACTTGTAGCAATTTAATAGTGATTTGCGATTGTAACATCAACGGGTTTGAAAGATCTGAGGCTTAGCTGGGTTCAGATCTTGACAACCAGTAGGGATTTTCAGCCTGTAACCCGCAGATCTTTTGCGGGTAGCTAAAAGAGGCCAATTTAATAGCAGTAACTTTTGGGCTGGTGAATTTAATAGGGCCAATAGTTTAACTGGAAATTCCTATCTGTTTGCTAAACCCAATTACAACCATACTATATTATCTGTTTCAACATGAAGCCTTTCATATTGGTCATGTAATATCTGTGATTAACAATTCAAAAGAACACTGGTTTTGTTTTCATGTATGTCATATATACTGAAAAATAATGCCTGGTTAAAATTGGGTTCCCTGGTGGTACAGGGGTTAGGATTTGGTGCTCTAACTGCTGCGACCTGCGTTTGATTCCAGTCCGGGAACCAAGAGGTCACACCACCCTGAAGCCAAGCAGGGTTGGGCCTGGTCAATACTTCGATGGGAGACCACCTAAGAACATCAGTAGCTGTATGCTGTAGCCCACTGGAGAAGAAACTGGCAACCCACTCCAATATATATGCCATGAAAGCAAAGTGGATCAACATGACCATGGACACCAAGATGGGCCTGGTGTGTCACAGTCCATGAGGTCACAGAGAGTCGGAAACAACTGAACGCAAAAAAAAACAACTCCAAATTGGAGTAGATTTATAAGGTATAAAGGAAGTACAGAGATTGCTGCTAATCAATGATTATTATTTTACTTGAATAATATGTAGCCCCTTCTGGATCACTACCTTGTCGTGGTGAAGGGACTTGTGTATCACAATAAAGCTGTGAGCTATACCATGTAGGTCAACCAAGATGGTCAGATAATAGTAAAGAGGTCAGACAATTCACAGTCCACTGGAGAAGAAACTGGCAACCCAGTTCAGTATCTTTGCCAAGAAATCTATATGGATGAGTACAACTCATCAACAGGGGCAAAGGGGGGATCAGGAGGTGCTGAGGGGGGAGGGTGTCAGGAGGAGCCGATCTGGGGGGGGGGGGGGGGGTCAGGGTAAAAATATATTAAACTTTAATAATTGTTGAGAGCTTTGGGGGCCCCCTCCAGGAGCAGGGCCCCGGTGCACTGTAGCTCTGCCACTGTCCTAAAGTCCAAAGCATAAGCCAGAGTAGATTTTGACAGAAAAAAAAGTCTTGCAACCCACGTGCAATTGCATAAATCACTATGAGCATGTGCTAACTCTGGAAATGATAGATAACATAAAGAGTTGGGCATAATGAGGCTGAATCATAGGTATTCAACAGCAAATTCAAGGTAAGATTTAACTAAATTATTTTAGTAACATTTTTTTTGTGTCCCTTGATGAGTGTCCTTTTAATGCTGTATCTATATTCCCTCTATTTAAAAGTGTATAATTGTAATAAAATGTAAAAAATAAATAAATAAAAATAAATACCTTGGCCCATGTATCAATTCTGCTTTGTGCGATTTTGTTTTACATTTGTAATTTACGGTACTGCTGACATTAGGTAATGTGCCTCATTTGTGTAGCTTGTAATTGAAACTACAGACTTGTTTAAACAAGAGTACAACATTTATTTTGGTTTTCCCTTAAAAGGTTTATGTAAGTTTTCTTTTTACCAAAAAAAAAACAAAAAAACAATTCACTCAGCAATCTTTATAGCCAATATGTTCTGCACATAATTTGTATTGAGGAATAGTAATTAAAATATGATGATTAACAGGTACATTTACAAATGAATATGAACAAGCCTTATCTGGAGGTGCTGATATGACAGAATAATGGCAGCACAAAGAACACAATGTAAAGTGATAATGCGGTCATTCATTATTTTCCATTAAATGTCAGGAAAACTGTACTTAAAGCCAATGTAGAGAACATTATAAGTAAACAGGCAATTATTAAAATGTTAACGACAGAGTTTATAGCTGCTTTTTCCCAGTGCAATGCTCCAGTGCATGTGGGACATGGACACTGCCTTAATAATCAGTCAAAAAACTTTAAAATCAGCATCATGTTGTTACAATGTTAAAAAATACAGCTTATAATTTATTATATTTTAGATGCAGTTCTGCTGCAGTGGAGTCTACCATTTTAGTTTCCAGTGATATTTTTTCCGGAAGTGAGAGGAGACTTTGATTACAGGAAGTTTGTATCTGCACCATGGGAAGGTGGTCTATACATCTGCCATTGTTCTCATTCACTCTAAATTAATGCTAATTCAAGGACATACCTGTTTAGACAGAGTATACAAGAATTAGGCGTAGTAAACAAAATGAAAGCCTGCAGTAAATTGCATACAAATGGTTTTACTTTCTAAGACAGTGCTTTCAGTATGGCTATTTGATAGTTCATTAGTTCACCAAGATGAACCCTCCTGAGAAAATAACAGAATCCACTGTGAGGAGAAAATGGAACCCTATACTAAAGACAAACTGTAAACATTGTAGCGGTTGTGTATATTTGATTACTTTCTAAACACATTTTGTCCATTATCAAGTTTAGTTATTCAAAAGACCATATTGACAAAACTGGCTACAGTGGTCCTTTAAGGTAATATGTATATATAATGTATGGGGGATACTTACTAAACATGCATTAGGTGTTATTACTAAAAATTGTTAGATAATTGATATTGAATTTTGCTTTTTAGGCATAATTTACTTGTCAAGATCCTCTCTTCAAACTACCAATCTCCTTTCTTAGGTTATTAAATAACTTTTATAGATAAATAACATTTTCCTGAGCAACATGATATTTGAATTAGCTGGGGAACATAATAATTTAAATAATCATTACACTGTAATATTTAGTTATTTTACTAGACCAACTGAATTGGTTTCATGAAAATAAACTTGGTTCTGTATTATTTGATGCCCCACAGCAGCCACTTATCTAAATCCCACAATAAATGTAATGTGTATCCAATATATATACAGTGATTTTTGTTTATTTTTTATTAGTGAGTGTGTGGTTGCACTGGAAGTGCATGTTGATCGCTACCTTGTCGTGGTGAAGGGGCTTGTGTACTTTAATGACGCTGTGAGCTATACCATGTAGGGTTACTCAAGATGGGCAGTTTATAGCGGAGAGGTCATACAAATTGCGGTCCACTGGAGAAGGAATTAGCAACCCACTCCCGTATCTTTACCAAGAAAACATTTATGGATGTGGACAACCAGGGAATATCAATAGATGTGCCTGGCGTGCTGTGGTGTATAGGGTCATGAAAAGTCAGACACAACTAAACAACTTAACAACAACAAGGTGTGGAAGATCATTGCACAACAAGGGTCTTTGGCTCTGAATGTGGCCTTCAAAGTGGTCCCAGTTAAGAACACTTAAAAGGACAGTAAGTCTCTCTTCCTGTGCATTATTTAAGCATTTTGGAACATACAGCCAGTGTATTGCATTCGTCTTTCTGTCTATATTCCCCATACACAATATTCCAACCACTCATCTTTTATGTGTTTCTAACTATAGGCGGCTTTTACAAATCTCTAATTTTATGTTTCCATGTGGATTCAATAAAAAAAGGACTTTCCAGTCAAAAATGTTTTAAAATCATAGTCAAGTATTCATCTGCTTAACGTAAATTTAATCAAGTCCATGAAACATTTTGGCATATGATCAGAAGATCCATATATATATATATATATATTTTTAATGCAGTGCTATTTCTGTAGAATAACTCAGGGGTGTTCTAGAGCCGTGGCGAGACTGACAACGAAACTAAATATTGTGATGTGAAATTATTAGGAATGGAATGGAATTGAAACCTTAAAGGGGCAAATGTTTTGTTATCATATTACCCAAGGAAAGTCACATTTTTAAAAATTAAATAAATATTCTCACCATGGATTGACACTGATTTATGCATATCAGAATCCTTATGTTTACCTTAAATGGCCCTGAAATGTCTCTTTTTCTTTTATAGTATATAATATTTAGTCTTTAAAAATGTGGCACAGTTTGCATGTTTTTAAAAGTATGTTCCAATGTGGAATAAAAAGTGCTTTGACTGTGTAATTACCTGGGAACATGTCTAGGTCAGCCAATGAGCTGTATGGATTGTTCAATCAGTGAGCACTGAATACAGTTATACTAGTGATCATAGGCTAGCACGCATAAGCTTCCACATTGTGCACAAACATGCATTTGCTGCAGCTTTTATGTAAAATTGCAGTCAATTGTAACGTATTTTATAAATATCTTAGCAGCAGGCCTTACTAGTATAGGGCTCTATTCAATTGTAAGCTCCAGCCCATAATTTTGGCTGTGGGCTACATTTATTCACATTCAATTGTCTGTAACAACAACTACTGTCTCACCACCTCCATACAGAAACCATGCACCCGTAAGTAGGATTTCAGGGGGCGTGATCGTATGTTCTGACAATATTTAAGCAAGCACATAATTTAATTCTTAGACACTTGCAATACTTCTTAGACACAGCCAATAGTAAATGAGACCGTCATCATGACATCAGTAAAACATGGAGTTTATACTTAAACTTCACTTAAAACAACTGTTCTAGTCCATGCGTGTTCCATGATATGTATTAATCCCTTAAGTCCTGGGATCCATTTCACACAAAAAAAAACATTAAAAAAATATATATATTTAACTGCATGCTTCTAAAGTACATTAGATTGTTTTAAATTGCTGCTGCATAAGTGTTTGAAAAAGCCCTTGCAACTTAATTTGCGAGCTAGAGCTACGGGTCTAATAGAATATTGATTTTGTGTAACTTTAATTATTTAGCACTTGTAAATCTTGGTCTGTGCTAAAACCAATGGAGTTCTAAGGACGTGGCTAGCCCATAGTGTTATTTGTGGGTAGGTAACTTGCAATTGGAATAGCCAATTGAATATCTGTTTACAACAACAATAACTTTTACAAGCTCCTTTACGAGTTCAAAATTGCGACTTGGTTAGTTCAATGGGGCCCATATTCCTGGCACACCGACTTTTGGGCGAAGGAGCCCTGAGCAGCGGCCAGTGAGTATTTGGAGGAGTGACACCTTGGGGTTAGAGGGTGGGCACAGTGGGAGAGAGACCTGGGGTTAGAGTGTGGGCACAGGGGGAGAGAGACCTGGGATTTGAGGGTGGGCACGGTGGGAGAAAGACCTGGTACAGGGGGGAAGTTAGAGGGGGACAGAGCTAGATAGAGAGTGACAGAGCTGGATAGAGGGTGACAGAGCTGGATAGAGGGTGAATGAGTGTGCGTGTGGGTAAGCACATTTGTCAGGCAATTTTGGCTCGCGCATGACCTTTGCCCAAAAGTCATGCTACCCATATTCCTTATCCCTTCACATGGAGCATCTCAAATTACTGACCCTCCCCAGTTCACTAATAATTAACTGACCTCAATTTGATGGCATGGGTTCCCATAAGATTCTGGTTCTTCTATTTCTAAGTGTTGGTCATTGATTTAGTAGCAACATTTTTTTTACAGAAGGGATGTGAAAATGGGTAACATTACTGAGCCAGAGAGGAGCCTTTCTGTTCAATCGTCAGTGAATGATCAGGTGCAACCAGAAGGATTTTGAGATGTTATTTTTAAATACTGGTAGGTGATGTCCTACTAAAAGAAGGTTCCTGCACTTTTGCGTATTACATTGAGGCCAGTTTTCTCCTCTTTTCATAACCACTACCAGTTTCAGCAGCAGACAGAAGTTCCTCTACATTCAAACTCTCCTTCCACCTGATAAAATAGATCAGTAAAAAACAAAATGGCAGATTCAAGTGTAGCATATCTGCATATAAAATGTAATAAATAAAATCCTGCATTATTTTTGCTATTAACCGAAAATGAATTTAAATTATCATTATAATAAAAGAATATAGATGACTTTGTCATATTGTCTGTTTAATTTAAAATTAGCATTTGTAGCATAGATTGTGTAACAAGTAGTATACAGACTTTTATCACCATGCGGACAAAGCAGGGCACACAGAATGGGCATTGAAGCCATTGTGCTATATTTACAGCCAGCAATAGAAATGTTTTAGTGTAAAACCTCTAGAAATCTGTTTCCTCAGTAATACAGTGAAATAAATTTGGATAAAACACCTTTGGTAATTTTGTTGATAGATTTACAATTCTGGCACAGAATGTAGACACAGTAGGCTCTGGCTTTTATCCTCCTTGTTTTCAACTTGTCCTATGAAAAACACAATCCATAAATCATCATGCATGGAGAGCTGAAAAGAGCGAAGGGTTTTCATGATGCAGTTCAGTGGTCACGGTGCCAACACTGCCAACTTAGATTAAGAATTGAGCCACTGTTGCAGTAAGAAGCCCTCATAAAGAGAATATACAGACTCAGCAGAAGTTAGAGACAAACTGAAGACACATTTAAAGAATCACCTCAAAAGCCCTGAAGCCGCAGCTATTATTAGTTTAGCGGTTCCGTGCAGTAGTTCATTGTGATTGTCATTAATTATGTGTACTATTAATGTTCTTTAACAGTACACCACATTTAGAAAACTAAAGCACTCTATAAAAGATGCTAGAACTCTTTTTTTGTTAAAATTTACAATTTCCTCCACTGCCTTGATTATTGTGAAAGAAGAGCCTTAACCTTTATATAGAACTGATCAATGGGGAAAAAAAAACATTTAAAAACATACAACTCTTCTCAATCAGTTAATCCTGCTAGAACTGGGTTCAGGAAAAACTTGTAGCTCCCCATCTTGTACTCAGTAGCACTGTGCTCAATAGGGGCAGGACAATTCTACCAGTAACATTATGGAAACCTTCCTCCCAATATGCGAGAGCCTCCACTATGATTTCATTTTATGTATAGTACCACAGGAGTTTACAATCTGGTTAAATTAATTGTGCAACATTGTGCAAGATTTTATTTAGCAACTAGGAAATTGCCTGTCAAAAATTACGGGAAAAAATTGTAAGGCTGGCAATGCTGTTTGCCATACAATGTGAGGCTTTTACTCCTTTGAGCACCTGGTTTGGTTTTATTTTCAAAGTCCTGCGTGCCTGGCGTTGTTAGTGTAAGTGTTACTGTTTTAGCAGTTGTGTATTTTCTAAGTTCTACGTTCCTGGCGTTGCAGATCCTCGTTTTTATTCTGTTTCAGAATTTTTAAGTTTTTCATCCGCCATTATCTACCTTGCTTAGCCTATTTTCGTTTGGCGCTCATTGCAAGCTAAGTGCCACGTGCCTCAACTGCTCACCTCACTTTGCGAGGCTCGCAGTGAAATGAGCGCCTTTAGCTCTCATTGCAGCCTAAGTCCTGCATGCCCCAACTGCTTGCTTCACTTTGCGCCTTTGGCTCACAGTAAAATGAGCGCCTTTGGCGCTTATTGCAGCCTAAGCTGTGTGTGCATCAACGGCTCGCCTTGCAGGCTTCCCTCGCTGCGCAAGTGACGCAAAAGCTTGACCAACATCGCAAACGTTCCCAACACTGACAACTATATATGTGATTTGTTAAGATTTGATATTTATGAAAAATGGTCAGAGGGGGTCATTGGGCAGAGTCTAAAAGGAGCTCTCTACCCACCATCCTAAAAATTCACCAATTACCTAAACACAAGTATTTGACTATTTCATATAAGAGGAATTTTGTGTTTGAGTGAAACATATCCTGTTAATGTTTTGAAGAGTCTAACTCATTTTCTCCTTTATTCTACGAATCCTAATTATCAAGTTACAAAACCCTATGTGCCAAAGTGTATCTACATTTTTACTATTTGCATTATAGTTAGTAAAACTTCATGTTACTTTACTTCAAGCAATTTCCCTTCTTAGTTTTAATTTGACTGAACACTAATATCTTTATTTGCTCCACTGAACCAGCCTCTATTCCATTCTAATTAACAGCTTCCACCTTTTTGGTTCTCAGTTATATTTCACTGACATTATTTCAGTGAACTGAAACACCCTTTTAACTTATGAATGGTCTGGTGATGTCTAAAATTTCAGAGCGAAACACTGTTAAAAAGTGATTATATTTTTTCTAGCATTTAAAGACTAAAGTTACCTTAGCTGAATCCAAGAACATGTAGAAAAGTTAACAGTTATGTTACTAAAGATAACTTTTTTTGCATTATGCATAACCTAAAATAAATTAGCATTAATGTATATTATACAAAGAAGTGAGAGCATTTAAGTGGACACAAACAAATGCCTTTAAAAAGTTGACGTTTCGAAGGAAAGCCTGAGTAATGGCCATTGTTTGATGTAGAAACCAAGACAAAACCTGCATCCATCAAGCCCTGACCCCATCCCGCAGTGCTGCAAATAGCAAATGAAACATCAAGCACCCCCCACCATAAAAAAAAGGTTTGATGGAGCACAATTTTCTCACACCTAGGAAGCACTCTCCAGTCATGAGACCCAGTGGGTAGCTGGACACACAAGCCCCTTCCACCATTCCCACAGGGTTTGGAGTCTATATCGAGATTGCACAGCACATAGTTATTTATCTGCTGTAGAATACATAAATACAATAAATAAAATACAATCCCACATTTTTGGTTTAATTAATTGCTAAGTGTTATGCTCACATTCATTGATTCAAAAAGAAGATTATTACTGCTATTTCACCTTTTGGACTTTCGGTGAAAAAACAATACCTGATAGAATTCACAATACCCCTGAAGTTCTCCACAAAGGGTCAGCACATCTACTTGCAGCCAATCTACCATGAATAGACAAGGTATAGAAATCCATCCTTCACACCAGACTACCAAGATCCATAGAGCTAAAAGAGGCTCCAAAAAAAAGTGTTATCCAAAGCAAACAAACACTTCTTCTACTGGTCTAGGAGTTTTGTGTGAAAGACACATAATTGGTGGTAATGAGTAACATTCAGATATGCTTTCTCTAACCTCTCTGTCCTGTGTAACCACCCTGGCTATTCATAACCTTAACTTTGCCATATCTCTCCTGTCCCAGTGTGTCTATTTAAGTTAAATTGCAAACCATATCTTGTTGTAGCCCTTCTGCATACAAATTTATAATCCATGTAATGAATATTTAATGATTATATAGAAAAATAAATAGGTCCATGAGAGTGGCAGAAATTTCAATAACGATACAAGAGCACAACGTATATGTTATTTAATGTACAAATGAAAATAAAAGAAAGAAAAAGAAAATGGTGCCATCCATATATCATTGTTTGTTCATCATTATTACTGAGTAAGAGAGAACAATTGGTTATATTACCGTTGTCCATATGTTACAGAAACTTATTTACTGTGATTTTATGTTTCTATGTGAAGGGTCAAGAATTGTGAAAATTTTGATAAAAAAAAAGTTATTATTATCTTTTATTTGTATCGCACCAAGTACAAGGCAAAACCAAAAATGAACACACTGCAAAGAATGGAGGGCCTTGTTTTTAAGCTTAAAATCAAAAGGTACATAGAGCTTGTTTCCAAAGCACTGGCACAAGATTGAAAAATTGCAAGGGGAACAGTGAAATAATACGGGAGGAGGTAGGATTGGAATTGCTAAAAAGAGAAAAGAGAGAAAAAAATGAATTAAATGTAAGACAGGATGATATAAAGAAGATCTTAGTTAGAAAGATATTTGTGTATATACATCATATATACATACTTTTCTGCCTAACTAATATTTTCTTTTTATCGTCCTGTATTACATGTAATTTTTCTCTCCCACAATTACGGAACAGAATAAATCATCAAAACAAATATACATATGAAATGATCAAAATCAATTTGTTTTAAGGTATCAACATACTGATGAATATTTAGGGGCTGGGCAATAAGCAGAATATTTTATTTAAGAAAATCCATTGTGGCTGAGCTGGAGTCACAATTTAAGTGATTCCAATGCATGTGCTTTTTTTATCAACCACTTCCAGTCATTTTATTGTGAGTTTCGTGATCCCATTTTTTGCCAGCTTTCTTTTAGGGAAGCACAGAATCCAAGGAAGTTTGTAGGCTTTGCCAATAACCAGTAAGTACCTTTCTTAATTGATCGTGTGCTGGAATGTCTTTCTTCTCCACATTCTTATTTGTAACATAGATGGATGGTTCACACTTTGCCTTTTCTTTTCTGGGGACCCCAATTGAAGGCTTCAAAAACCCCAAGGAGGACCAGTTCTACTGATTGCACACCACTAAGAGTTCCTTGGTGGTCCAGGGGTTAGGATTCGGTGCTTTCATCACTGCAACCTGATTACAGTCAGGGAACCAAGAGGTCACACCACCCTGAAGCCATGCAGGGTTGGGCCTGGACAGTACTTTGATGGGGGACCACTACCATACCACATTGTGTGAGGTTACTAATGGTGAGAGTGGAACCATTATATAAATATATATATATATATATATATATATATACACACACGTATAGGAATCAGGGTTTTTATACCCTGGTCTCTCCCCTATGCGTCTTGTTTCTTAAAAAATATAGATGACTAGGTTCAAAATTGTACATACGTAGATTACATGTACTTATTAATAAATGTATACATTATATAAGTATAATTAATTTTATTCATGAAAAAGTTTTGAGTGATGTATAATAATATGTATTACACATTATTTGTTGAATAAACTGCTCCTTTCCTGCTAGGGGCTGAATCTCATTGCTGACTGTAGAGAGATTCCTAGTGTCATTTTGTAAGTGGAGCCTGCCCAGCTGTGTGGATGGCTTCACCCCATCAGTGACATTACCTGTACCTATTCTGGTGCAAAGCAAGATTGAAGAGAGAATGTGAGAGGCAAAAAGGCAGAACTTATATTGAAATATATTTCATATATTTCATTAAAATGTTTATAAAAATATAGAAGAGACTATTTTTGGTAAAATTAAAGAACATTGGACGGTTGAGTTTTTGCAGGTCTAGGTCAGGAATTATGACTATTTACTTACCCTTCTCTATATTTACCAACATTATGTGTCATTTGGTAAGGGTAGTCACTGTGTGATAGAGAAAGTTAATTTTCTCCTGGTATCAGTGTGATGAGCTAAGTAGCTATTCAAGCAGGCCTACTACGTATGATGAGTACTAGTCCAAAGTCTGTTTTATTATTTCTTGAAATGATTATATATACACAGAAACCATACTTTATGAATGCAAGATGAAATTTGAATTTGTTTTTTATAACTGTATTAATTAAACATAATCCTATTTCTGAACTGTTCAAAATCCTAAAAGATTATGGCGTGAAAGTGTTTTATGCCAACAAATTTGGAAAACTCAACAATGGCCAGTAGACTGGAAAGGTCAGTCTACTGACCCAATCCCAAAAAAGGCAATGCCAAAGAGTTCTCCAGTTATTGAACAATTGCATTTATTTCACATGCCAGCAAGGTAATGCTCAGCTCCAATGGACTGAGAGCTCCCACATGCGCAATCTGAGTTTTGCAGAGATCAAATTTCCAATGTCTGATGGATAATTGTGAAAGCAAGAGAGTTCCAGAAAAACATTTACCTCTGCTTCATAGATTATTCTAAAGCTTTTGACTGTGTGGATTGCAACAAAATGTGGCAATTTCTAAAAGAGATGGAGATACCAAACCATCTCATCCACCTCCTGATGAATCTGTATGTGGACCAAGAAGTCATGGTCAGAACAAAACATGGAACAACTGAATGGTTCATGATCAGGAAAGGAGTGTGACAAGGTTGTATGTTGCCACCTCATTTATTCAAGTAATACGTGGAATACATCATGCGATGGGAGGAATCCAAAGACAAAATTAATATTGCTGGGAGAAATATCAACAACCTTAGATACGCGGATGATACTGCTCTGATGGCTGAAAATGAGGAGGAACTAATCAATGAGTTAATACATATCAGGCCATCCATATGGACTAGAACAGTATTGGCAGTCATTTTCATCATTCTTTATTTTGCAGGTTTGCGAGTCTGATCACATATTGGACCCACAAACCTAATTGATTGACATGTAACCTCCATGTTTTACTGCTGTAATAATGACAGTCTCATTTTCTATTGGCTGATTCGAAATGGGAGGTTACGGGCTTGCTTAATTGATCATGTTCCTGCCCTGATCTGCTACGAACCAATGCATGGTTTACGGTTTTGGCTTTGGGACAGTAACTTGCGGGCTTGAGCAATTGAATAGCATCGCAATCTGAAATGAACGGGAGCCCGAAACTCACTCGCAGACATTCGGCAGTCTGTGATCGAGTTGCGGGCTTGGAATTGAATGTGGCTCATTGTTCGTATTCATTTTTCAAACTGTTTTTTAAACCCGTAATTAGATTCACTAATATTTTACGAAGATGTTTCTGTTCTACTGATGTCCACTCTGGACAAACAATTACAACTGCATGCAACAAACAAATTAAACACTTTATTATTATTTATAGTTTGTATTTTATGAAATTTAATATGTATCCACACTGTTTTCTACAACACACACTTTCTAAACGAAAGTATGAAAATTAGTTAGTAATTATCAGAAGGTGGTGAGAAATATTTTTTTTATATATAAATGGCAAAACTGAGTTCTGTACTTCTTTGATGTGAGTTTCTTTTTAATAAGAACTTGACACATTCCTTTATGTCAGTATAATTCCAACCAAAGTAAAGTCCTTTATTACGTGTTTTATCAAAGTTCCTTTGGGAAAAGCTTGAGACACTATACTTTATTTCGATATCATAAATCATCTACATCAAAGTAACACTTCGAAATAGCCCTACAAGTTGTTTGGCAGATCATGTGAAGAATATTAAAATAGACCTGGGAATTTGGCAATGGGCAGGCTTCAACTGAGATTAATACGTTGTTTACTCCCCAAGAACAATGTGATGCAAAATGAATGTGGAGTCATGGAGTCAGAGGCAAGTATTCCAGTGCCCACAGAACACTAAAAAATTAAACTGGCTACCAAGAAGATTAATGAGTTCATGAAACTCTCTGCCAATATAGGTCATAGATGAGGGCGGATATTGGGACTTCCATTTTCCATTAATGATGTCCACTTTGTGGCCAGAATTAAAATGTACTAACAGAAAAAATAAGTCTTCTCAATCCATAAAGAGCATAGTTCAATTTAAAAATATATATATATTATTTTTAAAAAAGTTATTCTATTCTGTAAATTGTGGAGTCTCTTACCAAATATGGTAAACATTTACTTAATTGGCTCCACTGAAAAAACAGGAGAAAAAAGCAGTTGTTATCAGCTCTGCCTTTTTTCTCTACATTACCCCACTGTTTGCCCCACTGTATTTCCAAGCCTCTTGCATTAGTACACCTATCCTAAATAATTTTCACTGCTGGTATTACTTGTATTATTCAATTGATACAAAACAAATTAAACTAAATATGTGTGCTTACCTCTTTTCCGCTATGCCAAATACGCCATTTGGAATTTCCTGTTAACCCTTGAAACCAAGTATGGGTCGCCTATATAATTAACAGGCCTAGCCCACTCTTGATTTCCAAAGTCAAACAAGATCTTATTTAGTCATTGAGCTAGACTATCCTTCAAGTACCAGGATATTCTGCAGCACTATCCAAGTCAATAAATGAAACAATGAAAATATATTTTTACATACACCAGTACAAACGGGGTGGTGCATTGGTTTGGTCCACTGATGACAGGAGAGTTATGGTTCTCCCAAATTTTCCAATTAATGAGCATGTGCCAATGCAGGTTTTTGAGAATTCCACAAGTTTCAGCAACAAATTATTTGACAACATTCCTTACTGATGGTATTGTGACTGCTTGCAGCAAAAATACTCAATACTGTGGATGGTCTTACTATTTGTAATTCTGCAAATACTGAAATATCTGCAAAGAGAAAATATGGTAGGATTACGTTTGTTCAATCCACTTCATGAAGCTATTAAATAGTTATTTCTTTCTGTCACAAGAACAGACTCTTTTTGTCTTGTGTATTCAGTGAGTTAAAGACAAACCTCATTCCACATCTATTAACTAATGAAATAAAAGTCAAAAGGTTGATAATCCCTTCTTCTAAATGACGGTCAAAAGTCTTTGAATTCTCTAATTTTCATGAAATTCATTTTAGGAAGTCGTATTGAGTATATAGTATCAAAGTTAGATTAACCAAGTATTTAATTGCCACTTTCCAAGTATTGAGTCCTTGAGCATTTTGACACACACATATACAATTTGGGGACTGTTTTGGAAACTGATGTTCTGAGTGATTTTATATAATTTAATGCAACTATCCATATATTCCACTATATCTTATGGAATTACAAATGCATTTAATAAAAAAAAAAAACTTCAGTATTTAGATTCTTACTATGTATTTTTCAATTACAATAATAAAGCAAAAGGTAAAATCAGAGCAAGTATTTAAATGTTAACATTTTAAGGGATGGGTATTATTTTGCTATGAAAACAAAATTCTAGCCATTTCACAACATTCCTTTGGCGTTTTGTACTTCTACAATATATGGTGTATAACTACATGATGTTCGCATTGCATATTTTATATAGTGCCCAATTTTATTTATACAAATTATATATTTGCGTTTAACTAATATTCTTTGAAATTATTTAAGGACAATTTAATGTGTGGCCAGCAATAATGTTTTTATTCCCCTTCTAGAGGAAGTAAAATATTGCTCCATAGAGCTTCACCACTCGACTGATGCTGTGCCCGACACACCCTAATGACTTTCAAATGCAGACAGTAAAAATATTAAAAGTTATTTAACCTTTACATTGCTTGTTTTTCATGTAAAAAAATGTGTTTTATTCTAAACATACTGTTTTAGAAGCATACTATATTACTTTGCCACATCACTTTTGTAAGAGCCTGCAAGCAGCATATATAGTACAGTGAACCCTGCACATACATACATCCCATTAGTAATCAATATAATGCATACACTTCTGGCTACAGTATTATTTATTGCTACTTTGTCACAGGGTTTGACCTAGGGCAGAAACCTGGGGCACTTTTTCTGGGAAGCAACTTGATGGGGAGACAAATAAATAATTTAGTTATTTTAACTAAAAAGAATTTAAGCTGAGCAACCTTGGTGACATCATAAGCAGTGGCCTAGGATGGTGGAATTAAAGGAAAGACAAAATTTGAGTCATCTTTGAAGCTACTCTGCCTTTCTTGGGAAGCTGTAATTTTGTATACCCAGGTCTGCCACATGAGCTCCCTGTACTGAATGACGCGAAGGCTGCACAGGCTCCCTGGGTCAGCCCGTAGCGTCGCGTGACCCAGCGGAGCCTGTGAGGCTATCAGCCAATCAGGTGTGTCGGGGGCGTGTCGGAAGTCCGTTTTCGCGCCGTTGATCACAGCAGCGCGGTCTCCCGACTGAAACGGACGGAGGTCTGAGGTCCTGCAGCCAAAATGAAAGTAGGAAGGTTTAAATACTGAGAATTCCACCCCAGCTTACCAGCACATAAGGGGATATACTTGTTGAGGCTAATCTTGATTGTTTTGTATTTCTTCCTCCGTTTTGTGTCTGTGTGTGTTTTGCCTGCGCTGTGAGTGTGTTTGGCTGTGTGTGTCCCTGTGGCTGTGCGTGCCTGGTGCTGCTGTTTGTTGTCCCCCCTGTCTGTTACCCCGGTAGTCTTAGTATGGATCCAGAAGGCTTAGAGGCTTTGCTGGCTGAAGTTAGGACCCGTGCCCTAAGCCAAGGGGTCAGGTGGGTGCAGGACAGGCTGGGACCTCCCATGCCTTCTGCGCTTGGAGCTCAGCACATTGAACAGGAACAGCCTGCGGTGGCTGGTGTCCTAGCCAATTCTGACTGCTCCAGGGAAATTTTTTCCCATCCCACCACTGTAGGGCTACCAGACCCCCGTCCATCAGGCAGCAGAGACACAAGAGATGGGGGGGTTACAGGTCAGGGCGGCCGGGACCCCATACCCCCCAGGCAGGCGAGCGCCAGGACCACGGGCGGTGGGGGTGAGGGAATAGCACTCCGGCCACCACCAGCCAACTTGCCTAAAGGTCCTAGGCCGCGACAAAGGTCGAGAAACACCCCTCTAACACCCTGTAGGGGGGGTGCAGGGGGTAAGAGAAAAGCCGGGAGTCCTAAAAAGGCTCCTACAGGCCCTCACGGTGCCAAGCAGACGGTCCCTGGGGTTTCCCTCAATAACAGTGCTTCTGGTACTTTACAGGGACGCCCAATTGGCGGTGAGAGGAGCATGGCGACGACGAGAGAAAGAAGAGATGGAGTGATCAGGGAAATGTATAGCCAAGACAGCATGGTCATGATTGATGACATGCCAGTGACAGCGGCAGTGGCGAGGCTAGGATGCCCCACTCGAGCTAAGAAGGCTACGAGCAGGTACAGTCCGCTACTATTCACGCACACACCGCTAAGACGTAGCAGAGTAGAGACTGAGGGCGAGACGGTTAGGCCACAGCGCAAAGGGTCTAAGACCGAACAACTTCTGGATATTCCAACGCCCGAGGAAGTCTCAGGGGAACCCCTACAGGGGGCGGCGGAGGCAGTGCTAGCCTACTCCAGCCGCGCAGGCTTAGGTGACCAGGACCGTTCCTCAGATGAGGAAAGGGCGGTATGGGCACGGGCATGCAGGTCGCGGAGAGCTATTGACTGTTCTTCTCTTACCCACAGATCTAGAAGGAGATCCAGGTCGAGAAGCAGGAGATCTTGTCGGTGCAGCTGTGCATGCACTGGATCTGAGAGGAGAAGCCCGCGGAGGGCCAGACGGTCAGAGTCCCCGGAGCATCAGGAGAGACGCAGGGATACTCCGTTGGCTGTATCCACTCCAAAGCTTCCAGAAGCAGGTGAGCGCTCAGATTTAAGCTGCGCTGCAGACAAGGGAGGGTTTATCGGGTCATTGAAGACTGCGCACAACATCGCGGTTAGCGAGCACGAAATGGGAGCTTGGATAGGGGGGCTAGCGAAGGGTGCATGGTCCCAGCCAGCAGCAGCAGTGGCGCCAGCGAGCGCAAGCGAGGCGTTACCTAGCATGTGCGCGCCCGAGCCGGTAGGCAATGCAATTGCAGCAATAGGTAGTACCAATGCAGGAGTTACCGACGCAGCCATGAGACCTATAGTCTTATGCTCGTTGGATAACTTAGGGGCACACCTTACCCAGGAGGTTAAGGAAAAGATCTGGAGGAGGGAATTTATAGAGTTGTTCTCCCTTCTCCCTATGTCTAGGCAAACAGATTTGGCCGAGAGGGGCCCCAGGGAGGGGGAAGAGCGGTGGAAATCTTTTGCTAGGCTACCTAGGACGTTTGATACATGGCTGCAAGCATTTTCAATTTGGGCTTGCGTATTGTGTGAGCGACACCCCGAACAGAGTTCGGGATTATTCGTTTACATAGACGAAATTCGGAATGCTCACAAGGTCTACGGGGGTACAGCCTGGTGGCGGTGACAAAGCGGTGGCGTATTGGCTAAACATCATGACACCCATGAGAGTCACGACGCCCTTTCGGAGTGGGGCCGGTGGAGCTAAGGGCCCCACCCATGCCTCAGGAGCAGGCCTCAAGACCTGTTTTGCGTATAACGAGGGGGTCTGTAGATGGGCCCCTAACTGCAGGTTTAAGCACGCATGTTCAAAGTCTGGAGGGGAGCACCCCCTGTCTAGATGCGGTAGACCAAAAGAGGGAGGCAGGGGCGTACCTCCTGCAAAGGGGCAGGACGCCCATACGCCTCCCCGCCATGCTGCCGTGGCTAAGACGCTATGGTAAATTGGCAGGCACCGCCGAAGCGGTGCGCCTGCTGGAGGACGGTTTCCGAGAAGGATTCCGTATTTCATGCGGGGTCGACATTCAAGGTTTTCTTGTTCCAAATCTGAAGTCGGCCAGGGATTTCCCAGGGGTAGCTCAAGCTAAGGTGCTCAACGAGGTAAAATTGGGGAGGATGGCAGGGCCATTTGCGGCCCTGCCCATTCCGGGTTTAGTCGTGTCTCCACTTGGGGTGGTCCCCAAGAAGGAGAAGGGTAAATTTAGGTTGATTCAACATCTCTCCTACCCCAGAGGTCGTTCGGTAAACGATGGCATCTCAAAAGACCAGGCTACTGTGTCTTACGAGTCATTTGACCGGGCGGTCGACCCGGTGAGGAGGGAGGGCCATGGGGCCCTTATGGCAAAAGTGGACATCGAGGCAGCATTCAGATTGCTCCCCGTACACCCGTCAAGCCATCGGCTGCTGGGGTGCTTCGTAGACGGAAGTTACTTCGTTGATTTAGGTTTACCCATGGGATGCTCGATATCCTGTGCTTACTTCGAGGCCTTCAGCAAATTTTTACAATGGGTCGTGAGCATTGAAGCGGGGTACAAGAGTATTACCCATTACCTGGATGATTTCCTTTTCGTTGGCCCAGCAGGAAACGACGCTTGCCGTTTCATGCTGGACGTGTTCACCGAAATCTGTACAGAATTCGGGGTACCGCTGGCCCATGACAAGACGGAGGGCCCTATGGAACAATTGACTTTTCTAGGGATTCGGATTGACTCCTACAAAATGTAGTGCAGTCTTCCCTTGGAGAAGGTGGTAGACATGCAAGCGGAGATTAAGGCGCTACTGGGCGCGCGGAGGGTAACCCTGCGGCGGTTGCAATCAATATTGGGGAAGTTGAACTTCGCATGCAGAATTATCCCCATGGAGCGGATATTCTGTAGAAGGATGTCACTGGCTACGGTAGGGATTGCGAAGCCGCATCATTTCCTATCAGTCTCTAGGGTTATGCGTGATGATGCAAGGGTGTGGGCGGTGTTCCTCGCCGATTTTAATGTGCGGGTGCTTCTTCAAAAGGAGGGCGCCAACAGCGCGGAGCTAGATCTCCACACCGATGGGTCCGGACCGATTGGCTGTGGGGCTTATCTCCAAGGGAGATGGTGCGCTGCGGCGTGGCCGGAGGAATGGGAAAAGGGCGGGTTTAATGCAGAACCCTACATTCCTTGAGCTGTTCCCTATGGTGGTAGCAGTTCACTTATGGGGTGCCTGTTTCAGGGATAGGCGAGTCATATTCCATTCGGCTAATAAAGGGGTGGTGGAGGCCGTGAACAACATCACGGCAGCATCCGTACCGGTGATAAGATTGCTCCGGCATCTTGTGCTATGTTGTCTTCGCTTGAACATATGGTTTCAGGCAAGACATGTGACAGTAGTGGAAAACGGAGTTGCTTACGCCCTTTCTCGGTTTCAGGAGGACCGCTTCAGGGCGCTGGCTCCCTATGCGAACGCCCTGGGGGAGCACATCCCGAGGAGCTTTGGGAGATTGGAGCTGTCAGGTAACGAGACTTGTGAGACAGTCTGTTGCCCCAGCGACTTGGACCGCTTATAGACGTGTGTGGGCAAAATGGGATAGTCTAGTGGCACTGGCAGGTGGTGCCACGACGGAAGAGAAGAGCATAGGGATCCTGCTTTGGTGCCTGCTGCGGTGCGCCGAGCAAGGCGAATCAAGGATCGTAGTAGGGAGACAGGTCACGGCGCTTGCTTTTATGTTTAAGCTTGCTGGGCAGAGGGACCTTACAAAGGAGTTTCTAGTGCGCAAGGTGGTGCGCGGAATGTTCAGCGGGTCGCAAAGGCCGGATAGTAGGCGGCCAATAACATTTGCGCTGTTGCTGAGACTGGCTCAGGAGTTGGTGGTGGTTTGCAGGAACCCCTTTGAATCCCTACTTTTCCGAACGGCTTTTTCCCTGGCGTTCTTCGGAGCGTTTAGGATAGGGGAGTTAGTCGCGAACAGTAGACATGGTTCGGGGGGACTGCAAGTGGTGGATACCTGCCTCAGGGAAGGTATGGTGGTATTGTGGTTGCGGAGGTCAAAGACCGACCAAGTGGGAAAAGGAAGAGAAGTTGTTCTGCATCAGGTTGGCACGGAGTGTTGCCCATATGCATGTGTAAAGGAGTACCTTAAGCAGCGACCGGCGGGACGGTGTTCGCTGCTGGTACACGCCGATGGAACGGCACTGTCAAAGTATCAATTTAAAAAAGTTTTAAAAAGCGCACTGCATCGGCTCGGTTTTAAGCAGTCCGACTTCGGAACACACTCTTTTCGGATTGGAGCCGCCACAGAAGCGGCTAGGTTGGGGTTGCCCGACGCGACAGTGAAGCGCATCGGGAGGTGGGACTCAGAACGTTTTCGGTCCTATGTAAAACCAAATGCAGTGGTATAATGGTGTTGCTTTCTACTTTCAGGGGAACAGAAGCAACTATGGATTGTGGGCCATTCATACGTGTACTGGGCCCACAGGTTAGCCGCAGTTACCGAAGAAAAGGCACAACTGGGCTTCCCTGTTACGGACTTGCGCGTACGGTGGTGTGGCATTCGGGGTCTGCGATGGGCGCAGCTCGACGGTCTCCTGGATACTTACGCGCAGCGTTACGGTCAGCCCAGCGTGATAATAATTCATGCCGGCGGGAATGATTTGGGGACAGTTCCCATGAGACGGATGCTGAAAGTAATGCGACGAGACATTGAGAAGTGGGTGAAGAAGTTCCCTGGTACGTTCCTTATCTGGTCTGAGATGATTAAGAGAAGATCGTGGCGTAACGCACGCGACCCAGTATGTTTGGACAAGGCTAGACAAAAGATCAACCAGCAGATCGCGAGTTTTGTGAGGAAACAGGGTTTCATTGCCATCCGGTATAAAGAGTTTGAACCGGTCGGGGCTGATGATTTTTTCGCGAAAGATAAGGTTCATCTTACGGAAATAGGATACGAGTTGATGATGTTGGAGTTTAGTGAGAGTGTTTTGCGGGCTCTGGCTTTAATGTCCAGCAGGGGGGATCGCAGCCTCGGGAGGCGTCCCTCGCATGCTCCGTGGCGGGAGGTGAGTTGCCCGGCCCACTGGCCTAAGGGGGTGATTGCCGCACCTCACAGGGCGTGCTTAAAGATAAGCATTGGGGCTTTGGGCAGGGCTCAAAGCGTGAGGTCACTGTTCGTGGCCGGGCTCCTCCCCCGGAAAGAAAAGGACTAAATTAGTCATTTAAATAAGTTATGGTTGTTGTTTACATTGTTTCAAAATAAAGCTGTGGCCCGTTGTTTCTCCCAATTCCAGTTGTCGTGTCAGTTATTTCATTACCTAGCCTAAATGGATCATGCATGGGTCATGAATGACACAGAGGCTGCACAGGCTCCCTGGGTCAGCCCGTAGCGTCGCGTGACCCAGCGGAGCCTGTGAGGCTATCAGCCAATCAGGTGCGTCGGGGGCGTGTCGGAAGTCCGTTTTCGCGCCGTTGATCACAGCAGCGCGGTCTCCCGACTGAAATATTACCCACCCACCCTGTATCTTGTTGTTAACAGATGTATATGGAGTATTCTTTAAAAAAAAAAAATATATATATATATATATATAATATAAATAAGAAATATTGAAATTAATATATTTTGGTTAAAGAATTCGGAGAAGTGGCTATTGTATGTTGTGTAATGTTAATTTATGACTTGGCGGCGGGAGGTGAGTTGCCCGGCCCACTGGCCTAAGGGGGCGATGGCCCCACCTCACAGGGCATGCTTAAAGATAAGCATTGGGGCTTTGGGCAGGGCTCAAAGCGTGAGGTCACTGTTCGTGGCCGGGCTCCTCCCCCGGAAGGAAAGGACTACATTTACATAAGTTATGGTTGTTGTTTACATTGTTTCAAAATAAAGCTGTGGCCTGTTGTTTCTCCCAACTCCAGTTGTCGTGTCAGTTATTTCATTACCTAGCCTAAATGGATCATGCATGGGTTATGAGATGGTGCTCTTAAGGCATAGGAACCTTCCTCAGTCCTCTCTCTCCTTTCATAGCTACATCAAACACACACAAAGTTATCATATTCTTAGTTGGGAAAGATTATGGAGTGTAAACGCAGAGCTGCATTTCCAATGCTTATTGTGCAAATAAATGCAGTGTATATATATAGTGTGTGTAGCAAGAATTAAACACGTCTATGGCATTTTATATGTTTATGTAAACTCTATATATACACTTATACACTATATAAATAATACATTTGTGTTCACATTTGTATATCTAAAAACAAGTTAAAATGTATTTCTGTGAAATACAGTTGTTGCACAGCCCTCTCGGAAAATGGGCAAAGACATGCAAATGAGTCCACAATGCATTTTGTCCCTTTTGGTAAAACAAGATGCTTCTAATGGTCAGAAAATTAGTTAGGAACAATCACGTAGACAGTACATGGAAGACACACACACACACACATATATATATATATATATATATATATATATATATATATATATATATATATATATTTGTATATATGTGTACAGTAAAGTATAGTATAGTAAATTTGTGTTCACATTTGAACATCGAAAACAAGTGAAAAAAAAAATGTTTCTTGATCAGAATTCCGAGAAATACAGTTATTACACTGCATTCTGGGAACCTGAGCAGGGATATGCAAATGTGCACACCAAGGCTATGCCCTTGCAATCCATATCCATTTTAAACATGGCTTCCTTCAAGCATATGCCCACTGTATCACACAGCTTTTTTTGCAAAGATCATGACCCATGCATGATCCATTCAGGCTAGTTGATGGAATAAATGACACGACAACTTGAGTTGGGAGAAACAACGGGCCACAGCTTTATTTAGACACAATGTAAACAAACAACCGTAACTTGTTTAGATGACTAATTTAGTCCTTCCTTCCGGGGGAGGAGCCCGGCCACGAACAGTGACCTCACGCTTTGAGCCCTGCCCAAAGCCCCAATGCTTATCTTTAAGCACGCCCTGTGAGGTGGGGCCATCGCCCCCTTAGGCCAGTGGGCCGGGCAACTCACCTCCCGCCGCACAGACATAAATTAACAAAACACAACATACAATAGCCACTTCTCCGAATTCTTTAACCAAAAATATATATATTAATTTCAATATTTCTTATTTATATTATATATACTTTTTTTTTTTTTTTTTTTTTTTTTTTTTTTTTAAAGAATAAACCATAACATCTGTTAACAACAAAATACAGGGTGGGTGGGTGGGATTCCAGTCGGGAGACCGCGCTGCTCTGCTCAATGGCGCGAAACGGGCTTCCGACACGCCCCCCGACGCTCCTGATTGGCTGATAGCCTCACAGGCTCCGCTGGGTCACGTGACGCTACAGGCTGACCCAGGGAGCCTGTGCAGCCTCCGCGTCGTTCATGACCCATGCATGATCCATTCAGGCTAGTTGATGGAATAAATTACACGACAACTTGAGTTGGGAGAAACAACGGGCCACAGCTTTATTTAGACACAATGTAAACAAACAACCGTAACTTGTTTAGATGACTAATTTAGTCCTTCCTTCCGGGGGGAGGAGCCCGGCCACGAACAGTGACCTCACGCTTTGAGCCCTGCCCAAAGCCCCAATGCTTATCTTTAAGCACGCCCTGTGAGGTGGGGCCATCGCCCCCTTAGGCCAGTGGGCCGGGCAACTCACCTCCCGCCACGGAGCATGCGAGGGACGCCTCCCGAGGCTGCGATCCCCCCCTGCTAGACATTAAAGCCAAGGCCCGCAAAACACTCTCCCTAAACTCGAACATCATCAACTCATATCCTATTTCCGTAAGATGAACCTTATCCTTTGCGAAAAAATCATCTGCGCCGACCGGTTCGAAATCTTTATACCGGATGGCAGAGAAACCTTGTTTTCTCACAAAGCTCGCAATCTGCTGGTTTATCTTCTGTCTAGCCTTATCTAAGCATACTGGGTCGCGCGCGTTACGCCATGATCTTCTCTTGATCATCTCAGACCAGATAAGGAACGTGCCAGGGAACTTCTTTACCCATTTCTCGATGTCTCGTCTCATCACCTTTAGCATTCGTCTCATGGGAACTGTCCCCAAATCGTTCCCGCCGGCATGAAGAATTATAACACTGGGCTGACCGTAACGCTGCGCGTACGTTTCCAAGAGACCGTCGAGCTGCGCCCATCGCAGACCCCGAATGCCACACCACCTTACGCGTAAGTCCGTAATAGGAAAGCCCAGTTGTGCCTTTTCTTCGGTAACTGCGGCTAACCTATGGGCCCAGTACACGTAGGAATGGCCCACAATCCATAGTTGCTTCTGTTCCCCTGAAAGTAGAAAGCAACACCATTAAACCACTGCATTTGGCCGTACATAGGAACGAAAACGGTCTGAGTCCCACCTCCCGATGCGCTTTACTGCCGCGTCGGGCAACCCCAACCTAGCCGCTTCAGTGGCAGCTCCAATCCGAAAGGAGTGCGTCCCAAAGTCGGACTGCTTGAAACCGAGCCGATGCAGTGCGCTTTTTAAAACTCTTTTAAACTGATACACAGACAGTGCCGTTCCATCGGCGTGGACCAGCAGCGAACACCGTCCCACCGGTCGCTGCTTAAGGTACTCCACTACACATGCATATGGGCAACACTCTGTGCCAACCTGATGCAGAACCACTTCTCTTCCTTTACCCACCTGGTCAGTCTTTGACCTCCGCAACCACAATACCACCGTACCTTCCCTGAGACAGGTATCCCCCAATTGCAGACCCCCCGAACCGTGTCTACTGTTCGCGACTAACTCCCCTATCCTAAACGCTCCGAAGAAAGCCAGGGAAAAAGCCGTTCGGAAAAGTAGAGATTCAAAGGGATCCCTGCAAACCACCACCAATTCCTGAGCCAATCTCAGCAACAGCGCAAATGTTATTGGCCGCCTACTATCTGGCCTTTGCGCACCGCTGAACATTCCGCGCACCACTTTGCGCACTAGAAACTCCTTAGTAAGGTCCCTCTGCCCAGCAAGCTTAAACATAAAAGCAAGCGCCGTGACCTGTCTCCCTACTACGGGTTTTGATTCGCCTTGCTCGGCGCACCGCAGCAGGTACCAAAGCAAGATCCCTACGCTCTTGTCTTCCGTCGTGGCACCACCTGCCAGTGCCACTAGGCTATCCCATTTAGCCCACACGCGTCTATAAGCGTTCCACGTCGCTGGGGCAACAGACTGTCTCACGAGTCTCGTTACCTGACAGCTCCAATCTCCCAGAGCTCCTCGGGGATGAGCTCCCCCAGAGCGTTCGCACGAGGAGCCAGCGCCCTGAAACGATCCTCCTGAAACCGAGAGAGGGCGTAAGCAATTCCGTTATTCACCTTTGTCACGTGTCTTGCTTGAAACCATATGTTCAAGCGAAGGCAACATAGCACAAGATGCCTAAGCAATCTAATCACTGGTACGGATGCCGCCGTGATGTTGTTCACGGCTTCAACCAACCCCTTATTACCCGAATGGAAAATGACTCGCCTGTCCCTGAAACAAGGACCCCTTAAGTGCACTGCTACCACCATAGGAAACAGCTCCAGGAATGTAGGGTTCAGCAGTAAACCCGCCTCTTCCCATTCCTCCGGCCATGCCGCAGCGAACCATCTCCCTTGGAGATACGCCCCACAACCGATCGGTCCAGAACCATCGGTGTGCAGGTCTAGCTCTGCGCTGGTGGTGCCCTCCTTTTGAAGGACCACCCGCCCGTTAAAGTCTGCAAGGAACATTGCCCATACCTCTGCATCGTCGCGCATGGCCTTAGAGACTGTTAGGAAATGATGCGGCTTCGCAATCCCTACCGTAGCCAGAGACATCCGTCTACAGAATATCCACCCCATGGGGATAATTCTGCACGCGAAATTCAACTTCCCCAATATTGATTGCAGCCGCCGCAGGGTCACCCTCCGTGCGCCCCGCAGCGCCGTAATCTCGGCTTGCATGTCCTCCACCTTCTCTAAGGGAAGACTGCACTCCATTTTGCAGGAGTCAATCCGAATCCCCAGAAAAGTCAATTGTTCCGTAGGGCCCTCCGTCTTGTCATGGGCCAATGGTACCCCGAATTCTGTACAGATTTCGGTGAACACCTCCAGCATAAAACGGCAAGCGTCGTTTCTCGCTGGGCCAACAAAAAGGAAGTCATCCAGGTAATGGGTAACACTCTTGTACCCCGCCTCGATGCTCACAACCCACTGTAAAAATTTGCTGAAAGCCTCGAAGTAAGCACAGGATATCGAGCATCCCATGGGTAAACATAAGTCAACGAAGTAACTTCCGTCTACGAAGCACCCCAGCAACCGATGGCTTGTCGGGTGCACGGGGAGCAATCTGAATGCTGCCTCGATGTCCACTTTTGCCATAAGGGCCCCCTGGCCCTTCCTCCTCACCAAATCGACCGCCCGGTCAAATGACTCGTAAGACACAGTAGCCTGGTCTCTTGATATGCCATCGTTTACCGAACGGCCTCTGGGGTATGAGAGATGCTGGATCAGTCTAAATTTACCCTTCTCCTTCTTGGGGACCACCCCAAGAGGAGACACAACTAAACCCTGGATGGGCGGGGCCGCAAATGGCCCGGCCATCCTCCCCAATTTTACTTCATTAAGCACCTTAGCTTTGGCTACCCCTGGGAAATCCCTAGCCGACTTCAGGTTTGGGACAAGAAAACCTTGAATGTCGACCCCACATGGAATCCGGAATCCTTCTCGGAACCCGTCCTCCAATAGGCGCGCCGCTTCGGCGGTGCCTGCCAATTTACCGTAGCGCTTTAGCCACGGCAGCATGGCGGGGAGGCGTATGGGCGTCTTGCCCCTTTGCAGGAGGCTCGCCCCTGCCTCCCTCTTTGGGTCTACTGCATCTAGACAGGGGGTGTTCACCTCCGCAGTTTGAGCATGCATGCTTAAACCTGCAGTTAGGCGCCCATCTGCAGACCCCCTCGTTGTACGAAAAACAGGTCTTAAGACCTGCTCCTGAGGCGTGGGTGGGGCCCTTACCTCCACCGGCCCCGCTCCGAAAGGGCGTCGTGACTCTCATGGGTGTCATGATGTTTAGCCAATACGCCACCGCTTTGTCGCTCCACGCCATACTTGGCCTTGAGGCCAAGTATTGCCGGAATTCCTCATCGTACCGCCACCAGGCTGTACCCCCATAAACCTTGTGAGCATTACGAATTTCGTCTATGTAGACGAACAATCCCGAACTCTGTTCAGGGTGCCGCTCACACAGTACGCAAGCCCAAATAGAAAATGCTTGCAGCCAGGTATCAAACGTCCTGGGAAGCCTAGCAAAGGATTTCCCCTCCCTGGGGCCCCTCTCGGCCAGGTCTGTTTGCCTAGACATAGGGAGAAGGGAAAACAACTCTATAAACTCCCTCCTCCAGATCTTTTCCTTTACTTCCTGTGGAAGGTGTGCACCCAAATTATCCAACGAGCAGAGGACTATGGGCCTCATGGCTGCGTCGGTAACCCCCACAGTGTTATTCCCAACTGCTGCTATTGCGCTGCCTACCGGCTCGGGCGCGCGCAAGCTAGCTAGCGCCTCGCTCGCGCTCGCTGGCGCCACTACCGCTGCTGGCTGGGACCATGCACCCTTTGCTAGCCCCCCTATCCACGCTCCCATTTCGCGCTCGCTAACTGCAATGTTATGCGCAGCTAATAGAGTCCTTAATGACCCAATAAAACCACCCTTGTCTGCTGCGCAGCTCAATTCTGAGCGCTCACCTGCTTCTGGAAGCTTAGGAGTAGATACGGCCAACGGAGTATCCCCGCGTCTCTCCTGACGCTCCGGGGACTCTGACCGTCTGGCCCTCCGCGGGCTTCTCCTCTCAGATCCAGTGCAAGCACAGCTGCACCGACAAGATCTTCTGCTTCTAGACCGGGATCTCCTTCTGGATCTGTGGGTACAAGAAGAACAGTCACTAGCTCTCCGCGACCTGCATGCCCGCGCCCATACCGCCCTTTCCTCGTCTGAGGAAGGGTCCTGGTCAGCTAAGCTTGCGCGGCTGGAGTAGGCTAGCACTGCCTCCGCTGCCCCCTGTAGGGGGGCCCCTGAGACTTCCTCGGGCGTTGGAATATCCAGCTGTTGGTCAGTCTTAGACCCTTTGCGCTGTGGCCTAACCGTATCGCCCTCAGTCTCTACTCTGCTACGCCTTAGCGGTGTGTGCGTAAATAGCAGCGGACTGTACCTGCTCGTAGCTTTCTTAGCTCGAGTGGGGCGTCCTAGCCTCGCCACTGCCGCTGTCACAGGCATGTCATCAATCATGACCATGCTGTCTTGGCTGTTCATCTCTCTGATGACCCCATCTCTTCTCTCTCTCGTCGTCGCCATGCTCCTCTCGCTGCCAGTTGGGCGTCCCTGTAAAGTACCAGAAGCACTGTTAATTAGGGAAACCCCAGGGACCGTCTGCTTGGCACCGTGAGGGCCTGTAGGAGCCTTTTTAGGACTCCCGGCTTTTCTCTTACCCCCTGCACCCCCCTTGCGGGGTGTTAGCGGGGTGTTTCGCGACCTTTGTCGCGGCCTAGGACCTTTAGGCAAGTTGGCAGGTGGTGGCCGGATTGCTAGGCCCTCACCCCCACCGCCCGTGATCCTGGCGCTCGCCTGCATGGGGGGTATGGGGTCCCGGCCGCCCTGACCTGTAACCCCCCCATCTCTGGTGTCTCTGCTACCTGATGGACGTGGGTCTGGCAGCCCTACAGTGGTGGGATGGGAAAAAATTTCCCTGGAGGCATCAGGATTGGCTAGGACACCAGCCACCGCAGGCTGTTCCTGTACAATGTGCTGAGCTCCAAGCGCAGAAGGCATGGGAGGTCCCAGCCTGTCCTGCACCCACCTGACCCCTAGGCTTAAGGCACGGGTCCTAACCTCAGCCAGTAAGGCCTCTAAGCCTTCTGGATCCATAGAAATAGCTAACAGGGGAACAAACAGGGGGCACAACAAGCAGAAAACAGGCACACACAGACACAGGAACACACACAGGCACAGCACACCACAGGGAGACAGGGACACACACACACACAAAAAACGGAGGAGGAAAAGAACACAAAAACAGACAAGGATAGCCTCAACAGTGATATCCCCTTATATGCTGGTAAGCTGGGGTGAAATCTCAGTAATTAAACCTTCCTACTGTATTTTTATAGCTGCAGGACCTCAGACCTCCGTCCATCCAGTCGGGAGACCGCGCTGCTCTGCTCAATGGCGCGAAACGGGCTTCCGACACGCCCCCCGACGCTCCTGATTGGCTGATAGCCTCACAGGCTCCGCTGGGTCACGTGACGCTACAGGCTGACCCAGGGAGCCTGTGCAGCCTCCGCGTCGTTCAGGATGGATTATACACAAGTCAGGAATCCTACCTACGTACAGTTGTTTCAAGGTTACTGCCTCTCATCAGCGTGGAGCTGGATTCTAGCTTGTGTAGTAGATTTTATGCGGAAATAGTAATATAATTAGCCACACCATGAATGTAGATAATTTCTCTAGTTCAATTTCAAGAAAGGTTGACACACTGAAGTAGAACTTAACAAAATTATCAAATTGAAATGTTGTTCCCAATAGAATCCCTCTACTCTGATGCTAGCTAGCTATGAGGACTATAAATGTCCTATATGGAAGCCCACAGCCACACATAGAACATGCTAAAAGTAACATTTTCTTTACTAATGATTTTCAGTTCATAGTGTATACAGCAGCGAATGTTGTTGGTTTGTTACATAGTTCTCAAATGCATTTGTGCAGGGGTGGGGTCACAAGCCCAAAGATTGGCCTAGGGTAGCATAAACATTAAATACACTGATCATAGGCGTCCAAGAGGATACCGCACTGCCTTGGATATCATGACATGGCGCCCTATGCACCCCAAGTCAATCAAAACCCATGACAAAATGCATTATCTGCATGTAGTGTTCCCATCTACTTTGAGAGTTGTAGAATTTTCTCTGCTGAAAGCTGACACCTTCAAAAAAAACTAGCTATTTTTTTCTACACACAGGAAAGAAAGGTAGTAAAATCATCTTACATAGGATTATTTTTTTATTAATAGAATACTGTAATTTTATTGTATTATCACTCATATGAACTATCTCTCTAGCTTTGTTTTAACTACAGTAACTATTTTATGTCCACTTTATGAAATTCTTCACTTTATAACTATACAAACCTCTACTGAATAGATTTCATTACATATTTGTTCTCTGGTTATAACCTTACTTTTATTTTTTATTGTTTTTTTTAACTTGCTTCAAAATGGAGAAATATCTATGGCTACTATACAACTAATCAACAATTATATTGTGTGGGCGTATTTTAATAATATTTTATATGGCATGTGTTCTAATAAAAAATATTGGAGCTGAATTTGTATTTGTGCTTTTATTTATACTACATTTTTGAATGCTTAAAATAAAAAGTAAAGCTTTATATTAGTTGTCATGTAACTTTTCTTTGTTTTTTATTGCTTAAATTGGAAAACATTTGTCTTCTTAAAAATAATAAAGTTGAAAAAATGTTTTTGGCAGATTTGGGTGTGCTAAGAAGCACAAACAAGCTGTTTATTGTATGAGTGAGAGAGAGAAAAAAAATCTCTCTTCCATACTAAAGAACCAAACAGAAAATATTTAGTAGAATATAATCCTACTGATTACTCTTCAACGCCTTAAAGGGCCACAGCAGTATTTGTTTATTAAGAATATGAGGAACAATAACTCAGTATGTCAAAAGCGGATCCAATGTAGCGTTTAAAACTTACATTTTAATTTTAGCATTTCAGGAACTAGAAAGGCTGCTTCTCTCTTACGGTGTCCAGGGTTTGAATAAAATCTGTTCAGGGGGCTGTTCTAATTTTTTTGGACGGATCTACGTTTGTTTTGTAGTAGTTAATTGAAGAAAATATAAAGACTCCTCTAAGGACAGCTGCAGAGGTAGAGTGAAGAATATTGATGTCTGCAACAATTTTAGTTGTAAAAGCTACAATAGAACTATTTTCTTCAAATACTGGTTGTATTGCTAATCAGTTATTAAATACACAAATAAAACTCATTAGTGGTCCTTTAACATCTGCTGTTTCACCAGAGTTTAAAAATCAATTTATCTTCTAAGTAATGGGAAATACACAGCTCTGGTTAACCTGGTTAACCTGACCACACACAGGGGCACTTGGATCAGGAAACGTGAGTTTTTTGCCACAGCTGCTCTTTAAAATCTTAAAGACAGAATATTCAGGGCTCATCCTGATGGAATGTTTCCCCAAACACTACAGATAATATATGGGAGGGAAATAATCTGAAAAATGTATCTGGATTAAAGTGGATACTTAGGGCCTTTGCTAAAAGCTTTAATGTGTTCCTTCTCCCATTTTCATGGGAACATTTTTCTGAATAAAATGTGTTTGTAAATATAATATCATCTAAAGTTCATAAATTCTGACCCATGTTTGATGCACAGTAAGACTTGTCCAGCACACTCAACTCTAACAAATGTTCTTCATTTTCAAATCGTGATGAGAGAATTAGCCTCTACTCAGATCCTGCGAAGTATGGGAATACCAAAATACCACTATGTTTTTGATGAGAACTACAACAGTTTTGGATATGCAAAATTCTTTGTGAATTATAAAACAGCAGTTGATGCAGGGAATGTTACTAACAGTACAATATGAGAGCAATTTATCTAATAATTAAACACATACTGAAAACCAGTTCTGTGGGCTTACCTGTTCCCAAAAATGTATGTACCTTTTCCTAAAAAAACTAAGCTTTATATCTCTCTGTTGTCAAAGCCAGTCTCACATCCTCCCATTCACATGAAGGCATAAGTTCTAAATCTGCCAATTATATCTACCTAACATTTGGTTTAATTAAGCCCCCTACCAGCCTTTTGTTTATGCCAAGTATAATTCCTTAATTTTGTTTAACCCTACCACTTCTACTGATAGACCTTTCCTCTTATCTGTTACTACTTTTGCACACTAGCCCTAAATATATATATATAAAATAAAAATCATGACTACTTGTTCTTGCTTTCAACTCAGTAAGATTCTTTCATCCTGAACTTTATTAAGTAATTTGATAAAATCTTTTATAATTCCCATAATCACATAACCCAGGGGTCGTCAACCTTTTAATACCTACTATCAACTTTAGATGGTATAATGTCCTTACTGCCCACCAGTGCCGCCGTAAATCAATTTACCCTATCTCATCTCTGGTACATAAATCATATGACCCTAGCTGTGTATCGCCCTGTACTTACAAGATAGTGATCCAGTCCTGACTGCTGTCCCTAGGCTGTATCACCAGCTCTCCATACAGCCAAGCATGGTGCTGTGGGTCTCAATTGTGTGACGTCACCCATTAGCGATGACACCTTAGGATTACCCCGCTGTGCACCATGAAAGCTTGAATTGCCCACTAGTGGACTGTAGGGACCAGGTTGACTACCACTGAATAACCCATAGCCAGCCTCATATCACCCCCTCCACACCATTTCCAGCCTCAGTATAGTATAGTTCATGTTGAGGTGACACAGTGGTATAATTTAAAAGTATAGGTAATAACAAACACTTTATTAATGGAATGTTATTTTCCCACAGTAAACTAACATTGACATTTGTAATATTAAACTGTCAGACAACCTTTCTGATCCTTCTACAAAACAAGATTGCAATCTTTTGTTAATGTGATCTCAATGCCTGTATTACCTGATTAGCCCATGAGACACTGTGTCCATTGTTTTCATTGCAGTCTCCTGGGTCTGAGCATGCCTAGACAATTCATAAGCTCTGCTATATCATTTTAAGCTATATCATCTGAGGGGCCCCCGCGGACCTCCTGCGAGTTCTCTGTGACCCTGTGGCCTCCCAGTGGCCCCCTCAGCCTTCCCGTGGCCCCCATGGTCCAGCAGATCTTCCCCTGGGGTCCCTAGGGCCCTTATGGGCCACCCGTGGGGCTCCTGTGGCCCTTAAAGCCCACTGTGGCCCCTCACTGGCTCAAGGGGCACCATGTCCTCCCTGCCAGCCCAGTGACCCCCACGGCCCCTTATGGCCCCCGCAGACCTTAAGTGGGTCCGCTGCAGCCACTTTTTTGTTTCAGATTTGGTGGACGTTTAAATGCAAGGATGGGAGGTGTGGAGAATATATCCTTTAACTGGCCAATAAACAACTGATTATAAAAAATAGAACTAAACCTTGTAACAAAAGTGCCTGTAAGTTATGTCAACACATTTGTAATGATGTCATAGCCATACATAACCACAAGACCTATAGCATCAAAGGATCAAATACATGCACATCTTCCAATGTAGTTTATATGATACAATGTACTTTATGTGACACAGGCTGTTACATTGGAGAAACCAGCCCAAAAATGCACTTAAGGATGAATGCACACAGACATTTAATAAGAAAACATAATAAAGACAGTTATTGTACCCCTATGGGACACCATTTTAGACAGAATGATCACTCCATCCAAAACCTAAAAATCTAAATATTTATTCTTATTTTACAATAACATGCTTTTCACTCTTAGTGAGGTGTTTGTCCAATAGGAATGATATGGCTGTGGACTACAGTGCTCTGTTTTTGTTTGTATATATTGATGCATATGTGTATATAGTATGTGTATATATGTTTCCTATGTTGTGTTGATCCCCCCTATATGTATTTACCTGATGATGTCAGATGCTGTCTCCATTCTCTGTGCATCTACTGTTTACATTCAAACTGAGGGTTCCATCTCATGTTAGTGTTGCTTCAGACTTGATAAAGATAGGTTAAACCTCTAGAAAGCTCATCAATATAATTAAGGCATTTGTCCAATACAAAATGTATCATAATATACTGCAATACTCATTATTAATATATTAATATATATATATATATATATATATATACATAATTACTAAATTACACAGAGATATTAATAAATCATCAGTATAGGCTTCTGCATATGCCAGGAATGGTCTGTTTGTTTCTCCCAATTATCAAAAATAATTCCAAATCTAATACAATTACAATTAGCAGTCTGGATAACACTCACCCTATTAAATATAGGTGGCATTTTAAGATAACCAAAACATTTTTGAATTGAAACTCTATTGGTGGTGCAATACTTTATTCCCAAAATTCTTAAAACATCACTCATAATAATAAAAAAAAAATATCTTCTGATTTAAATGTCTTCACATTCCTCAATTTTCCCACTGATTCTCATACTTCCAGCTGTGCCCACAGACTATTTGTAAATTACTTTTCATTATAATGCTGTATTTAAGTTAATCATCATTTTTCAGCAATTCAAGTGTGGAACAACAAAATTAAAAAAATGTACATTGTTTGTGGTAATAGACAACATGCTTTAATTTTTAAACACAAAAATGTAATTGATTTGTATTTTAAAAATATATTCTGCTTTTCTGCTTTACAAAAGTTAGCAAGGAACTGAAGTCCTTAAAATCATTTTAAGTAAAAAGTATTTCAATGGAAATCCAGTTCACTCAAATTTATGAATCACATATATAGTTGTGAGCGTACGAGTTGTTGCTCACGCTTGCGGGCTCGCGCAGCGAGCCGCGGCCCTCGCGTAGCGAGGTCACTGGGCAAGGGCCTCAGTTGCTGGCGAGGTCACTGGGCACGGGTCTCAGTTGCTGGCATGGAGCGCCGAAGGCGCTCCATGTCAGCAACTGAGGCCCCTCGCGAAGCGAGGGCCTCAGTTGCTGGCGAGGTCACTGGGCAAGGGCCTCAGTTGCTGGCATGGAGCGCCGAAGGCGCTCCATGCCAGCAACTGAGGCCCCTCGCGAAGCGAGGGACTCAGTTGCTGGCGAGGTCACTGGGCAAGGGCCTCAAACCCTCGCAAAATTCACGTCGCTACTCAAAAAACACGACACACAAATTACGACACTCGCTAAATTTTACGAGGCACGCAAACAACGTACGAAACACGTTACCACACATTACGACCTCGCAAACATCGGACGCAACACGCCGACATACAAACATTTAAAACACAATACATACACACAGCACATACATAAAAAACTTACCTACACCAAGAGGGAGCACCCAGGACCTCAAAAATGCAACTTACACCTCGATTTTACTCGAAATAAAACAGTTTAGAGACTAAAAAAAAATCTAAGCGACAGAAAAAATGGCCGCCGAACAAAACGAAAACGAGGCTACAGCACTCTAAACTCGCAAAACACCACAAAACACCTACGGATATTCCGATACAGACCTATACCACACATTACTCGCCATTTTACACCAATGCGGAAGTACACGACTACGCTAACGGTTTGGTCTCGCGCACGCACAGTGTTACACTGCACACATTCAGCATGCTTATACAGCAGCTCCACACCACTAATGCTGCAGCAACATCAACACAGATTGCCAGCTCTTCATCACAATGCTTCAAAATAGGTACACTATATTCATTTACTAATTTAGCTACCTTACAATTTCATTGCCGTCATTTTTTGACGGGCAATTCGCTAGTCAAATATATAAAACTGTGATTCATATTGCATTACTATTGTGTGTCTAGGTGTTAGTTTGTGACTGATGGACAGGGTAGTGAAGGCAAATCACAGGCGAAAGTCCCAACAGAGAGTGTGTTACAAACATGTGTCAGAAGCAAACTTAGCATCATGAGGGAGACCAGTGGTCAAGGTAGGTGGCAAAAGGGAGGTCAAGGTGCATGCCAGAGTGTAAGATAGTTACAGATTGTAAAGAGCAGAAAGCAGAGCCAGGAGTCAGATATCAGAGTAAAGATTAGTCAATGAATATTAGACAATGCCAAGAGTCAGGAGCCAAAGAGAGAATTAACCTGTTTCCCAAAGCCAGGGTTTGGAGAGCCAGATTGTAGAGTTGGCAGGAACAAAGCAAAATGTCACAAAAAGAACAGAAGCAGAATATCACAAGGATTACGCCTAGAAGCAGCATGTATCTGAGCACAGTTACCTGTTGTCATGACCTAGAGATGAGGGGCCTTGTGCACCCCAGGACTCTCCCTCTAGGTTGTGACTTTTGTGTTCAATAACTCTGTGCCCAGCAGAACACCTCAGAGGAGAACTCAGCAAATCAAGCTCAGACACATGCAAACTTTCTTAGTGCAGAGACAGACAATAAACCCACATCTTCCCCTCCCCACTTTCCTTAGCCAAACTCCCTATTCATAATTCCCCTTTCCCTGTATGAGGGGTCTGCTTTCTTACTGTGACCTCCCCTCCCTGATACACAAGAGCTTGGGGTTATCTTGTTAGGCCACTTTAGATGCTATGGCTGGACTTTGATAATGCATAAGTGACTAGGGAGTAGAGTAACATCTACAAATTCCATGCCTGGACCAAATATATCCGACTCATATATTATAAACCATTTCTGACACCTATAAGCTACCATTGGTGCATATAACATATACAGGTGCATATAACATGCCATAGTAACCCCAACATTCATTATTGTTGCCAACATTAGATTACACATAAAAACAACATGTTGCAGTCCTTAAAACAAGTCTCATGTCCATTGCCTTTTGAACTTCGCAATCACACATTTTAGAGTAATAAATAACAGGGTAGCTTGTTGAGTTCAGGGGAGTCCCAAAATCGGTCATGACACTGTTGCCTTAAACTGGTCCTAATCAACCAAGGGAGAGTAGGCATCAATTGCTAAATCAGAGTATGGCGTGCACACCACTGTCACAGCATCAAAAAGTAGTTAAAATACTAGACATGAATCCTGAGAAACTAGGCTCAGATTGAATAACATGACAATGGAATAACATGACAAAAGTATAATAAAAACCTAACTCAATCCACCTAAATAAAATTACAGTTATTTTAACCCTTATTTTAAGTGCATCTTCCCATTTTAGCTGCATTCTATGCCTTCTGTCATTAGCTGTTTATATATTTATCTAACAAGCCAAGCAACCTTGTAACAAGTGACTGTAATTCGGATATGACAAACTGTGTAGTCAGCAATCCCATTGTGTGTGTGGAAGTGCCGCCCCTGTATCAATCCAGATGGGAAGATAAAATAAAATATATGATGATGCCAACATTTAATTTAAAGGGACACTCTAGTGATATATTTAAAATATACTATTTGAAGAACTATGTTTAAAAATAACCAAAATGTTTTTAGAACGGAAAATAAATTAAAGGGCCATTTACCTCACTGTAAGTGCTCTTCATGGCGTCAAAGAGCACAAGATTATATGTTAAAATTATCTATTTTTTTCTTTAATTACACTACTAACAGCTAACAAATTTAAAGTTTTAAGTCTGTATAGAAACACAGTCTGTACTGCCTACTGGTAGTTTCATGATTAATAGCAGACTGCTGTGGAGCGCAGTGAGAACACTGATTGATAGTTTTTCCCTGAACTCAGGAATGCACATTTAACTCTGTTAACCCACAACTGACCTGTTTAGGTAATTCCAGCATGCCATGGTATGCACAGATTGATTTGTTGAGGGCTAACTGTTTTTTTCTTTTGCTCACTACACGGAGCTGTAGCTGTGGGTGTGGCTGGGGACATGTCAGTGACTCATGTAAAAACAGGTCTGATTTATTTGATTTCTTAGTAAAAAATGCATCCATTTCAAAAATTCTAAAACTATTTTGACATGCTTTTAGGAGATCTTCACTGTGGTGGGTTCCAAATTGTGCTAAATTAAGTGGCCCGTTAATACATCCTTTAATGCATTACCGTTTATATGCATTTATGCTGCTGTGTAATCTACCATTTTGTTTTCTACTTCTCAACTTTGAATACTCTGGAAAATGGGATTTTGGCATCTACAACTGCCAGTGCATTCACTAGCCCTAATAAAATTGTAATTAGTTTACCAACACACTCTCCTGAGAAAGTAAAAAACAGGATCAGCTGATAAATGGATTCCTGCAATAAAAAAAAGTTGGGTATAAAAAAGACAAGTGTAAGGACAGTTTTTTTGTTTTTTTTTGCTTTCGAAAAACATTGTGCACATTATCAAGTTTAGTTGTTCAAAGAACCAAATTGAAAATAAATGACCACTGTGGTTTTTTTAACAGAGCTGTTGAATTGTTGGTGGTCAGTCAAAGTCAGGTTATGGTCTGTATTAATATTTAATGTATGCTGTTAGTGGAAGATTTCCTTTTTGCATTATTTTAAGCCTGAAGTGTAGTTATAATCTATAGTACTGAAATTTAAAATAATACTGACCAAACTAGGTGTGAATATTCAGATTTTTTCCGAACGTGACAAATATTTTATTTTAGCCCATAAATTTTGTTGAACAAGAAATCCAAACCAAAAATAGTTTTAAATGGAAACTGTATGACTCATTACATTAAATAAGAAGCAGTAAATGACAACCATGCGCTGTACAGCGTCTCCCACATACTGACCACAATGTTATGATGATTTGGACTGAACCTCACATACCACATAAACTGTGAGAAAAGGGAAAAAAAATGAAAAATGAGCAGCTCAACGTGACAGCCCAGCTGTGGTGTAATCATTGTAATGCTAAGACCAGACAAGGTCAAAGATTCCGCATCCAAAAAATGCAACCCAAATATAACTATTTGACTTGTGACATATTACATGATAGCAAAATGACAACTGTAGATAAATGGCTGGACATTGACTGTTTTTTGTGTTTGTCGCCTTAATGGTCATTAATTAAATGATTTTTATTTGAATATAAATATGGTATAATGGATATTTACGTAAACCGATGGTTTATTTTAGCAAATATTAGGAGTGATATGTAGCTTTGAGTGACCCATGGTCAAATATAATTGAGGTGTGCTTTTAAAGATTTCACTATAACCACTAATTCTGTCTTAAGAATTACTATTTATAATGGGAGTTTATATTGGGGTTACAAACACAGGCTCCATGCTAATCCCCTATATTGCAGATTACACCATGTTTAAGAGCAAAGTAAATCTCCCTACCTATCTTAATCACCCATCCCGGAAATATTTCAAGAGAACGGCTACGTGTGACTGCGGCAAGACAGAGCCAAGAGTTACAGAATCATTTCCACTGATTTTAGGGCACTACAAAAAGCTGAAGAATATTTAACGAGCACCAAAGACCACTCGCAAATACTTTTAAAACCATTGCTGAGTGCCGCAGCAGCAGATAGCAGAGCACAAAAAAACAAGAGATAGTGAGGAAAGTTCAACATTATTTGGCTTGTGTGTCTTGCCACAGTTACTGCACTTGTTTTCACTCATTATAATAATAGTGACCTTCTAATTTTCTATTGGTTCCCAGAACTGTTTCTCACCCGTAAATCTTGGCTTGGTATAATATCCGAGTGAACACATACTTCCTACACTGAAATCTCTTGCAGACAAGGCAGGATTTATGGATTTGGGCTGAGTGCTGTAATTTTGGGAGAGAAAAGATTAGAATAAACATGTAATATAGGGGAAAAAAACACCAGTAGATGACTTACAGGTATACCACAAATTACACTGCATGATTTGCATAGGGGTCACACTCTGTATCACCTTTTAATGGGAAAATTCTGTCCAGCCTGTCGGCGCTCGTCCAGCCTAAGTGGTGCGTCGTACACGGTTCGCCTCGCTTTGCGAGGCTCGCAGTTGCGGCGTGACAAACATTGCCATGTGACGCACACTGACAACTATATATGTGATATATATATATATATATATATATATATATATATATATATATATAGACACTTTTTATCCTTGTGTTTTGTTATTATAGTTTACCCAATACTTATTCTCTCTTTGTTCACAGTCCTGTCTACTCCTCCACTCAGTAATTAGAACTTCACATAATCTACTGTACGGTAACAGTGAACTGAAGGTAAATTATTGATTTAAATATTTGGTTTCTCGTTTAAAAAATAATATTTTTAATGAGGCAAATACTTTTGATTCCTACTATTTGGCATGTTGATTACATGCTTTTCATTCCGACTGGGAAACCAGCAGTTTTACTTATACAACTTAAAGATAAGTTACTGAGAATGATTGGTGTGGTGAGAAAATATGATAAGAATATTCCAGCCCCACATGTTTTGAAATTCAACACAAATTTGGATAGCTGTTGAAAAAACATGTTTACATTTTCTTTACTTAATTTTTAAATGGTTTACTAATCCTCTACAATTACTAAACTAAAACTAAATACAGCCCTGAAAGGTCTCATAGAATCTAGCAAGTGAACCAATTTCCTCTAAAAATTCCCAAAAGGTGAGGCAGCTCTGTCATAACACATATGTGTGACAAGCAGCAACAATTCCCTGGCAACAACGCATTATGGGATACTATTGATGACACTAGAAGCAGCCCAGAACACAGTGCATTGTGGGTAGGAGCCAGACTCTGCAGTGCCTTTGATAGAGGTAAAAGATGTATGATGCGGAGCCAGATGTACTAGTAGAGGTACTTGGTAGTTGCCAGGGGAGGGCTTGTTGCTAAGGTGGTAAAGCTAGAAAGTCCCAAACACTTTGGCTTTTTCTTTTGTAATTCAATAAAGGTGTGACTGCTGCGATGATATGTCCCATACTCTAAGGATCATTTACCAAGTACTATAGTTCTGTTTAATGGGTTTTATCCTGTATCCTGGGGACATTGGGGCCTGCTGGCAGCTCCAGCTGTCTGGTGTAAGAGGGAATCCTTGTGACAGGTCTCAGGGTCTAGACAGCAGTGTTTTTAGTGCTGATCCAGCATAGTATTTTATAGAAGCTGTTATATTTAAACATGCTTTAAGCACTTGTGAGAGTAATTATATAGGAACATTAAGTGAAAATAAATTATAACACATGTCTGAAAAATACTCTGACCAGATGAACTCCAACTTGTGTTTAAAACTTTTGTGCAATAATAATAATCAACTTCTCCTCAGTAATGGGTCCTATTCTATTGCCCAATTCGTAAATTTATACAGATTTAAACCTTTTTTAATATTGCCACATATTCTATTATCTACTCGTAAAACCAATTCCGAGCTCCCTGCCCACAATCACATACCCGCAAAAGATGCCTTAGAAATCCATTGGTTTTAGCACAACTCGAATATTACAAGCTCTATATAATTAAAGTTACATAAAATCGATATTATGCTCGCAAATAAAGTCTTACCCGCAACAGAAATAGGTATAACGTTTCTGTCAAAAATATTACGAGCACTAAATAGGACTCGCAAGGGCTTTTTCAAACAATTAAAGCTGTAACAGCTATTAAATACACACTGGAAGCCATGTAAACACAGTAAAATTAACTGCACATCAGTCTCAAACCAATATGCAATTAAAAAATGTTTTAATGTTATTTCGGAGTATTATCGATCCCAGGACTCAAGGGGTTAATACATTTATGAAACCCACATGAACTAAAATCGATGATCTAACGCATTTTATAGATTTCTAGATTGCTGGACTGTGAGTCCAGTCGGCAAATATTACTTACTAGCGACTTGCCCGTCAAAAATGACGGTAAGAAAATGTTAAGGCTGGGAATGCTTTTTGCCACATAATGCGATGCTCTGCCCCCTCTGAGCACCTTTGGCGCTCATTGCGAGCCTCCCCCATCTACTCCGGTGCTTTGTAATGATCACTTTTGTCGCTCTTTGCGAGCCCCGTGATGAGCCCCTTTGGCGAGCTTCCCCACACCCCGTGTAGTTTAGGTGCCTCGCGATGAGTGTTATTGCCTTGGGTTAAGTGTTACTGCCTTGGGTTAAGGGTTACCGGCTTTGCACTCTTTTTTACGGCCTTCAGCCTTGTTTTCATCCATTTACATTTTTTCGGCTGCCATATTTGGCCAAAAAACGCCAAATATACCTCAAACTATCTTGCAACTTCACTCACAGGCTCCCTGGCTCTCCCACTGTGCTGTGTGTGACTGTGTAAACTATTATAGTTCATTGCCACTGATTAATTCTTAGCCTCCGATTTCAGATTACGTGTAACTTCCATGTTTTGCTGATGTCATGATGACGGACTCATTAACATTGCTGTGCCTAAGAAGTAAATTATGGGCTTGCTTAAATATTGTCATATCATATGATCACACCCCCTGAAATCCTAACAAAATAGTCATGGTTTACGAGTTCAGCTTTGCAGTCAGAATTTGCGAGCTGGAGTCTATAGAATACATATAAATATTTATAATAAAAAAAAAACCTGCAACCAAAAGTTCAGGTTTGAGGCATTTGCGAGCAGCTAATAGAATATGGCCCAATGTGTCTATCATTCATGAACAAATTAAAATGATTAAGAATGATTTTTCTATCCATGGGTAGATAACTTTTCTCAATTGCAAAAACATAATAAACTAGAAATTACTCATTTACAAAGCTATGGTTCCTAGTAAGTTGTCATTGCATGATGACCCCTGGTGCACAGGGATATCCTGTATGTAAAACACCAGCCTCTATCATTATTATTAACTAGCGACTTGCCCGTCAAAAATGACGGCAATAAAAACTGAAGCCTGGCAATGCTGTTTGCCACACAATGTAAGCCTCTCCCCCTCTACTTTACTGGCCTTGCAATGAGCCCCTTTGGAGCTCTTTGCGAGTCTCTCCCTCTGTCTACTTCCTCCCTCGTGTCTTATTTCCCCCCTCCTCTCCCTCCCTTGTGTCTCCTTCCGCCTCGTCCACCTCCCTTGTATCTCCTGCCCCCCTGTGTTTTTACCTCCCTCTCCCTCCCGTGTCTCTAAACCCCTCCCCTGTGTCTCTTTCCCCCTTCTCCCTCCCATGCATCTCTCCCCCCCCCCCCTGTGTCTCCCCCAACCCTCCCCTGTGTCTGTTCCCCCCTGGCCTGTGTCTCTTTCCCCCTCCCCCTGTGTCTGTTCCGGGCTTCCTCGTGTCTCCATTTGCCTCCCTTGTGTATCTTCCCCCTGCACTCTCTCCCCTGTGTCTCTTCCCCCTCCTCTCACTCCCCTGTGTCTCTTCCCCCTCCTCTTTCTGTGCCTCTTCCTCCCTGTCTCTTCCCCCTCACCCTCTGTGTCTCTCCCCACTCTGTGTCTTCCACCCCTCTCCCTCTGTGCCTCTTCCCCCGCCTCTCTCTGTGTGTCTCGCCACTGTGTCTTCCCCTTCCTACCTACCCCTACCCCTTCCTCTGTTTCTCCCCCCTCTGTGCGTCTTTCACCCGTCTCTCTGTACCTCTTCCCCCCTTTCCCTCTGTGTCTCTTCCTCTCTCACCCTCTGTATCACTCCCCCCTGTGTCTCTTCCCCCTCTCCCTCTGTGCCTCTTCCCCCCTCTCCCTCTGTGCCTGTTCCCCCCTGGCCTGTGTCTCTTTCCCCCTTCCCCCTGTGTCTGTTCCCCTCTCCCCCCCCATTTCCCTCCCATGTGTATCTTCCCCCTGTTCTCCCTCCCCTGTGTTTCTTCCCCCTTCTCTCACTCCCGTGTGTCTTTTCCCCCTCCTCTACCTCCCCTGTGTCTCTTTCCCACCTATCCCTCTGTGTCTCTCCCCCCTCCCTGTGTGTCTCTTCCCCACTCTCCCTCTGTGCCTCTTCCCCACTCTCCCTCTGTGCCTCCCCCGCCCTCTTCCCCACTCTCCCTCTGTGCCTCTCCCCCCCCTCTTCCCCACTCTCCCATCTGCTTGCGGCGCGGGCCGAGCTGTGCCCCGATGCGCGGCTCGCGCCGTGCTCTGCGCATGCGCGGCTCGCGCCGCGCTGCGCGCATGCTCTGCGCAAGCGCAGCTACTGCTGCGCAATGCGCAGTTTATCATTGTCAAACTGTGATTCGTCGCAAGCGTGACGACGAATCGCAGTTAGACAATTATATTATGTGATGCATATTTCTGTAATTACAATGGAAGTTTGATGATTAAAATAATTAAATAATTTCAGAATGGGCAGCTGTAATCTAACATAGTTGTTCTTGGCTCAGCTTAGTGAATTCAGCCCACAAAATGTTACCATATTTCAATCTGATCCAACTTCTAACAACAGTATCTAATAAATTATCTTTAATATTTTATTTGCTGTAAAAAATAAATAAAACATATATACTTTTTATATCTGCCTCATGCCTGTCAATCATTATTCTCCCTACACCCGCATCTTTTATTTTTTGTTATATTACTGCCTGATTTTACCAGCAGAGTTAAAAAGGTCTTTGCTATTAAAACTAAAATAAAACAGTTTTTAAGTAAGGAAATAATTGTTAACCTATTTTAAAGTTCCTTTGGTGGTATATTAATCATTTGTACCCCGTGAAACTAGTGTTATAAAAGTTACAACTAATGCTAAAGATTAATCAGTACTATACAAAAAGAGAACAATGCTTAGGTTGCAAAATGGGTAATCAATGCATATAATGTAATTAAGGTCCCATGTTGATTAAATAGTGTTGTGTAATGGTAGAAATTACGTATTCATTAATATTTTAGGTAGCAAACCTGTACCTCACATCATTTATATGTGCCATTTTACCATAGTTATAAACAAGTCAATGGTACAATAGGCTTTTAGGTGGGTATGTAAAATATGCATTGCCATAAGCAGAGTGTTTATGCATCATTTGTATAAAAGTCTATATTTTTCATCTCTGGCACCCAAGGAACATTTTTTTCTCAGAAACATCTTATCATCCCTTTTTTAATCAAGTTAACCATAAAAATATAAACTCTTCCTCCAAAAAAATGCTTCTGCAAACAAAAAAGACATAAGTGCCAAGGTGCAACCTCTGACTGACTGTAGACAGCAGCCATGTTTGTGGAAGTGGGTTACAAAGCTTTATTGAATGGCTGACCAAGCAAGTATTTAAGCACTAGCCTAATAGGCCAAGTAATAAATCAAGTCCTATTGTGTAGCACTATTGAGTATGTTGTTGTTTTAAAAATAAGCATGGTAATGTTGTATGTACCACCAAACGTACATAATAAGAATACAACAATATGAGTTCAGGAATCATATAAGGGTACAATTTATTGGGTAACTGAATTCTGAGGTGACTTGTATACTTGATAAATTGCTATTTATGTACAGTTACTTATAATATACTGGATCAGCCACTATCTAGAACTGCTGCTGGTTAGGTCATCATGCCTTCTTTGGGTAGGTTTTCTCAACACTTGAGCTGGTATCACCAAAAGACAACCACACTCTCATCTGTAGCAAAATATGTTATCAATATGGAGGTATCTCTTCACGAAAGAACCACAGAGCTACAGCTTTTATTTCAACCAGAAGGGGAATATTTTACTGGGATATTGCAGGCACGTTTATATGACTGAAACAATGTGGAACAGTTATACAGAACTAAAAGGTAAACATTTCATCGTACTAACTTTCCTACAGTTTGGCAACCATGTAGTCGAGGCTTATCGGGGAAGCCAGGATTGAGAATATCATGCTGGGACATTTGAAACCCACCAAAGGTAAAGTGGGACAAGGACATCCCTACTGGCTGCCTGACCAACATGAGGCATACTAAGGGAGGGGTGGCCAAATTCTTGACTCTGGAGAGGTATACCTATTAAACTGAGTTGTGAGGTTGACCACAGGTGATTAGAACTCCTCTACATTGCCAGCTGTCCTCACATACGCCAGTACAAGGAGAACATATAACTGGAGAGCAGGGTTTCCATGGGCTTGCCATATATATAGTGTCCAGAAATATGATATATGCAAAATTCTACATAGCCATATATAAAGTTACATTTATAGTGTGTTTATAGTGTATACATAGAATAATTATTATTATTATCCTGTATTTGTAACACGCTATACAGGGTAAGTACAAGTCAAAAAATTTTTTAACAAGTTTCAAAAGAATGTAGGGTCCAATTATTGAGCTTAACATCAAGTCTACAAAGTGCTTTTTTCCAAAAACACCTAACAAGATTGAAAACTCACAAACTTACAGTCTATAACAGAGGTGTCCAAACTCAGTCCTGCTGGGCCGCACACAGTGCTGGATTTCAGGATTTCCTTTCTGTGCCCAGGTGAGTCAATCGGGATATCACCTGCAGTGCTGCAGGGATATCTACAAATCCAGGCTTGTGTGCGGCCCACCAGGACCGAGTTTGGACTGGTATAGAGTGTATGGGTGAGGTACTGAAGGGTGAAGTAAAATGATTTGTGCATAGTAAGGCTGAAGGTGATAAGCTTCTTTAAACAGGTGGGTTTTTAGTGAAGCTTTGACGTTTTTGAGGTAGATGGATAGTCTAGAGGGGCGTGAGTCCTGAAGCGGTCGTTAGAGGAGGTGATAAGATTATATATATATTCAGTCATAATCAATGTCAGCATATTTATTATATAAATTGGTGTATGTATTCTTAAAGGAAAAGTTCTACCTAAACTTACAATTCTTTTACATTAAATACCACTTTTAGAGAATATTTATACATGCTACTCCTCTGTGTTTTTAGAGAGGATGCTTTGATGTTTTTTCATTTTCTGACAAAGGCAATCAAGTTACAGATTACGAGATATGTGCCACTGAGGAACACAGAACATTATTTAACTAATATATATATACTAGCGAATTGCCCGTCAAAAAATGACGGCAATGAAATTGTAAGTGAGCTAATGCTGTTTAGTGTGTAATAATGAAATATATAATACATTAATAAATGAATATACTTTACCTATTTTAAAGCATTGTGTGGAAGAGCTGTGAATGTGTTTTGATGTTGCTGCAGCATTAGTGGTGTGGATCTGCTGTGTAAGCGTGCTGAATGTGTGCAGTGTAATACTGTGCGTGCGCGAGCCCAAACCGCTGTCGTGTACTTCCGCATTGGCGTCAAATGGCGAGTAATGTGTGTTATACGTTTGTATCGGAATATCCGTAGGTGTTTTGTGGTGTTTTGCGAGTTTCTTGTGGTGTTTTGCGAGTTTAGAGTGCTGTAGCCTCGTTTTCGTTTTGTTCGGCGGCCATTTTTTCTCTCGCTTCGTTTTTTTTTTAGTCTCTAAACTGTTTTATTTGAAGTAAAATCGAGATGTAAGTTGTATTTTTGAGGTGCTGGGTGCTCCCTCTTGGTGTAGGTAAGTTTTTTATGTATGTGGTGTGTGTATGTATTGTGTTTTACATTTTGTAATGTTCGCGAGTTGCGTCCGAGTGTTGCGAGTCCGTAATGTGTGTGAACGTGTGTCGTATGTTGTTTGCGAGTGTCGTAATGTGTGTGTCGTAGTGTTTGGGTTGCGACGTGAAGTTTGCGAGGGTCGCAGTTGCTGGCAAGGAGCGCCTTCGGCGCTCCATGCCAGCAACTGAGACCCTCGGGCAGTGCCCTCGCTTCGCGAAGCGAGGGCCGCGGGCTCGCTATGCGAGCCCGCAGCGTTAGCAACAACTCGTACGCTCACAACTATATATGTGATATATATATATATATATATATATATATATATATATATATATATACACTAGCAACTTGCCTGTCAAAAATTATGGAAAAGCTGTTTGCCACACAATGCGAGGATTTGGGCTCTCGGAGACCCTTTGGCGCTCATTGCGAGCCTCTTCCCCCATGTACTACATTGGGTTAAGAGTTAGTGCCTTGGGTTAAGTGTTACTGCCTTGTATTACGTGTTACTGGTTTGCGTTAAGTCCTAGTGCTTATTGCTTCTATTTATGTCCTTTCAATCTCTTTTTACGTTCTTCGGCCTCGTTTACGTGTTTACGTTTTTCGGCAAAATATGCCTCAAATTAACTTGCAACCTCACTCACAGGCTCCCTGGCTCTCCCTCTGTGTTGTGTGTGAGTGTGTAAGGTAATTTGAGGCATATTTTTTTTTTTTTTTCAGGTATTTTCATTTTGGTGCTTCACCTGTTAAAGTCTAATTTTTGCGAGCCCCGCAGTCCATCTACGTGCTTCGAGTCATACGGGCCGTAATTTTGTGGCCGTCGCTAAATCATTGCAGCTAAGTCCCGCGTGTTTCAACTGTTCGTGCGCGAAGTCCTACTGGCTTCGCGATGAAGTCCTGTGTGCCTCAACTACTCGCCTAGCTTTGCGAAGCTCGCAGTGCAATGAGCGCCTTTGGCGCTCATTGCAGCCTAAGTCTTGCGTGCTTCAGCTGCCAATGGCTCGTCTTGCAAAGCGTGACCAACGGCCCGCATATCCAAAACTATTATATGTGATTGTAATAAAAAAAAGCTAAAGGATAAAAATTTCTACAAATATATTTGAACTTCTGTAAATATATTCTTTCATATAAGAAAAGAAAGTAGTAAATAAATAAAGTATGAAAAAAGAAAGTATACATTTAAATTAAAAAAATAACGATCAAGGCATATATTCTATTAGCTGCTCACAAATGCCTCAAACCTGTCGTTTTGGCTGCTGGTGTGTTTTTTTTTTTTAATAAATGTTTAAATGTATTTTATTGAGTCCAGTCCGTAAACCCTGCCTTTTTAAGTCGGATTTCAGGGGCATGATCATATGATCTGACAATATTTAAGCAAGCCCGTAATTACTTCTTAGACACAGTCAATAGTAAATTCCGTCATCATGGTGTCAGTAAAACATGGAAGTTACCTGTAATCTGCAATCGGAGGCTACAAATGAATTAGTGCCAATAAGTAATATTTGCAGATCTGGCTCGCAGTCAAGCAATCTAGCACTCTGTAAAATGCATTAGATCATCTGATTTAGTCCATGTGGGTTTTATGATATGTATTAACCCCTTGAGTTCCAGTATCTATTTTATTCAGACATAACAGTTAAAAAAAATATTTTTTTATTGCATATTTGAGGGTTTGAGACTGTTGTGCAATTAACTTTAATGTGTTTCCATGCATTCCCATGCTTTTAAAGTACAGTACTGTGTGTTTAATTGCTGCTACAGCTCTAATAAGTGTTTGACAATTGCCCTGTGAGTCCTATTTAGTACTGGTAATATTTTTGACAGAAACTTGATACTTTCTCAGTTGCGGGTCTTTATTTGTGAGCTAGAGCTACGGGTTTAATAGAACATCGATTTTATGTAACTTTAATATTCAAGCTATGCTAAAACCAATGGAGTTCTAAGGCCAAATTTGTGGGTTTAGCTGGCCCGTAGTGATTGTGGATGTGTAACTCATAGAATCTGTGGCAATATAAAGAGTAATTTTAAGTTTGTATACATTTAGGAATTGGGCAATAGAATAGGGCCCATAGTCTTTTTAAATGCTGGCAAAGTACACACTTCTGTAAAATAAACCAGCAGCTGTCAGTAGTGAGCTAAACGTATAGTTTTAGTTTTTTAGCATGGGAGTTCTTCTCAATGCGACACGCGATTGGAGAGCGCATAAATAATTGAGAGAGTGAAAGAATGCCCCCCCCATGATGTCAGTTTTAGGTTTGATTTACAAGCCCGTTGGATAATTTGATTTAGTCTTTTAGGTAGCTTGCCAATAGGGCAGCTTTCCAAATAGGAGGAATCCATTTTGGATCATCACCAGCTTACCTAATTTACCTGCTTAATCATTGACTATCTATATTATGAAATGATTGTGCATAAGGTTTTAGTGAATACTTGATGTAAGTCAGTGGGTTGACTTACAAGACAAAAATGTGTTCTTTTGGCTCTTACTAATATGGGGCCTCATTCAAATGTGATTTGGCCAATTGAATTGACCTAGGATATATTAAGTTCCAGAAATAGTGGTGAGTTGGCAGTACTAACTCTATGGGCCTCATTCAATTAACGGCCGTAAAATGGCCGCAATGCTGCAATTCCTTGCGGCCATCTTACGGCCTTGTGTAGCGCTACTGCTACCCTGCTATTCAAATGGACGGCACCGCAAGGAGGTCCCCCTTACGGCCGGCCGCAAATCATGCAATTGGCTGCCATTGTTTCCCGCGCGCCCATAAATCGTGTTTTAAGGCCGCAAAGTCGGAAAACTGTAAATGCAAATATAAATTCAAGATAGCACTGTAAAACTCTGTAAATGCTAGGCATCATAATGGGGGACATGAGGATTAATAGCAACACCCTCTCAAGCTTGCACATCGCCCAAATCCAATATTTAATTTCCAAATTATTTTCCGTCCCAATTCCCGTTGGCTCGTCCTTGTAAAAACCTGTACGGGTTTGGACGTTGAAGGCCGCAAACTCAAAGCATTGCAGAAGCCAATATATATTCAATCCAGCACTGCAAAGCACTGTAAATGATGGGGAACATAATGGGGGGGGGGGGGCATGAGGATTAATAGCAAAACATTCTCAAGCTTGCACATCGCCAAATTATAATCTTTGATTTTAGGTTTATAATCCGTCCAAGACCCACGGAAATCAATGACCAAGCCCGTAGCTCGTTATTCAAGCCTGTGCGGGCTTGGAGGGTGATTGACCTCCAAGCATGTAGCTCATTATTCAAACCCGTGCAAGCTTGCATGATAGATAGAACACGAAGATTGAACATGAAATTAAATTTCTTTATTTGCAGATTTGAGAGTAGGGGAATGTTGTGCTATTAATTCTAAGAACGTTGCGGGTCTGATGTGCTCCAAGCCTGTGGGACTCTGGACACAGAAATTGAACATGAATTACAATAAAAATTATTTTCAGATTTGAGTGTTGAGGAATGTTGTGCTATGAATTCTAACACCTACAATCACTTTCACGTCTCATCAAAGTACAGGATGGCTTTTCTTAACCTGGTTCTGGATCAGGTGGCAGATAGGTCTAAACCTTCGGCTCATAATCTCTTCTCACACAAAATCAAGCAGATTAGGAGGCTCCTGCACTCTTTAGATCTAGTGGATGCTTGGAGGGGGCACCATCCACGGGGGAAGGAATATACTTTCTATTCCTCAAGCCATGGGACCTACTCCCGCATAGATGCTCTTCTTGTGAGCTCCGCACTACTGGACCACTCCAGGGACGCTAATATAATCCCGTGCACTTGGTCAGACCATGCAGCAGTCTCTCTGGAGGTAGAGCTGGGGACCCAGACTTTGCCTTACTCCTGGAAAATAAATGAATATTTATTAGCGCTGCCTGCAGTCCAGGAGCAAATTGCTGCTGAGCTGAAGGCGTTCTTTGAAATCAATGCGGGAGGGGAGTCTGAGCCAGGTTGGGTGTGGGTGGCCCATAAGGCCTACATAAGGGGGACTTGCATTAAAATTGCCTCCCATCATAAGAAAATGACCCGCAAACGGGAGAGTGATCTCATGACGAAGTTAGCACAGCTAGAGAAGCAGAACCAGCTGTCCCCCTCCCCCTCTCTTAGGGGTCAGATAGATGGGGCCAAATTGGAGTTAGAGGGTATTCTAGCGGTTAGGACTGAAAAGGCGCTAAGGAGAACACAGCATCTATTTTACTTAAAGGTGAATAAGCCCGATAAATTGTTGGCGAGGAGCTTGAAGGCGCGGTACGCACAATCTAGAATCTCCCAAATTAGGGCAGGGACGGGTGCTCTTACGTTTAGCCAGAATGAAATCCAAGAGACATTTAGGGACTTCTACCAATCTCTCTACACTTCACAGAACATGGCCCCAGAACACTATATTACCTCATATCTAGACTCCCTAGATCTCCCGCAAGTTTCAGAAGGGGATTTGCAGAACTTAAACAAGGAGGTCACGGTAGAGGAAATCCTAGAGACAATAAAAGAGCTTAAGCTTGGAAAGTCGCCTGGCCCGGATGGGTTTACCAATATTTATTACAAGAAATTCCCAGAAATACTAGCCCCTCACCTGTGTAACCTTTTTAACTCAATTCTGAGAGGGGAGGCAATCCCCCCCGAGCTGAACAACGCTGACTTGACATTGTTCCCTAAAGAGGGCAGGGACTCCAAAGAGGCTAAAAATTATCGGCCAATTGCACTCCTGAATGGAGACATTAAGTTGTTAGCAAAAATCTTTGCCAAAAGAATCTCGGCTTTTCTTCCAGCACTGATTCACAAAGACCAGTCAGGTTTTATCCCACACAGGCAGACGGGGGACAATATCAGGAGGACTTTAAATATCATACACATAGCTAGATCAGGTGGGCCCCCTGTGTGTATTTTAGCCTTGGACATTGAAAAAGCGTTCGATATGCTGGAATGGCCATTTCTGTTTGCCACATTGTCTAAATTTGGGTTTAAGGGCCAGTTTATCAGCCTGCTGCGCTCATACTATACTTCACCCAAAGCCTGCCTTAAGCTACCCGGTTCTCAGAGAGCCTATATCAATATCGGACGTGGGGCTGCCCACTATCCCCACTCCTCTTTGCACTAGCAATTGAACCTTTAGCCCAGGCGATCAGAGCAAATTCCAAAATAGGTGGTGTACGGGTGGGACATCAGCATGTGAAATGTTCTTTATTTGCTGATGACCTCCTTTGTACCTTGACGAACCCGGGCCCATCGATTCAAGCTCTGATGGAAACGATCACGCAGTATAGCTCCTTGTCAGGGCTCAGATTGAACCAGGAGAAGACAGAGGCCCTTAGTGTTGGTCTTCCCCCAGACATATTGAACCAGCTGAAACTAACATATAATTTCCTGTGGCCAGCCTCTCACATTAAATACTTGGGAATTAATCTAACCAGTACATTAGCAGAAATGTATAAAGCTAACTTCCCTCCCCTCTTTAGAACACTGCAGAGAGACCTAAACATCTGGTCGAGGCGGCATATCTCCTGGACGGGTCGGATTGCTGCGGTCAAGATGAACATCTTGCCAAGGCTGCTCTACCTAGCCAGGACTTTGCCCATTCAAATAAACAATGCAGAGTTGTCCCGTTTCCAATCCCTGGTATTTAAATTTATATGGAGGAATAGACCTCCAAAGATAGCCAGGAGGATAATGTTTAGGCACAAGTCCAAGGGCGGTCTATCATGTCCTAATTTTTCCAACTACCTCAAAGCGGCGCAACTTGCTTTTATCCCCTTGGTGCACTCCATCCATCACCAACCAAATTGGGTGTTTATTGAGGACGCATTAATGGCTCCCCTGACTTGGAGAATAATTCTATGGGCTCCTCCCTCAGAGACATACGGGGACCGGATTAGTAACCCTATCACTAGCTTCACCTTAAGGACTTGGAATCGGGCCAGACGGGAACACAAATTAGCCCACGCCTTGTCTCCCCTAACTTCTGTGTTCTCATCTCCCTCCCTTTTGACCTCTCTATCAGTAGAATCGAGAAATTTTTGGAGCTCGCTTAACTTAGACAAATTGGGATCATGGGTGGACAGCGACAGAATCTTAACACTAGACACAGTGAAAAGGGATCATATAATACCCCAGCGAGAGCTATTTAATCTTACAAAAATAAGATATTGGATAGGGGAGGTGGTGAGGAAGCATGGACCCCCCATGGCTACCTTGCTGTCTACAATATGCAAGAATGTACCGCTTTTTAAGGGAACCCTGGGAAATCTTTATGACATATTAAACTCTCCCCCGGATCTTACAAAGCCCCCCTTCATGATAAAGTGGGAATCTGATTTACAACAAACTTGGGAGGGGACAACTTGGGCCGAGGCCTTTTTGAATCTCTCCAAGGGTTCATTTAATTTCAGTCTCTTGGAAACTTCCCTAAAAATTCTGCACCGGGCTTACATGACTTCAGTCAGATTAAACAAGATATTTCCAACAATCTCAGATAAGTGCTTTAGAGGGTGTCAAGGTAGGGGGGATTTCATTCACTCATGGTGGCAATGCCCCAGGGTGGCTGAGATCTGGGAGAAGGCAGCCACACTAATTTCAGGATTATTGCATACCCCTATTACACCTTCAATAGCGACATGCCTTCTAGGAATACATCATTCAGAATTAGGGAGAAAAGGCAATAGGTTGGCTCAAATGATTTATCTTGCAGTCAAGAACATAATTGCCAGGCGATGGAAAGATAATTCTATCAGTTTTCAAGAAGTGATTAATAAAGTAAAATTTCTATTTATTAATGAAAGGATGACTTATACTCTTTTAGACTCTCTCCCGGCATTTTTGGAAATTTGGGAGCCTTGGATTAGATCACCAAACGGTATTCCTTGAGGAGGGATAGTCTGGGGGGTCGGGTGGGTCCTGTTTTTTCTGAGGCGGCTAGGTGTGGAGCCGAGTGGGGAGCGATGCGGTTCGGACGGAATTGGAAGAAGGCTGACTGTTCTGTTGGAGGTGAGGTAATAATACAATGATTATTGGGGAGAAAAACAAAAGTGCTAAAGAGGCGGCGGAGAGGGGGAGTGTTCGGAGGAATATTGAATTTTCCTTTGGTATGGCAAGCGAGAGTAAACTTTTATCTCTCTCACTTTTATTCTTTATGCTGAATCTATTTAAGCTCAGCTAGTTTACTATCTTTACGGAGTTGTTAGAAATTTATATGCATTATAATTATCACTAAAAATTTTGAAAATAAGGTTTTTTGAGGAAAGAGAGAATGGTCTCAGTATTACATTTTGGAGGAAATCTGTGTTCAGGTGTCAAATGTACGTTTATTCCTGAAATGTTTTATTTGTTACTCCCATTCATACTACTCTCAATAAAGTTTATATGATAAAAAAAAAAAAGTACAGGATGGCTTTTGTATGTGCTTAATTGGTGCTCAGATTTGTAAGTAACAGCCTTGTGGGAACTTTTTGGTGTAAGTAAGTTGGAGCTCGGTTTTAGCTAATTACGGCCTTGACTAAAGGGTTCAGGTAGCATTTGAAAAGCGACCTTGGCTTTCTTGCGGCCGAAACTCTTGCGGCCGTGTAAGATCAAAGGCTTTCCTTCTGCGCGGGCGGCCGCAAGGGATAACAGGTAGCCGGCCGCAAGCCAGCTGGAGACCTCGGCCGCAAGGGAATAGGATACGGAAGTAGCTTGCGGCCATGAATCTTCTACGGCCGTTAATTGAATGAGGCCCTAAGTGTTTATGTGCTAATTAATTGTTTTACATATAAGAAATAAAGGTTACATTTTATTTCCTTCAATCCCCTTGTACCTTGATTTGATATATGGTGTTATGCACCGAGGAAGTAAAAAAAGAAATAAATCATATAACAGCAACTTAGGTGAAACTTGCCTTATTTTATGTAATAATACTTGAGTGATGTCACATCTAAAATAAATAAGATTAAGATAAGAATGTTCTGATTATGTTCTGCAGTTTATGGATAGTGAATATAGTGTAATATAGTTTACAGGTGTATTAACTTATACTGTATATACTAATGTGCTATAAACTGTAGTTATGAGTTATCTTGCTGTTAAGCAATAGTACTCTGTAAATACTACTGAAGAATCTGATGCAACTGCATGATAAATGTTTGCATTTAAAATACTATACAGTACCCTATGATTGAACCATAATACGTCATCCAAAGCAATCTCAATTTTAGTGGAATGTTTAATGAACAATTAAGTAAATTTAAATGGACAAAAAAACAAATTAAACTGAATTACATATAATTTTCTTCAGACCAAAAATAATTTCACCTGGTACTGGATCTGGTTTTTAATGAAACACTAACAATGAAGTTTCTTGGGGTCACATAAGGAAGATGAAAATAATAATAAAGAAATGCTTTAATTTTGTAATTTATAAGACCCAGATCCTTAAAATGGTAAACAAATAAGCAAATATGCAGCAATTGTTTTACTTACATATGTATGTAATTTCACTACTTTATAAAAAATAGGGAGATCAGCGCCAGATTCATTTATTTTCCTAGACAAATACTCAAAACAATAAACAAGTTACATTCCTTCCATAAAAGTATCAGTTATTGCTAGTCTGTTTCATATTTTTAGTGGATATCCCATTGCAGTTTTTAGCATTTATATGGCTTTTAATAAGAATGCAATTTTACATTATACCGGGACATTTCAGCAGCTCTTTTTACAAATAAGCTGTGGTTTACATTGCAGAGATAGTGATAATTGCAGATAAGCTTTGCTGTCCTAAAAATGGGGTCATTAGAAATTTTTATTCCATAAAACACACAAAAATACTGACTAGAGATGGATAAATGGATAAATGTATTGCCTCTGCTGACTGTCTGCGTTTAACACTGCAAAAACAGAATAAAGGCCTAGACAGTGCTACAAAGCTGCATTTCCAGTAGTTTATTTTAAACTCTGTATTATTTAAGGAAAATATCTAATAATATTTAAAGGACCACTGCACAATGAAAACAAATATTTTGAATATGTTGAGTCAAAAACCATAATTAAGATCATTTTTTTGAAGTACCCTCATCCAGATATTCTAAAAAACACGAGTGTAAGACTTCCCCATCATTGGCAACTGCATGTGTCATAAATATTATTATTTGAACTCTCTCTAACTGGCTGAATAACATAATTATAAAATACTGTAATGTAAGTGATATTATTTCTCACTGATTGGTAAACGCAATGGGCATATTTATCAAAGTGGAAATAAGTGGGGTTAAATATTTTTTCTACAGGGGCTGTTTATCAGACAGACACTGTCTTTCAGCATAGGCACATGAGGTCCAGGCCTAGGGCAGCACATTTTCAGTGGGCAGCAGTTTGCCTGAAGTTACTGATGCAATGCCATGAAATATGCACAGAAATCTCTATATGAAGATAATATTCTGTTTGTAAGTGTATATATTTGCTATATAGATGTATGGAAAACTCATGACTGGAATACAGCAAGAAGAAAGGAGTAGTTATTGTGTCACTTGGAGGTGGATAAATCCGAAACAGACCTGTTGTAGCATAAAACCTAAATACTCCACTGCAAAGTTAAATTGAATCCCCATTTGAAAATATATTTTATAGAAAACGAGAGAAATTTAGATATTTTATGTTTTAACTCAGTTTATCACGATACATTCATGTTTATCCAAACATAAGCCCCATTTGATAAATATACTGCAATCCATTTTATACTTCGGATACAGATATTTTCTGCATAATCCCAATTTTAGGATTTTTAAGGGGTAATTCTTTATATTCTTATAAAAAATAATATATTGTTCATAATAAATTAAAAACTTTCTAAAATGTACTGCAATACGATGCAAATTTGTTCGATTTTTTACTTCTGAATCGCTACACGTTTTCCTTGATATAAGGTGCGACAGCATATAAAAAGAATATGAGGTGTATACAGTTCGGTGTGCTCTACTCCCCCATATACTAAGACCAGTTGCAGTTAGCCTGGGTTGTCTAATAGAATTCCATTTAATATCTCAAACTTGAAATAGAAGTTATCTTAAAGCTTGAACTCCCAATCTGGCCGCTTAATACACAACCCCTGTAAAATTGTGACCCTTGGCGTAGTAAATGAAGACTTCCTTGTCAAATCACTACTGGCTGCGCCAGACTCAGGTCAGAGGCCCAATCAGAAGTTGGCAGCCCTGAACAGACAATATGAAGACAATTCTTTCATCTATTCGGCAGTGCAACCACTAGATTTATTAGACAATTCTCCTAAAATGGATAGAGGGTTAGACAGATAAAGGTGAAATACGTCTATAAATCTAAAATGCCATTGGGACAGTAATAACCATTTGAGTGGTTTCTGAGCATGCCCTGCAGCAACTTTTGTGTTTAATGAGAATCAGGGCCTCTAGTGGATGATAAATATAAGGGAAGTCACGGAATAAAGCAAACATCCATCAAGCAGAGCTGAACAATCTTCCTGTCTAGTTGGTACTGCAGCAGTCTGTGTGGAAGCTCAGCCAGCTCACTCTGCCATCATGCTACACACAAGTGCTCATGTCAAGATGAAGCGGCTACATGTTCAAACGTGTATCACCATTCTTGACAGAAACTGTAAAAGAGGCTTCAAAACTAATTTGCTGACACCGCTGCCAGACTCGTAGCGGCTGACATTATGTTAAAGTCCTCCGGCCATGTTATTTGTTATGACATGTGAAACGTTCTTATTTTACAGTAATCTTTGTTGTACACTGTTATTACACAAAAGATACTTATATTTGTGCAAAAAAATTCAAGAAAATGCATAATAAGTGTTTCAGGCTCCTGATTTAGTGGCAATAACATTTTTGGGGCTTTTTTACTCCTAAAAACAGATCATTTTGTGTAAAAGATTGTAGAGAATACCAAAAAAAAAACAGAACTGCTGTATAACCTAATCAAGTATAGTAAGAAAATCATTTGTTTTCCCTTTAACTCTTTCCACAGATAATTGTTTTACTTAATACAGCCAAATGTTTTAATTATAGTAGAAAGATGATTTTTGGAAGCTATTTTCAGTGTGGTACATATGTATGGGCTCCCCTGGCCTCCAGTCATCACCAGAAAGGATCCTCTCACCGTGATCAAGTAAGGGCTAACGGCACACAGACCTTTCAGGTGTAGCCGGTCAGCCTCAACATAGACAGATGGCCACTGAATCAGGTGACTTGCTCCCCTGTCAACGGAACCCAGACAGCTGGACCAGCAATGCTCTGTAACGCCCACCGGTTAGGCTGTGGTTCCAGATCTGTGGGGGGCTTTATAGCACTCAACCTCCTGGAGTTAGCTAGTTTAGCAAGGAGGAATCCCCTTGTCTTCCCAACTCTCAGGCATATAGTCAACCCAGCAGGGCCTTATAAAACAAGCTCCTTTTTCTTCTCATGGATCTCCCGAGATACAGTTCAGACACTTGTATTCTGTCCCAAGAAGGTACTGTTGACTTTATTTTTAACAGAACATTTATAGGCAAACAAAACAATACAACGTTGGTCAACCCACAAACATGATTAAATTGCCTGCTATTAATTAGTTGACTAAATCATGCCTCTGCATTACCTCATTGTCCAACCTGAGGAGTGTGGGTATGCATATTTATAGGGTACTGAACAAAAAGGTCGGTCAGACCTTAAACAGGAAAAAATAACACTTCCACATACCCAGCTTAAACCTCCCACCCCTTGAGTCTCTCCCATTGCCCACTAATTAACCAATGCACCAGGTCCAGAATGTTTATACCAGCAATGAGGGAATCCCATGTGTGGTGAATTAGCAGGGATTGGAAAGGTGGGGGGAATATAGGACCTCCAGGTGGGGTCATCACAGGGCTAATGTCATAAAAGCCTACCTCCCAATGTAAAGTCAATTGAGAAAATGGAGAGGACATAACTCTCTCAGGGAGAGGTTTTCGATGACGATCGGCTGGATCAGATGTACTAAAGTGAGAGGTATTTTAGAATATGTTTATGTCACATCTCAGTAAATATGCTCCACAAGATGAGAAAGGGAATGTTAATAAGTACTTATGTATAAAACACTGTTTTGGAGTGTCACCACATGATTATAAGTATACTGTAAATGAGTGTGATCTACACAAGATATTTTATATTACATTATGCAGTCTAAACTACCTGCAGTCCAAAACTTCATTACCTTTAAGAAAGTCATGTAACATTGATGAAACAAGCCGTTAGGCTGCTAGTGGCATTTTACTTTTTTCTGTCTCAAGTCCACATAACAATCCATTTTGGGGATTGTGAGGCTCCCTAATGGCAGTTTTATATTTTCAGCTTTTAGTTGAATACAAACTGGAACGGCGTATGGTCCCTTTGATTATTTGTATGTGCTTCTGGGGCTACTACCATCCCACAATATTGAACTTTCACTTTTGTTTTTAAAATGTTTTTCTTCATAAGAGCCAGATTAGTATTTCTGAGCATGATTGGGAAATAGTGCGTTAGAGCACACTACCGTGCAGCAGTTAGATCAGAAATGTTGTATGTGACATTCCACACCTAGGCTTTTGTTGTCAGATACAGGGCATATAGCTAGAAATTGGACACAAACATAGGGCTGTCCCTCAGTTAGGAGTATCAATTGAGATCACAGGGTTTCCCTCTACCCCTTCAAGTGACTATTTTGATATTAAATAACCATTGGTGCATTTGGCAATGCACTTTGGTTGAGAGGTGCCTCCTATTGTATACATACTCAATAATTACTGGCTATATCTAGTCACATTTATGGTCTTCTTTTATTATGTACACTTATTTAACTATCCATTAGCAGAATGATGCATGCAGATTGGTCCTCCTTCTGTGATATACTATCACACCTCTCTGTTGGTGTGGATGAATGATACTAATGCCCATATGCCATCTGACATGAATACCTTGCAGTACAATGAATGACTACAACACTATTTTGATTAACTTTATTCCAAAAAAATTACTGGCATATTTCACCTTTGGTTCTAATTGTGGTATTTTTTTGTGGATATCAAATAAAGCTTTTTTTATTTTTCTATTGTTTAAATACTTTACAATTGGGTGTTAATCACCAACATGTTATTTAAATGTATTAAACTATTAGTAGCACAGTAGACATAAACACTAATTGCTGAACTGTTAAGTTTTATTGCATCAAGGCCCTCCTTGAAAGTTGTGCATATCCCTCATCAAAACATACCAAGGGCCACATTAAAAAAAAATCACATTTGGCCCTCTGGCAAGAGATTTCCCATTGCTGGGTAAATGAGCAGAGATCATTCACTAACTGGACAGGGTTGAAAATGGCTATGTTGAAACATGATTATTAGGCAACTCCTATATTAAGATAAATTATTATTTTTTAATAATTTATTTTAAAAACACATTACTAAATAAAGCATTGTACAGAAAAATGTATAGTATAGTAACAAATATATTGCATCATATTAATGCCAATGACCAGCAATGATTTGACCTTGCTGTCACTACAATGATATGTGGTTGTAATATTAGAATACAATTATGTCTCAACTTGTCTTAATTCTTCAGATGAGATATTTGTTTTTTTTTAAACATTTCAACCATCTAAAAGTCTGCTTAACCCAGTTTCACATATCATAGATAATGACAGGTCTAAAGTGTGTGCATAACATTTGCTTCAGAAAAGCTATTCAGAATGTGATAGCTCAGATATGGGATTTTAAGAAGTCAATTGACATTGATTCTATTCAATCGCCCAACACTATTGTACGTAAATTTTTGCAGAGATGATTACATTTCACATATCCATCACTTGGACATCCACTCACAATGTTAATGTAGAGTTTTATGTGACCTGTAGCTAGCAATAAATCCAAAATTATCAATTTCCTTATAACCTTCCATGCGTAGAAGTAGATTTCCAGCTTGAAAAATAGAAAATAAAATATAATACAAAGCTGCTTGAATGAAATGATGCATAATAAGGAGGACAGAGGCCTTGAGAACTTTGGATTGTTTGAAATGTATTACAGGAAGCCAAGACATTTAAAAAAAGAGTCGGATAGAAGGATTATGTCAAAAACTCAGCAAGATTTTCTTAAATAATAAGTGGCATCATAAATTTAATTACACAAAATTCATAGATTTGGATAGTTTCACAAAATTCAAGTAGTTTCTTTTCAAAATTGATCTAGTTGTCTTGTTCTTTTCTCACATAAGAACATATATGAGGTCAGGATAAAATAAAGAGAATCGGTGAACACAGGGCCTTGGTATAAGAATACATTTTTTTAAAGGGACTCTGTCACCCCAAAATGAAGTTGCTTTTTTAAAGTTCTTGTTTAAAGTTCTTCCATTTTTCTAAAGTAATTTGTTGCTGAGGGATTGTTTGTGCTGCATCATTATTTAAATGTGCAGCTCACAAATACTAATTAGCAGCTTTGACATGCTAATCGCTGACACACCTTTTTTGCAAACAGAAAAAAGGACAACTTACCCCGGGTGTATTGTCATTTATGTTTTATTATTCTCTCCCCCAACCTTATGAACCACTGTTACTTCCAAATTAGCATAGTGAGTCACATATGAGTATAATAATGCAACCCAAGCAATGCTGAAAATCTCAGGAATGTTTCACTGTAGAGAAAAAAATCTAGTACAAAAACTTGTTGTTAGGGTGACTGTGTCCCTTTAAATGGAGCACTGTAGTAGTTTTACTTGTACATTGATCATTAATACAATTCCTATTCATTGATTTATAACAGCAACATGAAATATTAAAATAATTTTGAATGATTAGAGTATTAGCCTCCAGTGTTGCTATTTGGCTCTACCATGTTTGGATAATCAAAATGGGGAGGAATTTTGCCTGAACTACTGCACTACTGGGAGATGTAGTTCAGTGATAGCTGCCATTCTGATAGAGCTGTTCAGCACTGGGTGAGTAGTCTCAGTCTGTCTGTTATTCTCTCTCTCTCTCTCTGTTTCTTGTTCTCTGTGATCTTATTCGATCTGCGCGACTTGTACTCTATCTCTCATATTGCTTGTCGTTTCCCCCAGGCACCATGCATCTAGATAGATAGATAGATAAATAGATAGATAGAGGCAGCTTCATAATTAAGACTACTAGGTTTGTCATGACAGTTTGCTTTTAATTTGATACTGGAAAAAATGGTTTCCATTTAGTGCAAAACACATTTGTGAGTATATAGTTTATATACAATTTTTTTTACAATGTTTAATTTATTGAAGTAGTCTGTGTGCTGAAGGACAACCCCCCCCCCCCCACACACACACACGCGCTGTTTAGTTCCCTCTTCTCTCTTTCTCTCCCTCTATAATCTCTTTTTCTCTTTCCTCTTTCTGAATAAAGTTTATTGGAAAAAAACAACAACTCCTGGCTCAGTGTGCTGGGTGCAGAGCCTCAGCCATCTCAGTACTCTGTAGGTTGCTGACTACCCTGTATATATCAGACAAACCTGGAAGGAAGGCTCCTGGGGCCTAATTCAGATTGGGCCAATCAAATAGGGCTCTGTATAAGCACATAGCATATTTTTTTACAGAAGTTTTTAGTTTGTGAACTACTATACAAAAGCAAGGTCTTCACAAACTAAAAACTTCTGTAAAAAAATATGCTATGTGCTTATATAGAGCCCTATTCAATTGTCCGAATCGCATTTGAATGAGGCAGCTTGAATTCTATATTTACAAAGAATAAGGCATCTGCATCCCTATGAAGAACCTCCTTCCAGGCTTCTAGAGTACAGTGTGTATTCTATATTTACAAAGAATAAGGCATCTGCATCCCTATGAGGACCTAATTCCAGGCTTCTAGAAAGCAGCCTGTTGTGCTCCTACAAATGTTTCTCAGGTTCCCATGTTTTAGATATTTTAATATTCTTCTCCACCCCTTTGTATGTGTATATATTTGTGTGTAAGTATGTCCACAAGCACATATATAATGTATATAGCATGTGTGTTTATACAGTTGCAAGCAAAAGTATGTGAACCCTTTGGAATGATATGGATTTCTGCACAAATTGGTCATAAAATGTGATCTGATCTTCATCTAAGTCACAACAATAGACAATCACACTCTGCTTAAACTAATAACACACAAAGAATTAAATGTTACTATGTTGAACACACCATGTAAACATTCACAGTGCAGGTGGAAAAAGTATGTGAACCCCTAGACTAATGACATCTCCAAAAGCTAATTAGAGTGAGGTGTCAGCCAACTGGAGTCAAATCAATGAGATGAGATTGGAGGTGTTGGTTACAGCTGCCCTGTCCTATAAAAAACACACACCAGTTCTGGGTTTGCTTTTCACAAGAAGCATTGCCTGATGTAAATGATGCCTCACACAAAAGAGCTCTCAGAAGACTTGCATTGAATTGTTGACTTGCATAAAGCTGGAAAGGGTTATAAAAGTATCTCCAAAAGCCTTGGTGTTCATCAGTCCACGGTAAGACAAATTGTCTATAAATGGAGAAAGTTAAGCACTGCTGCTACTCTCCCTAGGAGTGGCCGTCCTGTAAAGATGACTTCAAGAGCACAGCGCAGACTGCTCAATGAGGTGAAGAAGAATCCTAGAGTGTCAACTAAAGACTTACAAAAGTCTCTGGCATATGCTAACATCCCGCGAATCTACGATATGTAAAACACTAAACAAGAATGGAATTCATGGGAGGATACCACAGAGGAAGCCACTGCTATCCAAGCAAAACATTGCTGCACGTTTACAGTTTGCACAAGAGCACCTGGATGTTCCACAGCAGTACTGGCAAAATATTCTGTGGACAGATGAAACTAAAGTTGAGTTGTTTGGAAGAAACACACAACACTATGTGAGGAGAAAAAGAGGCACAGCACACCAACATCAAAACCTCATCCCAACTGTGAAGTACGGTGGTGGGGGCATCATGGTTTGGGGCTGCTTTGCTGCGTCAGGGCCTGGACGGATTGCTATCATTGAAGGAAAAATGAATTCCCAAGTTTATGAAGACATTTTGCAGGAGAACTTAAGGCCATCTGTCCACCAGCTGAAGCTCAACAGAAGATGGGTGTTACAACAGGACAACGACCCAAAGCATAGAAGTAAATCAACAACAGAATGGGTTAAACAGAAGAAAATACGCCTTCTGAAGTGGCCCAGTCAGAGTCCTGACCTCAACCCGATTGAGATGCTGTGGCATGACCTCAAGAAAGTGATTCACACCAGACATCCCAAGAATATTGCTGAACTGAAACAGTTCTGTAAAGAGGAATGGTCAAGAATTACTCCTGGCCGTTGTGCACGTCTGACCTGCAACTACAGGAAATGTTTGGTTGAAGTTATTGCTGCCAAAGGAGGTTCAACCAGTTATTAAATCCAAGGGTTCACATACTTTTCCACCTGCACTGTGAATGTTTACATGGTGTGTTCAATAACAACATGGTAACAATTAATTTTTTGTGTGTTATTAGTTTAAGCAGAGTGTGATTGACTATTGTTGTGACTTAGATGAAGATCAGATCACATTTTATGACCAATTTGTGCAGAAATCCATATCATTCCAAAGGGTTCACATACTTTTGCTTGCAACTGTATATATATATATATATATATATATATATATATATATATATATATATATATATATATATATATATATATATATATATATACAGTGGATATAAAAAGTCTACACACCTCTGTTAAAATGTCAGGTTTCTGTGCTGTAAAAAAATGAGACAAAGATAAATCATTTCAGAACTTTTTCCACCTTGAATGTGACTTATAAACTGTACAGCTCAATTGAAAAACAAACTGAAATCTTTTAGGCAGAGGGAAGAAAAAATATAAAAATAAAATAATATGGTTGCATAAGTATGCACACCCTTAAACTAATACTTTGTTGAAGGACCTTTTGATTTTATTACAGCACTTAGTCTTTTTGGATATGACTCTATCAGCATGGCACATTTTGACTTGGCAAGATTTGCCCACTCTTTTTTGCAAAAACACTCCAAATCTGTCAGATTGCGAGTGCATCTCCTGTGCACAGCTCTCTTCAGATCACCCCACAGATTTTCAATCGGATTCAGGTCTGGGCTCTGGCTGGGCCATTCCAAAACTTTAATCTTCTTCTGGTGAAGCCATTCCTTTCTTGATTTGGATGTATGCTTTGGGTCGTTGTCATTGTGAAAGATGAAGTTCCTCTTCATGTTCAGCTTTCTAGCAGAAGCCTGAAGGTTTTGTGCCAATATTGACTGGTATTTGGAACTGTTCATAATTCCCTCTATCTTAACTAAGGCCCCAGTTCCAGCTGAAGAAAAACAGCCCCAAAGCATGATGCTGCCACCACCATGCTTCACTGTGGGTATGGTGTCCTTTTGGTGATGTGCAGTGTTGTTTTTTCGCCAAACATATCTTTTGGAATTATGGCCAAAACGTTCAGCCTTGGTTTCATCAGACCATAACACCTTTTCCCACATGCTTTTGGGAGACTTCAGATGTGTTTTTGCAAAATGTAGCCTGGCTTGGGTGTTTTTCTTTGAAAAGAAAAGGCTTTCGTCTTGCCACTCTACCCCATAGCCCAGACATATGAAGAATACGGGAGATTGTTGTCACATGTACCACACAGCCAGTACTTGCCAGATATTCCTGCAGCTCCTTTAATGTTGCCGTAGGCCTCTTGGTAGCCTCCCAGACCAGTTTTCTTCTTGTCTTTTCATCAATTTTGGAAGGAGCTCCAGTTCTTGGTAATGTCACTGTTGTGCCATATTTTCTCCACATTGTGGAGATATTGTCTCCATATTGTCTTCACTGTGTTCCATGGCATATCTAATGCCTTGGAAATTATTTTGTACCCTTCTCCTGACTGATACATTTTTACAATGAGATCCCTCTGATGCTTTGGAAGCTCTCTGTGGACCATGGCTTTTGCTGTGGGATGCGAGTAAGAAAATTTCAGGAAAGACCAACTAGAGCAGCTGAACTTTATTTGGGGTTAATCAGAGGCCCTTTAAATGATGGCAGGTGTATGCTGACTCCTATTTAACACGATTTGGAATGTGATTGCTTATTTCTGAACACAGCTACATTCCCAGTTATAAGAGGGTGTGCAGACTTATGCAACCACATTATTTTTATTTTTTATTTTTCTTCCCTCCACCTAAAAGTTTTCAGTTTGTTTTTCAATTGAGTTGTACAGTTTAAAGGTCACATTAAAGGTGGAAAAGGTTCTGAAATGTTTTATCTTTGTCTCATTTTTTTACAGCACAGAAACCTGACATTTTAACAGGGGTGTAGACTTTTTATATCCACTGTATATATATATATATATATATATATATATATATATATATAGATGAATAATCAGACTATTGCAGTATATAGTGATACCTTTTTTATTGGACAAACATATTCATAGGTTTCATGACGAGCTTTCGAGAGCGTTCCTCTCTTTGTCGAGTCAGAGTCAATACTGATTATAGATTCACAAATACAGCAAAAAATTCCAGGATTAACAGATAATGTTCTGATCAGCCAGCCGTGCAAGTGTGTGGGGGTGCAGACCAGAGTAAGTAAATTGGGGTCGTAAATAGTTTTACATCTAAGGAACCATAGGGCTGTAACCAAACTCAGGATGAAGGCAGAGAACAAAAAGTAAAAAAATAAAAAAATCAATAAACACACATATATATTTACAAGCATGAATGTTGGAGGTTATAAGAAATTTTGATAATGAGATAAGAATGCAATGTCGACATTAAGTCCCGACTTATTACTGTTGAAGAACATAATCATTTTAATTTCAAATGTCTTTCTTTCCTTAGTGTTTTTAAAAAAAAACTTTGAGTATTTTGATTTTGAGATTTTTCATGGAGTGGTTATTCTGGGTGAAATGGTGTCCAACTGAAGTGCAGTAAGTCTCCTCATTGTGCTTATTGATGGAATGTCTGTGTAGATTCATCCTCATATGTAATTTCTGGCTGGTTTCTCCTAGTACAGTTTAGTATAACAGTTAACTTCTGATTTTATTTAGTTCAAATGATACACAGGGCTTGTAGCCAGTTTAAGACGATGGAGTAAGGTACAAGAGGTTTGGTGGTTTATACTTCAGATTTAGTTCTTGCATTGTCAAGTAAAATAATTGATGTCTGCTTTTTAGGTTTTACTTCAATCAGTCTACCTGTAGGAGCATTTAGCCCGTGTAGTGTTGTAAAAATGTATTCAAATATAGTATTGTTTTTCCCATTACTTTTGTTTTTGTTCAGTCATGTCCATCTCTCTGCGACCCTATGGACCACAGCACATCAGGCACATCTGTCTGCCACTACCCTCTGAGCTTCCTCAAGTTCATGTTCATTGCTTCAATAACCACATTTATAAATCTCCTCCTCTGTCGTCCCCTTATTCGTAGGTCTTACATTTTTTCCACCATCAGGGTCTTCCATGTCTTCTATGCTGAATTGTTCTTTACTGCTTGCTTATCTATCCCTCTCCCTATCCCCCTCTCTTTCTCCATCCCCCTCTCTTTATCCCTGTCTCTATGGGATAATTTTTGTCTATGTCTATGTGCTGCCACGGTTATACGTCCTGATCTAACATGTTTTATATGTATTTTATTTAATTATTGCATGTCATCAAGAAAATGCAAGCACTTACCACCATAAGAATAGTGAGCAGAACCAGCACCACATCACCCTCATCAAGATAATACGTACGTAAAGTGACAGGAAAAAAATCAAGTAAGTGGGTGGAGTATGTGTCAGTGGGCAGGGCCTACAGAGGTAACATGTTGTGAAGGAGATGAGTTTCTACTTTTGGGCAGAGTCAATTTAATCTGCCTTCCGCCTTCCGACTCACCAACTTGGAAAGTCATCAGCCGCCACTGGTGGAGTAGCTGAATCTGGGCTTTGAAATAAAGTTTAATACTGAATATTGTTTTTTATTTCATTTTATTTTTTATAATTGAATATACATGTTACAGTATTAATGATTAATCACAAACTGATACTTTTGACTGTTATTGTGGATTATAGTGAATATGGATGTACTCTCGAAGTGTACAATAACTAGGTCATAAACTATTTAGTGTATTATGTCTAATGGGCATTTTCTATAATGTGGCTATATTTGACCTCACACAATTCGCTTATAAAGTTCACATATCTTTGCCTATTTTAGTATTCTATAGAGGGGGCACTTAAAGTTCAAAGAACTTATGCTTACTGCCCTTTTTACTTCACATTCCTGTTTCAGGGAAAAAGTACTTATGATTTAAAAGTTTTATTTTCCAGTGAGGTAAAAAAAAAAGCTTTAAAACAAGTCCACTGAGGCCTGTAAAATTTTATGGACAAGATGTGGCATGATGTGAGTCTGTGTCCAGGGATAGCTTTTTTTAATAGCACTGAGTTAGGATCACTAAAGACTAATGATACACGCTTTCATTTTAATACATCATTTATGCCTTTTTCTTAGTTACTGATTTATAGGAGCTGGTTATGTGGTATTACTTTGGTAACCAGCCTGCACTTATAGTTCATGCAATATATGAACCTTACAACATTTCCAAATATATTCTGTAAACACTATGGGCCTCATTCTATTATCGGCCGTAAATCGGCCGTAAGGCTGCGATTCCTTGCGAGGGTTCAGTTAACTCGCGATTCTATTATACGGCCCCGCAAGGATCTCCTTTTACGGCCGGCCGCATATCTTGGAACCGGCCGTAATCTCAGAAATATAAAAACTGAAAAATAAATTCAAGCCTGCATTGTACAGCTCTGTAAATGCTAGGGATCATATTGGGGGACATGAGGATTAAAAGGAACCCACTCTCAAGCTTGCACATCTGCCCAAACCCGAGTTCAAATTAACTGTTTATTTTCCGGCTGCGGCGTGGGTGTGTCTGAGGTGCTCCAAGCACTCTGGACTTTTTACATGGATATTTTACGGATATTAAAAATTAAATATTTTACGGATTTTAGTACAGGATAATTATGTGCTATTTTTTCTAACACCTAAAATCCCTTTATAGTCTTCTAAAAGTGCAGGATGGCTTTATTTGAGCTATTTTATGTGCTTAATTGGTGCTAGCGAGACCTCTTTCCTGCAAGTAAGCTGCGGCTCGTTTTTAGCCTTGCAGAGAGGTTTCCCGGAGCAATTGAATTGCAAATCTCTTGCGGCCGTTTTAGATCAAAGGCTTTCCTCCGGCGCGAGCGGCCGCAAGAGATAGCAAGGCACCGGCCGCAAGCCTGCCGGAATCCCCGGCCGTAAGGGAATAGAATGGCAGAATAGCTTGCGGCCGGTCCTTACGGCCCCGCAACGGCTGCGGCCGATAATAGAATGAGGCCCTATAACAATTAGAAAATGTTAAAGGACTGTCCTATAGTGAAGAAACATATATATATTTGAACTGTGTGAATCTGACTTGGAGCATGGTTATAATTGGAGAATATCATAATGCTTACTTACTCTTAAATTATACTTTGGAGAAGGTTGCATGTGTGATAGGGGGTGTTTACATTTCTGCAAGAGCAGGCTTGAAGTTATGTATGCAAGCTGCCTAAGTTAGATGCAAATGCTCCAGTCAAAGGTAAAAACATTAAACAAATTGAGAGTTTCACGTAATAAGAGAGGAACTGATTGCTATGACTTTCGCTTGCTAATTTTTTCTTTTTACTATTAGGTGTTTTTCTTTAAATATGATAGCTGAATTGCTATTACTGAATATATTAGGCTTTATTTGAAGCATATAGTAGCTGACAATCCAAAACATTTTCTAAGTATATGACATTTAGAGAGATCTAAAGGACTGTGTATTGTTGAAGAGAGGCATGCTCTTCTACTACAGAGAACAGACAAGAAGCCATATTGGAAGTGTGAGACGGCTGTATGTGGTCCCCATGCTGTTTGTTTCTCACCACTGCCCTATGCTGCACAAACAGTTTGTCAACAACTGTGGGGTTCCTCAGGGTTCAGTATTACTTTTTAACATATTTATTAATGACTTAGAGGTGGGACTAGAAAGTAGTGTCTCCATTTTTGCTGATGACACAAAGTTGTGCAAGGTAATTAAATCAGATAATGATGTGCTTTCCCTCCAAAGGGATTTACATAAAATACAGGAATGGGCATCTAAATGGCAGATGAGATTTAATACGAATAAATGTAAAGTTATGCATCTGGGAAGAAAAAATACCCATGCAATTTATAATCCTAATGGAGCAAATATAGATAAAAATAGAAAGATCAGATATTGAAAGGGATTTGGGAGTACTTGTGGACAACCACCTAGATAACAGTGCTCAAAGCCAAACAGCAGCTGCAAAGGCAAATAAAATATTAGCATGTATTAAGAAGGGTATAGAAGAAAGGGAAGCAAATATAATTCTGCCACTATACAAATCTCTAGTACGCCCTCATTTGGAATATGGAGTACAATTTTGGGCACCACTTCATAAAAAGGACATTTTAGAGCTGGTTATGAAGAAAGACTAACCAAATTAAGCTCATTTTCTCTACAATAAAGGCGTCTAAGAGGAGATATAATTACCTTATATAAATACATCCAGGGTAAGTATAAAGATTTGTCAAGTGAGCTTTTTGTGCCAAGAGGACATCCTTTGAGGTTAGAAGTAAAAAGATTCCTCCTTAAAGAAACAAAAGGGTTCTTCACAGTAAGGGTGGTTAATCTGTGGAATTCTCTACCAAAGGTGGTGGTGACAGTGGATTCGATACATAACTTTAAAAGGGGATTGGATTTATTTCTAATTAAAATGGGCATTCAGGGTTATCCTGGATAATTAGAGATATAGAGTATTGATCCAGGGAGGAATCCGATCGCCATTTTCAGGAAGGAATTACATTTGTTTTCGCTTTGAGACGATTGGCTAAATTTCACTTTTTTTTTATTTTTATTGACAACTAATTAATTAACAACTAATCTGCATATTGCAAATCAGAGGAGATCTTAAAAGTTTGAACTTGATAGACTGAAAGTTTTTTCAACCTCAATTACTATGTAACTATATGTAACTATGTTACTGTGTAATAGTTTTACAATAAGAAATTAAAAAAGGAGCAACACATTCCAGTTGAAGGGGAAAGGATTGTTTTTTTATAGAATTTGTCTCAATAATATTCTGTATATAGTGAATGTAAAATGTGTTCATAGTGATGTTTAGAACTAAAATTTTACTTGCAACAAAATATTTTGCTTTGTTGCACTGCAGTAACCAATGATAATATTCTCACAATGCTGTATGTGAATGGTTTAATAAACGTTTATCATTTAAAGGCAACGCTCAACATCTTTTAGCACAAAGACTTAAAGCTTCAGGTAGGCAGCCAGGAGAGGACACTGTTGGTGTGATGCGTCTCCACTGACCTCCAAATATTAAACATGTCTTGCAGTTTTATAGAGGCATTAATAATTACTAGAACAATCATAAATATAAAAATTATACCACTCCACCAGCTCAGGGTAAGTAGAATAAAAATCTATGTATTGTGATTCTGGAGAAATGCTATTAAAGGGTTATGATGCAATCAAAGTGTTGGTAAATTCTGATAATTTATAATCATGAGAAAGAAATTGAGTCACCTCATAATAGTTTTTTGAGACTTTGACACTACTGGTATCCATTTAAAAGTGTCACATGTACCAAAATACAAAACTAAGCACTTCAGATGAAAGAAGAATCCACGGGTCACACACTTAAGTAGGCCTTACACACACACACAAACAGACAACACTCCCACATAACCAGGCCACAGGCACTCATAACCAGACCATAAGCACTCATAACCAGACCATAAGCACTCATAACCAGACCATAAGCACTCATAATCAGACCATAAGCACTCATAACCAGACCATAAGCACTCATAACCAGACCATAAGCACTCATAACCAGACCATAAGCACTCATAACCAGACCATAAGCACACATAACAAGGTATCAAGTAAATATAACCAATCTTCCCGTACACCCGCACTGGTTAAATGGAATTGAGATTTCAAATAAACTTTATATTGGGTATAAACTTTTTTAATGAAAATGAAATAGTCTTCTAGAAAAGCAAATAGTTACTGATATTCTTTTAGTGGACCAACAGTTAGATCTGTAAAGATAAAGAACACCATTTTAGAAACCCAGTAAAGTAAAAGCCATAGCTTATGTTTTTCAAACACAAAAGCAAAACCATATTCAATTAAATATTAAATGTCAATATAGGATATTATGCAGTAATCACAATTTATTCATAATATTATACATCAAAGTGTTTGCTAAAGGAATGTTATGGATCTTTTTCAAATGTGACTTAATATTGCTCTACTGTCCTTTCAAGAAAGGAAGCTTTGTATCCATCCTCATTTTCTTTTTCTAAACTGGCAGAATCCCCAGTAATATTGTATAAAAGGAAGGAACAAGATAAAAAAAAAAAACATATTGTTTGATTTAATAGGACACATATTATATAGATGTCGATTTAGATATGAAAGAATGAGAACAGAGGAGGGTGACAAAATATCATTGCTATTTACAAAAAAAAAAAAATAACTTTAAAACTGGCACAAATAAACACGCTAAAAACTTTTTAGAAGAAAATTGATCTGGTCCTTATTTTAGGCAGCTTTATGACAAAGAAATGTTTGGGAACCGGTTTCTTTCCCATGTTTCTCTAGTTATGTGTATTGAAATATCTCAATGTGATAGGCAACTCCATTGACTTCAGTGGAAAGTAGATAAAAATAATTTACTGTGGCCATATTTTTTAAATGTACTATGTTGGAAAACTACACTTGAAAATTTGCAACGTTTTTGGAATAAAAAACTTACAGCTTCTAAATTACTACTACTTTCTATATGCCATAATATTGATGTGGAATCTAACATTTTGGTTTAAGCTCACATGAAATTTTGATTAAATAATACATTTCTTTTTGCACCATGTCAGTTTGGCAGTTAGAGCTGCCAGTGCTTTTCACAAGTACAAAGTGTAGTGCACTAGCTTAAAAGGATAAACTCTGCTGAAAAAGTAACAGACAGCAGTAGGCAAGAAAACTAAATGGATCTCTGCAGGAAATAATATTTGCTATACAAGGTAAAATTTAAAGGTTGTATTTTTTATTTTATTTTACATTCTAAAGACAGTTTGCCCATTATTAAGTTTAATTGCCGACTGCAGTGGTTCTTAAACCTAATAAGAAAGGTCCAACGCAAAGGTAGTAGAATACAGAACAAAGTGTGCACTCTAGCCAGGGCTGAATTAACCATTAAATGAATATGAAAGTGAGCTGGGTTATGAATGCATCTAATAGAGGAGAATTTATAGTGTCTGAAAAAAATTGTTTGCATGAAAATATTCTGAAGTAAGCTGTTATACCGTTTGCTGAATTTTCTGCTTTTGCAAACTGTTTTCTCTCAATGTTGACACCCTCTGAAATTCCCAGGCATAATTAGTATAACGTATACAATGTTTCTTTTTGGCCTGGGGATTGTGCAGGCATGCTCAGTTAGTACCTGTAGTCTGTCCTACTGTGGGAAGTCACATGATTTCAGACACTTTCCTTTCCTTTACCCAATCAGCATGCGCATGTGCTGCATATTGGATATCTCATTAAAAATTAGATATCCAATATGCAAATCTTAGTTGCTGGGGGTGTCTACATTAACCCCCAGAACATTTTTTTATTTTCTGCAAAAAATGTTTTTTTTTTTTTTCATGCAAACATTTTTTGCTAGGTGGGTCATAATGCATTCTACTGGATGCATTCATAACCTACCTCACTTTCATATACCCTTAAGCAAAATAAGCACGTGCTTAGGGCATCAAGGGAAGAGGGCACCACAGAAATTTCCCATTGTCGGATTTACCATGGACCATATGGTGCAAAACTACAAATGGTGCAACTGAACCAGGTTCCAAAAAAAGGGGCTCCCACAATAAATGAAACAATGATATACAATTAATAATAATAATAATAATAATAAAATATTAATAATGGAGCTTAATGATACACATTGTAAAGGTTTCTTATTATTTATATTTTTAATTATATATATATGGGGGCACCAAAATCTTTTAAGTGCTTAGGGCCTCTAAAGCTCTTAATCCGGCCCTGACTCTAGCCCTGCTATATATAAAGGACATGGGCCAATAAAAATAATTGACATCATGTTCTATGTTATACTCTGAAAACATTTTCTAAAAAAGTGCAAAGCATTTTATATTTTAATAATCTTGCAAAAGTATTTGGAGATATCAGTGGTGTTTTTCTACCTAGTCACTGAAGCCCATGCCTAATGTATCACATTTAAAGGGGGCATGAGGATGCATGAGGTTACCAGTATAAAATTGTATGCATATGCATATAATTGTCTCTACACAGTGGCATGCCTGTCCGCAAGTACACATGACTTATTTCTGCTTCAATTGATTTATATTTGGTAACATTTTAATACTATATATTAAATAGGCTGCATTAAATATAAAGTGTTAATATTATCTTTTTAGGAACTCGCCAACATATTCTGTAGAGCTATATAGCGGTTAAGTACAAGGCAAAAACAATATTAACACAGTTATTTTTACCTGGAAATAGTATTATTAGTGTAGTTTATTTGTAACACTCCAAAATATTACACAGCACAATACAGGGGTTAAGTACAAAACAAGATACAATATTAACACACTGCAAAAGAATGGAGAGCCCTGTCTTTGAGCTTCTTCTTCTAGTATGAAAAGGATTCCATAGAGAGCCCGGTTCCTCTAGCATGCCCCTCTTCTAATATACAACGGCAATTAGCAGAATTGAAAAACATTTTGCTCCAAATTGCCCTGGTAACCAATTAGTGCACACAAAGCAGACAGATTTATGTCATATTATGAAAATACCAAGAGCCAGATTACATGTAACGGTTGGCCTTTTGCAGGAATACCTGTCAGATTAGCTTGAAGTATTTCCTTCATTTTACACAAGCATTCCTTCACACTACACATCTGCAAGCTACCAGAGATAAAGATGTTGCATATCTGGTAAATACATTAGCACAGAGAGCTGGGAAACATCATGCGCTATTATCTGCACCTGCTATGATGAAGACAAGAAGACATTCGGGAGAAATGTTGTTAAAGGGTTATGATGCAATCAAAGTGGTGGTAAATTATAATGGCGAGAACAAATGGAGCACTTCATAATAATTTATTGAGAGTTTGCTTCCTAAAAGCTGGTATTGTCAAAAAGGCAAATTTCCATTTAAAAGGATTGGAATATAAAGTTAAGCATATCTCCAGATAAACCAAGAATCCGCAGGTCACGCACTTCAGCAGGTCTCACATATAACAAGGTCTCATGCGTAAATACCAAGGCATCTTGTACACATAACCAAACAACACACGTACCAAGGCCTCATGCACACATAAACAAATCACTCTTTACCAGGCCTCATGCACACATATGTAAACCATAAGGGTCACATAACAAGGCGGCTTCAAATACACATAACCAATCCTCACATACACATAACATGGCCTCACACACATAACCAGAGCATAAAGCTCACATAACAAGGATTCAGAGACACATAACCAATCCTCACATACACATAACATGGCCTCACAAACATAACCAGAGCATAAAGCTCACATAACAAGGATTCAGAGACACATAACCAATCCTCACATAACATGGCCTCACACACATAACCAGAGCATAAAGCTCAGATAACAAGGATTCAGAGACACATAACCAATCCTCACACACATAACATGGCCTCACACACATAACCAGAGCATAAAGCTCACATAACAAGGATTCGGAGACACATAACCAATCCTCACACACATAACATGGCCTCACACACATAACCAGAGCATAAAGCTCACATAACAAGGATTCAGAGACACATAACCAATCCTCACATACACATAACATGGCCAGACACACATAACCAGAGTATAAAGCTCACATAACAAGGATTCAGAGACACATAACCAATCCTCACACACATAACATGGCCTCACACACATAACCAGAGTATAAAGCTCACATAACAAGGATTCAGAGACACATAACCAATCCTCACATACACATAACATGACCTCACACATATAACCAGAGCATAAAGCTCACATAACAAGGATTCAGAGACACATAACCAATCCTCACATACACATAACATGACCTCACACATATAACCAGAGCATAAAGCTCACATAACAAGGATTCAGAGACACATAACCAATCCTCACTTACACATAACATGGCCTCACACACATAACCAGAGCATAAAGCTCACATAACAAGGATTCAGAGACACATAACCAATCCTCACATACACATAACATGGCCTCACACATATAACCAGAGCATAAAGCTCACATAACAAGAATTCAGAGACACATAACCAATCCTCACATACACATAACATGGCCTCACACACATAACCAGAGCATAAAGCTCACATAACAAGGATTCAGAGACACATAACCAAACCTCACATACACATAACATGGCCTCACACACATAACCAGAGCATAAAGCTCACATAACAAGGATTCAGAGACACATAACCAATCCTCACATACACATAACATGGCCTCACACACATAACCAGAGCATAAAGCTCACATAACAAGGATTCAGAGACACATAACCAATCCTCACATACACATAACATGGCCTCACACACATAACCAGAGCATAAAGCTCACATAACAAGGATTCAGAGACACATAACCAATCCTCACATACACATAACATGGCCTCACACATATAACCAGAGCATAAAGCTCACATAACAAGGATTCAGAGACACATAACCAATCCTCACTTACACATAACATGGCCTCACACACATAACCAGAGCATAAAGCTCACATAACAAGGATTCAGAGACACATAACCAATCCTCACATACACATAACATGGCCTCACACATATAACCAGAGCATAAAGCTCACATAACAAGGATTCAGAGACACATAACCAATCCTCACATACACATAACATGGCCTCACACATATAACCAGAGCATAAAGCTCACATAACAAGGATTCAGAGACACATAACCAATCCTCACTTACACATAACATGGCCTCACACACATAACCAGAGCATAAAGCTCACATAACAAGGATTCAGAGACACATAACCAATCCTCACATACACATAACATGGCCTCACACACATAACCAGAGCATAAAGCTCACATAACAAGGATTCAGAGACACATAACCAATCCTCACATACACATAAGATGGCCTCACACACATAACCAGAGCATAAAGCTCACATAACAAGGATTCAGAGACACATAACCAATCCTCACATACACATAACATGGCCTCACACACATAACCAGAGCATAAAGCTCACATAACAAGGATTCAGAGACACATAACCAATCCTCACATACACATAACATGGCCTCACACACATAACCAGAGCATAAAGCTCACATAACAAGGATTCAGAGACACATAACCAATCCTCACATACACATAACCTCACACACATAACCAGAGCATAAAGCTCACATAACAAGGATTCAGAGACACATAACCAATCCTCACTTACACATAACATGGCCTCACACACATAACCAGAGCATAAAGCTCACATAACAAGGATTCAGAGACACATAACCAATCCTCACATACACATAACATGGCCTCACACACATAACCAGAGCATAAAGCTCACATAACAAGGATTCAGAGACACATAACCAATCCTCACATACACATAAAATGGCCTCACACACATAACCAGAGCATAAAGCTCACATAACAAGGATTCAGAGACACATAACCAATCCTCCCATACACATAACATGGCCTCACACACATAACCAGTGCATAAAGCTAACATAACAATGATTCAGAGAAACATAACCAATCCTCACATACACATAACATGGCCTCACACACATAACCAGAGCATAAAGCTCACATAACAAGGATTCAGAGACACATAACCAATCCTCACTTACACATAACATGGCCTCACACACATAACCAGAGCATAAAGCTCACATAACAAGGATTCAGAGACACATAACCAATCCTCACATACACATAACATGGCCTCACACACATAACCAGAGCATATAGCTCACATAACAAGGATTCAGAGACACATAACCAATCCTCACATACACATAACATGGTCTCACACACATAACCAGAGCATAAAGCTCACATAACAAGGATTCAGAGACACATAACCAATCCTCACATACACATAACATGGCCTCACACATATAACCAGAGCCTAAAGCTCACATAACAAGGATTCAGAGACACATAACCAATCCTCACATACACATAACATGGCCTCACACACATAACCAGAGCATAAAGCTCACATAACAAGGATTCAGAGACACATAACCAATCCTCACATACACATAACATGGCCTCACACACATAACCAGAGCATAAAGATCACATAACAAGGATTCAGAGACACATAACCAATCCTCACATACACATAACATGGCCTCACACACATAACCAGAGCATAAAGCTCACATAACAAGGATTCAGAGACACATAACCAATCCTCACATACACATAACATGGCCTCACACACATAACCAGAGCATAAAGCTCACATAACAAGGATTCAGAGACACATAACCAATCCTCACATACACATAACATGGCCTCACACACATAACCAGAGCATAAAGCTCACATAACAAGGATTCAGAGACACATAACCAATCCTCACATACACATAACATGGCCTCACACACATAACCAGAGCATAAAGCTCACATAACAAGGATTCAGAGATACATAACCAATCCTCACATACACATAACATGGCCTCACACACATAACCAGAGCATAAAGCTCACATAACAAGGATTCAGAGACACATAACCAATCCTCACATACACATAACATGGCCTCACACATATAACCAGAGCATAAAGCTCACATAACAAGGATTCAGAGACACATAACCAATCCTCACATACACATAACATGGCCTCACACATATAACCAGAGCATAAAGCTCACATAACAAGGATTCAGAGACACATAACCAATCCTCACTTACACATAACATGGCCTCACACACATAACCAGAGCATAAAGCTCACATAACAAGGATTCAGAGACACATAACCAATCCTCACATACACATAACATGGCCTCACACATATAACCAGAGCATAAAGCTCACATAACAAGGATTCAGAGACACATAACCAATACTCAAATACACATAACATGGCCTCACACATATAACCAGAGCATAAAGCTCACATAACAAGGATTCAGAGACACATAACCAATCCTCACATACACATAACATGGCCTCACACACATAACCAGAGCATAAAGCTCACATAACAAGGATTCAGAGACACATAACCAATCCTCACAAAACATGGCCTCACACACATAACCAGAGCATAAAGCTCACATAACAAGGATTCAGAGACACATAACCAATCCTCACTTACACATAACATGGCCTCACACACATAACCAGAGCATAAAGCTCACATAACAAGGATTCAGAGACACATAACCAATCCTCACATACACATAACATGGCCTCACACATATAACCAGAGCATAAAGCTCACATAACAAGGATTCAGAGACACATAACCAATCCTCACATACACATAATATGGCCTCACACACATAACCAGAGCATAAAGCTCACATAACAAGGATTCAGAGACACATAACCAATCCTCACATACACATAACATGGCCTCACACACATAACCAGAGCATAAAGCTCACATAACAAGGATTCAGAGACACATAACCAATCCTCACATACACATAACATGGCCTCACACACATAACCAGAGCATAAAGCTCACATAACAAGGATTCAGAGACACATAACCAATCCTCACATACACATAACATGGCCTCACACACATAACCAGAGCATAAAGCTCACATAACAAGGATTCAGAGACACATAACCAATCCTCACATACACATAACATGGCCTCACACACACATAAACAAACCACACGCACATATTACAAACTCTTTTGAACACATAACAAGGTCTCACGGACACATAACCAAACCATACACACACATAACTTAGGGCCCCATTAAATTTGAACAAAAGCATGTCGTCTTGAAATCTGACCATGTTACAGAGCGATAAAGTTAGACAAGAACGCAACATACGTGGACGGCATCCAAATCCATAAACCATGCTTCCGCATGTTCCATTTGCGGCCGTGAACATGATTGATTAGTCAAACCCGTGGTTACGGATTTAGACGGAGCCAATAGTAAAAGAGATCATCATCATTACGTCACTAAAAAGATGGAGTTTAAATTTAATTCACTTACGGGTTTGAAGTCTGAGTTGCGATCAGACCCACATTCCAGAAATAACGCAATATTAAATAATCAATAAATATGATATTCTAGTCCATGCGCGAGTTCTATTCTATGTATTAACACATTGATTGATGGGATCGATATAACACGGAAATTAAACATGAAATAAAATATTTTTTATTGCTGATTTGCGGACTTGAGAATATTGTGCTATTAATATTAATACCTTACATCATTATCCCTTTAATTTTAAGTACAGTATTGTGTTTATTCTAGCTTTTACAGTGCTACGGACAGGAGTTTAACCCCATTGTGTATCCTCTCTAGTACCTGTAGGATTTTTTGCTCCCTTTGCCGTTTAAGGGTTTCAACGCTATAGTGTCCTTGGGGGTTCATAGCAGTTTAATAGAGATTTGCGATAGTAACATTTACGGGCTTGACAGATCAAAGGCTCCGCTGGGACGGAGTCCAGATTTTGAGGTCAATATAAGCCGTAGATTGGGTTTTAACCTAAGTTGAGGAGCACACTCGATAAATATAGTGAAGTCAACAAAGCCACTTTTATATTCTATTTTACTCTATGTATTAAGCATAATGCTAATTTTCCTTTTTATAGTCAAATGTGTGAATTTTTATATTCTATCTAAAGAAATATTATATTCATAAGACCACCTATATCAAAAAGCAGTGCTACCTCTTATACTGCAAACAATTATTGCTGGTAATTAAGACAATGCAAAAAAAAACTGGCAGTGTTTTTTTCCAAGCAGAAAACTACATTTTTATTAACTCAAAAAACGTAATTCTATATATATATGTTTCCTAGTACAAAAACAAAACAGTTAAAAAGCATAAATATTTTATTTTGTCAATGTATACCAAATAGAAGTTTAAACCAAAAAAAATTATATTTTGACAAGCACATTAAAGCTCGAATTAGACAGGGATATTTAATGATTTCTGGCAACAATTCTGTACCCATACCCCTTAAAAATTAATAAAGCAGAAGTAAAATTTAAAATAAATAATATAATCAAGGTTGATTCACACTTTTTGTGTTCGTCAATTATAAAATGGCCCACACATGCGCCGCCAGACCTCATGCCAATATTTGCATATCAGTGTTCACTATACTCAACCTGGCAGCAAATGAGAATACCAATTTTTTTAGTTTCTAATTAGACAACTAGATAGTTAACAAAATGAAAATAGATAATAACAAAGTATTGAATGACGCGTAGGCTGCACAGGCTCCCTGGGTCAGCCCGTAGCGTTGCGTGACCCAGCAGAGCCTGTGAGGCTATTCAGCCAATCAGGTGCGTCGGGGGGCGTGTCGGAAGCCCGTTGAGCACGGCAGCGCGGTCTCCCGACTGGAATGGACGGAGGTCTGAGGTCCTGCAGCCAAAACTAAAGTAGGAAGGTTTAAATACTGAGATTCCACCCCAGCTTACCAGCACATAAGGGGATATAATTGTTGAGGCTATTCTTGCTTGTTTTGTTTTCTTCCTCCGTTTTGTGTCTTTGTGTGTTTTGTCTGCGCTGTGAGTGTGTTTTGTCTGTGTGTGTCCCTGTGGCTGTGTGTGCCTGGTGCTGCTGCTTGTTGTCCCCCCTGTTTGTCCCCCTGGTAGTCTTAGTATGGATCCAGAAGGCTTAGAGGCTTTGCTGGCTGAAGTTAGGACCCGTGCCCTAAGCCAAGGGGTCAGGTGGGTGCAGGACAGGCTGGGAACTCCCATGCCTTCTGCGCTTGGAGCTCAGCACATTGAACAGGAACAGCCTGCGGTGGCTGGTGTCCTAGCCAATTCTGATGCCTCCAGGGAAATTTTTTCCCATCCCACCACTGTAGGGCTACCAGACCCCCGTCCATCGGGCAGCAGAGACACAAGAGAGGGGGGGGTTACAGGTCAGGGCGGCCGGGACCTCATACCCCCCAGGCAGGCGAGCGCCAGGACCACGGGCGGTGGGGGTGAGGGCCTAGCACTCTGGCCACCACCAGCCAACTTGCCTAAAGGTCCTAGGCCGCGACAAAGGTCGAGAAACACCCCTCTAACACCCCGTAGGGGGGGTGCAGGGGGTAAGAGAAAAGCCGGGAGTCCGAAAAAGGCTCCTACAGGCCCTCACGGTGCCAAGCAGACGGTCCCTGGGGTTTCCCTCAATAACAGTGCTTCTGGTACTTTACAGGGACGCCCAATTGGCGGTGAGAGGAGCATGGCGACGACGAGGGAAAGAAGAGATGGAGTGATCAGAGAGATGAATAGCCAAGACAGCATGGTCATGATTGATGACATGCCAGTGACAGCGGCAGTGGCGAGGCTAGGACGCCCCACTCGAGCTAAGAAGGCTACGAGCAGGTACAGTCCGCTACTATTCACGCACACACCGCTAAGACGTAGCAGAGTAGAGACTGAGGGCGAGACGGTTAGGCCACAGCGCAAAGGGTCTAAGACCGACCAACATCTGGATATCCCAACGCCCGAGGAAGTCTCAGGGGAACCCCTACAGGGGGCGGCGGAGGCAGTGCTAGCCTACTCCAGCCGCGCAGGCTTAGGTGACCAGGACCGTTCCTCAGATGAGGAAAGGGCGGTATGGGCACGGGCATGCAGGTCGCGGAGAGCTAGTGACTGTTCTTCTTGTACCCACAGATCCAGAAGGAGATCCGGGTCGAGAAGCAGGAGATCTTGTCGGTGCAGCTGTGCTTGCACTGGATCTGAGAGGAGGAGCCTGCGGAGGGCCAGACGGTCAGAGTCCCCGGAGCGTCAGGAGAGACGCAGGGATACTCCGTTGGCCGTATCCACTCCAAAGCTTCCAGAAGCAGGTGAGCGCTCAGATTTGAGCTGCGCAGCAGACAAGGGAGGGTTTATCGGGTCATTGAAGACTCTGCTAGCTGCGCACAACATCGCGGTTAGCGAGCACGAAATGGGAGCTTGGATAGGGGGGCTAGCGAAGGGTGCATGGTCCCAGCCAGCAGCTATAGTGGCGCCAGCGAGCGCAAGCGAGGCGATACCAAGCATGCGCGCGCCCGAGCCGGTAGGCAATGCGATTGAGGCGATAGGTAGTACCAATGCCAATACCAGTCTTATGCTCGTTGGATAACTTAGGTGCACACCTTACCCAGGAGGTTAAGGAAAAGATCTGGAGGAGGGAATTTATAGAGTTGTTTTCCCTTCTTCCTATGTCTAGGCAAACAGATTTGGCCCAAGGGAGGGGGAAGAGCGGCGGAAATCTTTTGCTAGGCTACCTAGAACGTTTGATACATGGCTGCAAGCATTTTCAATCTGGGCTTGCGTACTGTGTGAGCGGCACCCCGAACAGAGTTCGGGATTATTCGTTTACATAGACGAAATTCGGAATGCTCACAAGGTCTATGGGGGTACAGCCTGGTGGCGGTACGATGAGGAATTCCGGCAATACTTGGCCTCAAGGCCAAGCATGGCCTGGAGTGACAAAGGCGTGGCGTATTGGCTAAACATCATGACACCCATGAGAGTCACGACGCCCTTTCGGAGCGGGGCCGGTGGTGCTAAGGGCCCCACCCACGCCTCAGGAGCAGGCCTTAAGACCTGTTTTGCGTATAACGAGGGGGTCTGTAGATGGGCCCATAACTGCAGGTTTAAGCACGCATACTCGAATTGTGGAAGTGAACACCCCCTGTCTAGATGCGGTAGACCAAAAGAGGGAGGCAGGGGCGAACCTCCTGCAAAGGGGCAGGACGCCCATACGCCTCCCCGCCATGCTGCCATGGCTAAAACGCTACGGTAAATTGGCAGGCACCGCCGAAGCGGCGCGCCTGTTGGAGGACGGTTTCCGAGAAGGATTCCGGATTCCATGCGGGGTCGACATTTAAGGTTTTCTTGTTCCAAACCTGAAGTCGGCCAGGGATTTCCCAGGGGTAGCTCAAGCTAAGGTGCTTAATGAGGTAAAATTGGGGAGGATGGCAGGGCCATTTGCGGCCCCGCCCATCCTGGGTTTAGTCGTGTCTCCACTTGGGGTGGTCCCCAAGAAGGAGAAGGGTAAATTTAGGTTGATTCAGCATCTCTCCTACCCCAGAGGTCGTTCGATAAACGATGGCATCTCAAAAGACCAGGCTACTGTGTCTTATGAGTCATTTGACCGGGCGGTCGACCTGGTGAGGAGGGAGGGCCATGGGGCCCTTATGGCAAAAGTGGACATCGAGGCAGCATTCAGATTGCTCCCCGTCCACCCGTCAAGCCATTGGTTGCTGGGGTGCTTCGTAGACGGAAGTTACTTCGTTGATTTATGTTTACCCATGGGATGCTCGATATCCTGTGCTTACTTCGAGGCCTTCAGCAAATTTTTACAATGGGTCGTGAGCATCGAGGCGGGGTACAAGAGTATTACCCATTACCTGGATGATTTCCTTTTCGTTGGCCCAGCAGGAAACGACGCTTGCCGTTTCATGCTGGACGTGTTCACCGAAATCTGTACAGAGTTCGGGGTACCGCTGGCCCATGACAAGACGGAGGGCCCTACGGAACAATTTACTTTTCTAGGGATTCGGATTGACTCCTGCAAAATGGAGTGCAGTCTTCCCTTAGAGAAGGTGGTGGACATGCAAGCGGAGATTAAGGCGCTACTGGGCGCGCGGAGGGTAACCCTGCGGCGGTTGCAATCAATATTGGGGAAGTTGAACTTCGCATGCAGAATTATCCCCATGGGGCGGATATTCTGTAGACGGATGTCACTGGCTTCTATAGGGATTGCGAAGCCGCATCATTTCCTAACAGTCTCTAGGGTTATGCGTGATGATGCGAGGGTGTGGGCGGTGTTCCTCGCCGATTTTAATGGGCGGGTGCTCCTTCAAAAGGAGGGCGCCACCAGCGCAGAGCTAGATCTCCACACCGATGGGTCCGGACCGATTGGCTGTGGGGCTTATCTCCAAGGGAGATGGTGCGCTGCGGCGTTGCCGGAGGAATGGGAAGAGGCGGGTTTAATGCAGAACCCTACATTCCTTGAGCTGTTCCCTATGGTGGTAGCAGTTCACTTATGGGGTGCCTGTTTCAGGGACAGGCGAGTCATTTTCCATTCGGCTAATAAAGGGTTGGTGGAGGCCGTGAACAACATCACGGCAGCATCCGTACCGGTGATAAGATTGCTCCGGCATCTTGTGCTATGTTCTCTTCGCTTGAACATATGGTTTCAGGCAAGACATGTGACAGTAGTGGAAAACGGAATTGCTTACGCCCTCTCTCGGTTTCAGGAGGACCGCTTCAGGGCGCTGGCTCCTTATGCGAACGCCCTGGGGGAGCACATCCCCGAGGAGCTTTGGGAGATTGGAGCTGTCAGGTAACGAGACTCGTGAGACAGTCTGTTGCCCCAGCGACTTGGACCGCTTATAGACGTGTGTGGGCAAAATGGGATAGTCTAGTGGCACTGGCAGGTGGTGCCACGACGGAAGAGAAGAGCATAGGGATCCTGCTTTGGTACCTGCTGCGGTGCGCCGAGCAAGGCGAATCAAGAACCGTAGTAGGGAGACAGGTCACGGCGCTTGCTTTTATGTTTAAGCTTGCTGGGCAGAGGGACCTTACAAAGGAGTTTCTAGTGCGCAAGGTGGTGCGCGGAATGTTCAGCGGGTCGCAAAGGCCGGATAGTAGGCGGCCAATAACATTTGCTCTGTTGCTGAGATTGGCTCAGGAATTGGTGGTGGTTTGCAGGAACCCCTTTGAATCCCTACTTTTCCGAACGGCTTTTTCCCTGGCGTTCTTCGGAGCATTTAGGATAGGGGAGTTAGTCGCGAACAGTAGACACGGTTCGGGGGGACTGCAATTGGTGGATACCTGCCTCAGGGAAGGTATGGTGGTATTGTGGTTGCGGAGGTCAAAGACCGACCAAGTGGGTAAAGGAAGAGAAGTTGTTCTGCATCAGGTTGGCACGGAGTGTTGCCCATATGCATGTGTAATGGAGTACCTTAAGCAGCGACCGGCGGGACGGTGTTCGCTGCTGGTACAAGCCAATGGAACGGCACTGTCAAAGTATCAATTTAAAAAAGTTTTAAAAAGCGCACTGCATCGGCTCGGTTTTAAGCAGTCCGACTTCGGAACACACTCTTTTCGGATTGGAGCTGCTACAGAAGCGGCTAGGTTGGGGTTGCCCGACGCGACAGTGAAGCGCATCGGGAGGTGGGACTCAGAACGTTTTCGGTCCTATGTAAGGCCAAATGCAGTGGTATAATGGTGTTGCTTTCTACTTTCAGGGGAACAGAAGCAACTATGGATTGTGGGCCATTCATACGTGTACTGGGCCCACAGGTTAGCCGCAGTTACCGAAGAAAAGGCACAACTGGGCTTTCCTGTTACGGACTTGCGCGTACGGTGGTGTGGCATTCAGGGTCTGCGATGGGCGCAGCTCGACGGTCTCCTGGAAACTTACGCGCAGCGTTACGGTCAGCCCAGCGTGATAATAATTCATGCCGGCGGGAATGATTTGGGGACAGTTCCCATGAGACGGATGCTGAAAGTAATGAGACGAGACATTGAGAAGTGGGTGAAGAAGTTCCCTGGCACGTTCCTTATCTGGTCCGAGATGATTAAGAGAAGATTGTGGCGTAACGCACGCGACCCAGTATGTTTGGACAAGGCTAGACAGAAGATCAACCAGCAGATTGCGAGTTTTGTGAGGAAACAGGGTTTCGTTGCCATCCGGTATAAAGAGTTCGAACCGGTCGGTGCTGATGATTTTTTTGCGAAAGATAAGGTTCATCTTACGTAAATAGGGTACGAGTCGATGATGTTGGAGTTTAGGGAGAGTGTTTTGCGGGCCTTGGCTTTAATGTCCAGCAGGGGGGGATCGCAGCCTCGGGAGGCGTCCCTCGCATGCTCCGTGGCGGGAGGTGAGTTGCCCGGCCCACTGGCCTAAGGGGGCGATGGCCCCACCTCACAGGGCGTGCTTAAAGATAAGCATTGGGGCTTTGGGCAGGGCTCAAAGCGTGAGGTCACTGTTCGTGGCCGGGCTCCTCCCCCGGAAGGAAAGGACTAAATTAGTCATTTAAATAAGTTATGGTTGTTGTTTACATTGTTTCAAAATAAAGCTGTGGCCCGTTGTTTCTCCCAACTCAAGTTGTCGTGTCAGTTATTCCATTACCTAGCCTAAATGGATCATGCATGGGTCATGAATGACGCGGAGGCTGCACAGGCTCCCTGGGTCAGCCCGTAGCATCGCGTGACCCAGCGGAGCCTGTGAGGCTATTCAGCCAATAAGGTGCATCGGGGGGCGTGTCGGAAGCCTGTTTCGCGCCGTTGAGCACAGCAGCACGGTCTCCCGACTGGAATCCCACCCACCCCCCCTGTATTTTGTTGTTAACAGATGTATATTGAGTATTCTTTTAAAAAAAAAAAATATATATATATATAATATAAATAAGAAATATTGAAATTAATATATATTTTGGTTAAAGAATTCGGAGAAGTGGCTATTGTATGTTGTGTAATGTTAATTTATGACTTGGCGGCGGGAGGTGAGTTGCCCGGTCCACTGGTCTAAGGGGGCGATGGCCCCACCTCACAGGGCGTGCTTAAAGATAAGCATTGGGGCTTTGGGCAGGGCTCAAAGCGTGAGGTCACTGTTCGTGGCCGGGCTCCTACCCCGGAAGGAAAGGACTAAATTAGTCATTTAAATAAGTTATGGTTGTTGTTTACATTGTTTCAAAATAAAGCTGTGGCCCGTTGTTTCTCCCAACTCAAGTTGTCGTGTCAGTTATTCCATTACCTAGCCTAAATGGATCATGCATGGGTCATGCATTTTGTTCCAGATCTATGTAATTTGTCACTTGGGTTAGTATTGTGTTATGGTGAGGAAATGATCGATTTACAATTCTACATTTTTACTGAACTTCCAGTGTGTGTGTACTTTTTAAGTAGTTAAGTTATACCACTTACTTTTAAAAAGATACATAGATTATAAATGATGCTCCACAGTGTATATATCATATCTCACTATAGCATCTACTATTTTCATATGACACAAACATTAATTAGTTACAATATATTTTTTTTAAATAACTCTTGAATAACAAGTGGATTTTTACAAAATGAACAAGCAACAAGCCTGCTTACTGACCTAGGCCCTCATTCAATTGCGATTTGGCCAATTGAATAGTGCTCTAAATAAGCACATAACATATATTTTTTAAATAAGTTTTTAGTTATTGAAAACCTTGCATTTAGATAGATGCTTACTAAGTAAAAACTTACTTAAAAAAATATGTTATGTGCTTATTTAATTGGCCAAAATAGCAATTGAATGAGGGCCCTAGTATTCTATTGAGTCACTTTGATACAGCTGTGAACAAAAATCAGTGTTAGTTTGTTTCACCTAATTGTAACTCAGATTATCCTATTTAACCTAAAATTAAGAATTATTTGAGCAATAAAAGATACATTTCTCAATAAAGTTTATATATATATATATATATATATATATATATATATATATATATATATATATATATATTCTCTGTGTTCTCTAAAATGGATTAAACCCCCCCCCCCCCCCCCCCCCATTAATAAATGATTTTTCTTGTATGATGGCTCATTGTTTTCCATTATTTTGAGGTTTGACAAAGTTTGGCTCTTTCATTATGAGAGGATGCAGACCCCATTATGCAACAATATACTCTTTTCCCAATGGAGATTTCAGCATGTGCAAACTCAATGACATCCTCATTCCCTATTAATGTTTTTCATATGCACTTTCAAAACAAATATTTTGGGATTATTATTATTATTATTATTATTATTACTAAACATACATTGTTTTATATCACTATTATGTATTCACTCTTGTTATAAGGGATTTTTCTTATCATATAAAGCAATAATATAGGTCTACAGCAAATTAACGGCAGTTGGTGCTAAAATAGTGTTTTTGGGGCAAATATAAAAATGAATTTCAGTAACTGGCAACAAATAGTAAATGTGACAACACATACTGAACATAAGAAGAAATAGAAAGGGGCATTAGTTTACAGAGTGGATTGATAATTATAATCTTGGATAATCCCTTTGTCAGTCTTAATCACTGAAAAATACTACATTTATAGTCAAAGCACTAAATGGATGCCCATAGCATAAAACTATAAAACTATTGAAGTTGAAGGTAGAAAGAGATAATCATTGTATTTTTTATTAAAACAATTGGCAAAAAATTGTGTTTTGAAGGAATTTACAGAAAGCAGTAAGAGGATTGAAAGTAATGGTTACATCTGGACAGTGGCCTTTCCAAAGAACATTCATTCCAGATTTACCAGTTGAGGATATAACTGCAACTCATCTGTTTCACATGAGGATATTTCAGTTGAAACGTCTCATTAGTCTCCATAAAACACAGTAATCACAGAGCTGAATTCACTTGCATTTCACATATGCGAATAAAGAAGATAAAAATGGGAAGCTCCCATATCAATCGTAAATATCAACGACTAATTTTTGTCCAATTACTCAAAATAAATTAAAATTAACCAGAAACAAGATGAGATAGAATACCTGCTCTAAAACATTTACAGTCTATAGTAGAACAATAGGAAAGTGAGATAGGAGGATAAATTGGTTTAGTCACTGGACTGGATCCATTGGTTTAGTCACTGGGCTGGATCCACAGAAGAAATTAACTTTGTGTCATGGCATAGAAGCAAACTTGGAAAAGAAGGATAAAGTCAAACAAAGCAAAGCAATTAATTCCACAGAATAGGCACAGTTAGAGAAAATCCCTTCAGGTGGGAGTTTGTGAGATAAAAAGAAAGGAAGAAACAAGTAGGTCCATAGTAGAGTGAATTTGGCAACCGGGGGAATATTTGGGCAACTGAGGGGAGATTAATGTTCCTGTGATAAAGAGTAATTAGGTTCATAGGTGAGGAAATATTTGATTGGAAACATTAGATCTCAATATAAATATAATCTTATATTGCCCAATGTGGCTGTGACTGCAAAATAAACGTTTCTGATCTTTGAATAGTCTGGGTGCCTTCCAGCATTCAATGGTACCACCTGTGAGGTCTAGATCACTTTTAAAAGGTAATTACTACATGTAACACCTTTCATTTTCATCTAGTTTTTGCACTGAGTGTATTCTGATTGCAGATAAGTTCCTTAATACTCAATAATATATGTAAAACTTTGACTGGTGATATGTCCTTATCCATAAGTACCAGCAGTTAAGGTCGCAGGGACCGGCACCACAGTCCTGGTACCAGCTATTGAGAAACACTAAAATAAATAGTTGATCACTTGTTTGTTTCACAGATTAAACAATAATTATGAAAACTATGCATTCTTTAAATAAATATCTCTTCTAAAATGTGTTACTTGACTAATTGACCTAGCTTTATCCTTAATCCTAAACAAAATAAATCTCTTTCAATAATACCACCCTTAACCATTCCCTACCAATTTAACAAACCTGTCAGTTTTCAAGCTCTATCAAAATCGAAGCTCACTATATGTCAGCACATGTTCATACCACTACCATAGTTCTACACCTGATCCTTACAAAGTTATACTAGTAATACATACTTACTATCACAGGCCCTATAGTTAACACTGCCTCAACCTTACCCTACCATTACTTCATCTTCATGTGAACGTTTCCTGTATATCCCTTGTTTACGAAGTGCTGTGATACCTACAATCCAAAGGGTACATAGTAGATAAGATTGATAAGAAAGAAAAATAAGAAAGCAACGCTAAATAAATATTTCGATTTAGGTTCCTAGGTAGTGCCTACCCTATACCTTATTTGGAAATAAAGTGTTAACATTTGCTTCATTTGTACACTGAACAAGTAAAGTTTGCCTAATGTGCACTTAACATGCACTTAACGTCTAAATGCTATTTAACATTTGCTGTTTTTTAGCTGTAGTTTAACGAACAGTAAAGAGAAACGTTAAACTCGTCTTGTCTCTTCTGCATGTTTAACATTTTTAGAGTTAATTACAAATTGCTAAGGTTTTTACAGCAAATGTGTTATATGGCCTTCCGGTTTGCTTGTGGTCATTTAAACAACTGGGCTTGTCCTTCCACAACAGATTTATAGTAAATTATTTATGTAAAATGAACAAATGTTGTCTCTCTTACAGCACACTGGGCTAAACTCACCAACGTGAGAGCTGGCTACCTAGGGATTTTATATCTCTCCAACTACTATGCTATTCCATAAAAAAATATGGCCCGATTCAATTGAGCAAACGTCAGTTACTGGAGCCCGTAAGTTAATTTGCTATTCAATTAGCATCTTTTTGCGGGCTCCAAATGATTTACTGGTTACGGGCTTGAAAACTCTGCGATGGTTAAACCCGGAACTTACAGCATCCAGAAGCCTTTGTTCTTTCACATCGGCACAATCGCAAATCACTATTCAATTTCTCCAATTCCCAAGGCCGCAAATGGTTTCACACCCGTAACCGGCAAATGTAGGAGAAAATCCTACAAGTGCTAGAGAGAACCCACTCGGGGGGTTAAACAGTTGATCGTAGCACTGTTAACACAAATAAAAAATCAATACTTCACTGTAAATGACGGGGAAAGCGGTGAAATACATTAGAATTAATTGCACAACAGTCTCAAGCTCGCAAATCGGCAGTAGAAACAAATGTATTTTAATGTTTAATTTCGGGGGTTATATCAATCTCAGGAATCAATAAGTTAAAACATGTCAGGCCACCCACATGGACTAGAACAGTATTGTCATTCATATTTATAATTTGGTATTTTGAGGGTTTGCAAGTACCATCGCATATTGGACCCCCGAACCTAATTGATTGACATGTAACCTCCATGTTTTACTGCGGTAATGATGGCGGTCTCATTTTCTATTCGCTTTTTCAAAATGGGAGGTTACGGCCTTGCTCAATTGATCACATTCCCGCCCTGAACTGCTACGGACAAGTGCATGGTTTAAGGAGCCGGCTTTCGGCCCATAACTTGCAGGCTCTTTCAATTGACTAGCAGCGGAGTCGGAGACAAACGGGAGCCCACAGCATGCCCCCAGGCATACAGCCTTGCAATTGAATCAGGCTCTATATTTTCATGAGTAACATGGGACCCAGAAAGGTCTCACAACACTAGCGAGGAATCTGCCAGTTTAGAGAATATATATGTTTTGTTCTTGAATCACAGCTTACATTGTAGCATTTGGTACATTTATTTTTATATTGTTAAGTATTTGGATAAACCTATAAGTGGCCTTGTCACGTAATTCCACATTGAGCTATGCTTTTTCCTAATTCAAATATGTCTCACTGCACTTTTAATCATCTTCCTATGTCCTAAGATGCATGTGCAAATATAAAAGCACAAGTGTATGTGTGTTTATGTATATATACAGTATGTCGGAATGTGTCAGACATACATGTCACTGCATATGGACACGCTATTCCACTTCACTATACCAGAAACATGACAAAACCTGCTGCCCCTGAAAATGCTCTGCCCTAGGCCTGAGTATTGAATATAACGTTTTTTTTTTTATATGCCTATAGTACAACTGGTACTTTAAACATCTGGCTTCCAAACCATTTCAATGATATGTAGTCTGAAAGCCAACATGTGCTAAGGAAGATCAGCAAAATCTTAGGTTATTTACCATACCATGAATAAAGATATGTTTTTTTCATGAAAACAGATACTTTACTAATAGAGAACATGTGAGAGCTTATAAGACATTTAAGGTCTCATACTTTAGATAATCTGATTATCCATTTCTCTCTGATTCTACAGAATGCTGTTTATTTATTAAAGACACTTATATGGACACAATAAGGGTCTTGGTTGGGTTATGTAGTTCAAATTAGCATTCTTTATATTTTATTTTGTTTCATCCGCTTCTGTATCGCTACCTTGTTGTGGTGAAGGGGCTTGTGTACTTCAATGAACTTTGAACTATATCATGTAGGGTCATCATGGCAACCCACTCCAGTATATTTGCCATGAAAAGCTTATGAATTAGCCCATGATGTGCCTGGCATGTTGTGGTCCATAGGGTCATAGGGATTCGGACAAGACTGAATGACTGAACACATAACACATTTAGTGTTATAAAGCACACAATCAGGGAAGGTCACATATGTTTAGATTCCCAGTAGCATGCAGCTACAGATTTCTCACTAGGCAGTGGCCAGTATAATTAGCAAATGGCTAGTTTGCTACAGAATTAGAAAGTGCAACCTCCCATTGAAGATCAATAAGAAGGGAGAGCTAACACAGAAAGGTGGCGGGTGAACTATGAAAATAATTAGCACTCAGAAAATGCTACCTTGCATGTACAATTTATGTTGCAAAATTATTTTTTTAAACAAAACATAACATGGAAAATTCTCTTTTGTATATTTGAATATGATAGATATTACTTTTCACTGCCATGCACAGAAATGCCAGAATTATCCAATTATAAAGAATGTGATGTCACTGTAACATTATAAAGGATATTATGTACTATCAATTATAGATATATTTATTTATATTATATATTAGAAAATACTATGCTCAAATTAGAACAGCAAACATACTTTTGTATTAGAGATGTGGACACTGGAACTCTGCAGTAGAATATTAGACCAATGTATCATATCTAGTTGGGTTATTATTAGTGACTGATGTGCCCATTTGAAGTTGGTTTCATTCCAATGCAGAGTCTTAGTTTCCCTGAGTAACCCACAAAATCCCAGTAACTCTGATAAAGTGGCATATTTTACACTTGCAGTTTGTTTTTAATAATCCACCTGTTGGCCATTACATAGTGAGATTTGTGTTGTTTACATCTTAGCTATGCAAGCGTACCAGCAATGAGGTTTGCACCACATTCCTCCAGTACATTGAAGGGAATACATCACTAAGTCAAAATAAAACTATTATAGAGAAAGAACAGGTGCATTTAAAATAATAAAGCAAAATCCTAATAAGCATTTTTAACCTTTTAATATAATTTGTTAATTAAATATTAGCCGTTTACATACAAGTTATTAATTTACAAATTTAAACAGATACAATCATAAATTGAAAAATAAATATGTGAACATACACAATAAAGATGGTATGAAGTAACAAGCCTCTTACAATTTTTTTTTCTGAAAAAAAAATAAACAATTAAAACAAAATAAAATCCATTAAAAAAATTATTTAGAAAAGCCTATTGTGGGCAGAAAAACTTGCCCTGCCACCAAGTTTTAAAAAGGTAGGAGGGAGCTCCGCACTTTAAGAAGACATGCAGATCTATTTGTTTAATGGACTGCAGTGCGCCCGCTCAAATAAGGTAAATGCGACCCAGAGATGAGGGGATCAAGGGCACCCCAACACCTCCTGCTTTCTGCTACAAGAATCCCTCTAGGTTGTGGATTTGGTGTTAATCTCAGTGCCCAGCCTGCATAGTCAGCCCAGAAACGACCAGTCCTCAGGATACAGGAACAGGCAACAGCCCCTTAGGAAAGGACCAGCAGGAATATCAGGATATAAGCCAGTTTACTAAAATAATAAAAGGTCTTTTCATTTGGAGGCCAGAATGAAATACACATAGGGGCCTCATTCTATTAGCGGCCGCAGCCGTTGCGGGGCCGCAAGGACCGGCCGCAAGCTATTCGGCTATTCTATTCCCTTACTGCTGGGGATTCCGGCAGGCTTGCGGCCGGTGCCTTGCTATCTCTTGCGGCCGCTCGCGCCAGAGGAAAGCCTTTGATCTAAAACGGCCGCAAGAGTTTTGCAATTCAATTGCTCCGGGAAACCTCTCTGCAAGGCTAAAAGCGAGCCGCAGCTTACTTGCAGGAAAGAGGTCCCGCTAGCACCAATTAAGCACATAAAATAGCTCAAATAAAGCCATCCTGCACTTTGAGAAGACTATAAAGGGATTTTAGGTGTTAGAAAAAGCACATAATTATCCTATACTCAAATCCGTAAAATATTTTATTTTTAATATCCGTAAAATATCCATGTAAAAAGTCCAGAGTGCTTGGAGCACTTCAGACCCGCCCACGCCGCAGCCGGAAAATAAACAGTTAATTTGAACTCGGGTTTGGGCTGATGTGCAAGCTTGAGAGTGGGTTTCTTTTAATCCTCATGTCCCCCAATATGATCCCTAGCATTTACAGAGCTGTACAGTGCAGGCTTGAATTTATTTTTGCGTTTTTAGATTTCTGTGCTTACGGCCGGTTCCAAGATATGCAAAACAGAGCACACCTTTAATGGCAACAGTACAACATATTTATGGATAACAAGAACCAATTAGGGTGTAGCGCCACATGTCATCTATGCCACTAGTGTGACAGGTGTGCTAATAACTACCTCCTGTGCTGAGGAGACAATAAAACTTGGGAGAATGGCCATTTGCCACCTTCCTTCCTCCCTCTAGCCCTATATGGGGTGATTAGCACATTAGTGTCATTTATCAGGCTTTCTCTTGCCAGAAAAGTTGCAATCAAAGTATTGCTTCTGCAGACATGGCGTCTACTCAGGCCCTTCCCTTATTCTAATGGACATCTACAGACCCCTCAAATGAGTACCCCTCAATTCATGGCCCACTTTCCTGAGAGCCCCACATAACCTGTTTTATAAAGATCCCTGGGGGAAACGCAGCATTTAGAGACCAAACCTGAATGGGTACCATACATACATTACATATTGACAGGTATAAGATGGCTCATCACAAACAAAATGGCTGACAGAAAACCAACTCCCATGATATTCTAGGCAATATTTAACACCTCATGCCAACAGGGCAATACCAGTCCATGTTAATTAAGGCCCTCCCCAATAGTCAACCAGTCCCAAAAGGTCCAGTGGGCTCTCCTGAACATGACAATGCCTATGCATGCTGCTCACCGGACTATATGCCACAGAGAGAAAGAGGCGTTATAACCCAAAAAGTATTTAGTTGAACAAATCTGTGATATGTACACTTTATTATCGAGTTTTGTAACAATGTATCCAATATATTATGTTTGAAAACAGTGCATAACTAATGCTCTCTGAGGTTGTGGAAGACTGTGGAGGGTTGCAATGGAGCCTAAATAGACATTGCAGCCACCTCTTTCACAGTGTTCATCAGGCTTTTTCTGACTAATGTCTACCTCACATTTTGTGCTTTTGCTTTTTTTTCTCTTGACAAAGTAGCTATCCAACATCACCATCTGAAAAACTATTAAGTTCAATCTATAATAAAAATGTTTTTTGTTCTGTTATATACTAAAATCACTGGTTTCTACATTGACAGAAGGTACCAGTTAAAAATATTTTAACTTGCAGATTCTATAATTTAGAAATCTGTTGGAGAATATAATACAGTAATACACATAGGACTCCATTCCATGGCTCCAGGAATAATTTAGCTGAGTGAAGTGCAGTCGCAAATCACCACCAAGCTTTCACATTATACACCTAAATCTAATCTCCCAGAGAGATGTCTTCAAAGGGCTCCAAATGTCCCTAATATCATAAGCCTTGAGTGTCAATCCTATTACTATTTTAAAAATCCGTTGCGGACATCTACTGGGGAGTTTTTTGGAGTGCTCCAAAATTTAAAAAAGCCTTTGTGTACTTGCAACATCCTGTAAAGGCACATACAATCCCTTAGATTGTAAAATTGCAAGTTTTAAATTGTATAGGATGCTTTAAAAAGCACTCTATATGCAAGATTCTAAGCAAAACCAGGGCTCCCTATTCGTTTAATCTGTGTTGATATTGTTTTTATGTCCCGTTTCATCCTATGCACTGCAGGATATGCTGGCGCATTATAAATACTACTACTACATAATAATAATAATAATAATAATAATAATAATAATAATAAAATGGCTTCAAGAAGCCTGGTTAATTTAAGTCCGTCTCTGTGAACAAGCTAAAACTTTGTTTTGGATTTGAAGCTTGATTTCTCAATTGGACACAATAAACATTTAATGTTGCTACCTCCTAAGAGCCATGGGATTCCCCGGATCCCATCTCAATACCTGCTGCCCTCTATAAGTCCAGGGATCCTCCGAGATTGCCCCTTCATACCTATTACCTTCCATGAGCCAAGTGTTCTCCCAGGATACCCCCTTCCTACCAGCTACCTTCTATGAGATGGGGTATCCCATGGGATTCCCCTTCCTACCCGCTAACCCCTATGAGCCAGGGGATCCCCCAACTAATGTATAACCTTATAGACCCGCTGGCACCAAATAATAAACTGTTACAATGGGGGGCCAACCAATCATAATTCAGGGACTGAAATCTGTGAATTATGATTGGCTAAACTTTTACCAAATCAGATATTGGGCGGGAGTAATTAAAATGCTCGATTCTGATTGGTTGAAATATTATTGACAGATTTCTGCCAACCAGAATTGGCAAAGTTAGTACATAAGCTTAAGATGCGTTCATAAAAAACATTAGTCGTGGCAAGGGAGCTCCACAAGTTATAGTTTTTTTTTGGAGTGCAGGAGGCCCATTTCCACTCGATGAAGATGAGGACCGAAAGATCAAATCAAGACAGAAGAGGAGCACTTTTTCAACCCACATGGATCCTCAGAGGAGGATCTCCGGGCTCATAGGTGGTAGTGTCTCATTGTTGCATTAATTTTTATTATAATTAACCCCTTCCCTTCAATGAGAAGGGGCTTTTATAAATAGATAAGGGAGGTGGTTAGGACTAGAGTAATATGTTCAAATTAGTGGGTACCGTTCTGTAGAGTTACTGAGAGGACTACTGAGATTCAGACTCAGAGTTAGAGCTACGGCCAAATCCCCTGGGTGCGAGCCAGTCAGTTTTATAAGCTTCTTTTAAAGACGGGGACATTAAATGATTTGTAGAGAAGAAATGGGCCATGATACACAACAATCTCTATTGTGTTATTTACTATGAGGTCCAAGAACTCACTAGATTTTCACTGACGTAGATAGTTGCCAGCAAGATACCCAAAAAGCATTATGAATATATATATATATATATATATATATATATATATATATACATATAATATAATATAAAAAGCTTTAAAATTACAGTTAGTTTTTTTTTTTTTCTAAATGTACAATAAAACTGTTTATTTCTTGTCACGTTAAACCATTTTAGTGTGTCATAGTGATATCTCCTGATGTGTCCCTTTAAAGTTGATACACTTTTGATATAGTGTTTTCAGTAAAGTATGTTGGTCATATAAATCATATAGAAAATGAAGATAAAATGAATTCCATCCCAGAACGTTATATAAACACAGATTGCTAGAAGCATTTTTTCATAGCCTTTGGGTACAATGAACTTGCAGTTATGTCATCTCATTGCAAATAAGGAAAGTCCGGAGGGAAATGTCACAAAAAAAAAACACGGAAGCAAGTCTGAAAAGGTTGGACAGAAAATGAATGTTACATTGCTGTAAAATCTCCAGGCTATTTATTTTTCACTTGTATGTACCCTACAGAAGTGTTAAGGGAGTTATTTAGAAGTAAAACTCAGAGAGATGGCATCATTTTCAAATGATAAAGTGTTGTATCGTGCGGGGAGTGTAGGAACTGCTATCAATATAGCAAACTGGGTAGACATTAATTGTAGCCTTATCTAAGTAGAGGCACATCTTGGAAAATTCTTTATTTGAGAGATGGGAGAGTGAAGAGTTTAAAAGTGTTCACCTTTTAAACAAAATCTTACAGAAAATAGAAGAAAAATATTTGCAGACCAATGGAAAGTCTGCAGGTCTATTTGTCAAAAGAGTAATTTTGTATGCGCTACTGGTTTGCACCTTATTTAAAGGAACTCTCTAATCATTTATTTTTAATCGTTTAGAGCAGGGTTAGGCAAGTTCAGTCCTGGAGAGCCAAACACAGACCAAGATTTGAGGATATCCCTGCTGCATACAGGCAATACTATCACCTCTTCGGTCAACCTGATTGACTCACTTGTACACAGAAAGGAAGCAATCGGGTGCAGCGGCGAGTAGGTGACGCTACTGTTGCTCACTAATACTTTGTTCTTAGGGTGAGCGTTAGATCTAGGGGTTAGGGTTTAGGGCTAGGATTAGTGTTTAGGGATAGGGTAGTGGCAGATGATAAGCTTTATGTAGTAAAATTGTGGTAAGCAAAACATCATCTGCCACTATGCTAACACTAACCCCAACCCTAACTCTAACCCATAAATCTAACCCTACTCTCCTAACCCCAAGAAATAGAACAAAGTCTTGGAGAGCCACTGGAACGCCACCTACTGACGGCTGCATGACACTGCTGGCTTGCATGAAACAGGAAAGTTATGTAATATGCTGGAGAACTAGGGTAGGCAGGTTCAGTCATGGAAAGCACACAGGTTTGGTGACACTTAATCCTGCGACAGATAATCCCATTGACACTTAAGCGGAGAAGATTTATACTATTCCAAGTGAGTTAGCCAAGAAACTCTCTGACTTATATAGTGGGAGTTTTCTTAATGGTGGTTTTCTTAATTTCAGCCAATCTGGTCCGTGTTAGTTCTTCAACGATCAGAATTATTCATGCGATCAATGATCAGAATTATTCATGCGATCATACTATTGTATAAGCTTATTATTTATTTGATGGATTACTGTTGGTGAAATTGTTTGCGATATTAGCCTATCTGTGAGTATATAATGTGTCAGCGGGATGAAGTATCGGGGGACTAAGTGTCAATGGGATTAACTGTCGCGGGATTAAATGTTGCGGGATTAAGTGTCCGTACACCGCTATAAATCATAATGTGAGTTTCAATGACAAAAATAGAGAAATTATATTGATATTGTGAAATTAAATTTGAACAAATGCGTGATAGGCTTAGAATAATTTAAAATCAGTGCAAATTTATGAATGGCTAAATGCAATAGTAAGAATTTCCAACATGCGTTCATTGTTATTAATTACAGTAAATTAAGCTCCCTTACTCAAACTAACAGAGTGTATATAATTGTATGTGTGACTTTTTCTTCTTAAGCAGTTGACCTGTAGGTATTAAGGAAAATATGAGCCTTCAGCAGTTATATTATTATTGAAAGGAGTTTGTATTTTCAATAGGACATTTCCAAATTCCTCATGAAATAAAGCATGCTGTTAACAACTTAGTAATACATTTGGCTGTCTTCAGTGTAATCACACATAAAACAAGATGGGACTGCTTCAGTTTAATTTGAATAAAGGAACTCTAAAGAGATTTAATTAAACCTTAAGTTGCTTCAACTTGCCATGGTTACAAAACAATTTTAAACAATTATTTTAAAAAATATTCATGTCATGGGTACAAGGGAAATTGCAACAGTCACCCAGATGTAATTAACCATTATGCATCAGCCAAAGGCACCTATGGAACTCTCCAACTTCCTTCAATTTGTTATTTACTGTTCATACTAATGAAATATTCATAAGCACGTTTTTTCTTTTTAATGCAGATTTTCACTTTCTGTACAACTAGCTCCCAGATAAATCAGCAGAGATCTGTTTAGAGTTTATTCTTCCCTAATGTATATGTACTACCCAAATACAACCCATCTTTCCCCATGCTATATCCATTCACCAGCTCCACCTCTTGTATACAGTGTCAGACACAGTTGAAATAGATGAAATAATATCTGCATATAGATATATTTCACATAGACATTTCTCAGGATACAGACACAGTGCCTCGGTAAATCTGCTGACCACTTTTAAGGTGCAGCCCTAGGTCGGCCTTCTTAATGTAAGCAGAATACATTACAATATATCTGCCGAACGTGAGTGCCTTTAAAGAACGAGGACTCAACTGCAAAACTATTAGTTACACTCAAAGGGCCTCATTCTATTATCGGCCGTAAATCGGCCGTAAGGCTGCGATTCCTTGCGGGGGTTCAGTTAACTCGCGATTCTATTATACGGCCCCGCAAGGATCTCCTTTTACGGCCGGCCGCATATCTTGGAACCGGCCGTAAGCTGTGAAATATAAAAAGTCAAAAATAAATTCAAGCCTGCACTGTACAGCTCTGTAAATGCTAGGGATCATATTGGGGGACATGAGGATTAAAAGTAACCCACTCTCAAGCTTGCACATCTGCCCAAACCCGAGTTCAAATTAACTGTTTATTTTCCGGCTGCGGCGTGCGTGTGTCTGAGGTGCTCCAAGCACTCTGGACTTTTTACATGGATATTTTACGGATATTAAAAATAAAATATTTTACGGATTTGAGTACAGGATAATTATGTGCTATTTTTTCTAACACCTAAAATCCCTTTATAGTCTTCTCAAAGTGCAGGATGGCTTTATTTGAGCTATTTTATGTGTTTAATTGGTGCTAGCGGGACCTCTTTCCTGCAAGTAAGCAGCGGCTCGCTTTTAGCCTTGCAGAGAGGTTTCCCGGAGCAATTGAATTGCAAATCTCTTGCGGCCGTTTTAGATCAAAGGCTTTCCTCCGGCGCGAGCGGCCGCAAGAGATAGCAAGGCACCGGCCGCAAGCCTGCCGGAATCCCCGGCCGTAAGGGAATAGAATAGCAGAATAGCTTGCGGCCGGTCCTTGCGGCCCCGCAACGGCTGCGGCCGCTAATAGAATGAGGCCCAAACTATTTAATAATAACTGAACAAAAAGAGATTACTCCAAACATTGATTTGATTTAATACTACAGTGCATAAGCTTGCAAAACTCATCAAATATTTACACAGAACAAGGTATAGTACATAAGTGGCAATGACTACGAAATCATGGGCAAATGCTGTAAGTAAGCTTTTTATGTATTTGTTGTGTGTATTTATTGTGTTTTTAATGTTTTCATGTGCACGGGTGTCGGGCGGTAAGGTTGTATTTTTGCGAGGTCGTAATGTTTTGTTTCTTGTAAGTCCGTAAATTTTGCGAGGTCCGCAGTTGCTGGCATGGAGCGCCGCCAGCAACTGAGGCGCTCGCTTCGCAAGGGCTGCATGCTCGATACATGAGCCTGCAGCGTTAGCAACAACCCGCCTCCTCACAACTATATATATGTGATGAGCAAAAATGCCTACCCAGACACATAGCAGTACAAAAAATAGATATGACTGAGATTCTGCACTTATTCTTATAGGAGGTGTACACTACAATTTCTCAATCAAACAAACGTCATCCTTCTTTCATGCTTCCTTCAAATGTCCACTGTTCAATGATAAAAATATATATGTTAGAGCTAAATTGTAATTAATAAGCATACACATTTTGAGGAATCTGAAGGTACTTGGAGGCATTCATAATACTTTGATGTACATTGGGAATGTTAGAAGGGTGTTTACATTTCCAAAATAAAATAAAGTGCTAGCATCCACAATAGTGTCTAGAAGACCCTACCTAGTCATACTGGTGAAATTTTCTGGTTTTATACATAGTTTACCTGGTCAATGGCATGGGCTGGTGGACAAGAATATGCAGGGCCCAAACATGCTATAAGACACTGTACAGCCAAACAAATAAATGCAAGGAAAAAACTGCGACCAGAAAGTACAGTACAGCACTTGGTAGTTCATGGCAATTTGCATGTAAATGTAGGGGAGAATACAGGAGGGTATAATGAATAAAACAATACTCATGGCTTTCATTGAGCAATTTGAATCCAAATATTAGTTACCTTACATTTACAAGTGTCTGATAGAAATATCCACAAATGTGTCAACTTTAAGATTAGTGTTTGGCTGAACCTTTAAGAATGTCATTGAGTATATTTGTGAAAATAAGAATCTCACTTCTTAGGAAAGTAGATTATATTCAAGAAGTTTCATAGCTGCTGTATGGGCTGCCCATGATGATTCTGTCTTTATTGCTAATTAAATGTCTCACATTAAAACTTGAAAAGGGTAATTTAGATGGCTCCCCATAGATAATAAAATCACTTGCGCAGCGTCTGCTCTCGCGGCTGACAGGATGAATTGATGCTAAGTGCGCTTCATTTAAATAGAGCAAAAGGAACATCAACCTCAGACCTGTTCAGTCTGGGAATAAGGTTATTTTTATGCCTTTTTCATTTTTCTATCCAATTCTTGTCTATCAGGGAACTCCATTTAGATTTTCCAAGATAGACCGAGCCAACAGCATAGTTCATTGGGTAAATACCAAAGTAGAAACCTCAATTAAAAACAAGTAATTTACTGTATCTTGTCCATGCACATTGATCATCCATAGAACTGATAATTTCTGAGAATGTTTTTCCTTTTCAATAAAAGCAATTTAATGCCAAATTCAGAAAAGTAACCTTTAATGATCTGATAACAGACTGCACTTTAAATGGTATGCATTTGGTATAGCTGGTGGTTTCATCGCTGTTTTGTATGAAATATGTTCCTAAGAAACTTCTTTCTAATTTCTTTCCACTGCTGCTTTCACTAAAATAGCTTTTCACACATCATTACTATCCAAGTCTGTTAGACTTCCTTTTTACCTGTTTTAAAGGATGAAACTTGAGGCAGTGACAGGAATGGACCATACTGTCCCTATATCCCTGGTGAATAAAATGGTACAAAAATTGCACATTCCAAAGGGAAATCAGACATACAGTTGAGGTTCCAAGTATGCCATAATTTACAAACTATAGGTAACATAAAGTACTTAATAAGTTTAATTTTATTATAAAAACAGCAGTTTCTTACAATATAATTAATTTTAGATAGTTTATCATCCTTTCTAAATCAATATCCAAGCTTTTTAATGGATGATTGCCAACTACCCCTTGGAGTTTGGTTGTACTATTTTCAGTATAAATCCATCAATTCAGTCTAATCAAAGCATGTGCAGTCTTCAGGGGACTAACAAGGGTAATTCAACATTGAGTTGATAAAGTACTTGTTATTACTTTTAGTTTTACGTTTCTAAACTACTATGTGCCCATACAGAGATGCTTCTTTTGTCTTTTTTAGGTCCACATCTTGTGTCTCTCCTTTCTTCATCTTAGAATTGTGACTGCTCTTCTTTCTTCTATTTGCAATTTCACATCACCTGCTCCTATTTTTGTACGTCTTTCCCTTTATTCTTGCTATCTAACTGCTTTTGCATTGCTCATCTATACCTCTAACATTATTATTTATTTATAAGGCACCAAGATATTCCATAGCGCTAAGTTCAGGGGATACAATGAATAAACAAGACCGAAGAATACATAGTGGTACAGAAGGTGTTGAGGGCTCTGTTTTTGTATCGGACACAAAATAGTCATTGCTTTTTGGTTGTCCAATGATGCAGCAGAATCAGTGAATAGGAGGCAATCAATGTTTTGTATTATATTTCCCTATTTATTATTTTTCTTGCTCATCTTTTGCAAACAATTTAATTAGCTTCTAGTGAAGGTCATGCTGTACATTTATTCTTTCTGGTCTCTACACATGCTTCTATTTCCCTGCAAACCGAACCAACCCACCTACCGTAAACATATATTGTGCACTGGGCAGGAAGATGTTTCTCTTTTTCTTGGTGGTTAATTTAAATCCACCATTAGAATTTGCACCCATGACTATTTGATTTATCCTTAAACCCTGATAGAAGCATAGCTTGGGTTAGCAAACGTCCAGAAGGATATTTTTTGCAGAGGCTGACAATATTCAGTACTAACTGGTTATCTGTTGCCCGTTTAGTATTGCCTCCCTTAAAGTGGAACACTAAAGGTGCCAGTTACCTAGAGTCATTCACTGGGCCAGATTCTATTAGAACCCCGCAAATGCCTCTAACCCATCAGTTTAGATGTCTTCTATTGACTCAAACCTGCAATTCACCTCCTTAAGTCTAAACTTGTAAACCCTGACTTTTTATGTAGGATTTCCTGGGGCGTGATCATATGATCTGACAATATTTAAGCAAGCCCGTAATTTACTTCTTAGACACAGCCAATAGTAAATGAGACTGTCATCATGATGTCAGTAAAACATGGAAGTTACACGTAATCTGCAATCAGAGGCTATGGATTAATTACTGCCAATAAGTAATATTTGCAGATCAGGCTCGTGATCAATCTAGCAATCTATAAAATTAATTTGATCATCTATTTTAATCCATGTGGGTTTCAGGATATGTATTAACCCCTTGAGTCCCAAGATTGATATTACTCAGAAATAACATTTAAAAATAATATTTGTTAATTCCATATTTGTGGGTTATGAGCGGTTCTGCAAAAATGCTTTTAAAGTACAGTATTGTGTGTTTAATAGCTGTTACAGCTCAAGTCCTTGTGAGTCCTATTTAGCATTTGTAATATTTTTGATAGAAACTTGATACTATTTTCAGTTGTGGGTCAGACTTTATTTGCAAGCTAGCTCTACAGGTCTGATACAATATCGATTTTGTGTAACTTTAATTATTTAGGGATTGTAATATTCGAGCTGCGCTTAAACCAATGGAGTTCTAAGGCCAAATTTGTGTATTTGTCTGACCCGTAAGTGATTGTGGGCGGGTAACTCATAATTGGATTGCGACTAGCTAATAGAATAAGTGGCAATATTAGGAGCAGTTTTAAGTGTGTTTAAATTTACGAATTGGGCAATAGAATAGGGTTCACTGTTAATTGGGTCTGAAGGTATCAGTACAAGCTAAAAAAATGTGTAAGCTGAAGAATGCTTAAGTGCAATGTATTTATTGACTTATGTATGCAAGTAATTTATACAACAGCATAACTACAAGCATACTGCTACATTGTATTAGTTTGCACCACTCCTTAAAGTTTTTATAGAAATAGAAAAGTGAAAGTCATCACTGGTATTGACTTGTTTATAATCCTTATGTATAATTAATTGAATGCTATAGATTTAAAATGGACTTCACTACTGATACAGTAATGTATATTTAAATAGACAGAATTCTGACTACTAAAGTGTTTCTGTAAATAGAGTGGCAATCGCCAAAAGACGTTAGGTAACTTCTCTCAATATGGGAAATATTTGCAATTTACCGGAGTATCATTATATTACAAATAGCTGAATAGCATAAGGTTTGTGTAAATGGGTTATTAAGAGTAATATTTACTTATTGCAGCACTTTAACATCTATGTCTATCTGTCCATCATCCCTCAATCCATCCATTCCTATATTTATCCATCCGTCCATCCCTCCCCCATCATAGTTTGTCATTAAAACAAAATCTACCTAAAAGCTAAAAAATACAGATGCTGAACTAAAGTACATAATATAAAATAAAGGTTTACAATATTGTACTTACTTTATATAACTCCTCTAAATCTGTCTTCAGTTTGTAATAACAGTTGTCCTATGTGAAGTCTAAATGAGTTGCTTCTTTTATCAAAGATGACCATCAGGGTTTATAAATAGCATGATGACATTGTGTACTCTGACAACATAACTACTTCCTATTAGCCTTAGGGATTGTATAATGGATAACATTACATGTGTTCATACAAAGAAATATCAGCATATAAAATCCGCCACCCCCTCAAAAAAACAAGGTCTAAACTGTTATAATATGTACTACTTAAATTGCCCATCAAAAATGACGGTACATTTTTAATTTTTTTACCTCCCTCTCCCTCCCTTGTGTCTCTCCCCCCTTCCCTGTGTTTCTCCCCCCTTTCCTGCCCCTGTGTCTCTCCCACCCTTCCCTCCCCTGTGTCTCTTCCCTCCTCACCCCTCCCCTGTGTCTCTCCCCCCCTCTCCCCTTCCCTGTGTCTCTTTCCCCTCTCCACTCCCCTGTGTCTCTTCCCTCCTCTCCCCTCCCCTGTGTCTCTCCCCTCCACTGTGTCTATTCCCCCCTCTCCGCTCCCCTGTGTTTCTTTCTCCTCTCCCCGTGTCTCTTTCCCCCTCCCCTCTCCTGTGTCTCTTTCCCCCTCCCCTCCCGTGTCTCTTTTCCCCTCTCCTCCCCTGTGTCTCTTATACAGTATATATATATATATATATATATATATATATATATATATATATATATGTATATATAGGTCCATCCTGTGCACTGCTAAAAAATGGTATTATAACGGCATTCATATGCCATAAAGTGATCATGATAAAATAATTTTCGATTGAAAGTGTTTAATAGTTTAATATCTTGTGAGCTAATTTGCATGTTCCTGCCCTGTTTCCCAGAGTGCAATGGATACACTGCATTTCTTGAGATCTTTAGCAGGAAACGGGGTTATAAACATGTTTTAGAATTGCATGTGTGCACACAAATGTAGAATTTTGGTTGCTGTATTCTATTTATTAAAATATAATCAGTAAGGAAAGGGAAAAAACATTCACAATTACACTTCCATATCTCAAGCTGGTTTTGTCTACAAAGTGTACAACCTCTACCCAACTCATTATTGGGTCCATTTAGGAGTAGATTAGGCTACAGTGACAGTTCACTGGCCAATAAAAATCTGGCACAAAATAGAAGTTGGAGACACTGCCATGAACAATATATTGGTCCTCAAAAAATGATATATTTTTGTATAAATTATCAAAATATCAAATTAACGTCTTGGATTATTTGCAGAATACATTGTTTAATAAAGTAATAAATATTGGTATTAAATGCAGGATTGGCAGATTATTATCTTATTATTACAAACCCATAATAATAAAAGCTTTGTTGTATTTGAGTTTATTTTCATACAAAAGGTGAAACAATAACACTCCATCAAAATTCAGCTATAAAAAAAATGAAAATTATAGATATTCAGGGGAGATATCTAATCACAGATTGTCTGACGGAGAAAATCATTTTTGTTCAAATTTATGCTTCTGCCTTCAAACCATAATTTCCTCCCTGTCATATAGCAACAATTTAGATTACACAATGGTGGGTGTTCAAACAATTTTGGAAGGGAAGTTGAACACCATACCATTTATCCTTAGAAACAGGCTCAAACTTCAGACATATTGAAGGACAAAAAATAATTAATAAAGTTTACTAAAACAACATCCCAAGGAATTTTCGAACCATCAATTTGTTACTTTAGTTTCCTTCATATTTTCTTAAAATACCATTCTGCTCACACATCCATCATGTTAAAGGGATGCACTTTTCAAACAGGTTTATTAAAGGCATATTTAAGTTTTATGGATTATGAATGCATCTGACAGAGGAGAATCAGTAGGGCATGCCAAAATGCCAAAATAAACATTACAAAAATTAGCCTAGCGTTTGCAAATTTCTTTAGCTTTTATGGCGTTGATTTTGCCAAGGAAAGCCCCTGAAAAATCCCAGCTAAATTAGCATAATAGTAATAATTAATTTTCTCCAGTCACAGGCAGCTAAAACATTGTTGCAATCTCTGGGAAGTCAGTTCTGCAAAGCATCATGAGATGTGTAGTCCCCACCACAAGGAAGCAAGGAGGAGCTCAGACATGGTGCAGTAGATCTCTGCATTGTTCTGCTATTGACTGGAAGATTAGTATAGGGTTAAAAACTGTACTTGAATGCAGTTCTCTGCCTTTTGGCTAAAGTGTAGTTCCTCCACTGAAAGGGCATGTGTAGTTCTGGCACCTGTCTAGTAAGAGGGGGGAAACCTTGGTTCTAGCCAGTGGCCTGGTAAGCCTGAATGCCCCGGACTTAAGGAAGAATTGTCTTCCCCATAATAGCACTCAGCACAATGGCTTTTAAGTTTGGGCCCCCTGGCCAGGACCTTTTGTTTCTTAGGGGTTTTTGATTCCGCCCCCAGGCTACGGGTTGGGGGAGCACAGCACTGTGCACCCCAGCACTTAGCTAGAGGTCTGGTGAGAGCTGCTCCACTGGTCGCACCATATGCTAGATAGGGTAGGTGGCAGATGACATTTCTAGCACAATTTTAATTTTGTGGACACTGATAACAGCAAGGAAATGGACTGAGCAAGATTTTTGATTTTGGCACTGCACATTCCAACCAGTAGAGCTGACGGGTCCTGCTAGCCCCTAAGGGCATGGTCTTTTGGCCGGGGACCTCTTGGATTGGCGTGGGGGAGTAGGTGACAGCTGCTCCCCCAGAAGTCAGAGCCAGGAAGGACTGGTGGCAGCTGTCCCCCTGGTGAAGATTCAATTCAACGTAGGAGGGCTATGGCTGAAGATGTTGGAAAGACCCCCCTCATTCCTACAGTGAGGGGGGAGAATCCAGATCTTCCGGTGTCCTAGTGCCTTTTGGCCCTCAACCCTCAAGCCAGGGTGACCTGAAGGCTTCATTGGTGCTTAGGCACAAATGAGCACGGATAAACGGATGCACTCACAGCAAGCACACCCCTGGGTATTAAATTAAAAAAAAACTTGAATGCAGCATTTCTATTAGATAGTACCAGGTGTCTTTGTAGGTATCTCTGGGTGTGAAAACCATTTTATTTGAAATAAAATAAATCTGTATGTGAATATAATGAATCATTGCAATGTATGTTTCTGCAATAAGCAGTATGTGTTAGATTACAACAAACAGGGAAACTTATATATACCTTTAAGTGATAATATTTTATTATTATAGAAGCTTCTATTGGCTTAATTTTTTTTATGTGTGTTTACAAGTATAACTTCTCATAAGTAAACAAGCCCTACAACATCTTAATTCTCACATGCAACTATGTTCTGGCAGAGGCAGAAATGTCATATGTAAAAATCCGGTGTAGAAAGACTACTGTTGGATTAGAATTTGAACAGAATAATAACACATAATGCTTTTTTCCCCATAAACAAACAAATCAGAATAAAAGTTTTAGATTTTTTAAAAGAAATGTCATATTGCTTAAGATCTCATCCAGGCAACTCCTCCCTCTTCTCCTCATCACTAATTGTCTTTCCTTCAGATACTGTGTGCACATAGCACTGCAAAGCATTGGATAAATCACATCAAGGAAGACAAATATCAGGTCACAATCCTATTTAAATAGACATAAAATTCAAATTACTTTTCTAATTAATAACATAATGTCAACCTCTTTACAGTATTCTCTGAACTGTCAGATAAATGTCAGCAGCCTATGAGTGGAATTGGTAATGAGCAAAGGTGGAATTAAATGGACATATCCCTTTCATATATGAGTTATCTGTCAGGAACTGGGTACACTTGAACAGAATTCAGACCCTTCAAAGGGCAATGTTGCTTTAAGGATTTATTAGCAAAACTGGAAGACAAGTAGTTAACAAAAAAGGCAAAACTTTGGCCTATGTAGCCTTAATTATCAAAGTCCATAAATCACTACAAGCCACTGGTTGCACATGGCAGGGGACAGAACAATAGTTTATATAGGTCTAGGTGCTGGAACAAGAATTCATGCAGTTTTGAATACTGGAACAAGAGCTCATGCATAATAAGGTGCTGGAACACAAGCTCATGCAGAATTAGCTGCTGGAATAGGACAATTGAAGCACATATATGGAAATGGACCTCTGAAGCAGACAGTCAAATACTGTAGTAGACGGCTATGTGGCAGATAAACACTGTAACAGACTAGCACTGTAGAAGGCAGCTTCTGCAGCAACTGACACAGCAAGCAGAGATCCTCAGATCTGGTCTAGGAAACAGCAGGTGATTTGAATAAAAGCAGATGACAGACTGGAACAAGAAGGCAGGAATATATATACAGACGCAGGTGCAAATTGGAACATTATTGTTGGTGAGGGTAGAACCTGCACAACAGGAACAAGAGGCAGCAGGTGTCCTTATTCATCATGAAGGCATAGTGGGCCAAAGACTCTCAGCGTCTTACAACAGAACCTTGCTGTGAACTCATATGGATCTTAAGGCCTTACTTGTAACTGGCTGGCTGGACCTTTGTGTCTGTCAGTGATTAGGGGTGGAGTTATGACACACAGGAGCAGTTCCATCTTTCAGAGGTCTACCGAGTCTCTGAGTTACCACAGGCCCTTTATTCACAGGACCAACCAATGGGACCTTCCTTCCTTCCTACCCAAGGCCTACCAAATCAGGTACTCCTGACATTATAGGCAAAAAGAGTAGAGGTGCTCATCTGGGAACGAGCACTACAGGGCGAAATATCCATAGTATATCCGTCTGGTCTCACTCACAAGAGTGACCCAGCCCCGAAATACCAGGCAATTATACCCTAAACAGGGAAACTGCAAACCCCAGACGCATTTTGGCCTCTGTGGGCCTCGTCAGTGAGGTGCAGCTGTACTCCCTAAGGCACTCCTGACATTATCCCAGATAGAAAGATGCACATTTAATATAATAACCTAATTTTACCTTCAGCTGGATAGAGGAAAAAGCATTAGAAGATTTGCACTACATGGCCATGGGACGGAGGTACCAAAGACTGAAGGATCTGAGAACTCTTTGAGAACCTCTCACTTTATATATGTCCTCAGATTTGAAATGTCCTGGAGTTCTCCATTTGTTTATTAGTGCAATGTTCAATTATTTTTCTATGGGCATCATAAAAGTTGACCAGAGTCTGGGTGGACCACTACTGCAGAGAGTTTTCACAGACCACCTGTTTCTTAATAATTATAATGTGTTGTTATCTAGGTGCCTTTGTAATGATTTTTGCATTATGTTTGAATTACTATTAATTTTGCTAACATTTTCTGTTGGCCACCTCAGGGAGTAGATCTCTAAAACGAAAAACATGTTGCCATTTCCAAGTGTAGCTCTTCAAAAGAAATGTTAAACTTTTAACCACATTGTTCATTTAATGGCTCTCATAGACATAGATGGTCTGGGAACCTCGGTTTTGGAGAACTAGCTTTAGTACATATTGCCATGTATTTGAAAATACAACAAGTTTTATATAATGAATATTTACCACTTCTTCATAAGATTGCTGCTGTTTTACACATTCAGTTTTCAAAGACCAATATCATGAAATAAGAAAGTACACCTAATGCTATAGGCAGTTCTGTACAATGACAAATCACTGGATAATTTTAATAAAAGCCAGATAAATGTCTTACAGTAGCTTCAAATGGAACCATAAACCTGGTTATCTTCTAGTTTTTAGATACATGATTATGCTCTCCCAGAAAGAATTATCTAAGGTAGTTGCTCTGCAAATACATTGCTTTGTTCCAAAGATTAGTTTTGTCAGGAGCTAAACTAAAGGCTCTGGTGAGCACCTAATAAGTCAGATTCGAAAATGCTTTAGAACTGAAAAATGTCAACATGCAAGGTCAAACTTTTATTCAAAGAATGAAACATTAGTACGAATCACAATGCATCAGGCAAAGAGACTGTAAATGAGCTGACAATGTCTAATTCCTGCTCAACACGCAATATAAAATACGATTTTAGATTTTGTATGTGAAGTAGCTTCAGATTTCTAAGGCAGATAGCAAAAATCTGATATGATAACATTGCATATAGAAATGATTATACAACTGCATTATGTACAGTGCACTTTACTCCTACATGATAAAAGGCATTTTTTTTGTAAAGGGCTACTGTAATGTTCTAACATTTAAGAATTTATAAGTAATAAATATTAAAGTATAAATACCTTTTAAAATCACAGCAATTAAAAAAAAGTGATGTTTTGTGAGAATTTCCCAAACCAACTGTTTTCTCAACCTGGCTCAAAAAACCAACAACACCCTGTCTTTACAATACCCCAATCCCTCCCCACTATGGACTCATTTGACTCTGTAACTGAGATAAAGTATCCACTTTACTATTAACCTCTCACTTTACTACGTGTCCACATGATCCTATCCCATTGTCTCCAGCTCTCACACATCTATTCAACCTTTCCCTAAACCCTAGAAAGTTTCCATCATCTTTAAAACAAGCCACAATTGCATCAATTCTTAAGAAACCCTCATCTGATCCAGCTTCTACATCCAATTTTCACCTAATCTCTTTACTTTCCCTAACTTCAAAACTGCTTGAGAGGCTCATCTACAATCACCTTACCCTTTTTATTTCCTCTAATTCCCTTCTTGACACCTTCCAATCTGGCTTCCGGGCCTTACACTCTACAGAAACAGCCCTCACAGAAGTCACTAATGACTTGCCAACCACAAGTCAAAGGGTCACATCTCTATTCTTATTCTCCTAGACCTCCCTGCTGCCTTCGATACAGTTGGCCACCCCCTTCTAATCCAAACTGTTGGCTCTCTTGGCATCCGTGACACAGCTCCCTCTTGGTTCAAATCCTACCTAGAAGTAGTTATCTATTGAATCCACTGTCACCTCCCTTTTTTTTCTTTAAGGTGGAATCTTTTTACTTCTAACCTCAAAGGATGTCCTCTTGCCAGTTGAAAACATCTTGGCACAAAATGCTCCCTTGACAAATGTTAGTTTATAAAGAAATATATATGCATTTGTACACACATTTCCATAACTTTGTTGCCCCTGGAAATTTACCGTATATACTTGAGTATAAGTCACTCTACCCCCCTGAGTCTCTTTCCCACCCCCCTCCTCATCCTCAACCCCCCTCCTCCTCATCAACCCCCCTCCTCCTCATCAACCGCCTCCTCAACCCCCTCCAAATACCTCCCCCTCACTTACCTGCTTCTTCTCCGGCCTCTGCTCCGTCTGACCCACGTGCGCATGTGACGTCATTAGCATATACCGGGTGCCGGAGTTAGGATGAGGAGGGGGTTGAGGATGAGGAGGGAGGTTGAGGATGAGGAGGGAGGATGAGGAGGGAGGATGAGGAGGGAGGTTGAGGAGGGAGGTTGAGGATGAGGAGGGAGGTTGAGGATGAGGAGGGAGGTTGAGGTTGAGGAGGGGGTTGAGGATGGGGGAGTTGAGGATGAGGGGGGGTTGAGGATGATGGGGGAGGTTGAGGATGAGGAGGGGGTTGAGGAGGGTGATAAGGGAGGGGGTAAGAGACACAGGGAAGGGAGAGGGGAGAAGAGACACGGGAGAGAGAGGGGACACACAGGGGGCAGCACATTTCCCACCCTCGGCTTATACTCGAGTCACTCATCTTACCCAGTATTTTGTGGTAAAATAGGTGCCTCGGCTTATACTTGGGTCGGCTTATACTCAAGTATATATGGTACTGCCCCAGGCCTGGCCATCATAGGTGTAAGCAGAAACACAACACACCTTGGGCCTCATTCTATTAGCGGCCGCAGCCGTTGCGGGGCCGCAAGGACCGGCCGCAAGCTATTCGGCTATTCTATTCCCTTACGGCCGGGGATTCCGGCAGGCTTGCGGCCGGTGCCTTGCTATCTCTTGCGGCCGCTCGCGCCGGAGGAAAGCCTTTGATCTAAAACGGCCGCAAGAGATTTGCAATTCAATTGCTCCGGGAAACCTCTCTGCAAGGCTAAAAGCGAGCCGCAGCTTACTTGCAGGAAAGAGGTCTCGCTAGCACCAATTAAGCACATAAAATAGCTCAAATAAAGCCATCCTGCACTTTGAGAAGACTATAAAGGGATTTTAGGTGTTAGAAAAAATAGCACATAATTATCCTGTACTCAAATCCGTAAAATATTTTATTTTTAATATCCGTAAAATATCCATGTAAAAAGTCCAGAGTGCTTGGAGCACCTCAGACACACCCACGCCGCAGCCGGAAAATAAACAGTTAATTTGAACTCGGGTTTGGGCAGATGTGCAAGCTTGAGAGTGGGTTTCTATTAATCCTCATGTCCCCCAATATGATCCCTAGCATTTACAGAGCTGTACAGTGCAGGCTTGAATTTATTTTTGCGTTTTTATATTTCAGAGCTTACGGCCGGTTCCAAGATATGCGGCCGGCCGTAAAAGGAGATCCTTGCGGGGCCGTATAATAGAATCGCGAGTTAACTGAACCCCCGCAAGGAATCGCAGCCTTACGGCCGATTTACGGCCGATAATAGAATGAGGCCCCTTGTCTTTTTTCAAGCTACAACAGGTAGTGCAGTACATTGCCCCAGGCTTTTCTGGCATAGCTGTGCAGTAAATAGGCAGCTGCTGGAAAATCAGCTGCAGGCTGTGCCACCATTTGAAAAAGATGAGTTGAGATCCAGCCCAAAAACAAATCTAATCAATATAAACCACTTTTAGCTAATTGAAAAATTAAAAGGGTCCATGGAGCTTCACAATTATCAGCTCTCTCCTGTGGGATAATAGCCACCAAGGAACAAGCATATTGGTATTTTTAACAGCTGTGATTTCACATTAAAGCCATGTTTCTTTATTGCATCTCTGTTCTGTGCAACTCTATAACATAGTTAACATAAAACATTGTTCTGACTGCAGATAAAAACCAAAAGCCAATAAAGTCTGCCCATTCTGTCTACACAATAGTATTGCCTTAATTAATTATCCAGACAGCCTTATGGTTACCTCAGGCATCCTAAAATACCTTTATTGTGCTTGTCCATAGTGCTTCTGTAGGAAGGCTATGTACTACACTATCTGTAAAGTAGTATCTTTGTACGTTACCCCTAAATCTTCCACCTTTCATTTTAAAATGGTGACCTCTGGCTCTTGCAGTCCTCTTTTTCTAGAAGTTATTTCCCTAAAAGTTTTTTTATCATATTACCATTCTCCCTTTTGTACTCTAATACACATTAACGTAGTCATGTGGTTCCTTATATGTTTTATCACTTATACCATACTCTATTTATTCACCCTCATTTAATATGAATTATTTAAGCCTTGTCAGTGCAAAAAAATATGTTTTATATAACATACCACATATATAGTTCTCATCATGTGGGTCGTTGCTAACGCTTGCGGGCTTGCGTAGCCCATCCCTACGACCCCCTACGACTTTCGGACCGCAATTGCGGACCCTCGCAAAGCGTGGGGCCACATATGCGGAGGTTACAAACGACCACACAACCGGTTACAAACGACCACACAAGTGGGACTTGGAAAAAAAACATAAACAAGCAATGACTAACTACGGACTTACACCAAAAAATATGAGCCGCGGGACTTAGAAAAAAATAAATTGCGGACTTACACAAAAACAATTACGACCCGCTGGACTTCGAAAAAATCTATTACGGACTCGCAAAAATACGACATTAACGGACAACCCGCGCACATAGGCAAACATTAAAAAACACAAAAATACAAATAAAATAAAACCTTTCCCACACCGAGGGGGGACACCCCGAACCTCTGCAACACTGCTTAAACCTCGAATTCTGTCAAATTTACAAAGTTTACACACTCGAAAATGGCCGCTAAAAAAAATGAAAACGAGGCTACACGACCCCTAAAGCCGCTAAATTCCACAAAGCAAATACAGCTTTTACAAAAACCTGGACGACCTACAACATACAACATTAGCAAGGACGCTTCATCATACAAACCCGCCTACCACATACACATTTGCCGCCATTTTACAACACTAACTTACAGAATGCGGATGTACCCAGCTACACTAACGGCTTCCCCTCGCGCGTGCAGCCTATTTACACTACACACTGCACACATTGCTGACACTTACACATCAGCTCCACAACACTGCAAACCTACATTGTATGCTGCAGGAACATCAAAACAGATTGTCAGCTCTTCAGCACAATGCTTCCTGCATATATTACTTACAAATAGGTAAAGTATATTAATCTATTAATTTATTACTTATTTAATTAGCATCACAAAATACATATACACAAAACAAAAAACACTATCGCAATAAACGCAAAAGACATTCACTGCGCGTTCACAACTCAGATTTTCAGTAAAACAGTGAAGTCCCAAGTTAACTAGGACCCCACCTCTAAATAACAATAAATATGAAATATAACACATGTAATTATCTATAATGTTGTAGAGAAATATACTATTATAAAGAGTGTGATAATAAAAGTTTATCTTGCATATTTTCCAGCTAAGTTTGAGAGCTACCATTTGCTTATATGTGAGCTTGTTAGTGTATCATTAATCTATGGAGACTCTACTTTATGGACTGTGAACCCATTTTGATTCTGTATGTAATAAATGCATTTTTTATTTTAGCTTCAAGAAATATGCAGAAATTCACTTATATTCAACTATGCAAATTGCATAATAAATGTCATTGCATCTTAACAAGGGTCTGCTGTTTGTGGCTGCAATAAATATTAATTGAGAAAATATATCTTCATCTGGTAATGTATAACACACTCACATCTGCTCCATAAAATCTACAGCCTGGCTGCCATGACTTGTGGGATCTTGTCCACCCTTCCTTTTTCCTGACTATAGGAGGTGGTTTCATTTTGTTCTATTATTGGCATAAAACAGAGATAATTGCTTCAGTTTAATATGATGACAAATTAATTATGTACACTGAGTAATAAAATAAATATTACAACAATTACAGCATAAATGTTTTCCATTGGAATTTTAGAGCAATTACAATACTAATATCTACTGGATGAACTGCAGATAGTATTACTGTATTACAAAATAGGTACATATAAAGATTTCTATTACTACAAATGTGTACAGAAATTACTAAATGTACAGTATTCCAAGTAATATAATTTTTTCATTATTTCAATTTGTACTCAACTCAACTGAACCAAGTTGTTGAGATAACCAAACACTCTATTGAACACCATAGCAGAGCATTCTTATTGGCTAGTAAGATACACATATATCAGATGCACATATTACATGGAGTCATTCTATACACATACAGATTTATTCTATTAAAAAATAAAACTTGTTTTCCACACACCCAGAGTTGCTTACATAGGTACACCGAAGCTCCCAATAGGAACACTGCATTTGGGTATGGATTTTAACCATTAACTAGTATTTAAAGTCAACTGCAGCATAATGCAAAGCCCCACACAGCAGTGTCTGGCTCTCCTGCTCCCTTGGGCAGGGGACTACACATCCCGTGATACCTTGCTACACAAACTGCCATCGTAGATGGATACAATGTATTAGCTGCCTGTGATTGGCCAATACAAATTATGAATTTCATGCTAATTTTCGGGATTTACAGGGGTGTTAACTCTGAAAATCAACTGCTTGCAAAAGCAAGAGATTTAGCAAACTTTAGTGTAAGTATAATAAGGTTTATTTTCAGGGTTTTTCATACATTACTGATTCTCCTCCATAATGTATTAATAATCTATGAAACTTAAATATGCCATAAACACATTTCCCTAGATTGCCTGACACATTTTTTAAAGTAACTGTAAAAAAATCTGTATAAAATATACTCTTTAGTGGTAATTAAAATAAGGGAAATAAGCTGTCTGTCACTGACTTGTATGAAACAGTGGCAAGTGGTAGTTTTCAGTTTTACGTTAGTCATCATTTGTGTAAAGAGGTTGCTGTTTTGCGCTGTGTAGGTTGTCCTCCCGCTGAGCCTTACCTTACATTGTGGAAGTCATCAGCTGTACACGATCTTCAGTGTACTACAAACTTACAGCCTTATTAAATTGCGATTCGGCCAATTGAATAGGGCTCTATATAAGCACAGAGCATATTTTTTTTACAGAAGTTTTTAGTTAGTGAAGACCTTGCTTTTGGATAGAAGTTCACTAACTAAGAACTTCGGTGCTTATATAGAGCCCTATTCAATTGGCCGAATCGCAATTTAATAAGGCTCTTACTGTGGATCTCTGTGACTTCCGTCTAAAAGCAAAACCAGACCTGATTCACCAAAGCTAGAGAGAATCCTTATGTGATAAAATGCTTATCTGGGGCCTCATTCAATTGCAATTTGGCCAATTGAATAGTGCCCTAAATAAGCACATAGCATATTTTTTTTAAAGAAGTTTTTAGTTAGTGAAATCCTTGCTTTTGGATATATGCTTACTAACTAAAAACTTCTTTAAAAAATATATGTTATGTGCTTATATAGAGCCCTATTCAATTGGCCAAATCGCAATTGAATGAGGCCCCTGGTATTTTAGCCTCATATACTTTATTTGGGTTACAACCAATAGAGTCAAGTTTGCCTTTAAATACATTTAAATTCATAATAGAGAAGAATCAAGAAATTTAATCAATATCAATCATATATTTTGACATTAAAAGGGCCAAGGGAATTAGTTTTTATCTTTGTTCCATCTGAAAGCGGACATTTACAGCCTTATTTAATTGCGATTCGGCAAATATAAAAGGTCTCTATTTAAGCACAGAGCATATTTTTTACAGAAGTTTTTAGTTAGTGAACTTCTATCCAAAAGCAAGGTCTTCACTAACTAAAAACTTCTGTAAAAAAGATATGCTCTGTGCTTATATAGTCCTTTTATATTTGTTAACAGTTATGCGATCTACAGTTACATATGATCTGCGCATTTCCTATAAGTTTCAATAAAGTTTAGACAGGTTTTACTTTAATATTTTTTGTTTAAATCACTCTGTTTTAAGTGCACCGAAACAGAATTGTGCTCTGTGATCATTTAACAACAGTATTCATACATTATTGTCCATTTCAAGCACCTTTTATTTTATGTTTTATGCACTAATGTAAAACACTTTGATTAAAATGTGTTACATATGAATAAAATGTTACTTTATATTTCCTGAACCAGCTGAATAAATGTCTCAAGCACTTGCAGTCGGTTAGTTAATATCTTATACTTCGTTTTTATCATGATGAGCTTCAGTCAGAACACCAAGCAGCTAATGTGGTGGAAATTATTGTTGCTAGTTACCCTATGTCACTCAACTGCAAAATCTGCATAGATTAAAACTGTCCAAATCAGGAAATTAGCATTAAGTGAAATACATATAGACTACAATAACGATTTCCTTATTGTGTATCACATATTTATAATGTTAATTAATGCGTCCTGTGCCTGAGCAAGGAAATTGAAAAACAGATTAGACATTGCTAGTTATATAAGATTCATTTAGTGGGGGGAAAGTAGTCATTATAGGGTTGAAAAATATAGGCTATGAACTAGAACATACCCCCAAAAAATATTAGTAACATTTCTCAAAAGTCAAAGAAAGAAAGACTACAAAAAAAAAGATTAATGAGAAATTGTATCTTTTTTATGTACTGTGTTGTATTTGATCAGGGCTAAATTTAAAAAAAAACTCTTGTCACCCCCAAACTCAAGTTATTTTTCTTTTTAAGTTATTATTAAAGAGCATGAAGAATGGCTTTATATTGTATTGGCCATTTTTTTCTAAAGTGATCCCTTCCTAAGTTATTTGAGCTACAATAATATGGGAATTAGCAGCTCCTGAATACTAATGCATGCATGGTCTGTTCTTTGTGCTCTTTAAGATGAATCTATATGTTGTTTGGATGACAGTGTCCCTTTAATCTTTCTGACAGTTTCCAAATCATCATCTGGGGAGAATGCCAGGACTGGTATTTGGAAAAGTGAGATCTGAGGTCAATAAGAAATGAGAAAAGAAGACATAGAGTTGGTGGTGATTAGATAGGAAGGAGTTTGAAAAGGGGAAAGAGGATGGGCAAGAGCGGGAGAAGAGATCAACTCGACAGGAAGATAGACAGGGCGAACAAGGGAAATGTGAAGGGGGAAATAAGGCAAAAGAAGTGTAAGTTAAGTGCAAATTTGTAAAATCAAGGGAAAAGGGAGAGAAAGGCCAAATTTGTAAAAGGAATTGATTATAAATGGGAATGTAGGGAGATTACTGTAAATCATCCATTCTACCAGCACTTAATCACCTGCAATTGTTCTTTGGAAAGTCTGGCCCTATATGAGGCACAGTTACATATAGGCCATCATTTTCTATTCTGGCAAGTTCCAGGTACAGTTTCATCAAACACTGCACTTTTTACCCAAATTCTATAGGTGATGTTATTTGAGTGTAGAGTCTCATTTGCCTAGAACAATACTTTTGCATAAAAGGAGGCCTGACAATGCAACATGTGATTAACTGCACTGCATATTAAGACAACGTGAACAACGAAGTGGAACCATCCAATCTGGCAAATGCCTTGTGTGTAAAGTAATATTTCTGGCTCTGGCTGAACTGTACTTTCAAATTTAAAGAGTGGGCCTAGGATTAGCTAGTATGAGGCGCACAAATTATAAAGGGTTACTTAGTCCACTTTCATGATCCTACATTTATGTCAAGGAAAGGAAGAAGCACTGCTTGAAGAAAGTCCTATCTATTTTTTTTAGGTTCTTGTAATCTTTAAGTTGCACTTATTGTAATGTGTTATCTTCCTTTCCTCGTATTTCTTTTTTATACCTTCCATACACAACAGATTTTGCTTATGCTGCTGATAAATGACCACTCATTTGACTTAAACAACAGAAAAAGAAATTACCTATTCTATAGAGCTTATTGTAGGCAGCTAATAATTCATTATATTTAAATAATCCAAAATTAATTAACTAAATTGCTAAACTTGGTAATTATAGTGCATTGAGGTGGAGATGCCATACTCTATATGTAAGTAATTATCGTGAGTGAACAGGATTGGATAATATAACTTACAAGCCATTCTGTATCCAACAGCTGTAGGGAGGTCATATCCATTGAGGTTGTAACGTCATTAGCAACGTCATATTTCATGTTCAAAGTAAGGTCTACAGATGCTGCAGCTTTCTAAGCAAATCCTTACCATGTTAGAAGCCTTATATATTTTCTCCAGACCATCTGTTCTGTATTCAGCTACGATCTGCGGCACTTAAAATCAATACACAGAATTAGCATCAGATTGCACTGCAGGGGATGGTTTGATCTCACATACCTGTAAGAATTAGTCACAGATCTGTCCTGGAGGATACTTGGTAGTCCACTTTTCAGAGACTCTATTTTCAGTTAAAAAGTTCATTGTATGCATAACTGGGCATTTTGTTACTGCCTGAAACATAATATTTTTAAAATCCTCATGCACTAGCAGGTACAGCATCACTGTGATATCTATGGCTTTGTAATTAGTTTGCATCATGATTGCTCTGTTTATACTAGAAATCCAATTTATGGTAATACAAAAAGCATAATATATTTTATGTCAATATTTCATTAATTCAAAAAGCTTAAAATCATTACACTAACAATATTTTAGTACAAAATCCAGCCAAAGGATTGCTCCACATCTAAAAGCAAAATAAGCTTATTATATATAATAGTTTTTTTTATTGCTGCTTAAACATGATGTACCTAATGCTATAATTTTACTATTCATTTGATATTTTCATTAACAGGGTTATAAGTGTTGTAGGATTTATTGATCATGGTTAGAGGGCCACAATCCAGTTCAAAGTACCAATGATGAAGTCCCACTTGTTATGAAACGTGTTAACTTTTAGCCTACAGTGTTACTGCCATCATCTTTATGCAAATGTAATTTCACTAAATAATATTTGACATTGTGCCAATTCTTGGAGCAGTTTATTCCTTTATTTAACTCGTGAGTGCAGCACCTCCCGCATTGTAACAGTTTTCCCCTTAACCAAAAATTTAGTTTAACAATATTGTGTAGAATTTTAAATCAAATTATGTTTTATCAGGAAACTAGAAATCTACCTCTGTCAGGGGTGTAGGAGCCAGAATAATTCTGGGGGAGGGATGCAGCTCATTGTATACACAGGCCATAAAATAGGCTATACATAAATACATGGAAACATAGAATCATTGTGTGTGTGGGGGGGGGGGGGGGGTTGTCCCTTCCACCCACTCTCATTCCTACACCCCTGACAATAGATGCTTCACTGTCAAGAGCTCCTGGTTAGCCAGTCACAACATCCAGCTTTCCTTTACAATGAGTTCTACAAATGTAGGTGATTGTGCCATGGCGTCACTGGAGGTGCAGCATGTGCAAAGCACTGGAGTCTACAACAGGGTAGGTGCCAGCTGCTATTGGTAGCATCCTGGGGTCAAGGAGAAAGCAGTTTTGTTACCGATTTTTTTTATTGACTCCCTCAGGCACCTACTGTGTATGTATATGTATGTATGTATGTATATATGGCTTATTTGCTTGGAAGATCACGCCAGCATTTTTAATACCCTTCATTGATAATGAGGCCGCAATCATGTTCAAGCACGCAAATGCTTACTGCTGATCGCATGGTTTGCGATCAGGATTAACTTGCACGCCAGGCCAATTGAATAGGCAAGTAAAAGTAAGGAGATTGGCTGAGCAAGCAAGAGCAGGTAAATAGTGGGTTAATATTGCTCCCCTGATGCTGCATGCTGATTGGGTGGGGATCAGGGGCTTGTGTATAAGCACCCCCTGGAGGTGTCAACATAGTCATTAGAGGGATTTTTAGATATTAATAAAAATAAAATGTTTTGTGAGATGTGCTGCATACGTTTAGGCTGCTTTTTGCGTAAGGAGTGCAGAAATGTATTAATCTAGCTCACTTAGATATGCCCTCTACATCTCTACATCTGCTGTACATACAATACCTTCTGCTTGATGTCATACCATCTAAATTGTACCCAAATATCCTCCAAATACTCTACCAACTGCCAAACTATTTTCATTTATTCTCACTCCCAACCACAGGATTTTTCTCAAGTTGCTCCTACTTGCTGCAAGTTCTTATCTCATTGTTTTTGTAGTTTCAATTCAACAACTACTTTGCTGACACCAACAACCTACACATCCTACAACCAACTCAATGAAACAGTGTGTCCAGGGTGTATCGTTTACTCAGTCAGGTCTCACTTTTCAATCCAAAATATCCTCCTTGTCAGGGTATACACCCGTGTTTAATCTCATGGCCGATCTCTTGGCTTAGCATGAGTACAACATGTATGACAGTTTCATGCCACAGCAGCTACAGCTACGTGTGCTAGAGACAGATCACTCAGAAGTATATCTCCTAGCTTTTGATGCTGTTTCTCCTGATTGGTTGTTTTTTTAAGGCATTTCTACCAGCCAATCACATATCACATGGGGCTATTTATTGCTGCTATCGCCTACTTTAAGTACCTGTTGTAGGTCCCTGTGACTGGGAGTACTTCTGGTTGTTCCTATGTCTTCCTATTCTGTTTTGCTACATCCTGCTTTATTCCGGTTCCCTATTGGGCTGATCTTTTGCTGCTGATACGGATTGTTACTGACCTTGTTGGATTTCAGTTGGCCCTTGTAATTTTGCTTGTCTGACCAAAGTTTTGACTGTGGTAAATCAGACTTGCCATCCTCTGGTACCAAGGTAACCTGTTATTTATTTTGCAATGGGCCCCCACCTTGGTACCAACTCACTCAGTGCTTGTCTGACCAAAGTTTTGACTGTGGTAAATCAGACTTGCCATCCTCCCCCCAAGGTGGCCTGTTATTTATTTTGCAATGGGCCCCCACCTTGGTACCAATTCACTCAGTGCCACTCCCCAAGAGCACTTACCCTAGTTCCCCTCCCTAATACCCTTTCTTATAACAGCAACCCTCCCCAAGACCCTTTCACATAGCTGCAGCCCACCAAGACCATTTTCCATAACTGCCCCCCCCCCCCCCCTCAAAGGAGGGACCTGGTGCATTGCACCACCTGCACCACTGGCAGCTCTGCCTCTGTCTGGATGTTGTCCCTGAATGGTTTCAACCAGACAGCCCTTACACTTCTTCAAGTAAACAGTAACAGATTTCTACATTAACTTGACACTAAACATTGCTTATGTTCTTTTGACCAATTATAATAGTCAGGCGACAATTAACTGTGTCATAATATTATAATGCCTTCAGTCATGTCATTCATAAATATATGATAATGATTTTCCTGGAATATACCCAGGCTACTGTGCACACTTTTAGCCAAGTCTGGGACTGGGTGGTAAAGTTCCACAGCCCAAAGGATGTACTCTTATTTACCTCATGTGGAAACACCTGTTTCCAGATTTTATATGTCAGACAAAGGGACGTTTCATGTAATATTATACGCTGAAATAAATTGGCAAACATTGCAATAATCATTTATATCAAACATGCAATCAAATTCTGAATAATTCAATAAAAGTGTGATCTTTTTTTATCTGTGTTTACCGAAGAGATTACAAATATCATGACATTTAAAATGATGGATGACGACACTACTTTATCAATTGAATATTATTATAACATACATTGAAGATTCTAATTTTTACCTGTCAATTAGCCTTTCTAATCTACCCACCAAGTTTGTATTATTAACTATTACTACGGGGTGATAATCACTAATAATTGCCATTTTCTCCCTCTGAGTTTGCATGTATTGGTTTCTGTCTAAACATGTTTGTGCTCAGGGATCTGGACATGTTTTATGTAAGTAATTATATATTTATTGCTTTTCAAAGTGATGATAGATAGAGATAAAGATTCACTTTTCCATAAAAATAAAATGTTCTTTTCAAAGTATTATAAGAATGAGTAAGAAAGAAAATAATGGAAAAACCGTTAGACACCAGAGATGTTAACGTTTTTGGACTGTGTTTGTTTTTCTAATGTACCAGATTATATGCAAATAAATAGTTTCCATTAAATTACCCTTTCACGCTAATTGTCTGATAGTTCCTGATTTGTTCACGCTGGCTGCTAATTTAAATCAGTCGCTGCATAGCACTGTGCTGGTGCAATTAGGTTTAACTTGATGCTGTGCACAAAGAGACAATAGATACTAATCAAAATGTTCAGGTCAAGTCACCAAGTATTTACTATAAATGGTAAATGTCTACAATTTATTACCCACTGTGGGCCTCATTCAAATGCGACATGGCCAATTGAATAGGGCTCTATATAAGCACACAGCATATTTTTTACAGAAGTTTTTACTTAGTAAACTTCTATCCAAAAGCAACGTTTTCACTAACTAAAAACTTCTGTAAAAAAAAATATGCTCTGTGCTTATTTAGAGCCCTATTCAGTTGGCCAAATCGCATTTGAATGAGGCCCTGTGGGATTAAGGAAACCAATGGGATCCAGGGATCTTTGTGCATCCTCTGTATAAAATGCTTGTCTGGACCACTTAACATATGCTATACATATAGTTAATATTGTTTTACACATTTGATGTACTAAATCAATGCAGACTTGTTTTTAAGCATTATTTGTATTACCTAAAATTGCAGATATATAATCATACAATTTTACTGCATGGGTCAGATTGCACCAATTTAGATGCAGGGTCACCTCAATAGACCAAATGCCATAAGCATATTAAGGCTTTATGTTGCCCTGGCCATTTAGATTTTGACACCCACCACTTGCAGCACCCCTTTTCCCCTTCTACATGTAAAAATATAAGTTTCATATTTGTTTATGTGTGTGTATATATGGAGAGAGAGAGAGATATTATGTCAGATGTGTGAAGTACACCTCCAGACAGAAATATCACTGAATTTAGACATTTCTGTGCACATACAAACATATTTCAAAATACTAAACTGTATCTTCAGACAGCTTGTTGCCCTCGGAAAATGTAATGCCCTAGGCCTAGGTCTCACCCTAGAATGTCGAACCCAATGTCATTGGCTCATGAACTCACACATGGCACAAATGTAAGACAATTATCAAGATCGCATATCAGAAAATAATTTAGGACAGCTGGGCAGATACTCTCACATCATAGGGAGGAGAGAAGCAGCTCTGCTAGACTAGGAAACACTACATTTCAAATGACGGTTTTATAAATTGCATATCCCTATTATCAATTACTAAATAAATAAAGGAAGCCCTATTATATGACCACTACATTAGAATTATAAAGTAGAATGTGTAATTACTAGTTCACCATTGGCACACAAGATGACTTACGGAGAATAATGTACAGTAGGTCAAAGGGATAGCCTTGTTTTATTATATGCCTGTTATATTAAACTACAATCTTAGATATTTGTTCAGTATTTTATTTTTCTAATCTATTTTTCATGCACAACCGACTTTTGTAATATATAAATTATGCAATATAAAAATGTAGGGTTATAGGTAGCTGTCCTTTAATATGACATGTACACAATATATAACTAGTCACCTTATAGGTGTGCTGCTGGAGACACTTTTATACAGTATATCTTTCTGATACAGATTATCATCTTTAAAGAAGCTAACAATAATTATAAGGTGACACAAAAGATTCCTTTTAAAAAATACAGCAAAAATATTCTGCCTTTTTATACTAACTCTTCCTGTCAAAAAAAGTGCTGCCCTTTAAAGAAACCATTGCAAAATGAGTCGACAGCATAGCACGGTTGGGCACCTCTTTAGGAAGCAGCTTGCTGACTAGCTGCTATTTTTGATTTGTGGCTATGTTATAGGCCAACCATTTGTTCTGAAATTGTAATTCTTCAGTACTGGAGCAGACAGAAAAGATCACAGAACAAGAAACAGGCACTTGTTCAATACGTCTGCAGACTAAAGCCAATAAACTATGTTCGACAGAACAACGAATGAAATACACATGATGATTAGATTTTTATAAAGTGACAATTGGATCACAGATTATAATCAGTTCTTGTCTGTTATATAAATTAGTATTTTTAAAGATACTCTACAGAATTTTTAAAATGTTTTATGTCAGTGACTTTACGAAGTTTCGTGGATTATGAATGCATCTGATAGAGGAGAATCAGTGGTGTATTCAAACATGTTTTACATGAAAAAAATCGTAAAATAAACATTAATAAACTAATCCTATGTTTGCAAATTTCTTCAGTTTTCGGGCTGCTGATTTTGAGAAAGGAATGCCCCTGAAAATCCAAGCTAAATTAATTTTGGCAAATCACATGCTGCTATAACATTGTTGCATTGTCTGGGAGGCCAGTCTATGCAGCAAACCATCATGGGATAGTCTTATTTTTTTCCACCTCAAGGAAGCAACGAGGAGCTCAGACATTGCTGCTCTGGATTTCCGCAGTACTGATGTTAAAGCTTAGTTTGGGGTTAACCCCCCCCCCCCCCAGAAAACATACGTTTGTGTTAGTTTACAAAACGTTTAAAAGATATATATAATGAATTAATGAATAATGCATATAATTAATTTTATCCAAGGTAATTTATTTTTTACATACAATTTTAATTTCACTTACGTATAAGAAGTCCCCAGATTAACAGATTCTCACCTTCTGAAACCTTTCCCTTTCTTCCTGTTCTTCCCCATGAAACTTACATTGTGGACATCTGTGATGTAAAGCCATGCCAGCCAGGTAGTGGTTTCACACGGCAAGTGCTTTATGCTGCTAACAACCAGTCAATGGCATGCTTTGTGTCTGATCATCATAAAACACTGGTAGTGTAAATGTGCAAATTCACAAATGAAATCTCTGTGTAGCTGCTCAGTATGGGCCTCCTTCAAATGCGATTTGGCCAATTGAATAGGGCTCTATATAAGCACAGAGCATATTTTTTTTACAGAAGTTTTTAGTTAGTTAAGACCTTGGTTTGGGATAGAAGTTCACTAACTAAAAACTTCCGTAAAAAAATATGTTCTGTGCTTATATAGAGCCCTATTCAATTGGCAAAATCGCATTTGAATGAGGCCCTATGACTACTCACACAGAAGTCTTTTAATTTATTAATTTAAGAGATACAGCCATCACAACTTAGGCAAGGCATTGGACATTTGTCATTTTTTCTGTCATTTTTCTTACTTGCCACATTCTGATTTTAATGCTTAAAATCCTAACAACAGAAAGTTTTCCACTTTGAGTCTTGGTCTAAAAATAACAACACTTTAGGAGGTCGACCTTATTAATTCTTAACAGCTGATTTGTCCTTCAAGATCACTGGAAATTGTCTATACATTGCACATTACTCATTCTTTTCAGTAAATCATTCCTATGATATTCAGCATTGTTCAGCGTGGCTTTAAGTACTTAAAAAAGTGATGGGGGTCTGAGTTTCAAGTTGTTTGTTTAGTTTAGTTTTTTTTAATCTTCTTTACTTATTTTACCTCTGTTAATACTCATCGTACTATATACTTAGGGCCTCATTCTATTATCGGCCGTAGGAGATGCGGGGCCGCAAGGACCGGCCGCAGGCTATTTGCCTATTCTATTCCCCTCCGGCCGGGGGCTCCGGCAGGCTTGTGGCCGGCGCCTTGTTATCCCTTGCGGCCACACACACCGCAGGAAAGCCTTTGATCTTAAACGGCAGCAAGAGGTTCGGCCGCAAGAAAGCCCCGGTTGCTATTCTATTGCTACGGGAACCCTCTCTGCAAGGCTAAAACCGAGCCGCAGCTTACTTGCACCAAAAAGGTCCCGCAAGCACACAATTAAGCACATAATATAGCCATCCTGCACTCTAATGAGACGATAAAGTGATTGGAGGTGTTAGCATTCATAGCACAACATTCCCCTACACTCAAATCTGAAAATATTTTTTATTTTAATTCATGTCAAATATCTGTGGACAAAGTCCCGAGGGCTTGGAGCACCTCAGACCCGCCCAGGCTGCGGGACGAAAAATAAACCGTTAATGAAATAGCGGATTTGGGCGATGTGCAAGCTTGAGAGGATGTTGTTATTAATCCTCATGTCCCCCATTATGATGCCTATCATTTACAGAGCTTTACAGTGCCATCTTGAATTTATATTTGCATTTAAAGTTTTCTGACCTTGCGGCCGGTTGCATGATATGAGGCCGGCCGTAAGGGGGATATCCTTGCGGCGCCGTCCATTTGAATTGCAAGGTAAAGGTAGCTCTACACGGGGCCGTAAGACGGCCGCAAGAATTCGCAGCTTTTCGGCCGTTTTACGGCCGATAATAGAATGAGGCCCTTAGTATACTGTATAAAATTGCCGTTTTTTGTTATTTAACATATATTAAACAACAAAAGATCTCAATTCACAAGGTATAATGAGACAGGATTGTTTTATTCCTTCTTTCAACTTTATCATGTGGAAGGAAAAAAGAAGATAATGTAGAAAATGTGTTTAACAGATTCAAAAAAATATTATTTTTCCTTTGTATTTATATAACAATAAAACTCCTTGTTACAAACTTGTTCTTTTTGACAATAAAAAAATATGAAAACAATAAAAAAAGTGATGGAGGTTATGTAATTGCATAATTGCATGATAATGTTAGAGTACATTGTTTTGTCCACCATGCCATGTTAAACGAGTATATATATATATATATATATATATATATAAAAAAAAAAAAATATATATATATATATATATATATATATATATACAGTATATATATATGATAAAGTATGGGTCACAGCTTTCATGGAAAAGACTTACTACTCCGTAGTGCTCTAGTGACCAAATCTAATAATGGGTTCTAATTTTTGTGCCCCCTATTCATTTAATCTGGAAGGGATTTGTCCCCTCCATCCCCTCCCAGTTCCTACCCCCTGCCTCAGAGACAAATAAGCGCACTGTGTCACTAATTTACACATCAAAGCAGCTCATCAGAGGCAAGCCATAATCATGTTCCTATCAACATATTATTCCCTGTTGCAAATGTATTTATATGAACTGTCAGTGGTAAGGGGTTAATATTATGGCATAGTTGTCCCTTTGTAAGAGGGACATTATGTATCTAGCTTGTTTTATTATTAATCTGTCATGAGCCTTCTGTCTGCTGCATGAAAATAATATTAGCATAATGTTATAATTGCAGCAATTTCAAATTCCCTATTCTAAGTCAATTTCCTCTACCCAGAATAATTTTAGTTGCATAATTTTATTAATCATTCCCACTGCCATTTTATGACTAAACAGTGCTTCAAATACAACAAGTTTCAAGGTCAGTGGTTATTCAAATAGCAACATAATCAATTTACTTAACTCCATGAGGCATAGTTATTAAATTGGGTAAAGTTATTAACCCAACTTCTTTAGTTATTTTATGTAATCTACAAAAAACTAAAATCTTTGCTAATACTGAATTCTTATTACTTATTTTCAGATTTTTTCTCCAATACAGAAGAGAGTAGCTAATATTTTTGTTATTATTATTATCTTTTATTCAAAAATGTAGCATTTTCTATAGCTATTTCTGAAGTAGAACAAATGAAAACATGCATAAATACCAACACAGGAAAATAGCCCTGCTCTAGGGAGAGTTTTTTATTCCTGGGAAATAGATCTGGAAGTAGTGGCGGCAGTGACAGATTTTATATTCCTGGGATCCAAGATGGTGACTGTAGCCAAGAAATTAAAAAAACATTCTGGGGAGAAAATTTATGGCAAGCTTGGACAAGCTTGTAAAAAGTAAAGATATTACACTATCAACAAAGGTCCGCATAGTTAGAACTCTGTTATTCCCAGTAGTAAGTCTGAGCACCGTTAAATTGATCTCTTTGAATTGTGATGTTGGAGAGTCCCTTGGACTGCAACATGATCCAATCAATCCTTACTTCAGGAGATCAAGCCAATGATCACGAGGCTGAAGCTCAAATATTTTGGCCACATCGTGAGAAGACAGGATTCCTTAGAGAAGACACTTATGCTGGGAAAGATTGAAGGCACATGTGGAAGGGGACAACAGAGACAGAGATGGATAGATGAGGTCACTGAAGCAATGATTGAGCTTAATGGAGCTCAGAGGGGCAGTGGCTGACAGATGTGCCTGACGTGCAGTAGTCCATGGGGTTACAGTGAGTTGGACACAACTAAACAACACTGAGTAAACCAGTTTCAGATATTAGTGTGGTAGGTGACATACTGTTCTGAAAGGGTGATTATTCAGAGAACGTTTGGGAGTGATTTGGACTACAGTACTTGAAGTAGGTTATTCAACCAAAATGGGGTAGAACAGGAGAAGTGCTACAAATGGGAATGGGAGGGTGTGATTATGGAAGTGGTTGGTTAGGATATAGTTAAAAACAAGAAAGCAGATGTAACAAGGAGAAGTATTGTTAAGAGTTTTGTATTTTAGAGAATATTTAATTCTATAATGTGACCTTAACAGGGAAGATTGGTGAAGAAAGATATATTTGTATGTTATCATAGAAGTGGTACTGGAAACCAAAGGCGCTTATAAGATTGGCGAAGAAAGGAAGTATAAAACTGGGCAACTAAAATGGTGCATGGTCTAAAAAAAACATTTCCAGACTTCTTAACCTTTATAAGTACAGTTTAGAGGACACAATGGAGAGAGGTAATATGAAAAAACCTTCTAATATTTCAATGGAAAGCGTTCCAGTGGTTGTATATGTTAGGATTTGGGAGGTAAGGATAATGTTGAAATCATTTAGAGTCAAAGGAGCATTGTGAGTCTGGAGAATGCCAAGAGTATATGTGCTTCATCTTCTTTTGCTCCTTTGAAACGGTTTGCAGTGGAAAAGTACTTTGGAAGTAAAAATATGTATAAGGTGAGATTTCTTGATAGAGAGGTAAGTTAGTAACTGAGATGGATCAAAAAGAATAGACTCAAAAATTGGATATCAGATGGTGCTAAATACAGGGATATTCTTGAGCAAAACCTGTACCACTCTGTGTGTGATTTGAGGCTAGGACGGAGGTTCACCTTCCAGCAGGACAATGACCCCAAACACACTGCTAAAGCAACACTTGAGGGGTTAAGGGGAAACATGTAAATGTGTTGGAATGGCCTAGTCAAAGCCCAGACCTCAATCCAATAGAAAATCTGTGGTCAGACTTAAAGATTGCTGTTCACAAGAGCAAGCCATCCAACTTGAAGGAGCTGGAGCAGTTTTGCAAGGAGGAATGGACAAAAATCCCTGTGGTAAGATGTGGCAAGCTCATAGAGACTTATCCAAAGCGACTTGGAGCAGTGGTTGCTGCAAAAGGTGGCTCTACAAAGTATTGACTTTAGGGGGGTGATTAGTTATGCACTTTAACTTTTTCTGTTATTTTGTCCTATATGTTGTTTGCTTCACAATAAAAAAAAAAAAAAAAAATCTTCAAAGTTGTGGGCATGTTCTGTAAATTAAATGATGCAAATCCTCAAACAATCCATGTTAATTTCAGGTTGTGAGGCAACAAAACATGAAAAATGCCAAGGGGGGTGAATACTTTTGCAAGGCCCTGTAGTTACAAGTAATTGAGGTTGAAAAAAGGCTTTGAGCCCATCAAGTTCAAACTTTTTAGATCTCCTCTAATCTGCAATATGCGTAATAATTGTTATTCACAATTAGTGATTTGTTAATTGATCCAGAGGAAAGCAAAAAAAAAAAAAAACACAACTGAAACACTGCTAATTGTCTCAGAGGGGAAAAAATGTTGGAATCGGAATTACACGCAATTGAAATACTCCCAGGGTCAATGCCCCTACTTCTCTAGTTATCCAAACTCTTTTTAAAGATATCTATTGAATTTGCTGTTACAACCCATTCTGGTAGAGAGTTACACAGTCCTTACTGTGAAGAACCCTCGTCTTTCCTTCACGTCGTCTTCTAACCTTAAGGGATGTCCTCTTGTCAGGTGAAAACCACTTTGCATAAAGAGTTCCCCTGAGAAAGCCTTATATTGACCATGGATGTATTTTTACAAAGTAATCCCTCTTTCTTGTATAATTTATATACACAGTATATATACACAGTATGGAAGTTCAGAAAGTGGCAACCAGACAGACTTTATGGAAGGAAGCACATAATGAGAAATGGTTTGATGCTGAAATACTACTGCCTACATTTAATAACCTGCTCAAAACACTTCTGCAACTTCAGTCATAGCTCACTTAAACAGTTTGCTCAAGCAGAAGTGTTTCCACTAGTAAGCAAATCACACTGCATTAATAATTTATTAGTACCAACACAGCAATACAATTCAGATACATTAAGCAGAAGTTTCACAGAACAATAGAAGTCTCTCTTTGCCAACTTTATGTATAACCAAATATTTCTGTGCAATAATACTAGGATTTCCAAACCACTGCTTTTTGAATGCAACGTGCTATGTAATCATTTATGTTTCCAGCTGCCGTATTGCTGCCCAACTTTTCTTGTGATGTTTGAATTGGTAGAACATTATGAGCTGGAATTCATAATGCAGTCTCACTTACCACTGTCCCAAATTTCTTATAAATAAAGCAACAAGCCAATACCGCAAAACAGAAACGACCCCAAGTCTAGTATCATTGAAAAATATATTTAAAAGAAATACCTTGTATATAAATGTTATTAAAAAAAGCAGGCCAAAATTGAGAATTAACTTGCTATGTTATGCCAATAAACCAGCGTCATCATGTTATTGTTTATTGATTGTCAGTGCCTAGGTAGACTGAAGAGGTTGCACATTTATCACTGTGTAGATCACACGGCTAGCACATGCTCATACTGATTTTTGCCTAGATTTGACACAGGGCTAGCACATACATGCAAGGCTCATACATCAACATTGGACCACTCTATTTACCTTACTTCTGACAAGAAAATAGTTTAGACTTTTCAGTTTATTGCTCTGATTATATTTAAATTGTTTGGCTAATAGCTTATAATATGAATTTATATTTATGTAAACAGTTTAGAGTTTAGCTTCACAAGGCACAAGCCCATGGAAAAACTAAAACTTTTAAAAAGTTGAAAATTCTTTAATTATTTTGCAATTAGCACAAAAATTCTACGCATAACAATTGACCATTAAAAGCTTAGGGATAACAGCTCCTTCTAAGATGTTCACAATTAGTTTTGCAGGTAATCACGACTCAATGTTAACTAACGAACATGCTAACTTAATACACCTGCTCATGTCACATAATGCCAATCATTCATTCTCTAAACATGTTACCTGGCAAATGTTGATGTTATATCAAAGTTAGTTTAACGACTTTCAGAGCTCTAAACAATCCCTGCATTCCCTGCACTCTGCTTTTCATCTATGTTCTTCGACCAACAAGTGAATTATAGTTTATTGTACCAAGATGTCACTTAGTATCACTTTCAGTTCCCATCTTTGGATATTTTCAATAGGATTCTAATGATTTGTCCGAGGCCTCTGATGAAGGAAATGGTTTTCCCAGGAAGGCGGTGCATCTCAGTACCCATACACAAGGCCTGCCACGTCTGGTAAGTTATTTCACACTAGACTGCAAAGAGCAGACACACAATAGAGTAAACTTACACACAGCGAACTGAACAAACAAACATTGAACACATACAGTGCAGTGGGCTGAGTACACATACACAATACACACACTGTGGACATACACAAAATGGACTGCATAGGTCTTCTGGTAGGGGAGCAGCCCACCAATACAGTAGTGGGACTCAAAATTATACCTCACATGCACTGCGGGTAAATCACTTTGCGCTATCGTCTATTGAAGCTTTTGATTGTCTATCCCACCAATTGAGGACATGTTTGGTGTAATGTTACTAGGGGACATAGAGCCCTATTCATTTTGAGTGTAATTTCTGCTGCTGGAGCTTTTTTCAATGCAGTTACATAGTTACATAGCATTTGAGGTTGAAAAAATACTTTTAGCCCATCAAGTTCAACCTTTTAAGATCTTCTTTGATCTGCAATATGCGGATTAGTTGTTAATTGATCCAGAAAAAGAAAAAAAAAAAACAAGTGAAACTTTGCCAATTGTCTCAAAAGGGAAAACATGTATTCCTTCCTGACCCCAGATACTGGCAATCGGATTTCTCCTTGGATCAATACTCCCTCTCTAATAAACCAGGATAACCCTGAATACCCTTTATATTTAAAAATATATCCAATCCCTTTTTAAAGTTATCTATTGAATCGACTGTCACCACCTCCCTTAGTAGAGAATTCCACAGATTACCTACTCTTACTGTGAAGAACCCTTTTCTTTCTTTAAGGTGGAATCTTTTTACTTCTAACCTCAAAGGATGTCCTCGTGTCAATTGAAAACCTCTTAGCACAAAAAGCTCCCTTAACAAATCTTTATACTAACCCTGGATGTATTTATATAGGGTAATCATATCCCCTTTTAGACACCTTTTTTCTAGGGAAAATAAGTTTAATTTGGTTAGTCTTTCTTCATAACTTAGCCCCTCCATTCCCCTTATTAGATTTGTTGCCCTTCTCTGTACTTTTTCCAGTTCTAAAATGTCCTTTTTATGAACTGGTCCCCAAAACTGTACTCCATATTCCAAATGAGGGCGTGCTAGGGATTTGTATAGTGGCAGAATTATATTTCCTTCCCATGCTTCTATACCGTTCTTTATACATGCTAATATTTTATTTGCCTTTGCAGCTGCTGCTTGGCATTGAGAACTGTTACGTAGGTGGTTGTCACCAAGCACTCCCAAATCCCTTTCAATATCTGATATACCTAGATTTATTTCATTAAGTTTATAAATTGAATGGTTATTTTTCCTTCACAGATGAATAACCTTACATTTATTCATATTAGATCTCATCTGCCATTTAATTGCCCATTTCTCTAATTTATGCAAATCCCTTTGGAGGGAAAGTACGGTACATCATTTACTGATTGAATTACCTTGCATAACTTCGTGTCATCATCAAAAATGGAGACAATACTTTCCAGTTCTACTTCTAAGTCATGAATAAATATGTTTAAAAGGATTCTTGGACATTAGTCCAATCTGAGTATGTTCCATTTACAACAACCCTTTGCTTCCTGTCTTTTAGCCAGCTCTCAATCCATGTGCATATATTTACTGCAATTCCTGTATCCCTTCGTTTGCACAATAGTCCCATGTGGCACTGTATCAAAAGCTTTTGCAAAATCTAAAAAGACTACATCCACTGAGTTGCCTTGATCCAAGTTCCTTTTAACCTCCTCATAGAAACTAATTAGATTTGTTTGACATGACCTATCCCTCATAAATCCATGTTGACTCCTTATAATCCTGTTTGAATAGACATATTATTGTTAACCCTTCTAAAAGCTTTCCCACTACAGAAGTGAGGCTTACATGTCTATAATTCCCTGTATTTGCTCTTGCTCCCTTCTTAAATATAATTATCACCTCTGCTTTTCTCCAGTCATCTGGTAGAGACCCAGTTTTAAGTGAATCATGAAAAATTAGATATAATGGTTTGGCTATTACAGAACCCAGTTCCCTCAGTACCGGTGGATGTATTCCACCAGGACCTGGAGCTTTATTAACATTTATTTTTTCCAATCTCTTAGTAGATTTCTTCCTGTGTTAACCAATTATTTAGTGATGGTAGTGTAGCCCCATTATATTGCAGCATCATAATCACTGGTATCTCCCTTGTATATACCGAAGAAAAGAACCTATTTAGCTCATCTGCCTTTTTCTGGTCACTAATTGTGAGACGGCCCGTTTCACATTGTAATGCTCCTATAGCTTCCTTCCTGGTCTTCTTCCCATTTATATATTTAAAAAAATGTTTTAGGGTTAGTCTTACTCTCCTTTGCAAATAATTTTTCATTTTCTATTTTAGCCAGTCTAATAGCGCTTTTGCAAACCTTGTTGATTTCCTTGTACTCAGGTAAAGCAGTCTCTGTCCCCTCTTGTTTGTATAATTCAAATGCCTATTTTTTACTCCGCATCTTAATCTTTAAATCATTGTTAAGCCATGTTGGATGCAATTTACTCCTTTTATTTTCATTCCCACATGGTATATACCCATGTGTATGTATATTTAGTAAGGAATTAAATGTTGTCCATTTATGTTCAGTATTTTTACCTATCATTTCTCTGTCCCAGTCTATACTTTGTATTGCTGCCCTTAGACCGTTAAAATCTGCACTTTTAAAATTCAGGGTTGTTGTTGTCCTTTACAGTTTTATTTTTTTAATTCAATTTCAAATGAGACTGTGTTGTGACTGTATTGTTTCCCAATGGTTGCCCTATTTCAACATTTGATACCATATCAATATTATTTGTGATTACTAAATCCAAGATAGCCTCATTTCTATTAGGTTCTTGTATAACCTGGGCCAGATAATGATCCCTGAGTGTAGTCAAGAACCTGCTCCCCTTAGCTGAACTGCTGGTCTCATTCACCCACTTTAGTTCAGGGTAGTTAAAATCCCCCATTAATAAAACTTGACCATGTTTAGCTGCATTTCCAATCTGTAACAATAATTGCATTTCCTCACTTTCAATTATATTTGGAGGTTTATAAAATACTTCTTCCAATATTCTTTTGGAATTTGCTGCTCCGCTATTTAACTCTACCCACAAAAAATCACTATTATTGCTAGTTCTAGCATAAATATCTTCATTGATTATAGACTTAAATTCAGGCTTAACATACAGACAAATCTCTTATCCTCTTTTACCATTGTCCCTACCTTTCCTAAATAGGTTATAACCATCCAGATTAACAGTCCAGTCATGAGATTCATCCCACCATGTTTCAGTAATGCCTATTAAATCCCATTTCTCAATTACTGCTAAAAATTCTAACTCTCCCATTTTTCCTGGCAAGCTTCTGGCATTAGGCAAGGCACTGGTAGTATCTCAGAAAATACTACCTTGGAGGTCCTTCCCTTAAGCTTATTCCCTAATTCTCTAAAATCATTCTTTAGGACACTCCAACTTCCACTAACTTTGTCATTGGTACCAATATGTACCAAGACTGCCAGTTAATTTCCAGCCCCTCACAATAATTTATCTACCCAATCCACAACATGTCGAACCCGAGCACCAGGGGGACAGCAAACTGTTCGATTGCTGGGATCTGGTGACAAATCACCCTGTCTATCTTCCTAATAATAGAGTCCCCTACCACCAAAACCTGTTTGTTTATCTGCCTATTCTGCCCTCCCACACCTTCAGTGGAACTGTTCTCCCGGCTGTTAGAGGGAACAGCTCTATCTGGCATTGCCATTCCTGAATGGACATCCCCAACAGTTTCACTCAATCTAGCAAATATGTTGGTGCTTGCCAACTCAGTATTGGCCTGCCTCCTGCTCCTTTCCCCCCTGCTTCCCATTCTAACTGTAACCCAGCTACCTCCCTGGACATCCTCAATAGCCACAGCTCCACCCTCCCTGCAAGGCCCAGCTAAACTGTGTTCAGTAAGCACCAGCTCCCTTTCCAGTGGAGCAATATCACTAAGTTTACTCACAATATTACGGATCTCATCCAACATCTGTAAATCCTGCCTTGTCAGTAACATACTAGCAGCCTTATTAAATTGCGATTCGGTTAATTTAAAAGGGCTCTAATTAAGCACAGAGCATATTTTATTTACAGAAGTTTTTAGTTAGTGAAGACCTTGCTTTTGGATAGAAGTTCACTAACTAAAAACTTCTGTAAAAAAATATGCTGTGTGCTTAATTAGAGCCCTTTTAAATCTACAAATCGCAATTTAATAAGGCTGTTGGTGTAGAATTACTTGTTTGCTTGTAATATTACACCAAACAAGGCATTTTACTGAAATAACTGATAAGACCCAAATCCAGGAGACAATAGAAAATGAGAACATCATGATTTTGTATACATGAGTACAATGAGTAAGAATAAGCACCCATTAATGTGAGTAACCATTTTGCAAGTAGTTAAATACATTTGCTGATATGGCTAGTCCTTCAAAAGACAATGCATTAGAGCATCTGCTTCTAGTCCATGTGTGTTTCCTGATATGTATTAACCTCTTGCGTACTAAGTTCTGTGTTACCCTGGATGTTGTATAATGACACAGACATAACAATAAAATAAGCTATCATATTTTTAAATATGTGCCTACGGGAATGTTAAGCATCAAATTATAATGAACTTCTGTGCTTTAAAATCTTTTTTTAGTGCTTTAGTTTCTCTAAGTGCTGTGATATTATGAACAATAAGGGCCTCATTCTATTATCGGCCGTAAAACGGCCTCAAGGATGCGATTCCTTGCGGGGGTTCCGTTATCTTGCAATTCAATTATACGGCCCGGATCTCCCCTTACAGCCGGCTGTATACCTTGCAAACGGCCGTAAGCTCAGAAATCTTTAAACGCAAAAATATATTCAAGACGGCACTGTACAGCTCTGTAAATTCTAGGGATCATATTGGGGGACATGAGGATTAATAGCAACCCCCTCTCAAGCTTGCACATCAGCCCAAATCCGAGTTTACATTACCTGTTTATTTTCCGGCTGCAGCGTGGGCGGGTCTGAGGTGCTCCAAGCCCTCTGGACTTTTTACATGGATATGTGACATAAATTAAAAAATAATTTATTTACGGATTTGAGTGTAGGGGAATGTTGCGCTATTTTTGCTAACACCTACAATCACTTTATAGTCTCCTCAGAGTGCAGGATGGCTTTATTTCGGCTTCATAATGTGCTTAATTGGTGCTAGCGGGACCTTTTTTCTGCAAGTAAGCTGCGGCTCGGTTTTAGCCTTGCAGAGAGGGTTCCCGGAGCAATTGAATAGCAACGAGGATTTTCTTGCGGCCGAAACTCTTGCTGCCGTTTAAGATCAAAGGCTTTCCTCCGGCACGTGCGGCCGCAAGGGATAGCAAGGCGCCTGCCGGAATCCCCGGCCGGAGGGGAATAGAATAGCCGAATAGCTTGCGGCCGGTCCTTGCGGCCCGCATATCCTACGTCCGATAATAGAATGAGGCCCTAAGTAATTTGTGAGTGCTCACTTAATAGTGTAAAAGCAAGAAGGAGTCACTCATAATATTATGGATGTCAAATAATCAATGGGAAAGCTTACTATAATTTATGGGTCTGGCTTGTCCAAAGTCATTAGGAGTAGCTCACTTGCAATCATGCTGCAAGCGGTAAATAGAATAGCTAGGGAAAGCTACTGGGCACTCTTGCCCATGTAACTTTACGATATAGGAAATTGAATGAGGCCCATAGTTCTAATTAAGGGATAAAGCTTTGCAGCTCTGTAAAAAGGCTGTTTTAGTGAAAGCAGCTAACATGATTAACAAAAGAGCATTTGGTGGAAGAAAGTAGGTATAACTTGACCTGGAACAAGAAGCTATAATGGAAAAATCAGAGAGCACACAGAGCCAAACATAGAACCTACAATCAAAACCTATTATAAGAGCTGTATTCAAAATGTGGTTGAAAGACAAATTCATCTGTATCCTGAAAGAAAGGTGGATAAGTACTGTTGTAGTTATCAACTTTATTCCTGGCATATTTGTTATATTGTGCACCTGTTTTTCAGTAGAAAACTTGACCTATTAAGTTTATAAATCCATTTTTTTATTATCTACTTCAAATATGTGTTCCTTTTCTATAATACCGATTCATTAATTCTTATTGTTAAAAGTGCCTTTCTGTGTCTATTTAATAGAAATATTCAAATTGTGTAGATAACTACTTTCAATACATGAAACAAAACCTAGCAGTGCAACGTTAATTGATTGTAAGATATCATCTTCTCTGTCTTTTAATATGGACAGATTATTGCATGTTGAATGAGTGCGTAATTAAATCATTTAGACTCTGAACAATTTTTTTAATTAAATAATTCTTCTATTAGCATAATTATTTCATATTTTTAAACAAAATACCTAATTTTGTTATACTTTCATCTATTTCTGCATTTTGCTTTGATGTTTAACAGTACACATACAAGCTTTTTCTAACAATAAACTGTAATGAAGAGCTGCTGTTGAAATCAGTAAAGCATTGTGTAATTTAATATAAAAAAAAATGCAAAGGGCCGGATGAACAGTAGATTGAAGTGAAAGCAAAAAAGCAGTTAATGACTGAAAAGTTGTGGTGATAATATAATAATATTACCACTGTTATGTTACTTAAAGGGCAACTAAAGTCACTGGATGTGTTCTGCACCAACATATAAAGGGTTTAAAAGCATGTGGAAAAGTGATTTACTTTTTGAAATTGATGCTAAACTGAGGCTACTAGATACCGGGGCACTTCGAATTAGTTGTGCAGGCTGAGTGAGGCAGTGGTGCATTTCCTATATTAAACAACTAGGGCCATATTCTATTAGCTACTTGCAAATGCCTTGAACTCCTACATTTGGCTTCGGGTGTTTTTTTTAAATAAATGTTTATATGCATTCTACTGACTTAAGAATTTATTAGTGCCAAAAAGTAATATTTGCCGAATATGTAGCAATATTACGAGTGATTTTAAGTGTGTATACATTTACAAATTGGGCAATAGAATAATACCCATGTTGGTTTTTTTTGCACTCTGGGGGCCTCATCCAAATGCAATTTGGCCAATTGAATAGGGCTCTATATAAGCACATAGCATATTTTTTTACAGAAGTTTTTAGTTAGTGAACTTTTTCTATCCAAGAGCAAGGTCCTCGCTAACTAAAAACTTCTGTAAAAAAATATGCTTTGTGCTTATATAGAGCTCTATTCAATTGGCCGAATCACATTTGAATGAGGCCCTAGGTTAGTCATGTAGAGAGATGGGGTCAGTGGTACAGCCTCTGATATGGAAGGCTGTGTGTTCAAATCCCTCTAGTTCTTTTTTATACAATATTTTTAAGCCAAATTGTAAAACAGAGAACAGATATAATAAACCTTTACAGTTTCCAAGACACGTATGAGCTGCAAAACATCTGAATTTTTTAAAGGTTCACTCACAACACAATTAGAATCAATTCCACCAGATGAGCACACAGCGAACCTGTTTACTGAATTACCTTAATAGTGAATAGACTGTGAGCACTGCCTAGCAGTTGTGCTATCTTATACATAGAGAAGCTACAATATCTCCATTGATGAGTAATAACACATTTTATAATACATGGTTATATACGTCATGTATTGTAAGTTAGAATACAATAACAATCATAAAAATGCAATATGTGATTTAACTTTGAAATAAGTAAAACATTACAACATTTAGATTGCAGCTTCTCTTATAATATTTTTCTTGCTGCAGGTAGAGAATAGGGTATTGTGATTTTTATTCTGTATATATGTTGAACATTGCTACAATTCTTACTTCTAATTAGATGTGTAAGCTAAAAGCAAGCAGTGAACCTCACAATTACTACCACCTTTAATATAAACAACCCAATAATGTTACTAATATAATACATTTATATTGTCGTTGTTACTTCTTACAATGGGTTTTTCCATGCACAGACTTCTTTGTTGAGGTATTTTTTCAAGTCGTTGACTAGTTTGTCAAACTCACTATTGTCAGTAAATCCTGGCCGGCAATGCGCATGCAGCTGCAAAGTGAGAAAGAGCGCGCACAGAGAGAGATAGAGAGAGTGCGCGCACAGACAGAGAGAGGATGCACATGCAGATAGAGAAGGTGCACGGAGAGAGAGGGTGCACAAAGAAAGAGACAGCGCAGAGAGAGACAGCGCAGAGAGAGACAGCACAGACAATTGAAGACAACATATGATACCATCAGTTATGATGGGCAAGTTACTAGTTATAAAATTTTGATTATCCAGCCTTGGTAATGTTTCTGCTGAATTATTCATACTACAGTGGTCCTTTAACATACTGGGCCTGAAAGTTGACATTTTTGGTCCTGTAGATGGCGATCTCACACTCTTATGAGAAGAGTTAATGGGTGCTGAAATATCAGAGCATATTGTAGTTACGCTATCATTTACACTTTGGATTCAGCGGAATGAGATCATAATATTCTGTAGGGAAAAACTGAAAGAGAGCAAACAAAACATTATTTGTGAACTGGCTTTGAGAATGAATGACATGGGTCCCCTATAGTAATATATTTATGTTCATTCAGGTGCTCAATCAGAGAACAAACTAACCTTAAAAGGGTTAGTTCTATGGACATGATAACCCACTCAGAGAGCAACCTCTTTTAGCTCACTTGTGCCCTTCACAGGGAGAAATATCCTAGAGTGACCCAGACCCGAAATACCAGGCAATTCTACCCTGAACAGGAGAAACAGCAAACCCCAGAAGTACGTTTCGGCCTTCATTGGGCCTTGTCAGTGAGGTGTACCTGAACTCCCTAAGGCACAGTAAGCAAGGGGTCCACGTCTGCATTCCCCCATCACCCTTAGGAAGACTAATCCCTAAGGGTAATTTGCATAAACAAAAAACAAAGTTAGAGGTGCTCCTCACTGACGAGACCTAACTGACGAGGCCCAAAGAAGGCTGAAACGTACGTCTGGTGTTTGCTGTTTCTCCTGTTCAGGGTAGAATTGGCTGGTTTTCGGTGCTGGACCACTCTAGTGAGTGGGACCAGACTGATATACTTCAGGATAATTCTCCCTGTGAAGGGCACAAGTGAGTTTAAAGAGGTTGCTCTCAGAGTGGGTTATCATGTCCACAGAATATTCTCTGATTGAGCACCTCTATTTCTATTTCTATTTTTTTTTATTTTATTATTTTAGTTTGATGAAGTCATATTACCCCTTTTTCTTGTATCTCCTTTGAACTGTTCTATGAAATCTGTTTTTTACTTTATCAGTAAACATTCATTGTATCAGCAACAGCTAATTACACCAATTATTCTACATTGCTTCAATGACATAATACATAAACATTAAAACTGCAATTTTCCATTCTTACCATGCAAATTAATTTGAGACCATCTCACAGTACTGGTGATAAAGCTAAAGCAGAGGTGAGCTGCATTTTATAAAAACAGAAGTGAAAGGAGATTTGCAGCCCTATTAAATTCCAAGCCAGTAACCCCAACGTGAAGCTCGTAACGGCTGTGTGCTTGAAATTTGTTGCTATTAAATTTGAATGGGCTGCGAGCTACGGGCTTGAGATGCAAACTGTAGCTTGTTTGTAGAACGTTGGATTTGTGGCCTTGCGGACGATCAATTAGTGTAAACCGTAGTTACGGGTTTAGACGGAGCCAACGGAAAAAGAGATTGTTAGCGTTACATCACTGAAAAAGGTTAGATTTCAAAGTCCTACGAGCTTCAATTACAAGTTGTGATCGGACCCACATTCCACAATAATGCAATATTAATAAAGCCGTAAATATGATATTCTAATACATGCGAGTTACAGTATATGTATTAACACATTGATTGCTGGTATCCATATAAAACAAACAATAAACATTAAATAAAGTATTTTTTCGGACCCGATTTGCGGGCTTGAGAATGTTGTGCTATTAATTCTAACACATAACATCCATTTCCCTATTAATAAAAGTACAGTACCGATTTTATATTTGCATTTGAACTGCTACGTATTAGACCTTACCCCCCTTGCGAGTCCTCTCGAGCACACGTTAGGCTTTGAGCTCCATTTGCATGTTACGGGCTAGCTCACAAGTGACTTAATTGTAACTTAATAGCATGATTTGAATTGTAGCGGACAAAGGATTTGCGGCCACAAAGATCAACGTTCAACGCCCCTTAGATTTTTCTGCCTTGCTGCATTCTAACCCGGAAGTCGGTGGCAGCCTGCGTTACGGGGCTAATTTAATAATAGCCGGAAGTCATACTTTCAACATTATGGGCTACGTTTTAACATGTAGCCCGAATTTAATGATGCTGTAAATCAACAATAGCTCAGGAATAACTTGTTTCATATGCACAAAGCAAACTGAACAGATCCTCATATAACTCTTATTCTTGATTCAACTCAGGAATTGTACATTCATGGCACCATAACTTCACTTGTGTTACCCATAAGCTCCTAAATGCCTAAGCCTGGAAACATAACCAGCCCCTGAAAACTGCTTGGCTTTACTTTGCAATACATTGGACCTTGAACATCTCCCTCTTATGCTGTTTGCCACACAATGCGAGGCTCTGCCCCCTCTGAGCACCTTCGGCGCTCATCACGAGCCTCTCCTTCTGTCTACTTTACGGGCCTTGGCGCTCATTGCAGGTGTCGTCCAACCCGCAACTTTGGTGCTTTGCAATGATCACCTTCGGTGCTCATTGCAAGCCTCTCCACCCCTCGTTGTTTAGGGGCCATGCGATGAGTGTTACCGACTTGGGTTAAGTGTTACAGCCTTGGGTTAAGTGTTACTGACGTGGGTTAAATGTTACTGGCTTGGGTTAAGTGTTATTGGCTTGAGTTAAATGTTACTGGCTTTGGTTAAGTATTACTTGCTTGGCTTAAACGTTACTGGCTCTGGGCTCTTTTTTACTGGCCTTGGCCTCGATTTCATCCTGTTATGTTTTTTCGGCCGCCATTTATTTTCTCACGTAGGCGATTTTAGATTGTGTAAAAACTCCAAATATGCCTCAAATTAAGTTGCAAGCTCACTCAGAGGGCTCCCTGCCTCTCCCCCTGTGCTGTGTGTCTGTAACTTAATTTGAGTTATATTTTATTTTTTTTGCTGGTTTTTCCAGTTCCGTGGTTCGGCCGTTTAATTCGTAATTTAGTGCAGCCCAGCAAGTTGCATCTAAGGGCTTCGATCCTAAGTCCGTCGGGGCTCACCATGAGAATCTGTGACTCTCATCGTAAGCCCTGCAATGAGCGCCTTGACCAACATGCGTGAACAACATCCACAACTATATATGTGATCCCAGTGGTGTGTTTAGGCTTAGCGCCACGATATCCCAGTGGCGTGTTTAGGCTTAGGGCCACAATATCCCAGTGGTGTGTTGAGGCCTAGTGCCACGAGGCCTAGGCCTAAGGTTAGCATATTTTCAGGTGGCAGCAGGCAGCCTGTTGATACCAGTGCAGTTCCATAGAATAATGGTTGCATAGGTACAGAAATACCTATCTGTAGTGAAATTCCTGTCTGTAAGGTGTAACTAACATTTTCTAATACACAACAAAACTCATAAATCTATGCTTTAGGATATAACAACGAGAAAAGAAGAGTAATAACTGAGGTGTGGTGGTTATTTTAAGTAACTGGGTGTGGGGGCACACACACAAAAGTTTGAATGGGCCTAGGGCAGTATAAAACCTAAATACTCCCATGAAATTAATAAAATATATTTCAGATAACAGTTTGAGAAAACAAAACAGATTCCACTATAAAAAGTAAATCACATAATGAAGCCATTTAGAATTAGTATGGTACAGTGCCCAAAATTCACTAAGCTTCACAGACCTTTTCTCAACTCATTACAGACTGGCACAGTTAGGTGGAAACTGACAATAAAAATGGGAAAAATCACTAGACTGTTACATTTTCTAGACAAATGCGTGAAAAAAGACTGGTATCTTTGTTATTTTATATATGCTTTTTTATTGATCTCATTTTATCTATTTTTACATTTTCCAGACAGAAGTATAACAAGACTGGTATTTTTCTTATTTCATCTATGTGCAGTAGACAAAAGTTTCGGTTAACTGGAAGGATCATTCTGCGTCTTTTCATAAACTAGTTAAATTTGCGCTAAACTTTTCAGTCTTCCATTTTTCTCAAGAAGCATTTAGTTTGCTCATTAGGAAAGCAGTAACCAAAAATAAAGGCCTGTACTGCATGTAACTGGGACACAGGAAACAAGCACCTTGTTGCTTTATTGTCTCTTCTCATTGGGAGGCTGCACACATTTTACAGCTATAGAAGCAACTAGTAATGAAATCCAAGCAGGGGTTGTGTGTCCATGCTGGGTGGAGAATTCAAGAAACATGACTTTAAAGCTTGTCATCTGAAATGGTACAGGTGGCATAGTATCCGATTTGTAGAATGGCAATGAATATATTCACTGCTGGAAAGTGTGTTGCTTCCTGAATAACTTGCATATGTTTAGAGAATTGCCATATAAAGCTGTTCTACAAATTGCTCTTTAAACTGACATTGCAATGGTGCCAATCATTGCAGAAACTAAATATACACATATAAATGAAAATAATTACAATTGGTTCTTATTTAAAAAAAAATGTGAAAGTGCTGGCCCTAAATAGAAGTTGAGAGAATGGGGTTCTTTATAGATGATTTCTGAATCTTTTATCTAACAATTCCACTCAACAGTTTTTATAAAAAAGCAGCTGCAATTGTATATATTTATTTATACATTATTGCACACTATTGCATATACAAATATATAGGACATAAAAATGTGCTTTCTAAATACTTTGCTTTCTATGGGCCTCATTCAGTTGCAATTTGGCCAATTAAATACGGCTCTAAATAAACACATAGCATATTTTCTTTAAAGAAGTTTTTAGTTAGTGAAAACCTTGATTTTGGATGGATGTTTACTAACTAAAAACTTTTTTAAAAAGTATATGTTATGTACTTATTTAGCGCCCTATTCAATTGGCCAAATCGCAATTGAATGAGGACCTATGTATATTTTCTGCCTTACCACTAGTGAGTGACTCGTTTGGATTGATCCACCTGCTGTATTCAAGCAAAGAGATATTGAAATCCAAGATTGATATGACATAGGTACCCACTATTGTTCGAAATAAAATATATACTCTGTATGGAAATAACATATTTAAGGAAACTGACTAACTACTACCCCTCTGCTTTCTGGCAAGGTATCTCATACATATGACATGGCTTACCTTGGAAAAAGCCAATAGATTTACTAAAGTTCAGGATATCTGGATCTCTGTTTGATCTCAGATTCATTCATTCTGGATTGATCTACCAATGTTCTCAAAAAAGTTACTGAAATCCTGTACTGTTGGTGACCCTGTAGTACCTAGTAGATGTTGGTGGCCCTGTAGGAACAGCTGTTAGTTCTAAGATACAAACACTCTCTTTGGAAGTAACATATGTAGGACCTAGCACGTGGTGGTGGCCCTGTAGGGACTGCTCTTAGTTATAAGATACAACATCTTTGGAAGTAATATGCCTAATACCTAGTATGTAGTCGTGGTTCTCTAGGACCTGCTCTAAGTTCTAAGATACAAACACTTTCTATGGAAGTAATATCTCTATGGAACTTAATTCTCTACTTTCTCCTGTCTTCCTGGCCATGTTTATAAGTACCCATGGTGTAGATGATTGATAACATGTGAAGATAGTGATTTATACTCACTCTCCCATAAACAAAAAAAGCCTCATCTCTATCTTGTAGCATGCAACAAGGATCTGCCAAACATCCTAATTAAAGGGACATGGAATTGATGAAAATCAGGTAAAAAAAAATCTTTTTTGAATCTTAAAAATTGTTACATATTTTACTGTTTTATTAGAGCTTTTATATAACCTGGCCATCCATTCAACTTCCTGCCTTTCTGTAGACTGTGAGTCTGAAGGTTCTGCAAGGACCAAAAATCATCCAAATGGCAAAACACTCTCATTGCTGCAACCAAAAAAATGCTCTTCTGATATTGTAATTTCAATGGGAAAATTTGGAATTTATTACAGCAGTAACGACAAATGTGAACATGTAGATAGAGTTTGTAATTTTTGATCCATTCAGGACTTGAAGGAATATGCCTATAAGGTCAATATATCTTGCAGTGTACAGTTTGAGTGTCATAAAAGCTATCAAAAGTTTTGACACATTTTTTATTTGATTTTAACTGCTCTACTTACTGTATACAGCGGTTTTATTTATTTTAATTTAAATATCTTCTGAAGAGCATGCAGTAACATCAAAGCATGTGACATAAGCAATCACTGGGCTCAGCACAGTACAGTGTTATGGAATTTTAGCACAAAAAAAGGATTGAATATCTACTAAAAAAGAATTGCATTAAATGGTCTTACAATGACATCTGTCAGTGGCCCTTTAAACAAATCATAAATTCCCTTCAACACCTCTCAAGTAAAATGGCTCTGAATTTAATGTCAACAATGAACCATATTGAAATGTAACCGCTTCTATGCTAGAGCATCTGTGATGAACGCTCTGCAGGGCCCTTCAGCACTAACCATGTGCAACTGTAAAAACAATTAAAGTTCCTTCCGTGAGCTGTAGCATTAAAAATAAGAATGAGCAACCTGAATCAGCAATTGTACGCTAGTGGAAGAATGTAGTAAGCGATTTTATGTCTGTGATTCAAATCAGGAACTCAGAAGACACAGCTTCCAAAAAATAATGCTGCCATTAATAAAAACTGGGCTCTTATAGAACTTTCATTATAAACTTTCTTTACTTAGGAACTAATCTCTGAAGCAGGAAAATCTTTCCTTAACACCAAACAGCAGCCGCTTGCTTCCTCTGGGAGGTCACTTTATCTCTTTGTACTTTCAGTATCACGTTCTGTATTACATTGTTTAAAACTTAAAAGTGCTTCTGGGCCAAAGTGTTCAACATTCCTATTTATAAGTGTATTACTTGTTCATCCAAAATGTGCGTATTATATACTTATGGAAAATAACAGTATTGCAGTAAAATATTTTATTTAGAATTGCAAGCTTTTTACCCATCATAAAGTTTGAGAAAATAGAATGTTTGGCCAACACCACACGGACCACTCCAATCTCCACAATTATGTATGTGGGCGTATGTATATTGGACTGTGGATAATTTCAATATAAACTAGACATGTATATAAATGAAGTCAGATGTTGAGAAATTCATTCAAATAGCAGCTTCTTATTTGGATGCTTGATACTTGACCTACTCAGTCTTTTAGCTCACTTGTGCCATACACAAAGATGAACATCCTATAGCCAGGCCATATCCAGAACGAGAGTTCACATCTGAAAGCCCACACTCTTAAGACATAGGAAGTTGATGTATACAAGTAACACTGTGGTTAAAGGGACATGGAAGATTCTAGATTGCAGTAGGAATATAATATACCTATTATTATTATTATTATTATTAACCAGGGTAGGTACAAGTCAAAACAAATGACAAAATAATTGAAGGACCTGTTATTGAGTTTAAAAAAAGTATACAAAGTGCTTTACCTAATAGTATTGAAATCTCACAAACTTACAGGGCCTCATTCTATTATCGGCCGTAGGAGATGCGGGGCCGCAAGGACCGGCCGCAAGCTATTTGCCTATTCTATTCCCTTCCGGCCGGGGATTCCGGCAGGCTTGTTATCCCTTGCGGCCGCACGCACCGGAGGAAAGCCTTTGATCTTAAATGGCCGCAAGAGTTTCGGCCGCAAGAAAATCCTGGTTGCTATTCAATTGCTCCGGGAACCCTCTCTGCAAGGCTAAAACCGAGCCGCAGCTTAATGCAGCAAAAAGGTCCCGCAGGCACACAAATAAGCACATAATAAAGCCATCCTGCACTCTGAGGAGACTATAAAGTGATGGTAGGTGTTAGCATTCATAGCACAACATTCCCCTACCCTCAAATCCGTAAATAATTTTTATTTTCATTTATGCCAAATATCCGTTGAAAAAGTCCCGAGGGCTTGGAGCACCTCAGACCCGCCCACGCTGCGGACGGAAAATAAACAGTTAATGAAATCTCAGATTTGGGCTGATGTGCAAGCTTGAGAGGGGGTTGCTATTAATCCTCATGTCCCCCATTATGATCCCTAGCATTTACAGAGCTTTACAGTGCCGTCTTAAATTTATTTTTGCTTTTAAAGATTTCTGAGCTTACGGCCGGTTGCAAGATATACGGCCGGCCGTAAGGGGATATCCTTGCGGCGCCCTATATTTGAATTGCAAGGTAACGGGAGCCCCGCAAGGAATCGCAGCTTTGCGGCCGATTTACGGCCGATAATAGAATGAGGGCCACAGTGTTGAGGGTATGGGTAAGGTAAAGAAAGGTGAGGTACAATGTATTGCACATATTAAGGCTAAGGGTTATATGTTTCCGTAAACAGATGAGTTTTTAGTGAGATTTTGAATGATTTTAGGCATGAGGATAGTCTAGTGGAGCGAGGCAAGGAGTTCCATAGAAAAGTCCTGATTGCGGGAGTGAGAGGAGATGACAAGAAAGGAGTAAGAAGAAGGTTGTTAGCAGAGTGAAGGGGACGGTTTGAAGAGTATTTAGAGACCAGAGCAGAGATATAAGAGGGTGCATTATTGTTGAGGGCTTTATACATTAGGGTCAAGATTTTACATTTTATTCGGGAGGCTATGGGAAACCAGTGGGGTGAGTGACAGAGAGGTGATGCCGACACTGAGAGTTGAGTATGGTAGATGAGTCTTGCAGAGGCGTTCATTATGGATTAAAGTGGAAACAGATGGGTGATGGGGAGGCCAGCAAGGAGAGAGTTGCCGTAGTCAAGGCAATATATGATTAAAGAGTATATAGGTATTCAAATAAATATAAATTATAATTACTTTTATGTAAAGTATTTCATTAAGAAGTTCCTAAAAAATTGTTTTCTGCCTTTGGTAGCTCATGCAGCTTATGAATACACAGGCAGTATTTCAGATTAGCCTGTCAGTGACCTCTCTCAAGGAGCATGTTATTGTATGTTGCCATTGATTGGTTACTAGGAGACAGTGCAACACCTAAAACCAGTTAGTATCTGTTTGTGAGATTTTAGACAGAACAAACAGCTTTAAACACTTCTTAATAAAATAAATTAAACAAAAGTACAGATATACACGTACATATGTATATTATATTCCTAGTGAAAGCCAGAAACATCCCATATCTCTTTAAGACTTTCTAATCTTTTTTTGTGTAATCCAGACATGGAGAGTTGTCTTACTGTGTCTAAGTAGATCAACTGATGAGGCCCTGGATGGCTGTATGGTTAGCCATTTTTTGCTTGCAGACGAGAGCTGTCTGGTATTTCATGTACAGTATGGACTGTAATTGAATTAGATGAGGACAGATTTATGTCTTTGTTAAAACATTGATACAGTTAGGCCTACGTTAAAAGTTCCAGTATTACTAATCAAGGTAAAGATTGAACAATACGACCAACTGGAGTTCACTAACTAAAAATGTCTATAAAAAAATATGCTCTGTGCTTAAATAGAGCCCTATACCATTGGCTGAATCGCAATTTAATAAGTCTCCAGACAGTGGATATCATTGTGTTGATGGTAAACGTAATACCCAACAATTTAGCAGCTTCCTGGTAGACAAAGCCACCTCCCTCCATTGACCTTGTAGTGGGTGGATACCAGAAGCAGGATCTAAACTTTGACAGTATATTTAAAATAGAATGTTGCTTTTTAATATCATCGATTATAATTTTATTAATAATGTCTAATTAAAGCATGTTGTTAAGGTACTACAGTGTTTCTTTTAGTCAAATAAAAAAAAAAGTGTGTAATGTATATTTCTCTTACTTCTGTTGGCATACAATAAATGACACTGCTATACACGTGTTATAACAATTCTGTGGAATGACAAAGCTACATGAATATAAAAGCACATAGCAAATAGTTTTATCTCTAGACCATGCAAATGGCCTGCGATCAGATTCAAATATACCTTGAAAAGGTTTAACTTAAAGAATGCAGCAGTTTGTTGTTTAATTGTCTGCAAACAGTCTTGATTTCCTCCTGCCTGCAGCTCGTGAATAGATAATTCAAGGAAGAGACTCCTTGCCAAGAAAGGAATTTTCCCTTATGGTTGCTGTATTGTTTTATAGTTTGAATGTTTTCATAATCTGTTTAAAGGAATCAGGTCTCAAGAGTTCTCATCCCTAGTGTTAAAGGGGTATTTGCAAACTGCAAATATTACCAGCAAATACACCATCTGGGATGAAATTCTGGATGCCCATCTGGTGCTATAAGAATAACCATTAATGTATAGTAATTGCTGAATGTTAATGTACTGTTAAAGTTGGCATGATCAGATGGGAACTGGAAACTTTATTTTACACTGTGGGCCTCATTCAATTGCGATTCGGCCAATTGAATAGGGCTCTAAATAAGCACAGAGCATGTTTTTTTTACAGAAGTTTTTAGTTAGTGAAGACCTTACTTTTGGATAGAAGTTCACTAACTAAAAACTTCTGTAAAAAAATATGCTCTGTGCTAATGTAGAGCCCTATTCAAATGGCCAAATCGCAATTGAATGAGGCCCTGTGACTCTAACACTACAATATTTTTGAACTAATGTAAGGGAATACGAAGCTTACACCCCTCTAACATTTTCTTTAAATAGTGTTTTTAATGTATTGTTGTTTTTATTAAAGAAATACTAACTATGTAATAAATACTAACGTAATAATTTACATAAATAAAATTATACAACATAATAACAATTGAAAGAGTAATACAAAAATAAGACATATCTAAAGGTAGTTTCTTTAATATCTTCTGATAATAATGGCATTTAGAGATTAAATTAATTTTGTTTTTAGTTTGTATAGTAGACATAAAATGGGAAACATGTATAACCAATTTGAAGCACCTGCCCTCCTTTTGAGAATTTGGTTTAATTTTGACCATTTTAAGAAGAGTGGAACAATAATTGCTGCATGATAACACTTAAGATTATTTAACTTGAAATTACTTGTTTTTATCCAAAAACACCATATGTATTGTTTAAAAACATTTTTCTAATCTCATTTAAGTAGAAATATTGAATCACTGGATGCTCAGTATTAACAATGGCCATAATGTCTAGTCAAGTTACCCCAACTTCAAGGGATTAAATGAAAAAAAAAGTTTACCAATATACTGTATATTAGCCAATACATTTTTTACTAACCAGAAGCAAGTTAACTAAGATGTTGGTCCAAAATCTTACAAGACAAAAGTATAGTATCATCTTACAATGTTCAACTTGATTTTTGGGACACCACATCACTTCATAACTGTTTAATTATGAGCACACTTCATAGCTCTTGCTTACATATTCATGCAGGTTGGAGCTTCCCAATACCTACTTTAGTCTACAAAGCTTTCTCGGAGACTAAATAGAATAACTTTGCAACTGGAGGGTCTTAACAGTGGTAGCCCAATGACCCCAAGGCACTAGAAATGGAAATCTTGTAGTGCCAAGATCAAATTTTACTAATTACAAAACTTGATTTTTGGTTAGTTTAAGAACACTAACAACAAAATAAATGCAGAGTAAAGTGATTAGTCCTTCTCTTGCTAGAGGGTGGAAAATTATGTGGGAAATTAGTTTAAATGTTAAAAATTTATTAAGAATTGACGTAGATACTGTCATATTATTTAAGCCCTCAAAATCTTCCCACAAAAAGCTGCATAAATCATAAGGCTGGAGTCTGTAACTGTTACACATTCTATTATAAATTTAAAGAGGGTGTTGGTGCAGTAGTAAGTGTTTTGTTAAATATTTTTTCATTAGTAAGTCATAGGTTTGATTCCCTTGCCTTCCACTTCTTTTTTGCTTAACTAATGTTTTCTTTAATTGCCTAATGTATTTATTAACACACATATGATATAGATAGAGATATATATATATATATATATATATATATATATATATATATATATATATATATATACACACACAAGTGGAAGAACCGATATCTTATAAAGTAAAACGTTTTATGAAACAATAGACATTTTGCTTTTAAAAAGTAAGTATAAAAGTTAAAAAACTTCTATTATTTGATCTATATATATTGATAGCTATTTAAAATATATATATATATATATATATATACACACACACACATATATAATTAAATATTTAACAACTGGTTTGCATAATTATTAAAATAATTATTAAAATGAACACAAAATCCTCAAAGTTACCTCACATTAACAAATGCTTTATATAACAGAGGACATATTTCTGCTTTTTAAAGGAAAAAAGTAGTACCTGTGACAATTTGAATGTAGGACCTTCAATATAGAATATAATCAAGTAGTTACCAATTACTTAGCCACTGCCTGATTCAAAGCCTCAACACTTGTCTCTATTTAATATACATTACATCCCTCATGTGCAGAGCTCATTACTCATTTAGGCTGAGACTATAAACTGTGCCTATGTAAGAAGCTCTGGGGGTGTGGAAAACAAATGTTATTTTGAAATAAAATAAGTTTGTGTGTGTATAGTATTAATCCATGTAATGTGTGATTCTGATATAAGCAGCATGTGTTAGATTAACAACACAGATTACCAAAACTGGGACATTTAGATATGCCTTTAAATTAAACAAAGTCTGCAATAATCAGTTCTCAAGCTGCCTAATTACTTAACTGGTAGAGCCTGGGAAGGTGTGTGGCACTTCCTGCCACAGTTTGAAAACGTCTGGAGGGACTGATAAACTAGCAACTTTCAATGCAAGTCTCCTCCGAAAAGATCAACTGACGTTTACAACTTAAAAACTGAGTTATTAGAGTGACCCTTTAAATAATGTATCTGTGTTTGCTTAGACATTTGCATATTCAAATTGACACTGATATATTATAGCCTTATTAAAGAACCATCAAAGCCAGAAAATAATTTCTTAAATTACCACACTATTGCTCTTCTTACCCCACCATTTTTTTTATCACTGTTAATGTTATTAACAAATATATAAAAGAACAAAGACATTTATGTATTTATGTATGTAACGGAGCTGGAACACGCAGTCCAATATCTCCGCTGGCATACAGTAAAATACCCAAGAAGCACTACAGTTTCACCATCCCCGACCTCCCATATTGGACGACACACAATTTGGGAGTCAAATGAATACTGACTTTATTTTGTTATTGCAGAAATATTTATACCCATCTCTTCCCACAGGCAATACACATGCCCATATTTGGCCGCACAATACACATAAAGAGAACAATAGGTGGGTCACACGTCTCCGAGGCTCCCTGGCAACTTTGATACAATCAGACATTGATTCAATTACACTTCTTTGTTCTTATCTGAGAATGAAAACACTGTATACAATAGACTTCCTTTATCTTATGCGGAGTCGCTGTAACAGGATTATCTCCCATGCCAAGTAGCTGCAAATGTCTGGGACAATATTCTGCAGAGCATCAACCAACATACATACAGTATAACAGTAGGATCATATTTTAACCATAACCATAAAACAGGGTAAAACAGTGATGGGTTCCGCTACAATGTATATCTACAACATAATTGTTAATATTTTTGTATTTCGATTTAATTACAATAAAAAACATTTGAAAAAAAAGGTGATCTTTTACCTGCATATTAAAGGTTTTCGGATTACAGAGGCTCTTTAACGGGTCATGACTAGATGGACAAACCATCTCTTCATTTCACTTTAAAGAATGTTTTCTTACCTATAAATCATTTTTCCTGTAGAAAATATATTTTAGCAATACCGTCTACTTCAAGAGACAATCCCAACAGAAAATCTCCATTTCACTACAAGAGAGTAAAGCCTATTTGTTATTCTTCTCTGTTGGATATGTGAAGGTCTCCATCCTATGATCTGTATTTCAGTTTGAATCCTATAGTAAAACAATGCTTTAAACATCAGTTTCTTCATAAGGCAAAAGGAATTATTTATCAGTGTAAAATTTTCTATTTAAGCCTTGTGGAAATGATGGGAAATTGCCTTTTTAATGATACTTGTGGGCTACAGAGAAATAATGGCTTTTCTGAACATTAATTGCACTACTCAAAAATAATAGCATGCCAATCAAATAGGTTTACACAGAGAGACAGCCACTTCCATTCTGTGTCCTTGTGCTGTTTGATTATATTTTGTGATTTTATTCTACTAACCACACTAGGGAGTTTACACAAATGTGGATTCAGAATGGAAACATAAATAAAAGATGTAAACCTGAATAAAAATGTGTTTGTGTCTTCAACTATATGATTTTTAACCGAGTGTCTACTGAATATGGATTTATACAGTATAAATGAAAACTATTGTTTTTCAATTTTCATGTCCACTTGATAACATCAAATTGAAATGTAAATTCCAATGAAAAATAATTTAAACACAATATTTTTAATGGTGGTTTCTTATATCCAGGAAGCAATCTCTTATTTTTTATTTCATAAAAATATAAATCGAAGCAATCATATTTTACAATAGTAAACTATGTTGCGTGTGGATTTAAAATATAAAAAATAAAAGGGACTGAGTATCAAAAAGCAAGTGTTTCTATAAACTAAAAAAGTATATCATCAGTACAATCAGGACACCCCATATCCACAAACCTTTTCTGCTCAACACAGATCAGTTGATTTACTAAGCATGGCAGAGCTGGACTTGGTTCTTTATGGATTCTATGATACTTTGTCCCCATGGGAAATAACCACTGTCATCCTTGTGAGAAGCTTAGTGGATCTAAGAACGTGCAACCTGGGGAGTGTAGAATAAGCATGCATGGCATGACCCATCAGGTATGTTTTTTTGATACGTGAGCCCTGGATACATTTTTAGAGCAAATTAAAACCTAAATTTAAAAATAAAAAATGCATTTTGTGATTTATATCAATCTATAAATTTTCATTACTCTGCGTATATGTAAATCAATGTATAACACATTTATATGCATTAATTATATATATATATATATATATATATATATATATATATATGTATATATATATATATATAAATATATATATATATATATATATATATATATATATATATTTACAAATGTATAACACATCTATAACTGAATATATCAATAGGATCATTATCCCTATTTCAATGTTTCTATATAGTTAAAAAATTATAATTTTTAGAACTTAGAATTCTACCTAAGTCACATTTTTACTAGGTCTTTTGATTTCCAGTGAAGAAGGCCAATAGATGCATAACCAACAGACATTCTTAAAACTTAATAATGACAGTGACAGCATGTTAATTTCTCCCAAGGATAAAGAACAATCAGTGGAAATGCATATTACTTACTATATGTAACATTTCCATCTTTCAACAAGAAATATAGACAGAACAAAGGTAAATCTCTTCAAAAAACAGAAAGGATTTTTATACAATAAGATACCACAAAATACAGGTATTTACATTAAAATATAAAATATTTTATTTTATATGGTAGAATACACTTTTATTAAAGGGAAGCTGATGGTAAAGAGTGAATATTTGTTTATATATAAAACTTTTAACTAGAGTAATTCATTTTTACCCTCCTCACTGTAATTATTAATTAAAATTGACACTTCTAAGAAGCCCTGAATCATCAGACTCATGTCCCCCCCGTTCTTGCTGTTCTCTCTCTAGGGTGCCATGTTTCACACCTCTGATCTAAGGTCATGACCACAGGAGTGGGGCTTAACACTACAACTGTCTAGTGATGCTCAGACAAACAGCATGTCACTGTCTGTTTGCTAACTGGTACTGTGACAAACCTCCACTGTGGGTGTGACCAACTGTTCAAGATGGCTGCTCTCATGAGGGAGAACAGGAAGAAAGGGGAGGCTCCAGAAAGTAAGAATCTGATACTCTGGAGGTTTATTAGAAGTGAGTGAAATTAAATATGATATCATAATTACATTAAGGCAACCTATTTAAACATTGATATTAAACAAAAAGTCTTACCTAAACAGTTGCAAACCAAAGAAAAACAGGCTTCCCCATTAATAAATAAAATAAGATAATAACTCCAAATTCAAGCCATTTCTTTAACAGGTATAAAATATGTTATTACAATAAGAAACATGTAATTTTAAGGTATACAACTTAAAAGTTCTAAAGGCTAGGCCATTACAGTGGCTCTTTAAGTAGTAAAGAGTATAAGTAACTTTTCAATTTAGTAATAAAGTTGATCTTTTGTAAGAAATCACACACTGAAAATAGATGGGTCCCCACCATTTTAATGCTGGAATTTATTTTCTTTTACAAAACGGTAAGTATATTTCCATATACACTACCAATAATGCTGTGCAGTTATGAAGCAGCTGCAGCCAAGTGACTTCCAAAAGTTTATAAAAGTTTGGAGGAACTCCAGGATAAAAGTACAATGGAAAATATGCAATATTCAGTGTACATTTTCTTGTAAAAGACCAATGTTTTAATCACAATAAACTAAAAGGTTGTTTAAACTGATTTCTACTGCTTAAAACTCATGACATGTGGATTATTATTGTGGATAACTAAAATCCTTTATAATATAGGTCTCTAAATGTTGTCATGCCTGTTAACTGTGAAGATACGTTTATTCTGAAAATAATTAAATATAATATATGTCAAAAAATATGAAGCCATTTTTGTTATGTTATTTTATGCCAAATTTATACATTCAACAACTTAGAATGAAAACATAAATAATCACCATATTTCTTGCAAGAAATAAAATATGTGCATATAATAAACAATGATGCGTCTCCAAGGATGCCATCAGTTGAACATATCTATCTATTTTATCGATAGTCAAGGTGAAAGGAAAGACATAATGAATCAGGTGTTACAATGTGAATAATATGAAGAGAATAATCTTTTTTACTACAATCCTCAAAAAACCCTAAGTGAAGCCATTGTTACCTACCATACTGGCAGCGTGGTCCTTGGAAGCCAGAAGGACAGTGGCAGAGTTGGGAGGATCCCTCTGCACAGTTTCCTCCATTGAAGCAAACGCCAGAACTGCAGGCCGCTGAAAAACATGACATGAAATCTTTTAAAGTCTTTTTATTTGGCGGTGAAAACATACTGCTGCCCAGGTTGTCTGTCACTACTGTTTCTGAGAAGATACACCAATGAACAGTGAAAAATGCATATTTTTAAAAGTTCGATTCAATTTTTTTTATTGAATTACTATTTTAATAAACTTGTTTTTGCCATTTAATTAAAAAAAATGCAATCTTTAAAACTCAGTTAGAGAGAACTACCAGCATAGGTGTAGGAACTTGGGAGCGCGGGGGGGGGGGGGGGGGGGGTCGGGGGTTGTTGAAGAGCGGGGCGAGGGGAACAACCCCACCCCAAAAAAATGTTGTTTAGAGAAGCATGGTATTTTTATAATAAATGCAGGACAGGCCCCCCCCCCTCCACACTCAGATTTTTTGGGACTCCTACACCCATGCCTACCAGTCTGAAAACCTGTTGGTTTCCAGTATCACCCATTGATGTTGTGTGTGTGTATACCTGAGCAGTGCCTGGTTAAAGATGCAAGAGTAACCTGAGTGGTTAGTACAGAGGACCTATCCTGTTATATGTGCGCATTTCTGGTAGCACGCCGACGACGACTCTAGGGCGGGAGCCCAGCACGCCGGATAAGTGGTTAGGGGTTTCGAGTTATGGTTACAACAGAGTTAGGGGGTTAGGATTAGTGGGTTACAGTTAGAGGGTTAGAGTTTGGGGGTTAGGGTTACGGTTAAGAAGTGAGGTTTAGGGAGTTAGGGTTAAGGGGTTAGGGTTTGGATTGAGGTTTAGGGGTTATGGTTAGGGGGTTACGGTTAGGGATTAGGGTTAGGAAGTGAGATTTAGGGGGTTAGGTAGTGAGGTTTAGGGGCTTTTTGGTGTACTACCTATTTTTGACAGCTTCCAGAAATGCGCACATAAAATAGGATAGATCCAGTACAGATGATGCTTTGGAGGAGGGATTTAGTGGGTGAAGCTGGAAGTCAACAGCTTACTTTCATTCAATAGTAAATATTATTTTTTTATTAAAGGATACTGTAATAGAAGCTATTTTCAACCTGAATGTAAACTAGAGTAATAATACTAAAATACGCCCTATTTACCCCACCAAAAAAATGTTTTAAACAATTTACTCACTTTTTATTGTTCATCTGTAATACATTGCTTGTTTAATTCTCCTCTTTCCTTGTGTGTTATAATCTGCTGCATTGTATTGTTAGTGGAGATAGTGCATAACATTGCATCATGTATTGGGAGAAAGGAGAGCAGCCCTCTCTGACTTTCAATCATTGATGACACATTAGAATAAAGGAAAATTGTATGCTGGATGTTGATTACTTTACAGTATGCAAATAAAGCATTTATTCATTGCTATCTTTACTCCACTACGCATTTAGATTCAAGAGCTTCTATTACAGTGTCACTTTAAATGGTAGAAATTACTTCTGTTTTTCTAATATTTCATAATTAAACAATCCCTTTCCTTTACCAGAACTGAATTTTAAACTTTAAACAATCATTAGTGAACATTTTTAATTTTCTAAAATTAAAATTCCTACAGAGGAGTATTATTCTATTTTATCACTCAACCTGACATTTGCATCACTGTAACATAGTTGTTAAGGTTCCCTGGTTATCCAGTGGTTACGATTTGGTCAGGGAACTAAGAGGTCACACCACCCTGAAACCATGCAGGGTCGGCCTGGTCAGTACTTGGAAGGGAGACCACCTAGAAATACCAGGAGCTGTATGCTGTGGCCCACAGAAGGAACTGGCAAAATGGCAACCCACTCCAGTATCTCTGCCATGAATACCAAGTGGATCAGCATGGTGTGTTATGGTCAATGAGATCATGGAGAGTTGGACATGACTGATCGGCGCAAACACAAAACACAAACATAGCTGTTTCTGTTCTTTTCTCTTAACCTTATATCCTTTATGCCCATCACACGCACATACTGTCTTGCTTCTTTATGAATAAACTGAAAAGACTCAGTAGTAGCTGTCCCACCACTTGTGCCTCCCTAGGCCTAGGTTTCTTACAGTATATGAATCTTGCCATCATGAAAAAAAATACTATCCACACTGAAGAATACAGGAGGAATTACGTTGTCCTTAAAATCCTGCCTGGAAGCAGCATGGCAGAGAATTTTAGTTTTCCTAATCCTCAAGCCGTATCATCTTGCAGTAAGACAATGGATGCTGTGTGCTGTTCCATTCGCAAACTTGGAGGATTTAAGAAAAGCATGTTTTGAATTATTTCAGAAGTTTTGATCTAAATTAATATGGCTGGTTAATATATAGTCTGCCTGAAATATATAAAAGTCTAGTATCTATTTAAAAGACCAGTGGGAATTTTATACATTACCCTAGTAAAACACTGAGACAATTTAGTGCCTATTCTTCAGCCTACACTAAATAGATTAAAAGACTCATAAAAATTGTAAAACCCACTAGGTTCCATATGGCTGTTAAAAGGCTTAGCGACAGTATAAAATCTGTAGTGTTTGAAGCAGAGAATTAGATAGCAGATAAGCATCGTTTGGCCCACCCAGTCTGCCTGTGATAAATAACCGATATCTATTCCTTTCAGTCTGCAAACTCCCACAAGACATTGGGTTAATTGATCAGCACACTTCATAGCGCAGCTGTAAAATAATAGAGCAGTCACATTATAATTAAGATTGAAATTGCATATAGCCATTGATTTTACGTTTAATGAAATAGCAAGTGAGCTACTTATTTCAGAAGTAAACAAAATGGAACAGTCATTAAAAATGGCAGCCAAAATCATGTTATATGAGGCAGCTCTAACAGCTTCAAAGGAGCCAAGAACATTTGAGGCTGTGTTCACTAAAATGAGAAGTAGTTTTCTCAATAGTAAGGGAAAGCTCGCTAGTTTCTATGCAAGTTCCTGATACATCTTCATGTTTGAGAGATTACTTGCCATTTTATTAGACTCCGCAGAACAGTATAGGATTAGGAGAGCTCTTATATCATAATTATAAATTTGTGATGCACACTTACATCTTAGGCAGTTAACTCTTCAAGTCAATTTCCTTTTACTGATAATTGCAACACTGTCATCCAACTTCAAAAAACACTTTTCCACTTTCAACTCCATCTTCAACACCCCAAGACCTCCTTTCTATCAACAGCTTCTAAACCCAAGCCAATGTCATCAACTTCGAAACAGATACAATCACACAAATAATATCAATTAACCGCCCCAGATATGTTACTTCCACTCTTCTCCACTCCTATAGACACACACTTTACACCAGTCAGTGGAGGGAGAATCCAAAATACTGTCTCTCATCTCACTAAATGCTCACTCTGACCTTATTCCTTCAGATCCTGACCTCTGCATCCTGACCAGCTATCCCCAAGTCCTTATTCATCTCCAACCTCTCTCTCCCTACTGGCACATTTACATCCAAACAGGTTCTCATCACACCCATGCTAAGGAACTTCTCAAGAGCAACTCTTTGCAGTTTCTTACCATGCTTACTTAGACTATCCCTTAGTCTTCATATATTCACTAATGGTTCTGTAATGTCCTGTCCTGCTTCATAATAAGATGTTTGGCAATTTATATTCAAAAGGTAATCTAACACATATAAACACACTGTGGCACGTCCTTCGCGCTTCGTCATCAGGGCGCTGAGGACTGCGCTCTGATGACGCTCTGCACTCCAGCCTGCATCCCATCTGCCACAGAGGATTCTCGTGCGCTCGCCCCCATCTTATATTTACTGGATCTTCTTGCTGGAGGCTGCCAACGCCATGGTAAGGGTCTGACAGTGTGCCATGTGGGACTGGCATGTGTCACTAGGAGCATATTGTATGTCATGTCACTGTCATTGTGTGCATGTGTCACTAGGAGCATGTTGTATGTCATGTCACTGTCATTGTGTGCATGTGTCACTAGGAGCATGTTGTATGTCATGTCACTGTCATTGTGTGCATGTGTCACTAGGAGCATGTTGAATTGCATGTTTATCACTACATGTCATTGTCATTATTTGCATGTGTGATAAGCATGCAATGCAACATGCTCCTAGTGACACATGCACACAATGCCTGGCCCATATGGCTCACTGTTAGACCCTTACCTTGCCAAGCAGGTCCAGTAAATATGAGATGGGGGTGCTCGCACATGAGAAGCCTCTGTGGCAGATGGGATGCAGGCTGGAGCACAGAGCGTCATCAGGGCGCAGTTCTCTGCTCCCTGATGACGGCGCCCTGTTCTGCAGCGCGCGAAGGTCGGGTGCCATAAACACATATATATAATCATTCAAATTTGTTGTTAATGCTAGCTGCATTATTTATTTGCATATTTCCTGCTTTCCCCCGTCCTCTAGCTTGGTACATCAGCTTGTGTAAAAAAACTATCTTCATAACAGTAAAAGGAAATTAACTGTAGTACCAGCTATATGAAAGCTATACTTATAAATTCCTACAAATATGGAGTGAAACGCAACAATGGCTATCCAAAAGGTATATTTTGTAAACAGTTGTAAGTATTTTTTTCAATGTAGGTACTGAATTGCTGCTTGTCAATGAAAGTCCAATTTAAATAAATAATAATATTTAGAGACCTCTAAAAGTTACTGAGAGAATATGTATTTTCTACTGTCAACTTTAACACTATCAAGTCTGGCAAAGTATCAAAATTGAGCGTACCAAGTACCATGATGCCTCCAGGGCCCAAGAAAGGCCTCAACATTTATTTTCTTCTAATAAAAAATATCTTTACGTCATTTTCCTTTCCTAATTATCAGCCTCATTAAATTGGGGCTACGCTTTAAAACGTAGCCCGTAACTCCAAATTTACAGGTTACGGTATTAAATTAGCCCCGTAAAGTAGCTTGCAGCACACTTGCGTGTTAAGACGCAGGACGGCCGAGAATAGGTTACGTGTGGAGCAACGTTGAACTTTGTGGCCGTTCATTATCAAATTAGCTATTAAATTGCAACGTCACTCGCGAGCAAGCATGTCAAAAGCAAATGGAACCCAAAAGCCAACGTGTTCTCTAGAGTCCCCGCAAGGGGGGTAAAGTCCAATGCGTAGCACTTGTAATGCAAATAAAAACTCACCAATGTACTAATATTGGAAGGGAAAGTAATGTTAGGTCTTAGAATTAATAGCACAACATTCTCAAGCCCGCAAATCGGCCCCGAAAAATACTTTATTTCATGTTTATATTTTGTATTATATCGATCCCTGCAATTAATGTGTTAATACATATACTGTAACTCATATGTAATAGAATATCATATTTACGGCTTTATTAAAATTGCATGAATCGGGAATGTGCGTCCGATCGCAAACTGAAATTGAAGCACCTAGGGCTTTGAAATCTACCCTTGCCTTTTTAGTGGCTCTGTCTGAACCCGTAACTATGGTCTACACCAATTTATCATCGACTCAAACCCGTAGCTCGCAGCCCCTTCCAATTTAATAGCAACGTAACTCGGCCAAACCGTTACATGCTACATGTTGGACTTAAGAGGCTGGAATTTAAAATGGCCCCATGATCTTAGTCAAACACAGGCTTTTCAATCATATTTGGTCATCAATTAGTTAATTAATGATATGAGCCATAGACATAAATACATATTTAAAGGACCACTTTATTTTAGATTACAAATAAACACAGTCTTTACATTTTATCTTTTATAACCAAATATTCATTACTGGATCCATTTTATTTTATCAGCTGATCCTGTAGGTTACTTCTACACTAATTAACATCCCATCAGACCTATTTAATGCCGTGGCAGATTTAAATGCCACCTTATTGTGTAACATCCTATTTATTCAGTCACCACCAACCTCACAAAGTTGATTAGAAGAAACTAAACCACAGCAGCCGAACTGCTTACAAAAAGGTAATATATTACAGGCTGTATTCATTTATTATCCATTCTAAAAACATGTAGCATATTTGCAAGTGTAGATCCAGAAGATATTGTATCTTTAATATATGACCACAGTGTTCCTTTAACTTTGTCAAAAAATATAATTTTCTGTCAAAGGTAAACAATAAGGCCGTTAGGTGGTAAACATGTTTCCAGCTAAGGGCTTGGAATATGTTAATTCAAAATGGTTTACCCATAGGCTACAATGAATTCTGAAATATCTGCTTGAGGCAAACTACGTCCACAATTCAAATACATCGATGAAAAAGGTGACTTTCCTTTTATGTAGAATTATTCCTGTGTAATGTTCAGGCAGTTGTTATTCGAAATGGCATAACCTGCAATCCCAAAATGAACCAAATGTGTCATGGACAAAGAGATAAAAAGAAGCTAATTGTGCTGCAAAATATCCCATTGATTCTTTCAAATAGAATGATGTCTGAAGGAGTGAGGTAATTAGTGGTTGATATTCAGAGTGGCTATGTTGCATTAACAATGCAGAAAAAATCAAGTTTGATATCCAGTGTAAGATGTCATGGTGAGTTAATTAGGAAAAAGTCAGCTGTATCTGTAATTTTTGTATAAATCATGTAAGAAAAGATTCAAAATATTAAATATTCAGTAGGTTTACTGATTAAGGTAATTGTTAGACTTTATATAGGATGTCAAATATGTGATTTTTTTCTCTCCCTTTGTCAAAAAACTGCAAAGGAGTGATCTAAATTGTGTAATCAAACTGTGCTTTCTAGATTATTTACATTAGTACCGCTAAAATACTCTTGAGATGAATAAACGTACAGGTTTCACACAAATTTTGTCAACAGGAATTTGTAAGGTTAAGATTTATACAGCAGGTGAAGGACAATGAATTTAACAAGACAGCTACATATGATAAAGTATATATATATATATATATATATATATATACATAGCAACAATCAGTAGGTCACCAAATTTCACTGAGTTCAATAATTTATCCAGTAAAGAATGTCTAAAAGCATTAAAGTGACACTGTAATGGTAAAACGTGCCATGACTCTTGAAAAGTATATGTTACACCTAGAAATATGAAAGCCATATTAACTTAGAAGCACTTTGGAGAATCCCACCCTGCTTTCTGCCCACCTCAAACAGAATTTGGATATAGTTTTAGGAAGAGTTTACAACATTGTAAATGTGATTTCTTTTGTTCCCCTATTTGTACATGCTTTGGAACATGCACTGGTAGAAAAAAATACGGATTTCCTTTTAAATTGCCTTTTGAAATAAATGGCAGAACAATTCTAAAAATATTTATGAGGTGGTATAGCATAATATTAGGAATAATTTTGTGGTTTAAAGCAAAGTTCCATAGAAAGGTAAGTTGGCTTTATACGAAAAAGTACACTTGGAGCATTCAGCTATATATCTCAGAATTCTATAAACTGGCCTTTATTGCTATTAGAAGTTTGGGTCCTTTCCTTTTATGGTTACGGCACCAGTCCGCCGCTGCAGTGCGGTGACCAACCGATAGATGGCGCTGTCGATATTCCAATGCCATATCATAGAGTCAAGGCTTAGGTAAACTGTTAGGGTTAGGGTGAGGGTTAAGGTGAGTGTTAGGGTGAGGATTAGTTTAAGGGTTAGGCTACTATTCTAAGCTTAGAACTTCTCTAACATATCGGCAGCACTGCAAAATATCGGCAGCACCATCTAGCATTTGTTCGCCACCCTGCAGCGGCAGACCTGTGCCGCAACTATAACAGGATAGATCCAAAGCTTGTATCGATACCTTGTCAAGGAGGAGGGGCTTGTGTACTTCAGTGAAGCTGTGAGCTATACTATGAAGGCTCACCCAAGATGGGAAGGACATATCAGAGAGATCTGACAAACTGCAGTCCACTAGAGAAGGGACTGGCAACCCACTCCAGTATCTTGCCATGAAAAACCTATGAACTGGCACAACCAGACACAAGATGTGCCTGCTGTCCTGCACTCCATAAGGTCTGATTGAATATTGAGTTTTTAAGACAACCATTCTATGTAATGTGTTAATTATTTTTTGGGCATGTACTTAACCCCTGTATAGCAGTACGGAATATGTTGGTGCGTTACAAATAAAGATAATAATAATAATAATTTTAAAAAAAGTGATGCAAGCAGAAAATATTATTTTTTATGACCGTTGCTTGTTTCCTCAAACATGGAGCAATACTAACTTTTTAATTCATAGTTAATCTTTCTTTAAATATACTCATCAATATACAGGAAAATTATATTTAGTACAAAAAAAAATGAGAATCTGTGCTAGCCATGCAAACACACTGCTAATTATAGTTTCACTGCAGATCTGTTAAATTAATGCTCAGCAGAAAGCCCAGAAGGCTAATACCTGCCATTAAAGACAAGTTGATCTGTAAGATTATAAAATAGGACAGTGTTGTATTCCAAGTACATTAGTACATGTGGTATGTGGTAAGGAATTAACTTAAAATGTCTAACAGACAATTAGGAACAACACAGAGAGGCAGATACACACAACACAATATGCTCAAGGGAAATGTTAATCATTTCATCTACTTGAAAGTCTGTTTATGAAGGAAAATAATCCCAAATTGAAGCAATATGCTCTGATCTGGGAGACTGCACTTGAAAACAGGACAATGGTTTTGACAAGACAGCTAAATAACTAGCCGCTGGTCGTAGGCTCACCAGAAAATAACATCCGCAAACTGAAGCCACTTTTTTATGTTTTAATGTTTTCACGTTACATCAACAATCTGTAAAAGAAACATGCTTCTTCACAATTAGCTGACATCCAGTTTAGTTCAGCATATCTTTACACAATGGATTTTAATGTAATCCGTTATTAAATGGAAGCCTGCAAAGCCCAAGTGAAATTCAAGAAGGATGCAGTTCAGAACAAGTTTGCAGGTAATTTCATAGTGTTGCAGTCACACCACTCACATGATTAAATGAAAAAAAAGTATGTGAATGTTGCTGTGAAAAATAAAATAAAATGTGCTATGTGTTTTATTTATGTCTTCTAAGATTCAAAAATAATGGGGTAATGGGATGTGGTACCATGGGGGAAAAAAGCATTTGACTTTGAACCTTTGTCCACTGACAAAAAAATGATCAGTCTATAATTTTAATGGTAGGTGTATTTTAACAGTGAGAGACAGAATAACAAAAAAACAAACAAGAAAAATGCATGTCAAAAAAGTTATAAATTGATTTGCAGGTCAATGAGGGAAATAAGTATTTGATCCCCTACCAATCAGCAAGATTTCTGGCTCCAAAGTTGTCTTTTATACAGGTAACGAGCTGAGATTAGGAGCACTCTCTTAAAGAGAGTGCTTGCTCCTAATCACATCTCGTTACCTGTAAAAAAGACACCTGTCCACAAATGCAATCAATCAATCAGATTCCAAACTCTCCACCATGGCCAAGACCAAAGAGCTGTCCAAGGATGTCAGGGACAAGATTGTAGACCTACACAAGGCTGGAATAAGCTACAAGACCATCACCAAGCAGCTGGGTGAGAAGGTGACAACAGTTGGTGCTCCATGCAAGATCTCACCTCGTGGAGTTTTATATGATCATGAGAACGATGAGGAATCAGCCCAGAACTACATGGGTGGATCTTGTTAATGATCTCAAGGCAGCTGGGACCATAGTCACCAAGAAAACAATTGGTAACACACTATGCCGTGTAGGACTGAAATCATGCAGCGACCGCAAGGTCCCCCTGCTCAAGAAAGCACATGTACAGGCTCATCTGAAGTTTGCCAATGAACATCTGAATGATTTGGAGGAGAACTGGGCGAAAGTGTTGTGGTCAGATGAGACTAAAATCGAGCTCTTTGGCATCAACTGAACTATCTGTGTTTGGAGGAGGAGGAATGCTGCCTATAACCCCAAGAACACAATCCCCCCGTCAAACATGGAGGTGGAAACATAATGCTTTGTGGGGTGTTTTTCTGCCAAGGGGACAGGACAACTGCACCGCATCAAAGGGACGATGGACGGGGCCATGTACCGCCAAATCTTGGGTGAGAACCTCCTTCCCTCAGCCAGGGCATTGAAAATGGGTCGTGAATGGGTATTCCAGCATGACAATGACCCAAAACACACAGCCAAGGCAACAAAGGAGTGGCTCAAGAAGAAGCACATTAAGGTCCTGGAGTGGCCTCTGGAGGGAGCTGGAGGTTCGAGTTGACAAATCAACCTCGAAACCTTAATGACTTGGAGAGGATCTGCAAAGAGGAGTGAGATAAAATCCCTCCTGAGATGTGTGCAAACCTGGTGGCCAACTACAAGAAACGTCTGACCTTTGTGTTTTGTCACCAAGTATTAAGTCAAAGGGGTCAAATACTTATTTCCCTCATTGACCTGCAAATCAATTTATAACTTTTTTGACATGCATTTTTCTTTTTTTTTTCTTTTTTATTCTGTCTCTCATTGTTAAAATACAAGTACCATTAAAATCCTAGACTGATCAGCAGGGGATCAAATCAGCAGGGGATCAAATACCCCCCCCCCCCCCACATCCCCCGCACCCTGTATGTGTGGTGTGCACATTGTTGCAATAAGGGTATTTTTGTTGTATATGGTAGGGAGGAAGTAGAAAGTGGTGCCCTTTGCTTTAGCCACACACCTCAACCTGGGAGCAAACAAGGTGATGGTGTGGGCATACTACTTTCCTCTCTTAGCACGTTTCATTCCATACCCTCTTCAATTTTCATCTTTTGAAGTTAACACTGTCCATCTCTACTCACCTATATCTCTTCGTGTTGCTGTAATCTACCGTCCACCAAGACCACCCTTTCTATTTCTAGATAATTTTGCCACCTGGCTCCCTCAATTTCTCTCCTCCAATTTTCCTTCACTTCTTTTTGATGATTTCAACATTGCCATTGACACTCCCACCTCCCCAGCTGCAGCTAAACTACTTACACTTACCTCTTCCCTCAGCCTCTCACAATAGACAAATTCTTCAACTCATCATGCTGGACACTCTCATGACCTTATTTTCCCCAATCTCTGCACCACCTCTAACCTAGTAATCTGTCCACTCCTTCTATCTGACCACCACCTCCTAACCTTCAGCCTCAGCACACCTTCCTCTCACTATCCTTCATCATCCCCAATCACCATCACCGCAGAATTCTGCAAGCTCTTGACTCACAATTATCCATTGTGCTACAACCCCTCCTCAGCCCCATCACCAACCTCATCTGCCTTGACACTGCAACCTCACATTACAACCATGACAGGCTACACAAACACGCTACATCCAGTAGTGCTGCAGCACTGCTGAACATTTATGGAAGAAACGGACATCAAGAGACTTTGTCCATTACAAGTTTATATTGCTTTGTTACTTCCCTGTCCCCAACCTTGCTAAACAGCAACATTTCTCTACATCAATATCTAATCTATCCTACAACCCTAAATGTTTGTTTGCCACATTTAACACTCTCCTCCACCCTACTGCAGCTCCTGCCCCTCCTTGTCTCACAGCTGAGGACTTTGCCAACCACTCACACACTTCATCCTCTCATCTAACCAACAACACCCATCCTTCAACCTTCCACATTTTTACAAACACCATGGACTCCGTTAGCCTTGTCACTGAGGATGAAAAAATCCTATTCCCTCACCTGCCCCTTCTTGTCTCACAGCTGAGGACTTTGCCAACCACTCACACACTTCATCCTCTCATCTAACCAACAACACCCATCCTTCAACCTTCCACATTTTTACAAACACCATGGACTCCGTTGACCTTGTCACTGAGGATGAAAAAATCCTATTCCCTCACCTCTCTACCACATTTATCCCTGCTCTCACACACTAAACACTGGAAAGATTCCATCATCTCTAAAACATGCTATAATTACATCAATTCTTAAAAGAAAACACTTCTGATCCAGCTAATGCATCTAGTTATAGCCCTACATCCCAAAACTGGCTTCAAAACTTCTTGAGCGCCCCATCTATAAACACCTTACCCAATTAATCTCCTCCAATTTGACACCTTCCAATCTCGTTTGCATACCCCATCACTCTACAGAGACAGCTCTCACAAAAGTAATGACATGTTCATCGCCACGTCAAAGGGTCGTTTCTCTATTCTAATCCTCCTAGATCTCTCTGCTGCCTTTGACACAGTTGGTCTCCCTCTTCTAACCCAAATTCTCTACTCTCTTGGCATCAGTTACTCTGCTCTTTCATGGCTCACATCATACCTACAAGGTCGAACATTAAGTGTCTCCTTTTCTGACACCACTTCTTCAACTCGCCCTCTGTCTGTTGGTGTACCCCAAGATTCAGTTCAAGGCCCTATCCTCTTCTCCATCTACACTTCCTCACTTGGAACCTTAATAAAATCTTTCAGATTTCAATATCATCTCTATGCAGGTGACATTCAAATCTACCTCTCAACACCAGATCCATCCCCCACTATTCTAGAAAGTTTCTAACTGCCTCTCTACCATATCCTTCTGGATGTCTGCCCATCATTTCAAACTTAACATGTCAAAAACTGAGCTCCTTATTTTTTCACCCTCTACTACAGCATCCATTCCTCAAATCTTTCTCACTGTGGACAATGCAATTATCATTCCCGCCTCCCAAGCATGTGGTCTCTTCAGGTTTTTCTTGATCCTGTCCTCTTTTCCATTCCTCATATATATATACACCAAAAATATCTACAAAATACGTCACTATATTACACAAGACACAACAAAAAATCTAATTAATTCTCTCATCATATATCATCCCGACTACTGCAACTCACTCCTTGTTGGCCTCCCCATCACCCGCTTATCAACACTTCAATCTATAATGAATGCATCCGCTAGACACATCTACCAGGCCCAAAGCTCAATGTTAGTCATTCAACTGGCTCCCCTAACCTCCAGAATAAAAATTTAAATCAGGACCTTAACTTAAATTCACCCCCTTATATCTCTGCTTTAATCTCAGGATGTAACCCCACCCTCCCCACTCTGTTCTGCTAATGGCATTCTTCTTTCCTCCGCTCTTATCACCTCTTCTCATTACCGCCTTCAGGACTTTTCTTGTTTTGCCCCAATTCTCTGGAACTCCCTACCCCGCTCCACTGGACTCTCCTCCTGTCTCAAGTCCTTCAAAACCTCACTAAAAACACATCTATTTAATGAAGCTTATAACCTTCATACTTAATATGCCCAATGTATCTATCACCATCCAAATCCCTTAGTGTGTAAGCTTGCATTTTTTTAATTGTATATGATTCTTTTGATTTAATCTGTATTGATATTGTTTTTATCTTCTGTTTATCCAATCTATGGCTCAGCGGAATATGTTGGTGCATTATAAATATTAGATAATAATAATAATAATAATAATAACCATATAAAGCAAATAGCAAATATAAGCACCATAAAAGTGCATAAATAAGAATACAGTTATTCCCTGCTAAATGCTACCCCTTTTTTTTCCTTGCCAGACCACTTTTAACCCTCTGATCTGATATAGCAGGAGAAAAGAGCAAAGGGGAGAAGAAAAGTGCCAGTTTTCCATGAGTTCCCTTATCTACCCTTTGTTAAAATTACCCCATTTAGAGTTGTTTTGCTTAACACCCCTATTGCCTGTTAAACTAGGAATTGCTGCACATCAACTGTGTCACCAACATATTCCGTAGCGCTGTACAGGGGATAAGGACAAGGAAGAATACAATGATAACAAACTGCAGAAAAATGGATGGCCCTGTGTTGTTTAAAAAAAAAGTCACATGTGTACTCCCTTTTTCTACATGAGGAGAGTTTAACTTCACAAATTCAATAAATGAGAACAATTGTTTGCAGCATTATATGAGAGGCTGTATTTATTGGGAAAGTTTTTTGAGCACAAAGCTTATCTGTCAGTCACCATCCTGCCTCCCAAAGTCTTGTCTACAAATCTATTACAATGTGCAATAAAATGTATTATGGGGCATGACATGATTGACAGTTCTGCTTCTCAAGAGTCTTATGGCCACAGTCTTTCAGCTCTTTATATTAACTTCAGTTGGCAATCATTCAGGAATGCAGGTGAAGTACTTGTGCTATGAATCCTGGGAGTGTTAATGTTGTGTTATTCTTTTAAAAAAAATAATTAGTAAAGTATCACTATGTTAAAAAATTATATTCAAATTAGTACATTTATATTTTAAGTGAATCATTCTCACTCTAAAATCTTCCAACTTTAGCTTAATAGCATGGTCAGCTTGCCATTGTAGTACTGAACACTAGCAGCCTTATTAAATTGCGATTCAACCAATTGAATAGGGCTCTATTTATGCACATAGCATATTTTTTTACAGAAGTTTTTAGTTAGTGAACTTTTATTCAAAAGCAAGGTTTCACTAACTAAAAACTTCTGTAAAAAACATATGCTATGTGATTAAATAGAGCCCTATTCAATTGGCCGAATAGCATTTTAATAAGGCTGTAGGGGTTTGATCATGATCTCCCACCCTCCAGACAAAATATTCTGTTATAAGTGGTGGTACTTGTTCAGCAAATCCATTTTAATATATGTACTGCAATTGTTCTTGTAAATGTAGTATTAAGTTATGTTTTTGCATTCTAATGGAACCAGGGTTACCAAAAACAAATCTTGTTGCAAGCTTAGTACTGAAATACCCCAGGTGGGTGACTTCAGTGGTTCGGTTGATAACAACCTGGCACAATTTGGATAAGACCTCATCTGCACAAAGAATGACCTGGGCCTCAAGCAGGTAATTCCACCCATTAAAGTGTTAATACACTTGACATTGTTTTGCAGAGTGGCTTCAGAACTGCATATAACAGTAAACCCTGTCATCTGTTCTGACCATGGGCGGAACTACAGCCGGTGCAGCAGGTGCAATGCACTAGGGCCGTTGTCCTCCTGGGGGGGGCCAGTGCAGTCTATTTTGATTTAGACATTAAATGTATGGAAAAAAAGCAGTTTGGGGCCCCCCAACACAACACCTGCCCATACCCCGACAACTCAGCTCCTTCCTTCCTCCTGGCTTCCTGCCTGTTGCTTCAGCAGCAAATAAGCCCTGTGGGGGAGGAGCCAAGCACCGATAGAGGCCCAGCTGCAGGGAACCGTGGAAGGAGCATGGAGGTCAGTGGTAAGTGAGAATAGAGGGATGAAGAGACAGAGAAATGAGGAAGGAAAGGGGGTAGAGTGAGAGGAAAAGAGATAAGAGTGAGAGAAATGGAGGAGAGAAGAGCTGACAGGGAAAGAGATGGAGAGAGCTGGCAGGGAGAGAGAGAGGGGGGAAAGAGAGATGGAGGAGAGGAGAGCTGACAGGGAGAAAGAGGGGGAGACCTGTGCAGGAGACAGGGGGCGGGGAGATATAGGAGAGGAGAGCTGACAGGAAGAGGGGGGGGGCTGACAGAGAGAGAGGGGGGGAAGAGAGATGGAGGAGAGGAGAGCTGACATGGAGAGAGAGGGGTGAGACCTGACAGCGAGAGGGGTGGGAGATATGGAGGAGAGGAGAACTGACAGGGAGAGAGAGATGGAGGAGAGATGACAGGGAGAGAAAGAGGGGAGATAGAGATGGAAGGGAGGACAGCTGACAGGGAGAGAGAGTGAGATGGAGGAGAGCTGACAGGGAGAGAGAAAGGAGGAGAGGAGAGCTGACAGGGAAAGAGAAGGGAGTGCACAGAGTATGGGGGGCGTACACTACAGAATTAAAAAATATATATAATAATTATGTAAATCTTTTCATGTGTAGATCATAAGATACAGCCCACTAAGAGGACTATCATCCCAAGGTCTGAGAGAGAAACTTGATCTCTCTGATATAATTGTGCAAATACTGCCCCTGGATTGATGGTACAGTGAATTCATTAAAAAGAAAGAGATGCAATGATGAATGCTTTGGCGGAGGTCTTGAAAACCTGAGGAAAAGGTAAAACTAGAGGACCATCTCAAATGGTATCAAGCTATCATTACCCACAAGGAAAGAGATTTTTTTGTCCTGAGAAATGAAGGCAGCAGAAATCAGACAAGCTCGGTTATTCCACAGGCCAACCTGTCTATAGCCTAAAGTAACACTGTCCCAATCATATGCTGCGTTCGCCCAAAATTTCACAGACAATGTGTCCTCTATTCAAACTGGCATTCCAAGATTGGTGGCTTATGAATGTTAAGTGAAAGTCAAGAGAACGTGAACTCTCTGAATTTGCTCAAGTAGACATTGGACACATGGTGCCTATAATTAAGCAGCTGCGCTCCACCAGCTGTGTCTTGGATCCAGGCCCAGCTCATCTTCTCAAAGGTTGTCCTGATCTGATTGGACCACTATTCACAAATATAGAGAACTGTTCACTGCACAGTGAAATCTTTCCTGATCAACAGCTTCTAAAAAAAAACACATTTCGACCCAGACTGCTTGACAAACTATAGGCCTATTTGTAAAAGTTATTGAAAAAAGGTAGTTGCATTGCAGCTTGAAGTCCATCTGCGAAAACATGACTTCAATGACCCATTGCAGTCAGTTTTCAGGAAAAGACACAGCACAGAAACAGCCCTGGGTTGTGTTTTTAATGATAGAAGGAGATATAGCTGATTGCTCAATCCTAGTTCTCCTTCAGCTCTCTACATCATTTGACACAGTGGACCATGGGATATTAAAACAATGGCTGAATAATTACTGTGGACTGGGTTGCGGGGTCCTCAGCCCACAGGGTTTCTTCAGGTGCAAACACCTCTAAAATCATTAAACTGTCTTATGAAATTCCACAAGACTCTATTTTATCTCCCATGCTGTTTGCGGTATACATGCTAACACTGTGAAAGATCATCAGTAAACATGGCCTCAACAACAACTGTTATGCCGATGACAAGCAGCGTTATCTGTTCTTCGATCCAGAAGCAGGGCATCAAACCTTTGCTCCTAATAGAGGTCTAGAAGAGCTCTAAGATTGGATGAGACTTTGTCCAATAACAGCAGCTTACTTGGATCAAACATGAGTTGACTTTAGCATGAAGACTCACAGTTTTTTGTGTTTTATATAAATATACCTGAGTTTGTTCTTTGGTTACTGTCTTTAAATGGTCACAACTGGACTACTGCAAGTGCCTTTATCTAGGACTGCCAACAATGAGCTACATTGCTTACAGTTGGGACAGAATGCTGCCACAAGCTTATTAACAAACCAACCTCGTTCCTACATACCACCTGTCCTCCCTGCCCGACGCAGGCTGCCTGTGAAAGACATATATTTCATGCTTGGCCTGTTGACATACAAAGCTCTGTATGATGAAGGTCCCAGTTACTGGAAGGAGTTCCTTACTTTTTATGATCCAACTCTGTGATGTACGGGTGAAAATCTATTAACCATCCCCTAAATATCTTCACAAATGTCAGGGTCCAAGCTTTCATGTATACAGCTCCAAGATTCTGGAACTATCTACCACAGGTCATTTTTAATTAGAGACTAAAGACCATTCTTTTCACCCAGGACTTTCAATAAAACATTTTTTTTCAGAATAAGAATACAGTCCACATTCTGTCAAGGTGAATTTTAAATTTAGGTACTGAATAATGAGTGGGTCAACAAACAACTGGGTTAATAATTGGAACAGAATTCTAACTCTTACGTAAGGATAATATCAATCAAGACAATCTATTCCTTAAAGGGACATGGGAAGAATTGTTTCTATCTGTTGCATCAGAAACAGCGTATTTGATAACGTTTCACAGTGCGTTTGCTGTTTTCAAATCAGAGCACAAAAACATATTCAGAAATTAACTATTCTTGGGGGCTTGCCCTCTGCTAGCCAATGCGATCTGGAAGAGGAAGTATGTTCTCTGAATTTCCTATTAGTTCCAATGAAGTTTAAACCGATTTTCATGCGGAAAAATAACTTTTATAGTCTTTAAAACTTGCTTTTTTAAATGCTTGGAAAAAAACCCCACTCTTTCATGTCCCTTTTAACAATGTACAGAAAAAAACATCTATGCAATAAGAAGAAACATAATACTGACTACTAAACTGGGGTGTCCCTTGGAACTCTGTAACAAAACAGCCTAAAAGAACACTACTAAAAGATTATCATTGTTTTAACTGCAACCAATATTTTTGACTCACATAGTGTAAAAATACAGTTAGATGTACTGTATGTGAAGGAAATATACGTTGATTGTAGCAACTTTTACAAGACCATATGAGACGTTCTCCAAAAAATAGATAAACAGCATTCATTTACAGCAAATTCTCTGAGGACTTGTTGCCTTTTAAACAACGGATGCATTATTTCCATGGTTTCGCCATGTTTTGCACCTAGTAAATAGACTACAACATATGTCTACTTAAAGGCTGACCAATGCGGTGGAAGTTAATAATTGAAACATATTTTGTTTAGTTTACCGAGCTTCACTGAGAATCTCATCATATTGCAAACACATTGCCCGCTTTCATTTCTCATTTCTTTTTTAATTTACTTTTCTAATCTAGTGAATGATCGCAATTCATAAAACATATCAAATCAATTTTCTTTTCATTTTTTTTTCCGACGCAGCAATAATACAGAGAGATTGTGGAGGGCTGACAGCCCTCACTGCAGGTGATGATGTTTACTTTACAGGACAGTATCTACTTTAATGCAATTGTCATGCTGATTTCTCTGCTTGAAAATATTCATCAAAACAGAATGCACCTAGGGCTTACACAGTGGAAAAGAAGGAAAATGATTTGAAATAAAATAATCTATTTGTTATGCTAATAAAATTCTATTAATTCTACGCACTGTCGGCTACTTAAAATATCTGTGAATAGCCAATCTATTTACCATGATATTTTAAGCCTATTATACTTTGCTTGTTTCTCTCTAAGTCACCGAATATATGCAGTAGAGATAAGGGAAGTGATTTTATTATTGTGTGCTGTTTGCAGTAGCTATGAATTTTATTTAATCACTAGATTCAAACGATCTCTTTATGGGCAAAATGGCAATGGCAGGTCAAGTTATTTTTAACAACGGAAAGTTAACATAACAGCATTATAAAGACAACAAATTTACTTTTATGTCATAAATGTACTATAAATGTGCACATTTTAGCAGTAAACACCTATTTTTATTCTACACATTTATTAATGTATATTAAGAAATGCTCTTCTGTTCTGGAAAACAAGCATATCCTGTATCTTTTGAAGTTTTGGTATACGTTTTCTGGCCACCTGCATCAATCCTGTCTAGTTATGTTAGGCTGGTGAATTTTTCAGATGTGTTTAGGGCCCATTTCTTGGCTATATACTGAAAAATTGCAATGTATAGCTAGATTAATGCACTTAAAAAATCCCCCAAAAAGTGAAAAAGCCACATAAATGTGGTACATATGACCCGTTCATAAGGCATCATTTACAATGTGACTGCATCATGTGGTAGCAATATTGTACAATGGTTTTGTAGTGTATATAATATTAAATGACGCACAGGGAAAGTGATATCATATGCATGTACTTATATGCATATGCCTGTTTGAAATAAATACAGCAGATCTGCAAGTGTAATTAATAATTATAAGTGTGCTTTTATTTGTATTACTATTGTCTTGCACATATTATACCATATTCTTAATGATAAAATACTTGTCAGCTGTCTTTGATGTCCCTTTTTAATATCTAAGATTGTTTATTCTGCTTAATAAAGTTGTTGAAAAGGCAGATATTTCATGTTCTAAACACAGGGGAAATGTGTTGATTTAAACAATACGGTAAATAGATGAACGAGAGATAGGTACAATAGACTTAGGATCTTTCTTGTTATGTCTCCATAACAGCGGCCAGTAGTAGTAGATGTGCCGAGACTTTATTGAATTTGTTCTTAGGATGAGGGTTAGAGTTAGGGTTTGCGGTTAGCGTTAGGGTTTTTGGATCAGGGTAGTGGTGAACATTAAAGCTTATCATCTGCCACTACACTAAACCCTAAACCGTAACCCTAAGAACAAATTCAACAAAGTCTCCGTACGCCAACTGTTGGTCTCTGCGTGCCACTGTGATGGTGGGGACATAACAGGAAAGATTCTAGACAACATAAAATGGGTGCATAATTACAAAGAAAGCATTAAATATAGCTGTATAATTTGGGAAGCTGAGGAGTTTGAAACACAGCTGAATGATCCTTTTATGAAAGTAATTTCTGGCAGAAATATAGAGAACTGGAGAAAAATAATTAAAAAATAACCCTTTTCCTTAACAGACAAAACAGCACCCAAAACAACTTGTTTCATGAAAATTGCCCAAGATGACAGCTTTCTACTAAATTCAACAGCTAAACATGACTATGTACAATTCATGAAAAAACTGCCAGAAACCACATTCTAAAACATATAGAAAAGTAACAAAGAGCTAGGTAACGGTGAGGTAAACAATAATTGCAGCATTTTCAGTCCTTTAGTGTTCAAACATGTAGAATCATATGTGAAAAGAGTTGGCCTTAAAACCTCTAAGATAATACTAAAACAATATTTTGTGCAAAGAAAAGTTAGTGTGGGCCTTAGGTAATCCTAAATAATGCCATAGGGCTTGGGTGAAACATATAGAGAGATATTACTGTGATGATCCGAGACTAGGGGCTATTACTGCCCAGGGCCACCTGCTATAGACTACAGGTTAACTACCCACAAGGACTGTTTGGGTTCTTGGAAATGTTGGCACCAGCACCCTGATATCTGGCTTCTGTATCAGTCAGGGACTCTCTATAAGGAATCAGCACTTCCATACATCTCAGTAACCTTCCTGTGGTAGTGATCAGGACATGTTACATGCAGGAAGGAGATAGGTTCATTATCGCAGTCACCAGGAGCAATATAAGAGACATACAATTTCTATATGTCTCAGAAGTGAAATGATTTATTTTTGAAAAGTCAACAATTCTTATGTGGTTAGATAAAGAGGGGGTGTATACAGCACAACAATGACAGTGAGTGGCAGACAAACACAGGAGATGGACTCCACATGGGGTCTAACAGTCTGGCACCTGTAAACAATAGGCCAACCTCCTAATACACATAATGCCATATCCAGCTGTCTAGCACATCAAAGATGTAATTAGCTTAAATGGCAATCAATGGGCCAAAACAAATTAAAATACAACCACTGGTTTCTGTCTGTCTAACTGTTTCATTACCATTTAGTTAAAGTTTACACATAACACAGAACACAGTAATATAACATGGGGAATTACATATAGGATAAAGGATAAGGCAGAAACATATGCCATAATATGATGCATGGTGGTACACTATGGCCCTATGTTTTGGGGCTATTCACCCCACCACCTACCTGCCCACATTCCCCATGTGGCAATATGAGTCCCCTACCCATTTTCTAATGAGGTGGTATGTCCTCTATGGTGGCTCAATGCACCAGGATCCAGGCCCTGGAAAGGGGTCCATACCAATTACCACAGTGATTGCTACCATCATGTCTGGAATGCTAGTACCATCATGTTTGAATAACATCTTATAGAAGGACAAGAAAACAGAGAGCTGCATCTACCAACTACCAACTTGATAGACTAATAGAATACTTAAGGACTGTGGTAAATTTTATTTGCACAAAATATTATCTTAGAAACCACATTCTGATACCTGTTCTGGGTCACAATACATTTTTCTGGAAAATGAGCATGTACATAAAGTTCCCAGATGTTCTGCAGAACATGGTTTTGGTGTTTTATGGCCAGCTGAATTAATCCTGTCTAGACATGTTTGGCTAGTGAAGTTTACCTATCAAAAAGGTTGATGTCAGGAGAAGATGAAGAACATTACTGTTACAAAGCTTAGGAGTTGGGCAAAGGAAAACAAGCTAATCCCCCATAAAGTGAAGGGGAGGATGCTTTAGACAACCAATGAATCAATGAATTGCATTTACTGTAGCCTGGAAGAAAACTGTATTTGTTTTAACAGAAATTCTGAACAGCTCAACTTTCAAGGCTTTAAAGACAACAGTTTATAAGGATTATTATTTTTTTGGCGTTGTTCAGTCGTTTCTGACTCCCCATGACCTCATGGACCGTAACACACCATGCACATCTGTATGTCCATGGACATGCTGTTCCACTTGGTTTTCATGGCAGAGATACTGGAGTGGGTTGCCAGTTCCTTCTCCAGTGGTCCGCAGCATACAGCTCCTGTATTCCTAGGTGGTCTCCCTTCAAAGTGCTGACCCCGGCTTCACTGTGGTGTGACCTCTTGGTTCCTTGACTGAAATCCAAGCCAGGTCATAGCAGTAAAAGAACACGAATCCTAACCAGTGGACCACTAAGAAACCCATATAAGGAATTACCGTATTTATCGGCATATAACAAGCACTTTTTCTCCCTGAAAATAGGGGGCAAATGATAGGTGCGTGTTATACGCCGATATTCCCTCCCCCCTCCTCAACCTCCCTCCTCATTCTAAACCCCCCTCCGTATTTTAACCCCCCCTCCTCATTCTAACCCCTCCTCCTCAACCTAAACCCCCCTCCTCAACCTAAACCCCCCTAAATACCTCCCCCTCACTTACCTGCTTCTGCTCCGGCCTCCGCTCCACTCCTTGACCCGGCGCGCATGTGAAGTCACATGCGCGCCGGGTCAAGGAGTGGAGGCCGGAGCAGAAGCAGGTAAGTGAGGGAGAGGTATTTAGGGGGGTTTAGGTTGTGCGCATAGCAACTAGCTGCCCAATGTGACACAACATCTACCAGTATCAACAGGACTAATTGAAAGGTCATTGGCAGTGGATGAGCTAGTGAATGGGGTCCACAGTGCAAAACAACAAAAATTGCCCACTGCCCGGGGAGGAGGAGCAAAAAAATGTTTGACCCCCCCAGCCCTCCACTGCCATATATATATATATATACATATATATATATATATATATATATATACATATATACAGTTGTGCTCAAATGTTTGCATAAACTGGCAGAAATAGTGCTATTTTGAAAATATGACTGACCATGCAAAACAATTATATTTTAAAATTATATTTTATTAAAGGATAGTGATCATATGAAGCCATTTAGTATCACACTGTTGCTTGGCTCCTTTTTAAATCATAATGATAACAGAAATCAAATCAAATGGCCCTGATCAAAAGTTAACATACCCTTGAATGTTTGGCCTTGTTAAAGACACACAAGGTGACACACACAGGTTAAAATGGCCATTAAAGGTTAATTTCCCATAGCTGTGACTTTTCAAATTGCAATTAGTGTCTTTGTATAAATAGTCAATGAGTTTGTTAGCTCTCACGTGGATGTACTGAGCAGGTTAGATACTGAGCCATGGGGAGCAAAAAAGAACTGTCAAAAGACCTGCGTAACAAGGTAATAGAACTTCATAAAGATGGAAAAGGATATAAAAAGATATCCAAAGCTTTGAAAATGTCAGTATGGTTCAAGCACTTATTAAGAAGAGAAAAATTCAAGCCAAGGTCAGGTGACCAAGAAAGATTTCAGCCACAACTGCCAGAAGAATTGTTCAGAATACAAAGAAAAACCCACAGGTAACCTCAGGAGAAATACAGACTGCTCTGGAAAACAACGATCTGGTTGTTTCACGGGGCACAATATGACGATACTTGAACAAAAATTAGCTGCATGGTTGAGATGCCAGAAAGAAACCTTTACTGTGCCAATGCCACAAAAAAGCCTGGTTACAATACAGGGAGTACAGAATTATTAGGCAAGTTGTATTTTTGAGGATTAATTTTATTATTGAACAACAACCATGTTCTCAATGAACCCAAAAAACTCATTAATATCAAAGCTGAATATTTTTGGAAGTAGTTTTTAGTTTGTTTTTAGTTTTAGCTATTTTAGGGGGATACCTGTGTGTGCAGGTGACTATTACTGTGCATAATTATTAGGCAACTTAACAAAAAACAAATATATACCCATTTCAATTATTTATTTTTACCAGTGAAACCAATATAACATCTCAACATTCACAAATATACATTTCTGACATTCAAAAACAAAACAAAAACAAATCAGTGACCAATATAGCCATCTTTCTTTGCAAGGACACTCAAAAGCCTGCCATCCATGGATTCTGTCAGTGTTTTGATCTGTTCACCATCAACATTGCGTGCAGCAGCAACCACAGCCTCCCAGACACTGTTCAGAGAGGTGTACTGTTTTCCCTCCTTGTAAATCTCACATTTGATGATGGAACACAGGTTCTCAATGGGGTTCAGATCAGGTGAACTTGGACGCGTGTGATGGAGCATTGTCCTGCATGAAAATCATGTTTTTCTTGAAGGATGCAGACTTCTTCCTGTATCACTGCGTGTCTTTCAGGAACTGGCAGTAGGACTGGGAGTTGAGCTTGACTCCATCCTCAACCCGAAAAGGCCCCACAAGCTCATCTTTGATGATACCAGCCCAAACCAGTACTCCACCTCCACCTTGCTGGCGTCTGAGTCGGACTGGAGCTCTCTGCCCTTTACCAATCCAGCCACGGGCCCATCCATCTGGCCCATCAAGACTCACTCTCATTTCATCAGTCCATAAAACCTTAGAAAAATCAGTCTTGAGATATTTCTTGGCCCAGTCTTGACGTTTCAGCTTGTGTGTCTTGTTCAGTGGTGGTCGTCTTTCAGCCTTTCTTACCTTGGCCATGTCTCTGAGTATTGCACACCTTGTGTTTTTGGGCACTCCAGTGATGTTGCAGATCTGAAATATGGCCAAACTGGTGGCAAGTGGCATCGTGGCAGCTGCACGCTTGACTTTTCTCAGTTCATGGGCAGTTATTTTGCGCCTTGGTTTTTCCACACGCTTCTTGCGACCCTGTTGACTATTTTGAATGAAACGCTTGATTGTTCGATGATCACGCTTCAGAAGCTTTGCAATTTTAAGAGTGCTGCATCCCTCTGCAAGATATCTCACTATTTTTGACTTTTCTGAGCCTGTCAAGTCCTTCTTTTGACCCATTTTGCCAAAGGAAAGGAAGTTGCCTAATAATTATGCACACCTGATATAGGGTGTTGATGTCATTAGACCACACCCCTTCTCATTACAGAGATGCACATCACCTAATATGCTTAATTGGTAGTAGGCTTTCAAGCCTATACAGCTTGGAGTAAGACAACATGCATAAAGAGGATGATGTGATCAAAATACTCATTTGCCTAATAATTCTGCACTCCCTGTATGCCCGACAACACCTTGACATGCCACACAGCTTCTGGCACACTGTAATTTGGAGTGACGGACCAAAATAGAGCTTTATGGTCATAACCATAAGAGCTACTGTATGTTTGGAGAGCGTCAACAAGGATATAGTGAAAAGAATATCATCTCCACTGTGAAGAATGGTGGTGGCTCACTGACGTTTTTTTTGGGGGGGAGCTCTAACGGCACAGGGAATCTTGTGAAAATTGATGGCAAGATGAATGTAGCATGTTATCAGAAAATACTGGCAGACAATTTGCATTCTTCTGCATGAAGGCTGCACATGGGACGCTCTTGAACTTTCCAGCATGACAATGACCCTAAGCACAAGGCCAAGTTGACCCTCCAGTGGTTACAGCAGAAAAAGTTGAAGGCTGTGGAGTGGCATTCACAGTCTCTGACCTTAAAATCATCGAGCCACACTGTGGAGATCTCAAACGTGCGGCTCATGCAAGACGACCAAAGACTTTGCATGACCTGGAGGCATTTTGCCAAGACAAATGGGCAGCTATACCACCTGCAAGAATTAGGGGCCTCATAAACAACTATTACAAAAGACTGCACGCTGTCATTGATGCTAAAGGGGGCAATACACAGTATTAAGAACCAAGGGTTTGCAAACTTTTGATCAGGGCCATTTGGGTGATTTCTGTTATCATGATTTAAAAAGGAGCCAAACAACAAAGTGATAATAAATGGCTTCAAATGATCACTATCCTTTAATAAAAGACATTTGTTTTTGCATGATCAGTCATATTTTCAAAATAAATGCCAACATTTCACAATTTCTGCCAGGGTGTTCAAACTTTTGAGCACAACTGTATATACACACACACACACTATATACTAGAATATTGCCTGTCAAAAAATGACGGCAATGAAAGTGTAAGTGAGCTAAGGGTGTTTGGTGTATATAATGTGGCTGATGTAGCGCCGCCCCTTGCTTTGAGTAAGCTTTTTATGTGTTTGTTGTTTGTTTTCTAATCTCGTAGGTGTTTTTTGGCAAATACGTAGGTTTTTAGTGTCTAAACTCTTTTAATTTGAGTTAAATTGAGGTGTAACTTTAGTTTTCGAGGTCCTGGATGCTACCTCTTGCCGTAGGTAAGCTTTTTATGTATTTGTTGTGTGTATTTGTTGGATTTTTGATGTTTTCATGTGCGCGTGTTGCAGCCGTTTTTTGCGAGGTCGTAATGTGTCGTAAGGTGTCTTGTATTTTGTTTGCGTTACGACGTAAAGTTTGCGACGGTCGTAAATTTGGCGAGTGTCGCAGTTGCTGGCAAGGAGCGCCTTTGGCGCTCCTTGCCAGCAACTGCGACCCTCGCTTCGTATGCTCACAACTATATATGTGATACACACAAAAATACAAGCAAAGAATAAATTGCATATAAGAGGTTAAAATGTAAAGTCGGACACAAATGAACAACTTAACAATAACATAATATACAGTACACTAAAAGACCAATGTATACCAACATTTGCAATATGTTCTTTTGATGAACTCCAATTTATAATGGACAAAATGTGTTTATAAAGCAAAAAACAAATACAGTAAATTTATTTTGTAGTAGGAGCCACAGTTTTTTAGACTAGGGTGGTTCTTTAAATTCCCTTTTTACACTTAAAATGATTTTCCAAATTCTGATGTTTCAATGCTTTTCAATTCACTGCTTGTAAGATGTGCTAGAAAAGAACAAATGAGAATTGTTTCAGATGTCCAGACCTAGCAAGTATTGCTAAATTTAGTATTAATATAAATTCAATTGCATTGCCTGTAAAAATCATCAAAAAATAATGCACTTTGTTGAAAAGACAGCTGAGTCTCTATACTATTTTCGTAAATCCCTAAATCACCCTATCCTGGATTCCTCCAGAACACCTCTGACAGTCCTCCCATGACATTTAATAAAATTAAGTGGTGTTTTTTGTCCTTAAAAATAAGTTGTATATGTTTTATATGTAATTCATGTTTCAATTATATTTGCATTTCAATAAAGGCAATCTTGTTTCTCTTTTTTAGAAATTACATCATTTCATGTCATCTGTTCAGTTAAACAGGTTGCTTGGAAATGAAATTGCTTTATAATTGAAAAAATAAATTTGTTTTATCAAAAATAGTGAGAACTGTTGAAGCAGTGATATAATTGATTTGGATGTCCCAAGTCCAATGCTCAGATAAAGAATTCTAAAATAGTATATGGTCTGTTGGACTTTAATTTGTTTGGGATAAACGTGAGATAAGAGAATGGATTTCATAAAAATTTAAATAAATTAGGGGAGAATATCTCATGACGAGATGTGTGTGAATACAAGGCGATATTTATCTATGTAGTATAATACTGATATTAAACAGATCTGAGGGCTCAATTCCGTTAGATCCTTAAAAATGTCTACTCACCCTAGAAACCTAATAGGTCACATCACATGGGATTTCGGGCCCAGCCTAATGACGTGCCGGCATGGGAAGGCAACATAGCCACTGTAGACCCGGATCTACAACATATAGTAAGAGGAATGGAAAGGGGAGATGGGGAAGGAAGGGGAGGAGGGAATGGTGTGCCGAGGGGCCCTGCAGGGGGAGAGAGAGGAGGCAATGGTGTGCCAAGGGTCCCTGTGGGGGCTGGGGGGTTAGATGTATACTCAGCACTGGGCCCACCCAGCAGCTGGGGCCCCGATGCAATGCACCACCTCCACTGGCGGTAGATCCGCCCTTGGCAGGGCCTTATAATGTTAATGCGCCATGATTATAAAACAGGTCTTTATTTTGTTTCTTCAATAGCAATACAATCACTACTTGAAGGGAAAAAATAACATAACTAAAGTGAGTAATTTGCCTACAGAACAGGACTAGAGATTGATTTGGTACTTCACACTACCTCACAATGTTTATCTTGTTAGGTTCATTCCCTTACCCTTAGTAAGCACATAATACACACATTACAATGTTGTATCTTGTAGAGATAAGGGTGTAGATCTCAGCAAATATCTAGGTTGGAAAACGGCAAATATAATGCATATAAATTATCTAATGCACTTTACTGATTTTTGAGAAAAACTATTTTATATGTTTTCGATTCATCCTTATCAAAAGAGCCCAACGTTGACCAAGGAAGTGACAAAATCAGATGGTCTGGAGGATTTTAAAGAAGAGCAGTTTAAAGATCTTTAATAAGGATTTCTCTAAAATATATTTCTGCTTAGTCTTATCATGTACTTCTCTTCTGGCTGAACAGATAAGGTAAACACCCTAAGTGTTGATAGGGCTGATCAGAAACACAACTGCATTGGGAAAAGTTCATGGTGTTAAGCCTGCAAATTGACAGCTCAGCCAACTCTATGAGATAATATCATGGAAGCTTTACAGCCTTATTAAATTGCGATTCGGCAAAATCTAAAGGGCTCTATATAAGCACAGAGCATATTTTTTTTACAGAAGTTTTTAGTTAGTGAAGACCTTGCTTTTGGATAGAAGTTCACTAACTAAAAAGCTTCTGTAAAAAAATATGCTGTGTGCTTATATAGAGCCCTTTAGAATTTGCCGAATTGCAATTTAATAAGGCTGTATATTTTTAGTGAAAACCTTAGGAATCTAAGGTTAGGAGTCAAGTGTTTTCTATTATTTTTGCCTTATATTGCTCTCTACCTTCTAAAGCGTAGAACAAAGCATAGTATATAATGGCATTATACAAGGAAGGCAAAAACATTTGTCAATCTTTTTTGTAACATTAATGTAAGAGTTACTTCTGGAAATGTGCTTTAGTTTATTGAACCATTGTAATATGATCAATGACATTTAACACTTATGAAGAGGTCTTCCCATTTATTATCAGTTGGTTGTGATGTATTTTCTCATGGGCATATTGTATCTTACTATTATATGTTTGCATATTTATGTTTAATTAGTATATATTGGACAATTGTCAAGGACCTGACCTCTTATTTATTTTTTATACCTTTATGTAACAGTCAAAATTGGTCATTCATACCAAAGTCTCTATTATGGCAGAAAACAGTGTGTCATACTCAGGCTAAGCTAACAAGATCGACATTGTGAGGTGGTGTGAAGAACCAAATCAATTTCTAGTCCCGCTCTGCAGGCAAATGACTTACTTTAGTTTCCACACAACATCTCAGAGTATACTGTTCAAATTCAGTCAGTGTAAACACATTGAGCATCTTCCTAGGGGGTACTGACATAAAAGAGATCAAATCTTCAATCCAGTTCTTACTTTCATACCCATCTCAAGGTCAACAGGAGTTTAGTATTTAATAAGTGATAAGGATAGTTAAATGTGAAGATCTTCTTGATAGCTCTCTGAAATGTAATTATATAGTATATAGTAGAAGAAAAGCTTGAGTTTATAATAGGCAAATGTTTTTAAAAAGTTAAATTAAATAAATGGCACCTTTAATGTTTAATTGTCGTGTTCAGTTGTTAGCAGACGTTTAAATACTTGGGAGGAACCTAAGATTCATATAACAAATTTAGTTAGTTCTAGCTTCCACTATGAATATCCCCTTGACAATATGACTTAAAATATGAGCACATCCATTAGGATAACCTTCTCCATCAGGACTAGAAGTCCAAATTGGAAAGATCCATGATACAAACAGATTTGAAAATTTTCTCAACAATGCATTTATGGTGATGGTTTAGAGAGCTGATAATGCTGTTGATCAAGTTTTTCTTGACCTATAGTAAACCTTACATTTTTATTTATATCACTTTTTTGTCAACTAACAAAAACAGACATAAATATACAGCCATGAAACCAAACCACTAATTGTCATCATCATGGACTTGTTCCACCTGCACTTTTTCTTCCGTCACCAGTTGCAATTTGTATTAATTCTATGATCAGAGTAATGAATGTGTTTGTTTCCATTAATAATGCATACAGGTGCAATCATTAAAAAACAAAAAAATGTTCCCACATTGGACCTTTATAACTATTATTATTATTATTATTATTATTATTATTATGTAGATGTTTTTTTCTATGCAGTCCACAAAAGATGTCATGATGATCTGCTGAATTAGCTTGGGGAAACAAACATTTTCTGTAGGTGTTTTAGAGGGCTTGATGGTTCTTTTTAAAGGTAATGAATATATTTTCTGGTTTCACTCACTTGAAAATATTTCTAGATAAGTGAAATTTGACATATCTGAGTATAATAATTTCCTCATCACTTTTTTTCATCTTCTGTAACACTTTCCAGCAGGGTTAATGGGTACCCAGGATTGTTGTAAAATAAAACTGCAAATAACTTAAAAGGATGCAAGTAGCAACAAACAGAGGGAACATACAATATCTTTTCACCATAACTCTTTCAAACTGTATTCATTGTATGCTCTGAATGTAATCATGGCATTAAATTAAAGTGACACTGCAAATGTCCCAGCCCTCTATAATTTCAATTGGTTATTATCTAAATTTTTGGAGGGGAAATGCTTGATTATTTCATTTTAAAGTTAGATATTTTAAGCATAAATTATCTATAAAGGACTGTGCTCTCTCTTTATGTGGGGCCACTGGATTAACTATCAAGATGGAGGTCATAAAGCAAAAGAGCATGTCTAGTTACCAGGGCCAGATTTATCACAAGGCAGAGTCAGCAGGTGTCTTTAAGTGCCTGCCAGCAGGTTGCACTGTGTTGTGCACTGCAATATGTGCACAAAAAATACCATGACTTGAGGAAGGGAATAACAACACTCCTCTCTGATTTGCTAAGTTGTGCTGCTCATCAAGGGCCTCATTCAATAGTGATTTGGCCAATTGAATAGGGCTCTATATAAGCACATGGCATATTTGTTTTACAGAAGTTTTTTGTTAGTGAAGACCTAGCTTTTGGATAGAAGTTCACTAACTAAAAACGTCTGTAAAAAAAAATATGCGTGTGCTTATATAGAGCCCTATTCATTTGGCCAAATCGAAACTGAAAACGTCCCCAAGACACTTTCTCTCTTCTTTGCATAGCAGGTTGTGAGTTGTTGTCTTGTGTTAATATCTTTATCTATACATACCTGTTTTTAATACGGAACCTCAATAAGTACAATGTGTTCTTTAGACTATGGGAATTCTGAGAATCAACAAATATTTCTACAAAATAAAAACAACAACTACCATTTATACATGCACATTTTATGCAAAATACATAGGCCCTCATTCAATTACAATTTAGCCAATTGAATAGGGGTCTAAATAAGCACATAACATATTTTTTAAAGAAGATTTTAGTTAGTAAAGATCTATCCAAAAGCAAGGTTTTCACTAACTAAAAACCTATTTTAAAAAAATATGTTATGTGCTTATTTAGAGCCCTATTCAATTGGCCAAATCGCAATTGAATGAGGGCCATAGTTTGTGTAAAGCACTTTTCTGGACATCATAAAAGAAACTTTAATTCTTATCTTTCTAATGTATACCAATTAGGCATGTCCTTCTTTATCACCCCAAGTGTGGAGCTACTACATATGGAACTACAGGGTAGCGTCTCTCTGCTACCAGCAGTAACCTATGGTAAGGGGAAACTCTTAAATTAATTTCATGTTTTACACACAGTATACAGGAGGCCCTTGAGTTACAGACGACCCGACTTACAGATGACATACTTAGAAACAGGCTCCCAAGGCTTTATATATGAATTATTACCACATACGAGCTGTTATTGTATTGTTGTTATTATTATTCATCAGAGATCCAAGTTACATACAAATTTGACCTTAAGAAGTTCTCATAGATGTATTTCGTCTGTAACCAAGGGACCACCTAAATATATTTGGTGGCACGTCTTTCGCGCGCTGGAGACCAAAGTGTCATCATCAGGGCACCGAGAACTGCGCTCTGATGGCGCTCTGCGCTACAGCCTGCATCCCATCTGCCCCATCTCATATTTACTGGACCTGCTTGCTGGAGGCTACCAAGACTAAGGTAAGGGGCTGACAGTGTGCCATGTGGGACTGGCATGTGTCACTAGGAGCATATTGTATGTAATGTCACTGTCATTGTGTGCATGTGTTACTAGGAGCATGTTGCATTGCATGTTTATCACTACATACATGATAAACATGCAATGAAACATGCTCCTAGTGACACATGCACACAATGCCTGGCCCATATGGCACACTTTCAGATCCTTACCTTGCCAAGCAGGTCCAGTATATGAGATGGGCCGATGGGATACAGGCTGGAGTGCAGATCGTCATCAGGGCGGAGTTCTCGGCGCCCTGATGGCGGCGCGCTGTTCTGCAGCGCGCGAAGGTCAGCATACCTATATATTTTTATATGTATATATTAGCTTATAGTAAATTGCAGCATTCTGTTCCAGGAGAAAGTTTTTAATCAAATTCCATTCAGTTTTCTTAGTTTGGGATTTGCTGTAAGTGTTGGAAAAAAAGGGGCAAAATGGCACCAAGAGGCATTCTTCTGAGCCAAAGTTGCAGCCCAGAGCAACTTCACCCCGTGATCTGGCAGCAACATGTGTTCAGTTTGTGCTTTATGCCCGCGCTAAGGTGCTAAAAACAATGTTTCAAGCTGTTTGGGTAAAGACTCTTTAAACCTGCAACTGTACTTGTAAAGACTGGCTGTGCTAAATCTAAATAAGAAACTGGATAATGTGTGTGTGTTAACACAGCATGACAGCTCCTTTATGGCTCCTACTGAACAGTATCTTTATATGTTTTGTGTTGATGATTTGAAACAGCAGGGTCTACTTGCACTATGGGTTACAGCTCGTAGTGGCATCACTGCATTGCGGGAGCCAGCAATAGGCACACAGTATAACAAAGTGCATTGTCAATGCCTGAGGAGCTGGAACATTGTCAATGCTCTTTTGCGACCAGCTGGAATGTTAATGGACGGAAACAGCAGAGGGAAGGGGTAGCCAGCCCTGATAGTGTAAATCCTATGCTGGCTCAGGATCAGGCACATCTTGCTGGCATTCTGCACTAAATATGAATTACAGGCTAATCTGACTTTTGTTACAGCCACTGCTACACAGAGATAAAATCATGGCTGTGTAATGACTGGCAATCCAGCACATGAACAGTGCACAGTGCAGGATTTCAATAGGAAATTATAGTTTTTATTAATTAGAGTTATTACATTTAACTGTTTATTAGGCAGGTAGTTAGCTAATAGAAACTGAATACTACCTAGTAGATGCAACCACTGTAACACCCTAAAAACCCAATGTAGACGTTTTAATTAAGCATTGGTAATTAATAAAGTTCTACTTTAGTCAAAAATTAAATATTAAATTTACTTTCAAAGATCAGCTTGCTGCTAGTCTCCACACACTATAAGGTCTATTGGGAAGTTGGATCTGGCAAACAGGCTAATTTGCCAGACATAAGGCTGTATCTCTGCCTTGTCATGGCGAAGGGGCTTGTGTACCTCAATGAAGCGGTGAGCTATACCATATAGGGTCATCCAAGTCATAGCAGAGAGGTTAGACAATTATGGTTCACTGGAGAGGCAACCCACTCCAGTATATTTGCCAAGAAAATATGGATAAGCACAACTAGAAACACAAAGAGATGTGCAGGGCGTGCTGCATCCATATGGACATGACATGGAGAGTTGTACATGACTGAAGGTCTGAACAACAACAGGGCTGTATCCACGCAATGCTCTTCATTTATTGGAGACTTGTTGGGTTAATATGATTTTCCTTGGTAACAATCTCTTGCTGGGGGTAGAAAGATTGTCTGATCTTTTTATTTAATTAGATTGTTCTTAAAGCCATTTAGACCTGACACCTTGCCTGACCCTCTCCCCTCTTATAATGGTGGCAGCAGCTCAACTAATGTAGCCCCCCCCCCTCTTGGGAACTGTTATGGGAAGGGGTCTTGAGGAGGGTAGCTGCTATTGGAAGAAGTCTTATGGAGTGGAGGTGTTATGGGTAGGGGTACTGATTGAGTTGGTAAGGGGTGGCGGAGAGGCCAGCACAAGAAAGAAAGTGGCACTGAGTGAGTTGGCACCAGGGGGGCACAACACAAAAAAATGCAATGGTTTTGCATAGGGGCCCTCCATTCACTAACTCTTCCACTGTCTGTACCTCTGATTTGGTGCTCTACCATCAACATCAAATTCAGTGCAACTGAGAGACCCATTCTGTAATTGTATCCTTGTATTTACATGATTATCTTCATTTGTTTATAGTTAAACACATAATTCACTCTCACCTGCTTTTCAATCAAGAAACACAGGGATTAAGGGAGTTCTCAATGACTATGTCCTGGGGCAGTGGCTGTCAGTCACATCATCGTTACAAGCGTTTTACTGGAAATTAGAAAATAGTATAAGTTTCTGTGAAATAGTATATATAAAATATATATATATATCAAAGATTAGCGAGTGGATATTTTTAGGGAGTCTGATATTGTTTAAAATTCTCTTGTCTATACTTTCAAGAAACATATACAGTACTTTTGTAGAAGCTTTGTTATGTCTTGTGACAAAATGGCCTTCTAAGCCAAGAGTCGGCAAGTTCAGTCCTGGAGAGCCACACACTGGCCTGGCTTTGAGAATTCCTTTTCTGTGCAAAGGTGAGTCAATCAGGATGACTGAAAAATTGATAGTCTCACCTGTACGCAGCAGGGATATCATCAAATTCAAAGAGTGGAGAGCTCTGTCCTTGAGCTTAGTATCTAGTGTACATAAATCTTTCCTAAAATCACCTTACAAGATTTAAAGCTCACAAACTTACAATGCTTCTGTCATACTAAATGTACTAGCCAATGGCAGGTTGTGTCTCAGCAGCAATTCAGTACAATGTTGCTGAGAAACAGTCTATCATTGGCTAGGAAATCTACTATAAAGAGAAACACTGTGTGCACGTGCTTCAGAGGACGGAGCGTTGCAAAGACTTTTTGAACGATTTCAGTGAGTACAGACATAGGTATTATATGTATATATTAATAAAATGATGTAACACTTAGGTAGTTTATTTTAATATTCAAAAGACAGAACTGGTGTCTTTAGAGTGAAAAAAAAACAACAGAAAATCAGTTGACTGTATTCACTATTAAGAATGGAATAATAATTGCAAGGAAGACTTATGAATTCTCTTGTGGTACTTGTGAAAAAGGAAAATGGGGAGGGGGTAGTCTATCAGCCTTAGGTAGGGCTATGAATATGGGCATTGTCATTAGATTTATAATGTGTACAAATATGGATGAAATATGCAATTGATTTTGTAAGTATGGTAATGCTACAATGTGATGAAGACTGTGCATTATTGCAAAATGAAATGATATATGCTGTTGTGATTACATACTCACCAGCTGTTTGGTGGAAATAAAGACATTTTGAAAATAAAAAATAAAAAAACATGGAACCTTCCACGTCCCTTTAAGAAAAGTTTAGGTCTGCCTCCATAGTTAATCCCCTCCCACACCGTAAACATTTAAGGGGGGGTGGAGAAATAAAGAGCTGTAATAAACAAATTAAACCCTGTCACATCACCACTTTTATACACACTGACTCAAGGAAGAACAGCCTTACTTCCACTTTCTACAGCATGAGACTGGAACTAATCGTGTTAGCATTGAGGGCAACATTTTACCACATTATTTACCAGTTTTTCTTTTACTGATGTTCATCTAAACAATTGCTAGTCACAGCTTGTGGCGGGCGTTTTGCTGACCGGTGCCCAGTTAGGGAGCGCGACTTGGGTGTGCCTTTTATGGTTAGTAGGTGAAGTGATGCCTCTCTTCTGTCAGTCCTAAAGGTGGGGGCACCCCGACAGCTAAGGTGCTGCTGCCTGAACCCTCTTATTTAGTCTTATGACCTATGGTAAGTTTGTCATGTTGCAAAAAGTTAATTAAGTGGTTGTGGCCTAATTAATCCAAATAATGTTTCATGGTCAGTTATTGTCAGGAATGGTGATGGTAAATCAAGCAGTGTTTAGTGACTGAGCCAGTGACATTACAACAATGCCAAGTCATGCAGTGCTGCAGGTACCACATGTGAAAGGTGACTGCAAGCAGGAGAGAAACAGGAACAAATTGGGAGGTTCCAGAAGCAGACAAGCTATTAATCAGTGATCTCTTAGAAGTGAAATGTAAATTATATATGTCACAATCTGCTTCTTCAAGGGGGCTTGATAGGAACCTAGTTCAACTCGACCCCAGCAGAATCGTGTAGTTCCTGTTCTCTGTGGCACAAAAGATGGCTTCTGAAGAGGGCAAGGTCCAAAAGGTACAGGCAGAGAATAATGGATCCAGGTTACTTAGTTGCCCATGGCAAGACCACAGCCAAAGTCAGGATACAACACACAGAAATAGTCTCACACTTTGTTTATGTGAAAACTATCTTTCAACCTTTATTGAATGATAAATACAACATATTTATACTCTCCAATACCACACCCTTGTGTACATTTGTGTATGTGTGATGTCAGCCCATCTGGCTTGCAACCTTGGGCTATCAAGCTCTTGAGATCAAATTCACCATATTTCTATAGCTGGCTTGTGAACAAACCTTTATGTTAAACTCAAGTGTTTGCTTGGGACTACTTGAAGTACATACATCTGTCTTGACCCAAGGTCTGTATGTGTGAGTGTGCAATGATCTGCAGCTAACTTCTATGCAGAACATTTTTACTAATTCCACATATGTTCTATATAGCATTTTCCCTCTTATAATATATTATAACTAGGATACATAATAACCATGTACAGGCAACATATAACCACACAATAACACATAATCCCAATGCAACAATGTCATGCTCCCTTGGCCATATTCATAAATTACTGGCAATATGTGTCCTTAAACAATTAAATCATGACAATATATACAAGTAAAATTTACAGGATGAAATTAAAGAAATAAACCCAGTTAAAACAGTTATATAAAAATGCCTAAAGTGCCTCTTTAAAAATAAAATTGCCTGTGAAACTACAACACACAGAATATTGCTCCCAGTCAGAGGCATCAGATTATTATATGCCTCCTCCCCGCAAAAAAAATGCTTGGCAACTATGGCCAAGACCTCTTCTCTACCTAGAATGTCTTTGCATTTTATAGGTATAAAATATAATGTTGCAGTAACAGGCTTTTCTCTTTTTTCAAGGCTTCAGATCTAAAGGCATTTCAGATCAACATCTGTTTTACCTTCACAAAACAAATGCCTCCCTATTTCAGCTTAGTCATTGCAAGTCCTTTTTCATTTTCCTTGCAGTGAGATATGACAACTAAATTATTCTTCTGAAGAATATAATGCCTCGCTCCAGGCATTAGCTCAACCTTTTATAGACAGAGGATAAACATATCTACAGTGCTGCTTTCTTCATCAGTCCCCCACATCCCCCCTGCAAACTGTAAATCCAATGTCTTTATGACAGTGCTTGTATTTAACTCTTTAGAAGCTGACAGTCAGGTTGTATAACAAAATAAAATATGTATGTTGTGAAACTTATTTAATAATTGAGAATAAACCACATCACACTTAAAAACACAACTGAATGCAAACCAAAAAGCCATATGCACCTCAAAGTGGTCCTCCTAACTGGAAGGCTTAATAATGTTAGAGTCCCACAAGATAGCGGAGTACCTTAACATAAAGGTATACTCACTGCATAACACACTTTAAGGATTTGCTACAAGTTCCCTGAAGAAGTGGCAACAATGCAATAAACAAAGTTGCAAACCGAACAGACATGATAAGAAAAATGGCTATTAGCATACAGCCTTATTAAATTGCGATTCGGACAATTGAATAGGGCTCTATATAAGCACAGAGCATATTTTTTTACAGAAGTTTTTGTAGTAGTGAACTTCTATACAAAAGCAAGGTCTTCACTAACTAAAAACTTCTGTAAAAAAATATGCTCTGTGCTTATATAGAGCCCTATTCAATTGGCCGAATTGCAATTTAATAAGGCTGTTAATGTTAAAAAAAGAAGAGAATCAACGAGCAAGTGATTTTACTCATAGTAAAGCTAGCTACTATAGTGCAACATTGCACAGTCACAATTTAAATTGTATAATAAAGTACACAGAATATATCTATATAGCCATTTATGTATCAGGTTTCATTAGCAAGCAGTTGGAATTGATGTATGTACTGTAGGTCCTGGAGGAGAGCATGGACTAGCCATTGATGTATTCATTGATGTAATAACATGTACAAAGCTTACGAAACTTCCTTCTGTATCCACTAAGGAAACTTTTCACTTGAAGTATTTGATGATATGGCCATGGACAATTCTTATGACAATCCATTAAAAGCAGACTCAGACAAAACAAACCATAAGTCTATGGCCTGTCTGCCACATAATGTTCAAATATTATTAGAAGATCAAGTAATATTTAATAAATTAATAATATGCTCTCATGTGGAAAGTCTAGCAACCAGTTGTCAAAACTAAGTTTAATTCTGCCCTCTTCTGATGACCTCTGTACTATTATAATTTCCTCTAGACACCCTGTTCTGATCAATCCCTCTAATCTTACCACTTGTGCTCCCGGTCCTGATCCTAACACAGCTCTCATCAAGCTGTTTTGACTATTCCCTCTCCTTATGAGGGGATTATACACAGACCCCCTCATGATGATCACAGCTAACCTCTGACCTGTCAATGCTGCTCTACCTGCACTCTGACTATCCTTTATCTTTACTCTGATGCCCCCTTCTTCTTATCACAAGTGCCTCTAACTACCCACTATTTTTGCTCTGTTCACTAAACTTTTAAACCTTTCATAGTATATATACTGTGCTAAAAATGCATATGAAACATTTTCTTGTAAATACACATTGCTGATCTTGCCTTGAATGGAGTGCTTTGAGTATGCTGGACAAAGGATGTATGCAAAGATCAAAACATAACTTCAAATATTGTAAAACACAAAAATTATAAACTGAAATATATTTGCTATAAAGATATCCAAATAGGAGAAAGGGAAGAACTGTAGCAGCCAAACCCAATATTGTAATATTCTACAAAAGAGAAAGGCACACTTTACAATTGGGTTTCATTTTATTTTCAGTTTAATCAGTATTTGAAGAAAATAAATTCACTATAACCTTTAAAACATACATTTTCCTTTTAGTCTAACTTCTTTTTCTACCCCCAATGGGTGGGAAAGGACCTGCCTAGGAAGCTGTCCCATATTTATTTGGGTCTAAGTTTACCTTCAGTGGCCACTGCAGGGAAGTACTCTAGGCAGATAATAAACCCTTTCAGGACAGCATCTGTTCAAGTCCAACCACAACCCCTGCCAGTTGATAGGAACTTGAGAGAAGCATACCTGTCTGAAACACTGAAATTCAAATGTAAACAATTAAAAAAATTCAAGGAATTGTGTTTTTAAATGTTGTTTGTTGTAGACCAGATTATAAATAATCAAGTGAAGCCCTACCGTATGATCACTATAGTGATACTTTAACATTAAAATACATTTAAAATAACACAAATAACTACTTTATTTGCCTGTATCTCTCTGAAAATAAAGATGTATACTAAACAAATGGCACTAATTTATATGCTGCCTCTTGCAGATTCAGCAACTTCACTCTTTAAAGAGAATATATATTTGGATCACAGTCACTATTCATTAGTAATCATGAGTGCTCTTGCAGCATTGTTCGCAGTAACAACTTTCTTTGAAATTACTCTACATTATTTTGGCCCCTCTTTTATATTATGTGAATCTGTCTTCCCAGAAGATTTCCTCTCGTTTCAAATAAGTGGAACTATAATTTTCTCTACAATAACGACAATTTCTTCAAAGAACATTGAATAAGTGCTTCTAACTACATAAGAAGAAACTTTGTTACATTATCTTTTGATGAACTGTAAGACTTGGCACCAATTAAAATTTTCCATAATTTCATAAATAACTGTTTTATATTTCCTCTTTTGCAAAACACTTAAAGGAACTCAAGGATACATTAAGGTTTGAATATAAAGAGCATGAACTGAAAGTATATCATGCATTTTAAAACAATTTACCAGTGATATTTATAACATATCGTCTATTTTATCTTTTGTTTTTAACATTTTCAATACATGCCCCATTCACATTGTCGGATAGTATATGTATGTATAGGAGATACCCTCCAGTTTCCTCCTGTGCTATGAAGGCATTCATTTACTTTGTTTCCCGAAAGATTCCCTCTTCTTATTTTATTTTGTATGCAATGGCAACAAGGAATCCTGTACATAGGCATGATCTTCCTGGTTGCAATACTGATGGGATATGGTCCCTAAGCTGGTGTCATCACACCTCTTCCATGAGGAGGGTAGGCTCCTTTTAAAAAAAAAAAAAAACACCTGCTTTCATGGCAGACTGTTCCTGTAGACAAAAATTACTATTTTAGTTATTGGGACCCTAAAACGAAACAATTACCCACTTCAAAGTGTTTTCCAAATAAGAGGCCCCAACCTATCACAATGTCAATCAGCATTTGTTGGCTTCTCCATGAATTCTCCAGGAATAGAGGTGAACATTTCTCCCCTGCCATTAAAATTGCCATGAGACCATTTCTATTTAATTAAAGATTCTCATGCCTCTTTTTTCACTATGCTACAATGGTTTGAAGAGAATCAACATACATGAAGCTTAGAGGTTAGATAGTTTTTTTTTTAGGAACCAGCAATAGATTTTAGAAGCTAGGGACAGATTTGGATAAAATCTGTATGAAGAATACAGACTACTATGCCATCAGGATTTTCTACCTTTAGCTTGAAGCAGTAGTGAGAAGAATTTTGTAGAGATAATATGGGACGCTCCAGCATGGGTGTAGGAGCCAAAGAAAATCTGGGGGGATACTGCTTCTCTACACACATTGAAAAATTCCTACACCCATGTGATCCAGCAAGGAGGTTGCAATGATAACACTAAAGCAAACACTTTTCTATTCCCTAAAGTCACACAAATAGCAAATTTCCAAAGGAGTATAATAAATAACTAATCAGTCGTTAAGGCACGGATTACATAAATTCTGTTTGCCTTCACAATTTGCAAAACTGTACAATATATTTGATAAGATATGTATATTGTTAAAAAATATCATAGCCAAAACATTTTTGTATACATATTGTCATGATTACATTGTTTAAGGACTGATATTGCCAGTAATTATGGATATGGCCAAGGGAGCATCACATTGTTGCATTGGGATTATGTGTTATTGTGTGGTTATATGTTGCCTGTACATGGTTATTATGTATCCTAGTTATAAGATATTATAAGAGGGAAAATGTGATAAAGAACATATGTGGAAATGGTAAAAATGCTCTGCGCAGAAGTTAGCTGCAGATTATTGCACCCTCACACATACAGACCTTAGGTCAAGGCAGATAACTGCTCCTTGGCAGACCTGAGTAAACACTTGAGCTTTACATCAAGGTTTTCTGCCCTAGCTAACCATGGACACCTGTCTTATTGTTTATATATCTGATGAGTGTTATCTCAATTGTTATAGCAACCAAGGCTACTAGGCAGATGTGTTTCATCACACACAAAGGTACACAAGAGTGTGGTATGGGAGAGTATAATATAATATGTTGTTTTGATCATTCAATAAAGGTTCAGTTCTAGTTTTCACATATCCACAGTGTGAGACTATATCTGTGTTTTGTATCCTAACTTGGGGAGTGGTTTTGCCATAGACCACTAGTAACCTGTATCCAGTATTCTCTGCTTGTACCTTTGGACGTTGTCCTCTTCAGAAGCCATCTTTTGTGCCACAGAGAACAAGAACTACAAGATTCTGCTGGGGTAGGTTTGAACTAGATTCATATCAAGCCCCCTTGAAGAAGCCGATCGTGACACATATATTCCCAACATATCTCCCAACATTTTTAGCAGCCAAAGAGGGACAGACCAAATACAAATGCACTATTTACAGTGCTACCATAATTCATTAACTTTGCTAGCAGCTTGAGCAAGGTGTCTATGGCTGCCTTGTTTTTAGAATCTGCAAAATTAGATACAATTACTTTTTGTACACAGCTTGGAAAGTATAGTGACTAAAACATCCGAAAAATTCTCATATACTGGTCCTGTTAAACTGTTGCCAGATGTGCTCGTTGAACCCATTTGACATCTGAACTTAGATGCCATTCAACAAAATAAAATAAGAGATAAATATTTTTATATTTTCCTACTCACTATTTTACTTCCTGACACTTTCACTGTGCCAAGATGTGTATCACTAGAACAACAATATCTTGCTGCCATATGCATTTGAGATTAGAGAACCTACAGTGTGGGGGCAGCACAAGAATTCCCATATTTGAATTCCAATGTTTTACCCACTATTTTGAACACTAATCAAAATAATTATTGATGCTTGTACTTAGTTTTGGTTTCTTGGTTTAGATTGCGGCTGATAGGATTTTGTTTTTTTAATACTATTGAAGGGGTTATACAAGTTCACATTTCCATTTGCTTTAAAAGCTTTGGATTATTTTGCATTATCATTTCTAAACTTTCTGTAAAATTGATATACATTTTTTATATAAATTTGTCAGTCTGCCAGCTTCAGGCACCGCCCCCTACCATTCCTTAATTTCTTATTTGTGCTGCCAGTGAGATTTGTTTATATCTGCCAGGCTTTGTTTACACCTGCCAGGCTACACATGTAAACAAATGTGATTGGCTGATAGAGCAGTCAAGAAATTCAAGGAAGATGGGGAGGGGGTGCCAAGCAAGTTATTTACAAATGTAGTTTCAATATTACAATATCAAGGCTACAAATGGTTGCAGAACTTAATCTAAACCAAGTAAACAAAGTAAATTATGAGCCCACAGAATGTTTTTAATTACTTATAGATGCCAAAATGCAAATATATTTATTTAAAAAAATAATTTTAAAGATGGTCTAAATAGAATGTGGGAAGGATGCCTCCCATCTCCCACAACAATATGTACTTGGTTGGCCATGATAGAATGGATGACAACAACTGCCTTGTTGTGTTCCGTTTTTCTTCTCCTGGTGCTGGAGGTGTTAGGTGCTTCTCCCTTTTGCTGTTTAAGCTGACTTCTCAGGATGGTGTCCTAGTAAAATAACAGGATTTCTGTTCATCCTGTTCAAAAGCACTGGTTGCTTCCTTTGCATTCAAAGTCTCCTACCACCACCGGAAGTAAATCCAAAGGGTAGATTCCACTGCAATTTTTTCAAGAATAGCTCTTTTGAAAAACAGCAGTACTTTAAGTTTTTTGTTGGGTGCAAAGACAAATGGTGCCCTTCACCAAGTTACAGGGAGAGGAATAAGTGGGGCAATGTTTATAACTATAAACATACTAACCCCAAAGGGAAAAAAAAAGTTTAAATGTATTATTGCAGACCTGAGTAAACACTTGAGCTTTACATCAAGGTTTTCTGCCCTAGCTAACCATGGACACCTGTCTTATTGTTTATATATCTGATGAGTGTTATCTCAATTGTTATAGCAACCAAGGCTACTAGGCAGATGTGTTTCATCACACACAAAGGTACACAAGAGTGTGGTATGGGAGAGTATAATATAATATGTTGTTTTGATCATTCAATAAAGGTTCAGTTCTAGTTTTCACATATCCACAGTGTGAGACTATATCTGTGTTTTGTATCCTAACTTGGGGAGTGGTTTTGCCATAGACCACTAGTAACCTGTATCCAGTATTCTCTGCTTGTACCTTTGGACGTTGTCCTCTTCAGAAGCCATCTTTTGTGCCACAGAGAACAAGAACTACAAGATTCTGCTGGGGTAGGTTTGAACTAGATTCATATCAAGCCCCCTTGAAGAAGCCGATCGTGACACATATATTCCCAACATATCTCCCAACATTTTTAGCAGCCAAAGAGGGACAGACCAAATACAAATGCACTATTTACAGTGCTACCATAATTCATTAACTTTGCTAGCAGCTTGAGCAAGGTGTCTATGGCTGCCTTGTTTTTAGAATCTGCAAAATTAGATACAATTACTTTTTGTACACAGCTTGGAAAGTATAGTGACTAAAACATCCGAAAAATTCTCATATACTGGTCCTGTTAAACTGTTGCCAGATGTGCTCGTTGAACCCATTTGACATCTGAACTTAGATGCCATTCAACAAAATAAAATAAGAGATAAATATTTTTATATTTTCCTACTCACTATTTTACTTCCTGACACTTTCACTGTGCCAAGATGTGTATCACTAGAACAACAATATCTTGCTGCCATATGCATTTGAGATTAGAGAACCTACAGTGTGGGGGCAGCACAAGAATTCCCATATTTGAATTCCAATGTTTTACCCACTATTTTGAACACTAATCAAAATAATTATTGATGCTTGTACTTAGTTTTGGTTTCTTGGTTTAGATTGCGGCTGATAGGATTTTGTTTTTTTAATACTATTGAAGGGGTTATACAAGTTCACATTTCCATTTGCTTTAAAAGCTTTGGATTATTTTGCATTATCATTTCTAAACTTTCTGTAAAATTGATATACATTTTTTATATAAATTTGTCAGTCTGCCAGCTTCAGGCACCGCCCCCTACCATTCCTTAATTTCTTATTTGTGCTGCCAGTGAGATTTGTTTATATCTGCCAGGCTTTGTTTACACCTGCCAGGCTACACATGTAAACAAATGTGATTGGCTGATAGAGCAGTCAAGAAATTCAAGGAAGATGGGGAGGGGGTGCCAAGCAAGTTATTTACAAATGTAGTTTCAATATTACAATATCAAGGCTACAAATGGTTGCAGAACTTAATCTAAACCAAGTAAACAAAGTAAATTATGAGCCCACAGAATGTTTTTAATTACTTATAGATGCCAAAATGCAAATATATTTATTTAAAAAAATAATTTTAAAGATGGTCTAAATAGAATGTGGGAAGGATGCCTCCCATCTCCCACAACAATATGTACTTGGTTGGCCATGATAGAATGGATGACAACAACTGCCTTGTTGTGTTCCGTTTTTCTTCTCCTGGTGCTGGAGGTGTTAGGTGCTTCTCCCTTTTGCTGTTTAAGCTGACTTCTCAGGATGGTGTCCTAGTAAAATAACAGGATTTCTGTTCATCCTGTTCAAAAGCACTGGTTGCTTCCTTTGCATTCAAAGTCTCCTACCACCACCGGAAGTAAATCCAAAGGGTAGATTCCACTGCAATTTTTTCAAGAATAGCTCTTTTGAAAAACAGCAGTACTTTAAGTTTTTTGTTGGGTGCAAAGACAAATGGTGCCCTTCACCAAGTTACAGGGAGAGGAATAAGTGGGGCAATGTTTATAACTATAAACATACTAACCCCAAAGGGAAAAAAAAAGTTTAAATGTATTATTGCAGTAAAGAAAGTATATACACATTTGTAAATATATTTGCATTTTAAAGTCATCTCAGGCCCTCAAAGCTTGTCCACATAAGCTCTATTCCATGGCTGGTCCTAGCTGAACCACAGGATAAAACCAAAAGTAAATAGGAATTTGAGGGTTTTAAGAGCTAAATCTGCAGAATTTAAAGTTAATACTACAATAGTGAAAAGAAATTGGAATACAAGAGAATAACATGATAATTTAGGCCATGGCTTCACATTGCAGAGAACAGTAAGTAAGATTCCCCTCCCCCAGTTGTCAGTTATCTGCAGTTTATTGGTGTCTTTAGTAGAAATAAAGTGTGTGTCATCCAATAAAGAATAGTTTGAGATGAGACAAGTTTTGGGTTGAGAACATTAGCCAACGTATATAGCTATTTTATTCTCTTGGATAATGAGGGCATTGGGGTCTGCTGGAAGCTTCAGTCTCCTGGTGGCAAGTCATAGGCCCCTATTCAATTGAGCCCGTAATGGACTATACTACACTTCAAAAGATGGGGAAAGCAATGAAAGACATTATAATTAATTGCACAACAGTCTCAGGCTCGCAGGTCTGCAATAAAAAAATATTTATTTTACGTTTAATTTCTGTGTTATATCAATATCGGTAATCAAGGAGTTAATACATATCAGGCCATCCACATGGACTAGAACAGTATCGCCATTAATTTTTATTATTTTGGACATTGCCAGATTGTGAGTCTGATCACATATCGGACCTCTAAACGCCAATTGATTGACGTTTAACCTCCATGTTTTACTGACATCATGATGACGGTCTAATTTGCTATAGGCTGTTTCTAAATCAGTAGTTACGCCCTTGCTTAATTGACCATGATCATGCTCTTTCAGCTCTGGTAAACTTCTTTAAATTTGACCCCAAGTACTAAACCTGCATAACAAAACACTGATCATCACACCACTACTCATCTAGTATGCAGCAATTAAAATAAGAACAATAATTGGCATTCAAAATTCATTATAATTTTGTATATTAAAATATGAGAAATAATAAAAAGAGTAATAGATATAAAAAGAAAAAAGAAAACTATATTGAAGGAGTAACATGGGGCCATATTAAATTCCAGCACTGTTAGTCCAACGTGTAGCACGTAAGGGCTGCGGGCTTCAAATTTGGACATTTTACGTCGCTATTAAATTAGAAAGGGCTGCGAGCTACGAGCGAGAGACGCTATTTCATAAACCAGTTCATCGGAGTTGCGTGCTCAACCACAAACAATTAAGCAAGCCCATAGTTATGTGTTCAGATGGAGCCAATGGAAAAAAACATTATTAGCGTTACGTCACTGAAAAAGGGGAGGGTGGATTTTGAAGTCCTACATGCTTCAATTCCAGTTTGCGATGGGCCCCATATTCCAGATTAATGCAATATTAAAATATGATATTCTATTACATGTGAGTTACAGAATATGTATTAACACATTGATTGCTGGGATCGATATAGCACAAAATATAAACATGAAACAAAGTATTTTGGGGGGCTGATTTGCATGCTTGAGAATGTTGTGCTATTAATTCGTAACATCACTTTCCCTTTTAATATTAGTACAGTAGTGTATTTTTATGTGATTAACAAGTTCTACGTATTGGACTTTACTCCTCTTGCGGGTGCTCTCGAGCACACGTTGGCCTTTGGGCTCAATTTGCGTGATACGTGCTTGCTTGAGAGTGATCACTTTGCAATTTAATAGCTGAATTGAACAAGTAGCTGTTACGGGCTCGTAAGATTAAAGGATTTAAGTGCGCAAAGTTCAACGTTGCTCAGCACGTAGCCTATTCTCAGCCATCCTGCGTCTTAACACGCAATGTCCGCTGCGAACAACATTACAGGGCTAATTTAATACCCTTAACGCGTAAATTAGGAGTTACAGACGTTTTAACATGTAGCTCGAATTTAATAGGGCTCATGGTCCGGAAAATAAATAACGTCACCACTATAATATAAGAAATGTTTTTATATAAACGTAAACATCTTAAAATTTTACCCTGGTACTAAACATGCAACCCAAAGGATGAGTATAATTACTAAATATTACATATATTTATTCAATTATACATGTGCAACTTTAATTAAATAAACAGACATCTGGAACTATATAGATAAAGTAAAAATACCATCAGAAAACAAATATGCACCAAAAATAATTTCATCTGACACAGTAATTATTGCTTAACTGGGATTATGTTTTTTAAATTCACCTCTCACAATAAATAGTTTTAGCTTAATTAATCAAAATAATAGTTATTCCCCTGTCACATGAGCAGGTTGTTGAGGCATTTGACAGATACAAAAACATTTAAAGGACAATATACTCATGCTTGCATACACATTTTGGGCCTCATTCAATTGCCATTTTGCCAATTGAATAGGGCTCTATATATGCACAGAGCATGTTTTTTTACAGAAGTTTTTAGTTAGTGATCTTCTATCCAAAAGCAATGTCTTCACTAACTAATAACTTCGGTAAAAAAAATATGCTTTGTGCTTATATAGAGCCCTAATCAATTGGCAAAATCGCAATTGAATGAGGCCTTTTGTGTTTATTTATTTCAAGGTTTGGATGGATAATAGGAGAGATGGGATCGGGTATTAAATAATAGTTTAAAGTACTACTGCACAATAACAAAATGTATTTATATGTGAAAGCAGCGAGCCTGACTAAGGGCCTCATTCTATTATCGGCCGTAAATCGGCCGTAAGGCTGCGATTCCTTGGGGGGGTTCTGTTAACTCGCGATTCTATTATACGGCCCCGCAAGGATCTCCCCTTACGGCCGGCCGCAAATCTTGAAACCGGCCGTAAGCTCTAAAATCTAAAAACGCAAAAATAAATTCAAGCCTGCACTGTACAGCTCTGTAAATGCTAGGGATCATATTGGGGGACATGAGGATTAAAAGTAACCCCCTCTCAAGCTTGCACATCTGCCCAAACCCGAGTTCAAATTAACTGTTTATTTTCCGGCTGCGGCGTGGGTGTGTCTGAGGTGCTCCAAGCACTCTGGAGTTTTTACATGGATATTTTACGGATAATAAAAATAAAATATTTTACGGATTTGAGTATAGGATAATTATGTGCTATTTTTTCTAACACCTAAAATCCCTTTATAGTCTTCTCAAAGTGCAGGATGGCTTTATTTGAGCTATTTTATGTGCTTAATTGGTGCTAGCGGGACCTTTTTCCTGCAAGTAAGCGGCGGCTCGTTTTTAGCCTTGCAGAGAGGGTTCCCGGAGCAATTGAATTGCAAATAGGAATTTCTTACGGCCGAAACTCTTGCGGCCGTTTTAGATCAAAGGATTTCCTCTGGCGCGAGCGGCCGCAAGAGATAGCAAGGCACCGGCCGCAAGCCTGCCGGAGCCCCCGGCCGGAAGGGAATAGAATAGCTTGCGGCCGGTCCTTGCGGCCCTGCAACGGCTGCGGCCGCTAATAGAATGAGGCCCTAAGGCCCTCATTCTATTGCAATTTGGCCAATTAAATAGGGGTCTAAATAAGCACATAAGATATTTTTTTAAAATATGTTTTTAGTTAGTAAACATCTATCTAAAAGCAAGGTTTTCACTAACTAAAAACTTATTTTAAAAAATGTTATGTGCTTATTTAGAGCCCTATTCGATTGGACAAATCGCAATTGAATGAGGGCCTAAGAGCATAACTAAGCAGGAAAAAGTAATTAAGTTTGTTTTTTACTAGGTAAAATAACATTTTTGATGCCTGCTGTGCCCTGGAGGCATCCACGATTGTTTGGAGGAAGTTGCATGTGTGAAATGTTGATATTTCTGAAGGAGCAGGGCTTGCAATTAAGCTTGCTTCTGAATCTGTGAGAAGGAAGGGTGTAGTGTTAATTTTAGTTAGATCCAATAATCTAACAAAGCCTCTTGTCCTTTCCCTGTTTCCTTCACCCCCAGCCCTCCCTCAACTGATGGATAAAAAAAAACATCCTGATCCAACTCTCAAGAAGTGATGTAACAAAGACAAAAATTGATTATTCTACTACTAAACAGTCTTACAAAGCTGCTTATGTTGTTAATTTGATAAATAATTCACAAGTTCGCAAAAATGTTTACCCTTTTCTAGACAGAGACCACTTACATCAGTTTATCTCAAACAAACTTAAATGTAGATAATTCAATATTGAAGTTCTGACAGTCTATGATTGGCTTCACCAACTCGATCTTGAGTTTGCCAGAAGGACGTATTGAGGTTTTCAAAAGTTGTTTTTGCTCAGGGATTCAAAGTATTTTTTTTTTACCTTTACACCTTAAAACTGACAAAGATTATTGGAAGCCCACAGGTTGTGGCAGTGTGTGGGGCACATTAACCTAAAATTTGGCACCAATTATGTGCTGAAAGACAAAAAAAGCCAAGAATTTTCAGCATAATGTTTTTTTTTTACAAAAGATCAATTGTTTAATTACAATTAACTGCATCAAGCACAGCCTGCACTTCCAGAAGAGGGGGTTGACTAGTGAGTTTTTAGGTGGTGAATGATGAAGAATTGGTGTTAAAGATACAATTGCTCCTCAAAGATTTTAGACCTAATAATCTAATTTCTAGAAATTGTATTTTTTATCCTGCAGGATTGGTTTGCATTTTAGCAAGCGAGTTCTTCACATCATTGTGAGCAGTGCACTAAACTCACAGGTCCTGATTGGCTGGCTGGTCAAAGTAAAACTCTTATGTTAAATTAACGTAGAAATATATATTTGATAGCAGATAAAAAACACAAGGCCCATCTAGTCTGTCCATTATATCTACTTCACATGACAGCATTATGCTTCTCCCGGTTATGCTTGAATTCCTTAAATAACAAGTTCCACCTAAATGTAAGTTTCTTTAATATTAAAGATTGTTCATAGAGAAAATTAACTAACATATAAAAGTATAAGTTATGAAACTTGCCTTGTTTGCCAATTACTACTGGATGTTTGTGGAGGGCAAAGCTGTCATTTTAAGTTACATTTTTGCCACTGACACTTAGAAAGCTCAGTTTACAGCGTGATAGGTTCAAGAGACAGCTTAATGAACAATTAGGCTGGAGTTCTAAGCTTTGCCAGTTACATTCATCTTTCTTGGACCTCTAGTTCTTGCATTTCCGTTGCTTTAGATAATACTTCCCTCCTAACTTTATTAAATCCTTAGATATATCCAGGGGTGTAGGAATTGGGGGGGGGGGGGGATTGAAACTTAATCATGCATTACCAGATTTGGGCTTTGAAGCATAATTTATATATATATATATATATATATATATATATATATATATATATATATATATATATATATATGTATATAATAACTAAGTCAGAGGTGCTCATCAGAGAACAAACTAACCTTAATAGGTTAGCTCTATGGACATGATAACCCACTCAGAGAGCAACCTCTTTTAGCTCACTTGTGCCCTTCACAGGGAGTAATATCATGTAGTTCAGGGCAATTCTACCCTGAACAGGAGAAACAGCAAACCCCAGGTGTTTCGGAGTCTATGGACCTCATCAGTGAGGTGCAGCTGGACTACCCAAGGCACAGTGAGCAAGGACTCCACGTCTGGAGTCCCCTATCACCCTTAGGGAGACTAAACCCTAAGGGTAATTTCGGGGCTGGGTCACTCTTTTGAGTGAGACCAGACTGATATACTACAGGATATTTCTCCCTATGAAGGGCACAAGTGAGCTAAAAGAGGCTGCTCTCTGAGTAGATAATCAGACCTATACAAAAAACTCACTGAGGTATTTTTCGATCTCAGATGAGCACCTCTACTCTCTTTGCATATATAAATAAATTGGGGGGCGGGTGGGTAGGTGAGGCTTAGGGGCATTGAGAATTTAATTAAAGACATTTAAAAGAAAAACGGTTTTGTGGGGCACTTCAGCATTGGGTGCACCAGTGGGAGATGTAGCCCTGCTGCCTGTCCTGGGAGTAGATTTGAATTGCACCACTCAGGGCTACAGTTTTTTTATCTCCCTAAACTTTATCCCTCCCACCCAGATTTTTTTTGGCTCCTACATGCATGGATACATCTCAAAATGTTGGTCACCCCTCTCCCTTCTGTCCTCTAAGATACATTTTCGGTATATTAAGGCCACAAACCCTTTCATTGTAAGTTTGGTCTTTTAGACCATGCACCACATTGTAGAAGAGATCTAACTAGGGATTTATAGGGTGGAATTAGCTCCTTTCTTTTTCTCTGCCGAATTCCTGTACCAATACAACTATGTATCCTATTGGCTTTTCCTAAAGCTTTGTTGTATTGCTTGCCTACTTTTAGACCATCTGATATGATAATTCCTAAGTCCATTTCCTCTTCTGTTGCTGTCATCAAATGGCCATAAAAAGCTTGTGCTGTGGATACAAGTATTATTTTCTAAACTTATTTTTGTCAAAATAAAAAATGCAGAAAGTGGCCAGTAAATGCTGTAGTTATTTCTAATAATTGGTTGAACAGTGTATTGTAAAGAGTTTAAGAGAACTGAATACCTGGCATCTGGATTCAACTCATGGCTTTTGTGCAAACAGTTACTATGGGGAACTAACAATCCCATTGTGAATTTTATGGCTGTCATGTAAAAAAGAGAATAAGGTTGATGCCATTATTCAGCCTCTCAACTGGCAGCAGCAATAAAGTACTTTTCGCATGAAGGTGGATACAGAATTGCAACATTTATCATGAAAAGAACCCATTGCTACAAAATGTTACAAATATTTCTTAAAAGCATTTGAAAACAAAGAGCATTTTTTTAATAAAATGCTAGATTTTCATAGTATTAAACTGCACTAACAATGCTGGACCAAAGAGACTGAACTGGCCCCAGTAGTCTAATTATTAAATAATTAAAATGTTTATAGCTTTGCACTGGCAGAATATCCACACATTTCTAAAATGAAAAATAAGGTGATATTGAATTGTTACAAAACTAATGAATAAAAAGCACATTTAATTAGATTTCAGATCTAAATAAAAGAAAAGCACCAAACTACGTCATAAACACAATAATAAATACATAATAACAAATATTGTATATCCTGCCTTGTGTATTAAAGTAGGGATGTGGGACACAGTGAGGTTTGTTGCAGCACTGAAAAGACATGGGCCAAAATTTGCTAAGCTTTGAAGAGCATGCCAAGTGGTTCACCAAGGCTATATTGGCAGATTACTTTTATAGGTGACAGCAAGGAAAGTTCCACAGTTTCAGTGTCACTAAAATTTCGAGTGACACATAAATGACATGCTCTTATGTGAAACATAATTATTTATAGGACAAATATTTTAGCATTTTATTTAGAGCGATGAGTTTTGGAGAGACACCACTTACTTTTTCATATTGAATGCAATACTCATTCCATGTTACAATATTGGTGGAGAGGGTGAAAAACAGAAAATAATGTTTGGAAAATCAAATACACGTGTGGGGGGTGTCCCATAGTGCATGACTGGTTGAATAGTGTCAAAAATCCCTGGGTGGTGCATTAGCCAATTACTCTTAATATTCCAAGGAGGCTTGTATTATTCAAGTCTAGTAATAATATTCTCAAAAACAGGGGCAGGACAATAACATGGGTGTAAGAACTCAATTTGCTTCTCCCCCTACCAGATTTTCTTTGGCTCCTACACCCATGGACAATAGCAAAACTGTTAATGAAAGTTGCAAATTAGCCTACACTAATAGAAACTCTGGGATCCCTGGCGGTCCAGTGGTTAGGCTTCGGTGCTTTCAGTGCTGCAACCTTGGTTCGATTCCAGTCAGGGAACCAATAGGTCACATCACTCTGAAGCCAAGCTGGGAGACCACCTAAGAATACCAGGAGCTGTATGCTGTGGCCACTGGAGAAGGAACTGGCAGCTCACTCCAGTATCTCTTCCATAAATACCAAGTGGATCAGCATGGTGTGTTGCAGTTCATGAGGTTGCAGAGAGTCCTATACGACTTTACGACGCAAACAACAATAGAAACTCTGGATATTTTATGAAACTATGCTAATAATGGATCAAAGTGACACAGTGACAGAAGCTAACATGCTAGGGTAAAACCTCTTATCAAAAACTAAAATGCTAAAAACATTGCATTTTCTACAAAGTATATTGCAATGTTGTTTGTGATACTGTAGATAACAGAATACTTTAAATTGTTTGAGCAATATGTCCAGCATACTGTACAACACACATACGTGCCTGGGCTTCCGGCATTGCGTATCGCTTTTAAAAAATATACTATTTAGAAATATTGTATTCATTCTTTTATTTTGCCTTGTAAACAGTTTCAGAGCTCAAACAACAGCATTAACATCTTCCTTTGGAAAACATCAATGTGGGCTCTGAAGTGCAGGATGAATAATTAATTCATACAAACTGAAAGTATTTTGTGCCAGGTTTTATTTGCTATGCTTGTCAATACAGAAACACAAATCTGACAAGGAAATTAGGTAGTGAAGACATAAAAATGACGGTGCAGATGCAGCTGTCAGTTTGTGTCTATTTCTAGTAAATACAGTGTTGTACCGACAAAGCATCAGTTGATGCAAGCAGTGCTTTGCTGCCAGGTTTCTTTCCATGGGGCTTTTTAAAATCGTGTTATCTGAATAGCTTTACCTTACTTAAAGTCCCAATTTTACAGTCTACCCTTTTAAAGTATTAGAATTAGGGAAAATGTTCATGGAAAGGCAAAAACGTTTTTTTTACTTTTCATATGGAAATATAAGTAGTCCTGATCAACCCTATCTTATCTGTGTGCTTGCCTGTCCAGTTAGATGGGAGGGAATCTTGGATATTGAAACAGTATCAAGCAGGCATAAGGTTATATATATATATATACACCGTATTTATCGGCATATAACACGCACCGGCGTATAACACGCACTTCATTTTAAGAAGGAAATTTCAGGGGGAAAAAATAAATTTAAAATAAAGAACTTTGAAGCAAAATCCTCAACCTCCCTCCTCATCCTCAACCCCCTTCTCAACCTCCCTCCTCATCCTCCCTCCTCAACCCCCCCATCCTCAACCCCCTTCTCAAACCCCCCATCCTCAACCCCCTCCTCAAACCCCCTCCTCCACACCCCTCCTCCACCCCCCCATACTCATCCTCCTTCCTCAACCCACATATCCTCAACCCCCTCCTCAACCCCCCTCCTCAACCTCCCTCCTCATCCTCAACCTTCCTCCTCATCCTCAACCCCCCCTCCTCATCCTCAACCTCCCTCCTCATCCTCCCTCCTCATCCTCAACTTCCATCCTCATCCTCAACCTCCCTCCTCATCCTCAACCCCCTCCTCATCCTCAGCCCCCTCCTCAACCCCCCCATCCTCAACCCCATCCTCAACCCCCGCAACCTCAAACCCCCCCTCAACCCTCTCCTCAACCCCCCATCCTCATCCCCCTTCCTCTACCCCCCTCCTCAACCTCCCTCCTCATCCTCAACCCCCTTCTCATCCTTAACCCCCCTCCTCATCCTCAACCTCCCTCCTCATCCTCAACCCCCTCCTCAACCTCCCTCCTCAACCCCCCATCCTCAACCCCCTCCTCAACCTCCTCCTCAAACCCCCTCCTCAACCCCCCCATCCTCAAACCCCCTCAACGCCCTCCTCAACCCCCCATCCTCAAACCCCCTTCCTCAACCCCCCTATCCTCAACCCCCTCCTCAACCCCCCTCCTCAACCTCAACACCCCTCCTCAACCTCCCTCCTCATTCTAAACCCCCCCCTCCGCATTCTAACCCCCCTCCTCAACCTAAACCCCCCTAAATACCTCCCCGTCACTTACCTGCTTCTGCCACTCTGACGTCACATGCGCTCCGGGTCAAGGAGCGAAGCGGAGGCCGGAGCAGAAGCAGGTAAGTGAGGGGGAGGTATTTAGGGGGGTTTAGGTTGAGGAGGGGGGTTTAGGTTGAGGAGGGGGGGGTTTAGAATGAGGAGGGGGGTTAGAATACGGAGGGGGGTTTAGAATGAGGAGGGAGGTTGAGGATGAGGAGGGGGGAGGGAATATCGGCGAATAACACGCACCTATCATTTGCCCCCTATTTTCAGGGAGAAAAAGTGCGTGTTATACGCCGATAAATACAGTATATATATATATATATATATATATATATATACAGTGGCATAGCTAGAGCTTTTGCAGCCCAGGGCTATCTTCTCTCTTCCTCCCCCCTTCTCCCCCTCTCTCTCTCCCTCTCCCTTTCTCTCTATGTCTCTCTCCCTATTCCCCTTCCTTCTATCTCTCTTTCACTCCCCCCTCTCTCATCCCCTTTCTTTCTCTACTCTCCCCTCATTTTCCCAACTCCCCTTTCGCTCCCCTCTCTCCCCCTCTCATTCTATCCAACTCTTTTGCTCTCGTTTTCTTCTCTCCCCTCACTTCCTCTTCCTCTCTCTCAATCTCCCCTCTCTCTCTGTCTGTCTCCCTCCCCCCACTCTCCCAATACTGTCTCTTTCTCTCCCTACTCTCCCCTCCCTCCCTTTTTCTCCCCCTTTCTTTCTCTCCCCTCCCCTCTCTCTTCTCCATCTCATTCTATCCCTCTCTCTTTCGCTCCCCCTCTTTCTCTCCCTTTCTCCATCTTGCTCTCCTCCTTGCCCTATGTATCCCCCTCTCCTGTCATACCTCTCTCTCTGTGTGTCTCTCCATCTTTCCCGTTGACTTTCTACCCCATTCCTCTCCTCCATGCATCCCTCTCACCTATGTCTCCTACTCTCCATCCATGTCTCCCCTTGCCTTTGACTCCCTCCATGTGTCTCCCTCTTTCCCCATGCCTCTCCCTCATGTCTCCCTTTCTCCTCAATGCCTCCCTCTTCTCCATGTTTTCCCCTCTCCCCCAATGTCTCCCCTCTCCGTCCATGTCTCCCCATTACCTCTCTCCCTCCATGTGTCTTCCCCTTTGCCATTGCCTTTCTCACTCTCCAGCATGTCTCGCCCTCTCCCCCAATGTCTCCCCTCTCCGTCCATGTCTCCCCCTTACCGCTATCTCTCTCCATGTGTCTCACATTTTCCCCTTGTCTCTCTCCTCCATGCCTCTCCCTTTACATCCATGTCTCCCCCTCTCCCCGCATACTTCCCTCTCCCCCCCATGTTTACCCCCTCTCCCTCCATGTGTCTCCCTTTTCCCCTTTGCCTCTCTTCCCCATGCCTCTCCTTCCTTCCCCCCCCCCCTGTTTCCCCCCTCTCTCTCCATATCTCCTCCTTCCCCTTCATGTCTCCCTTTCCCCTTTGCCTCTCTTCCCCATGCCTCTCCCTCCCTCCATGTCTCCTTCCCTCCCCCATGCCTCTCCCTCCCTCCATGTCTCCTTCTCTCCCATGTCACTCCCCCCATATCTCCCTCTAACTCCATGTTTCTCCCTTCTCTTTCTCCCTCCATGTGTCTCCCTTTATCCCCTTTGCCTCTTCCCCATGCCTCTCCCTCCCTCCATGTCTCCTTCTCTCACCCCATGCCTCTCCCTTCTCCCATGCCTCCCCCTCTCCCCCCATTCCTCCCCTTTCCCCCATACCTTCCCTCTCCCCATGCCTCCCCTCTCCCCATGCTTCCCCCTCTCCCCCCATGTTTCCCTCTCCCCCATGCCTCCCCCCATGCTCCCCTCTCCCCCATGTTTCCCCCTCTTCCTTCATGTCTCCCCCTTCACTTTCTCCCTCCATGTGTCTCCCTTTTTCCTCTCTTCCCCATGCCTCTCCTTCCCTCCATGCTTCCCTCTCCCCCCATATTTCCCACTCTCCCCCATGTTTCCCCCTCTTCCTCCATGTCTCCCCCTTCCCATTCTCCCTCCATGTGTCTCCCTTTTTTCTCTCTTCCCCATGCCTCTCCCTCCCTCCATGCCTCCTTCTCTCCCCCCATGCCTCCCTCTCCCCCTCTCCCACCATGCCTCTCCCCTCTCTCTTACCTTCTGCTCCTGCTCCATAATGCAGGTCTGCTGGCTCCTTCCCCTGCCAGCTCCTCCCCCTGCCAGAAGACACAAGCAGAGAGCAGGAAGCAGGAGCAGGGGACCGGGGAAGGGGAATGAGAGCCACGTCTGTTGGAAGACAGGTGGGGGCATTTTTGCCACTCCCAAAGAGGTGACACCTGGGCACTCTGCCTCCCATGACCCCCTTACTACACTACTGTATATATATATATATATATATATATATATATATCACCCCAACAATCATTTAATGTATGATATATGTGGGCAAAAGAGCGATAGAAGCCCTCCACCATACAGTAAATAAATAGTATGTTTGTGTTCATATTTGAATGTCTAAAACAAGTTAAAAAAACATGTTTCATGCCCAGAATTCTGAGAAATACAGTTATTACACTGCGTTCTGGGAATCTTGGCAAAGCTAGTGTTGGATTATAGAATAATATGATTGTTGTGGTGAACTATCTACTCAAAATATCTACTACACAAGCTAAGGAACCAGCCTCACGCTGATAATAGGCAGCAACCTTGAAACGGCTGTACGTGGGTTGGATTCCTAGCTTGTGTATAATCCAACCCTACCTTTGCTCAAAGCTGTTTGATGCAGCGGGCATATGATTTAAGGAAGCCAATTTCATATGGTTATGGATTGCAAGAGCGAGGCATTTGTGGGTTCATTTGCATGTCTCTGCCAAGGTTCCCAGAATGCAGTGTAATAACTGTATTTCTCAGAATTCTGGGAATGAATCAAGTATTTTAACTTGTTTTAGACTGTCAAATGTGAACACAAATGTACTATTCACTATATATATATATATATATATATATATATATATATACACACACACATATACACACACACTACTAAAGTCTCTTGTCTCCAAAATTGTGACCAAAGCAAGAATAAATCTTTTTTTTTTACACATGCCAAAAATCATTTTTTTTAATTTTATTTCTGCATTGCAAATGTTTTCATTGAACCAGTATTGTCTATTTTATAGATGTAAAGCTTTTGTCACTAGTTCTTAAAAACTTTTTTTTGTAATAAAGAAAGTTTTTTTTTTGTATAAAAAAGTTGCTTGAAAATAAATATCCTTTAGCTGGATCTCTACTTGTCATGATGAAGGGGCTTGTGTATCTCAATGAAGCTGTGAACTATACCATGTAGAGTCACCCAGGATGGGCAGGTCATAGCAGAAATGTCAGACAAATCACAGTCCACTGGAGAAGGAACTGACAACCCACTACAGTATCTTTATCAAAAACACTTTAGGGATAAGCACAACTTTATGGCACTAGAAGATGAGTCCCTCGGGTCAGAATGTGCCAACCACATTACTGGGCAAGAGCAGAGGTGAGTATGAGTAGCACCAGATCTAATTAAATGGTTGGGCCAAAGTTGAAAAGATGCCCTGCTGCAGATGCGTATGGAGCCAGGCATCTTGGAGAGTGAAGTGAGATGGGCCCTAGGAGACCCTGCTGAGAACAAGGCTGCAGGAGTTGAAGGAATCTCAGCTGAACTGTTCAACATCTTGCAAGAAGATGCTGTGAAAGTGCTGCATGTATTATGCCAACAAATGTGAAAAAACTCAACATTGGCCAATAGACTGGAAAATGTCAGTCTACATCCCAATCCCAAAAACAGGTAGTGCCAAAGAATGCTCCAATTATCAAACAATTGCACTCATTTCACATGCCAAGGTAATGCTTAAGATCCTGCAAGCTCAGTTGTAACAACATATAAACTGAGAACTACCAGATGTGCAAGCCGGATTTTGCATAGGCAACAAGATCAAATTGTCAATGTTCGCTGGACAAAAGGGAAAGCAAGAGAGTTCCAGAAAAATATGTTTTTACTTCTGCTTCATAGACTAATCTAAAGCCACAACAAAATGTGGCAAGTGCCTAAAGAGATGGAGATATCAAATCATCTTATCCGCCTTTGTATGTGGACTAAGAAGAACATAAATGGTTCAAGACCGGGAAAGGAGTATGACAAGGTTGTATATTGTCACCTTATTTATTAAACTTATACACATAGCCCCATTGAGGAACATTATACATTTTGTAGATTTAAATACTTTCTCTCCACGTTAGAAAATACACTAGGTAAACCGACTTCAAATTGGTTTACTAGGTTATGCCTGTCTGCTCCTCTTACAAAAGGTATTGTGTGTATCCTATATGATACTTTTACCTCCCCTCCTGCCACCCCCCTCCCAAAATATATGCAAAGGGAAGAAGGGGGGAAGAAATGGGAAGAAGACTTAAATGGCAAGTGGGATATGGGGACTTGGAAGAACTCTTGGCGAAACCTTACCAGGGGATCCTTGAGCAGTAATATTCTGGAGACCTCTCTTAAGGTTCTTCATAGGATTATATCACCCCAGACAAACTATTTAGATGGAAACGCTCCCCTAATCCTAATTGCTTTAGAGCTTGTCAGATTCCTGGGACATTTTTCCACACTTGGTAGTCGTGTGCCCTGGTTCAGTCTCTTTGGACCAAGGTTTTCCACTTAGCCTCAACCATATTTGGCACACCTGTTACAGCTAAGGCGGACATAGGCCTGCTAGGGCACTCTGTCCCCTCACTATAAAAATATCAAAATAGACTCCTTCAGTACTTAAGGCTAGCAACAAAGAGTCATTTAGCCAGGCAATGGAAATCTCCCACTCTTACTATGCAATCAGTCATCAATAAGAGGAACTACATTGCTATAAATGAAAGGCTAATCCATTTACTGGAGGACTGTATGCCTATTTTTCTCCAGATATGGAATCCCTGGATTCATTCTTCCTATAGCCCACCTATCACGTGAAGTCTTCTTAATTAACATTGTGCTTTATTTTGCTAATTCTTACATTGGAGCTGCGGACCGGGGACTGGAGGAGGCGGGACGGGGAGTGGATCCGAGCTGGTAACCAACAGGACATATACTTCAATACCCTTGAGACAAAAATTTGTTTTTGAATTTAAATTTCATGTGTAGTCAACAATGCTTTTTATTTTTCTCTTTTATTATACTGTTTTAGCTCAATTAGAGTTATATTGTGTCTATACAACAGAGTTAGTTTTTTGTTTTTCTTTTCTGCTCGTTTCTTACTTAGGCCCTGGATGTTTGCGCTGCTAGACCGAGCCTACCAAACTGTTTTATTTTAGGTAAACTTTTTCCTTTGAAAATTGGAAAAACTTAGGTAACCTGGCTACCCTTAGACCTTCCCGCAAGTGGGGATAGATCTTTTTGGTTAACTTGATTTCGACTATTATATGGTATCTTCTTATGGTGTAATGTAATGTTAACCTTTTCTATTTTCTTTTTCCCCTTAATTGGGTATGACTGTATGTTAATAATGTCAAACTGCTACTTGGCTTTTATGTTATCCTCCGGTTTATTTGGTTACCTAATAAAAACCTATGAAAAAAAAAAAATACATCATGTGAAAGGCGGGTATGAAGGAATCCAAAGCCAGAATCAATATTATTAGGAGAAATAACAACAACCTCAGGTACGTGGATTGTACTACTCACATGGCTGAAAGGGAGGAGGAACTAAAGGGCCTATCGAAGAGAGTGAAAGAAGGTAGTGCAAAAGCTGGCCTCTGCAGATGGTGACAGCAGCCATGAAATTAAAAGACATTTGCTTCTTGGGAAGAAAGCTATGCCTAGTTTGAACAAGCTATTAAACTATGACCAAAGGTCTGCTTAGTTAGAACTTTAGTGTTCCCAAAAGGGGCATCTGGATGTTACAGCTAGACCATAAAGAAGGACGAGCAACGTAGATTTTACACAGTTGACTTGTGGTGCTGGAGAAAACTGCTTAAAATCCTAGGGACTAGAAGAGGATCAGATTAATACTACAGGAAATCAAGCCAAACCATTCACTGGAAGATGTAATCATAAGGCGAAAGCTCAAATAATTTAGCCATATCATGTGTAGACAGGATAATACTCTGATGCTGAGTAACAATATAGTTATGACCACTTTTTAGGAGGTGGAAGCAAAGCTAATGATGGCAGGAGGTGGGGCCAGCTCCATGATGGTCCAGCCCCCAGGGCAGAGCTGGCCACACACTCTGGTAAGGCACATGAAGGTGGAGAAAGGCAGCACTTCTTGAGGGGAAAATAGACAATTTAAAAAGTAAGAAATAATATTGACTTCTATTTCATTTAACTGTATACTGTTTTCAATAGTCTATGCGCAACAAACACACATATGAGCTTTAATTTTAATTGCATTACTGTTTTCCTAAATATCCCTGAAAGGCCTGACTCTGGCACAAACGCTTCCTAAGCACACATGGACTAATTAGTGGCTTTGACATGGTAATTCTTCCACATATGTTCAAAGAGGGATAGCCCTGTTGCCAGATGCATATGTAGGTTTTATGTTGCTCTAGGCCTAATCAGATTTGTGTGCCCCTGAAATACCATTACTCTTCCTTTCCTCTTGTTACATAAGTTTACCACACCCCTATATAGAAAATTATAAGTTTATATATGTCTAGATAAGTACACAGTAAGTCAGAAAGTGACAGATACACTTAGACAAAATATTCTCTGCATAAAGACATGTCTGTGCATCTGCAACTTCAGGCTGCCTGCTGCTCCCCTTGGCCTGGGTCCTGTGGACCTAGGCTGAAACATGCCCATGCCTATTGCTGTTCACTGATGGTTGACATTGGAAAATACTGGTGTAGGCTGTGAGTTTGGAAATGTAGATAAATTGAGGTGTAATACTTACAGTAATGGCAGCCAGCTTCATCATTGAGTCTGGACCATCCTGGGCAGCACTTGTTTACAGTCTGATATCCCGTACTGTAGACCTGTCTATAAGTAGTGTAGTATGCTGTTCTGAAATAAAACAAAAAAAAAAGCAATAGATATTAACAAAATACGTGTAAAAGGAATTTGTTTTCTATTTCAATAATCCACAACCTGCAACTGGTTCATCTGTACCTACATAGTTACATAGTAATTGAGGTTGAAAAAAATACTTTAAGCCCATCAAGCTCAACCTTTTAAGATCTCCTCTGATCTGCAATATGCAGAATAATTGTTAATTAATCCAGAGGAAGGCAAACAGAAAAAAAAACAAGTGAAACTTTGCTAATTGTCTCAAAAGGGGGAAAAAAAACAATTCCTTCCTGGCCCCAGATACTGGTGATCGGATTTCTCCCTGGATCAATACTCCCTCTCTAATTATCCAGGACAACCCTGAATCCCTTTTTTCTTTAAAAATAGATCCAATCCCTTTTTAAAGTTATCTATTGAATCCAGAATTCCACACTTTTTACTTCTAACCTCAAAGGATGTCCTCTTGTCAATTGAAAACCTCTTGGCACAAAAAGCTCCATTGACAAATCTTTATACTGACCCTGGATGAATTTATATAGGCTAATCATATCCCCTCTTAGACACCTTTTTTCTAGAAAAAATAAGTTTAATGTGATTAGTCTTTCCTCATATGTTAGCCCCTCCATTCCCCTTATACATTTTGTTGCCCTTCTCTGTACTTTTTCCAGGTCTAAAATGCACTTTTTATAAAGTGGCACCCAAAACTGTTTACCAAAATTAGGGCGTACTAGGGATTTGTATAGTGGCAGAATTATATTTGCTTTCCTGGCTTCTATACCCTTCTTAATACATGCTAATATTTTATTTGCCTTTGCAGATGCTGCTTGGCTTTGAGCACTGTTACCTAGGTGGTTGTCCACAAGCACTCCCAAATCCCTTTCAATATCTGATACCCATGGATTTGCTTAATTAACTTTATAAATTGCATGGCTATTTTTCCTTTCCAGATGCATAACCTTACATGTATTCATATTAAATCTATCTGCCATTTAATTGCCCATTCCTCTAATTTATGTAAATCCCTTTGGAGGGAAAGTACATTATTTTCTTATTTATTTTTCTTATTTACCTACAACTTAGTGTCATCAGCAAAAATGGAGACAATACTTTCCAGTCCTACTTCTAGGTCGTTAATAAATATGTTAAAAAGGAGAGGATCTAATACTGAACCCTGAGGAGCCCCACTTACCACATTAGTCCAATCTGAGTATGTTCAATTTACAACAATCCTTTGCTTCCTGTCTTTTAGCCAGCTCTCAATCCATGTGCATATATTTACTGCAATTCCTGTATCCATTAGTTTGCACAATAGTCTCACATGTGGCACTGTATAAACGCCTTTGCAAAATCTAAAACGACTACATCCACTGAGTTGCCTTGATCCAAGTTCCTACTAACCTCTTCATAAAAACAAGACCTATCCCTCATAAATCCATGTTGAGTCCTATTTAAAATCCTGTTCAAATAGTCATATTCTTATATATTATTTATTTTTCCTTTGTGGACCGGGTTAGCTATAAGTTACTATAGTACTATACTTTAAGGGGCCACGTGTGCTGTACTCCCACCAGGATTGATATATATATATTTTTTGTTTATGATTATATTCTTGTATATTATTCATTAATAACCCTTCTAAAAGCTTTTCCACTATAGAAGTGAGTCTTACAGGACTATAATTCCCCGGATTTGCTCTTGCTCCCTTCCTAAATGTAGGTATCACCTCTTTTCTCCAGTCATCTGGTATCGACCCAGTGTTGAGTGAATCTTGAAAAATTTAATACAATAGTTCGGCTATTCGTTTTTTGTTAGTTTCCTTGTACTCCCGTAAAGCAGTCTCTGTCCACTCTTGTTTGTATAATGTAAATGCCTGTCTTTTACTCCGTATCTTGATTTTTAGATCATTGATAATCCACGTTGGATGTGATTTACTCCTTTTACTTTTATTTCCACATGGTATATGCTGATGCTTTTGTATATTTAGTAAGGATTTACATTTTGTCCATTTATGTTCAATATTTACCTGCCAGTTCTCTGTCCCAGTCTTTATGTTGTATTGCTGCCCTTAGACCATTAAAATCTGCCATTTTACAATTAAGAGTTTTTGTTGGCACCTTACAGTTTTTTTTTATTCAATTTCAAATGAGACTGTGTTGTGATCACTGTTTTCCAAAGGTTGCCCTATTTCAACATTTGATACCATATCAATATTATTTGTGATGACTACATTTCTAGTAGGTTCTTGTATAACCTGGGCCAGATAATGATCCCTGAGTGTGCTCAAGAACCTGCTCCCTTTGCCCGTACTGCTGGTTTCATTCATCCAGTTTATTTCAGGGTAGTTAAAGTCTCCCATTATTAAAACTTGCCCATACTTAGCTGCATTGCCAATCTGTAACAATAATTGCATTTCTTCACTTTCAATTATATTTGGGAGTTTATAGCATACTCCTACCAATATTCTTTTGGAATTTGCTGCCCCGCTAATTAACTCTACCCACAAACATTTAATATGATCACTAGTTCCAGCATAAATATCTCCTCTGACAATAGGCTTAAATTCAGGCAAATCCCCTCCTCCTATTTTACCATTGCCCCAATCTTTCCTAAATAGGTTATAACCATCCAAATTAACAGTCCAGTCATGAGAATCATCCCACCATGTTTCAGTAATGCCTATTAAATCCAAATTCTCATTAACTGCTAATAATTCTAACTCTCCCATTTCTCCTGTCAAGCTTCTGGCATTAGCAAGCATACACCTTATGTTATGAGTCTGGACTTCTGAAGTGCCTGCCACTGTACTTCAGTTACTTAGCAGTACCTCCCTATTGACTATACTAACCCTCCCCTCATCTCCTCCCACATGACTAGTTAGTTCATTCCTTACCACCTCTACACTTTCTACCCCATTACTTCTATCTTGTCCCTCCCCCCCACCTGTTCCGTAAGCATGAGCAAAAACGTAATTCAAACAATGAAAATAATTTTCTTCACATTCATTTACATATAATATCAAAAATACAAAAATATGAAAACTGAACAACAAGACATTGAAAACACAGTCTTTACGTTTTAACTATTGTATGCAATTTTTCTTTAATGGCGACAGAAATTTGATTTTGTGTCTAACAGGGTTAGAGGAGGGGGGGGGGGGGGGGGGGAAGGGAAGAACCCTGGATTAAGGTAAACATTTTATACTGAAAGACCAAGACTGTGAATGACTACATGGCAAGAGTACTGAACAGAAGAATAAATCTGAGTAGGATAGCCCTCATGCTGGAAGCAAACTAGTTAATCAAGATGGAAGTGCCCATGAGAGAAGCAACATTTACATTTTCTCTAAGACTGCTGTTATGCTCATGGCTTATATAGTTGCTAGTGTTGTTAGTTTTGCTCAAACTTCAATGAAAACTTTAGAAAACTAAACATAACAAAATATATGCAGATTTCAATAATCTTCATTAATTTAAGAAATGTACATAAAATTATTGACATCATAAAAAAAGTATATACATTTGTTTAATGAATTACCTTATCAAGACATACAATGGCTAAGCCTGGACTGCACATTTATATGTAAGTGCTGGAGTTCAGAAGCACTTACAGACACTAAGGGCTCAATGACATTCCAAGAGCTAGAGAAAATCACCCGCAAATTATCACTGCTGTAACATTATGCACATAAAAAAACTTTAAATGTAACCCTTTTCTGAGTCTTTGCTACATGTGATTTGTTGGCTGCTCTGTGTGTAAAACATCCTACACTGCTATTTCATTGACCCCCAAATCAATCCAATGTGTATTGCACCCTGAAAGTCTAGAAAATTACTAGATTACATACCTTCCTGGCCCATACCTATCCCCTATGGATCCCCATGGTCACTAACATTAACCCCTATCATGAGAGGTCCCTATGGACCCCCATAGCACCCTAACCTATTATTATGGAACTTTCTATAGTCCCCATGGACCCTATCCCCTCGTGATTGTCCATGAGGATTCACATAGTTCCTAACAATAATCCACCCAAATATAATAACATAATCTAGATTTACATAAAAAAACTGCTTTAAAAATACATTACGAAAAAAATAAAGAAAATAAGGCATAATATAGCCAATTTTAGAAAGTTACAAGAAAATAAAAATTACAATTAAGAATAATAAAACACTAAAGCTTTACCAAAAACATTATTAATTTAGCAACCAATGTAGTAAATAGGGTAGTGTAGTCCCTATCTCATTGGCTGCCGATACATTAAATCAGAGAAGAGATTGAAAAGCGTATATTCTCTTTTCTGATAGCGTCTGATAGCTTCAACTCTATTATTATACTCTATTCTGATTGGTTGCTGTGTCAAAGACAGGGCCCTCAATTTTTGCCATGTGTTATTTTAAATAATATATTAATAATATTGAATTTTTATTTACGCTCAACCCTGTGTAGCACTACAGAATATGTTGGTGCTTTACAAATAAAGGATAACAATAATATTATAAAGAGTGTAAGTGTATGTTTGCAACAGAAAAATATGCATCTATAATTTATAAGATTAAATTCAGAAAACAAATAAATCATCCGGTGATGGATTATGTCAAATGAACTACCAGATGGGAAGAAAAAGGCAGCTTTGTGAAGAGGCTTCAGTAGCAATATCCTAACTAATCATAAACCCATGCTCCAGATCTCATATTTCTAGCCTCATTAGGCAGAGGCACTTGGAACCATAATTCATACTTCAGTGTAATAGACACACTTATTTGCAAAGTGAAATATTATTAGAATCTGTTACAAGCTGAGAAAAAAAACCTCAAGAATTTGCCGCCTAATAATTTCATGCACTTAAATGATGTGGATGTAGCTAAATGAGCAGGTCTAAAATGGATCAGTATGGTCTCAAATCTTGACTTTATGTTGAAGCTGAATGCTCACATTTTTATTCATGCATTCAAAGTTCATAGTTTCAAGGAAATAGTTCACGTTTGTAATATATGCACAACTTTAGCTTTTTTAGAGAACGTTTTAACATTTGAAAATTTCTTGGGTACAGAAGGGTATATCAAGTCCAGCTACGGCACTTCTCTCTAGCTTACAGCCTAGTCCATTGCACTATATATATATATATATATATATATATATATATATATATATATATATATATATATATACACATTTGTGTTCACATTTGAATGTCTAAAACAAATTAAAAAACTTGCTTCCTGCTCAGAATTCAGAGAAATACAGTTATTACACTGCATTCTGGGAAGCTGAGCAGGGATATGCAAATGTGCTCACAAATGCTTTGTTCTTCAATCCATAACCATTTTAAACATGGCTTCCTTTAAGCTTATGACGGCACACAGCTTTTTTGCAAAGCCAAGGTTGGATTATACACAAGCTGGGAATCCTACCCACGGACAGCCGTTTCAAGGTTACTGGCTATCATCAGAGTGGTGCGGGATCCCAGCTTGTGTTGTGAACCTTATAAGTAGGTAGTTCCCCACAAGAATCATTTAATATGCGGTGGGCAAAAGAGCGTTAGAAGCCCTCCACCGTACAGTAGAACAACATATATATATATATATATATATATATATATATATTTTTTTTTTTTTTTTTTTTTTCAGAAGAAGGCAGTCAAAGTATAACTGTAAGTCCTGCTCCTACATAAATGTAAACATGCACCTCACTATTCACAGTTTCACAAAAGTATCATGGATGTCTCATGGACCAGAGAAGGCATTTATTTTTTTGATTAATAAAAGCAAGCTTTTTAAGATTCTTCATGTGTAATTCAGCCAGATACAATGTTTCAGACCTATTTTTTCATCATACAGTGAATCTAAAGCATTTCTAAAGATGTTCTCCTTTTTTAATAAAGCTACATATGACTCTTAAGCATTAACATGTCATTGCACCATGTTTAAAGTGTGTTTTCTATCCTGCAACAGTAATTGCAAAATTGAGCAAGACATGTTAATATTGCTTTTAGAACACTTGTGTTGCTTATCCTAAATTGTCCAAACAAGATGCGTGGGCAACAAGTTACATATAAAAGAAAAATGATTATAGTCTCCATTAAAATGCACTATAGAAAATGTTGGTATTCAATTAAAGATATACAAGAAACTTTTAGTGTTCCATTAAATGCATTCTGAAAAATGCTGCTGGTTCAGTGTCCCTTTAAAATCAATACACTGTAAGAGTGTCCATACCATGAGATATTGTCAGCAGTTGTTCGTTGAGAAGCATTTGAAGGACACCATTTATTCACCAACATATCCTCTGTTGCCAAGGCACCAATATCCAAACACGACACCACCTGTCTTTTCTTTCATTGACTTCTCTGTCTAGAACATAACACTCACTTAAGATATCAAGTCCTCCTAGCTCAAGCTGATTAAGTCCTCTCTTGAAGTGACACTTCAAGTCCCATCACTATTTCTATAGCAGTTTGTAAGTGGGTAAAACCTTCAGTAATACACACAGAAAGGCAACACTTCCCCGCAGGCCATGTACAGAACTCAGCATGTTTTGGAACCATTTCTATATTCAGTTAATAGATTTTGGATGAATACCCATACTCATTTAGACGAATTAACAGGTCAGGGTAATGACAGCTTGGCAGAAGGCTAATAGGACTTTCAGAGGCTTAGCACAAGCACGGCCATGATTGGGAGCAATAAGTGCTTGGACAATTTGGCTATAAGTGAAGACTATTGATGGTGACACACTGCCAACAGGACTGGAATGCACTTGGGCTCTATGAATGGCTTTTAAATGGTATATCTCTTAGATAAGGACTTTGGATGCATTAGAATTAGATCAATTTGTTCAGCTGCAGAGATTAAGTCCTATTGTCCTATAAAACATTGCATTGCAATATATAATTTTGCATCCGTGTTATAAAAATTAAATATTCTGATATTTGCTAAAGAAATTCAGAGTATTGTAGAAGTAAAACTAATAACATTCATTTATTGTTGTTTATATCTGAATAATCTATGATTTACATAATTAATTAGAAAGAAGAATATTTTTCCTTATCAGGAATATTTTACGGTTTCTACCAGTAGGCATTTTATAGCAAGCAAACTAAAGATGAGAGTTAACACATAAGAGAAAATAATATACATTGTTCTTATGTTTCACAATACAATGACATGATTTCTGCTATATAATTAAAGCAATCAAAAACAAAAATCAAAAACATTATATCCCCTTATATACCATATAAGTAAAGCAAAACGCCAACAATTTCTACCATAATTTAAAAAAAATTATGTTTTTTTTTAGCTACAACTGTTTAGTTAAAGGGATATGTAAGTGAGCTGGATTATGAATGCATCTGATAGAGGAGAATTAGTAGTGTATGAAAAAAATATTTTGCATGAAAATATCCTAAAATAAACATTAATTAGCTTACCTTGAAGTTAGCAAAATGTCCTATGTTTTTTCGCATTTTCATTTGATTGTGTACGCCCCTAGAAAATCCCACCTGAATTAGCATAACATTCAAATTCGGAATCAGACTTATACATTGTATCATTCTTCACCTCAGTGGCTTCTGGGATGTGCTCAGTACAAGAACTGCACCAGTTACTTCCTGTGCTCTGTACCAGAAAGGTCAAAATATGTACCATGCTGTACCCGGCTTATGTAAGCTTCCTGTGAGTGTGAACAGCTGGATTTGACTTTTGTGCAAATAACTTTGTAAGTAAACTTAACTTTTCTATATAACACATGTTTTTATACACTACTAATTCTCCTCTATCAGATGCATTCATAATCTAGCTCATTTACATATCCCTTTAATGAAAATTAAGCCAGTACAGTGTTGCAGAAGGCTGTGATATATTATAGTTTGACTTCAGGGCTGTGTATTTCAGGTGATGCAGGACAAAATAGAAGTTGACTTAAGATCATGTGTTGTGTTTTTGGTGAAATATTTAATAAATGTATGTGCATCAAGTTCAAGGCTTGTCAGGACCTTCCCTGTGCAGTGAGCTGCTCTATATTCACTAATACGTCTAATTACAGGGAGATATTACCAAGTTATCACAGCAAAACAAAATGAATGTAATTTTAAAACACTCCCTTCAACATATGATTTCTGCCACACTTGCCATAAGATGGTACCTTTTATAATCAGATCAAAATCTTCAAAAGCAGCAAGTCTGCCACTAGTGGAAAATAATAATACTCACTCAGGGAGTTTATGGACCACTGTAGTTTGGGGAAGCATGTGAATGTTTCACTTATTTTTGTTAAGTATGTAACAAATAGCAGTATTATCAATGTAAGTCATAAGCATAAATGCATTTTGTTATCTTCTGTTTCTTTGGACGGCCATCTTAAACTGTTAGTCTGTCTGCAGCCTGAGTGCGAGTGTTATCCTACTTGGATTTGCTCTTCTATTTAGTCATCTTGTCAATAAAGGTATTATCTGATTCCAACATTCCCTGTATTCTTCTCAGGTGTGTAATCCTATTAATAACTCAATCGATAAAAGGCTGTATTTTTTTATTTTAAACACTCTAAAAACATTTTACCTATTATGAAGTCAAGTTCTTCCCAAGAGCATTCTACATTTTCTGTTTATACATAAACACTTAGATACTTTCTTCCAGGCGTATGACTTTAATGTTAATGCCCTAACATAGCACTTTATGTACATCAAATGGAACAAATTCTTCAGATGGACACTGGATAATAAACACATATAATTAATTAGAACAATTTGTGCCCTGCAGTAATGAGGTACATCACTTTATAACATACACGCAGCAGGAAGTAACAAAAAAATGACTTGGTAGAGTGTCCTTTAATCTCAACAATTTAATAACAGAAGACTAGACAGAAGCAATATTTTACCAAAGAGGTGTTATAATACAGTGGCTTCTACAAAGAAGCTTCAAACAGCTAGCAGACTGTTTATTGTTAATTAGTTACTGACTTTGTCCACTACTGAAGACCTTTTGAAGTCACAGAAAACATTGTGACCGTATTATTTAAAGCCTTTGTTCCCCACAAAGATGCTTTAACTTACTCAACTTTATTACCCTGGCGTATACATTACTCCTGATAATTGCTGAAAATTACAGTTGTAAGTGAATTCCCTGAACTTGACACTAATAGTCTTGGGTTATGTGAGGTTTTTACAAAGTATTTTTGTACATCCAAGAAGACAGATTTAGTGAGCAGTCTAAATGTTAGCTTTGTCCTGATCGTCTCAGTGTGAATTCCTGCCTGAGCTTCCATGCAGGAAATAAATAAGTGATTGATTTGCTCTTCCTAATAGAAATCTCAAATAGACGCATTATCAATGTAGAATGAACACTTTCTTTATTCATTAGTCTCCTGAGTATATAAGGCCTTGAATAAATCCTAAATGTAGTGCAATGAACAGCTATCCAAAAAATAAATGGCTCCAAAACAACTTGAATCCTTTGACACATGATATAGAAAAATAGAAAAACAAATAAAGATACAAAAACATAGTATGCTCTGAATATATGTTCTAAAATCGTATGACCTCTGATTTCTTTCCAAATAGAAGAGACTGATTGTTATTTGAACGTGGAGATAAAAAAAATGATGGCATCGTAGTCTGTGATGCCACTGCCTGGCCCAACAAAACCATTTTTTATCTATATCTTATCAAACCTTTACATGTCTTTCAATGTGTGAATTATTGAGGTAAAATGTGTATTTCACCTAAATTAAGGCTACTGTAGTATGTTCATTAATATTTTAATCTTTAGGGTAGAAGGATTAAAATATACATAAAGGCTAAATAAATTAGATGTGTTTATATAGAATAAAAGCACCAGAAAAGTCCTATCATTAACTTATATAAATAACTCAATAAATTATTTACAATGACAAAGGTTACCCTTTAAGGATAGGGGGAAAGAAGATTCCACTTTTAACAAAGAAAGAGGTCCTTCACAATAATGGTAGTCAGGATATGGAATTTATGATAAAAGCAGATAGACATCATATTCAATAAAAAACATATTTAGAAAAGGTGAGCATACAAGTTTTAGATACAAATGACATATAGGGCTATGACAACATTGAATAGTGTAGACATTGATCCAAGGACTATTTGTCAGATTTTCAAAGGAGATCAGAAATTGAGGGAATTTATGGACGTTATATTTCATCTTTATCTACTATGTGCCTTCTGATAAAAGCTATGTTATCAAACATATAGCTATCAAGTTGGCACAACTGAAGCATTTCACAAAATGTGTTCAATGGAAACCCTTCGGCTCCATATTGACCAGGGCTTTCCATGGCAAAGCTATCCCAGATTTCTCTCTTTAAAAAGCTTTGTGTTGTCCAGAGCCTTGGAGAGACAATATGTGAATCAAGGAAGGAATTTGTAGATCTTTTCTGGAACCATGCGGCATAGGGACATGGAGTATAATTGTTGGACTACAATAGTGTGGTGTGTGGCGTACCACAGGCATCCTTATGGTGTTAGTAATCAGCCAGTACATTTATAAGCCAAAATTGTTGCCATGGCTAATTGAGTTTAGGAAATACTGTCATACCACAGACTGAGAGTCTTGCTGCATATGTAAAACATCTGCAGAATATTATTTAAAAGAATAAATTCAGCTAAACTGCATAGCCGTTTTACTTCGTAAATGAAGAACCCACCAAACATTGTACCTCAATATTAGATTGATAAATAAAGATGATAGTGTAAACATGTTCTTATTATATGTATGCTGCTGATATATTACTTTCAACTGCAGTGTTGTGTTTAGTGGACCAGGGCCTAGGGCAGCACATTTTAAGAGGGCAGCAGGTTACCTGAAGATACCAGTGCAGTACCAAAGATTAGTGGTTGCATAGACAGAGAAATGCCTATTTGTAGTGACATTTTGCTTTATAAGTGTATCTTACACTTTCTGATTTACATAAATACTCAAAAACCCATGGATTTAGATATAGCAAGGGGATAGGTAGAGTAATAACTGAGGTGGGGAGCAGGCATGCACTCAAGTAAAAGTGGTGTGAGGTGCATAAGTCTGAATGGGCTGAGGGCAGCATCAAACCTAAATACGATCAAGCTATATCCACCCAAAAAAAAATGTTGTTTTGTATCTTTCAGTTTTGCTGGTTACCTTTACTTATATTAACCTCTTTGGTGCTAACTCTGCTCCCTTACAAAATCTCCTCCAGATCAAGTCCTTGGATGTGCCCAGTGGGACAATTTGAGAGACTTCTGCTAGGAACTGGTGACATATAGTGACATCATCACAATTATGGTCACACATAGCAAGGACTGACACTTTGCTCTCAGTGTAAGTGATCTGAAGAGAGCCCCTGTCACATCTTGCACGATGAAGTGTGGCATTGGACCCTTCTTGGGAAAGAGGAGAGTCTTCTAATTCACATGGGGCTCTTATGCCCTGCTACACATCTACAGATTGAGATAAAAAAAGTATTGATTTTACAGCCACTTGACAATCTAGCTCTACTCTACAGATAAAAAACAATATGGGCCCCTCATTTAAAAGGACACAAATACACAAACAGAATCCACTTTTTAGAAAGAGTGGCTTTATATATGTTTATGAGGGACAAGGGGTTGCCATAAACATGGTTATCACTTGCCCACAATTTTATTTATGGGAAGTTGGATTTTAAGCCGCTCTCTCCTCAATTGGAATACAGAGGACAGAATATGTTTCAACGTTTAAGATGTAGGTAAAGGGCCTGGTTATTTTAAAGTGTGAGAGATGTGAGGATCTGTGAGTGGTGGATGCTCTTAGTGGTATTGATACGGCATTATTCAGTCACGTGAGTGGTTTCTCATCAGTGACTTCTAATGTCAAATGTTATTCTAAGGGGCAATTGCGTCACACTTTAGAGAATAAGATCTGCAGAATAGCAAACAAGTCTTGCCTCACTTGTGAGAAAGCCCTCACCTTATTTAATATAACCATTTGGCTACAAGGTCATTAAAAGGTGTGTCTTACCAGCATATTGTATGTATATTTGATAAAATCATTTATTTTCTAAATGTTTTTCACAAAATATATCTTCCTTTTTTGATCAAAAAGTATTTTTTTTTTTTTTAATAAATCTATAACTGCTGCATCTTCAAAAGAAGTGGCACAAAAACAAGTTGTTGCATATCGCTGCTAGCACTTCCTAGAAGGATTTACATTATGGGAGAAGCGATCTTGGAGAGAAGCTGAAACATATAACAAACTGTTATGGGGACTAGATTTAAATCACCAGATAGATAGATATGTGATGTAGCAAGACCAGAGATTGGGTGTTGCTGAGCTGCAGAAAGGGTGACATACAGTTAATAAGTTGCAGGCTGCAGGAGAGGCTGACCTGAGGTGAGCAGAGACAGTAGATTACAGGAAACACTTATCCAGGAAACTACGACAATCCAATGGAGTGCAAGCAGTGAGGCTAGAAGACTAGTGTAGAAAAAGCCAGCTATGAGTGCACAAGAAGTACTGTGTCCTTAAGAGACATGTTATCTTTAGTTTAGTTATGTATATGGGTCAGGTGGCTCAGCTACCCACTTATAGAGAGTAGCAAAGAAGTGAGATAGGGTGTGCTAGTTTTTTCTTTTTTTCTTTTTGTAGTTTTACCTTTTGTTTGTGAAAAAAATGTTTTTAATTATCTGATTTAAGGCTTCCATTTGCTGTTTGCTTCAGCAAAAAACTCACATAAAATAATGTGCTCACCAGGCCCTTTGGACCATACAGTCACACATGTAGACAAACTACTCCCCTGTGGGTGACATCATCATATGTCGCAGTGAATGACATCAGAAAGACAGACAAATACATAAGTAGCTGTGTTATGGGGGTAAAGTAATTTCCAGCTGACGGTAAGAGGAGAGTTTGAAGGCAATAGATCATATGAAAGATCTGCAAGAAAATCTGTTGGGGAGAAACTCAAACTTCAAAGGGTTGGTTATAACAATCATATAAGTAATGGAGGTAAGACTGTTTCCTTTGGGAGTATGTCATATAAGGGAATAGTATGATGGAGGGGACATAATAAGTTTGAGTTTAGGATGTAAGAGAATCAAGACTATTGTAAAGTGAGAGAAGGTAATGGATGATGTTTAAGAGATCAATGGAGGAGGTGTTATGATCCATAACTGATGGATGCTCTATGAGTGGGATGCAGTATTATTACAGTTAAAAAATACTGATGTATATAGGGGTTTTCTGAATAAGGTGAGAGGTTTCACACTCAGTCGGGAGAGACATCTCAAATCACTTTTATTATATGAAGCAGATTTGTCATTGTGGATGTACAGAATAACATAGAAACCATTAAGGTTTCACCACAATAATGAGAAGGCTTTCAACTTAGTGAAAAATATCCAAACCATATAAGTTCATTAAAATGTATTCAATACTAACATGCCGCACTTTCGTTTGAACATAAACTTCCTTCTTTCTGGAAAGTTTACTAAAAAATTAAATAAGTTCTATTGTGGCCATATTTAATTGAAAAAATAACTATTTATTATTGTTCTAATTCTCCTAGAAATTCAGGAATGTAATGAAATAATGCTGAGTGCCACGTTCATGACTGACTTTTAGGGTCAGGGTGGGACGACCCCGAATCCAACAAACAAGGACCCTTCATGGCTCAAAACTGAACTGGCTCAGGCCTGAAGTCATGGACTTTGCTCTTGGGAACCTAAGCACATGTGATTGCTAACATCAAAAGCCTATCAAATGAACATGATATGTGTTTTAAAGAGTGTGACAATTTGTCTTTCATTTATATGTAATGTTTAAAGAATTGATGTGTGTTCATAATGTGCTGTGACAGTGACTTGTTTAGTGGTAATGATTGTAAGTTTGTATGTTCCCTAGTTATTTAGTAACAATAGTAACTGCAAAGATGTTATCTTAAAAGTGACTAATGTGAATAATACCTTGTTGCTTATTTAATTTTCCTACAATTGCTTATTTGTATGAACTATGGTGGTGGTAACTGAATAAGTGAATGTTTAACACCAATGGCACATATAAATAAGAAGTATTGTATAACTAGACCACTTGTGGAGTTGTAAACGGATCAGGTTTGGAGACCATGAGAAACCGGACCCCCTCAATCCTATTGACAACAGAAATAAACCAGGTTAGTTGGGGGGGGGGGGGGGGGGCAGTGCTTCTTCTAATCCTAACTAATCAAAGTGACAGAAATTAGTTGTATATACTTTTTAATAGGTTAGTAACTTTTGGGCTGAGCCTGTACCCTTTGATTTCCTGAGTTCTTCTGAGGGATGCTCCTGAGGCTCAGCTGGATGCTGAGATTAACCCCAAATTCCCCCAATGCAGGGGTATTCCTGTAGCAGAAGGCAGGGAGGTGTAGGGTGAACGTTGTCCCCTCACCACTGGATCATGACAGCCACTGAAGGAAGGATCTACATTATGGGAGCAGCCATCTTAGAGACAAGGTGAAAGCCATAACAGACTGGTGATAGAGTTTTGATTTTTATCACCAGAGACTGGGTGTTGCCAAGCAGCTTTTGAATACTGAAAAACCATTGCATCTGTAGGTTGCTCATATGAGAGTCCAGTCTGCAAAGTGCAGGGACTGCAGGAGACAGCAAGTCGAGAGGCTGGGAGATACAAAGAAGGTTGCGATGGTACTGCAAGCAGGGCTTCCTGACTCAAATGATTTGTCAAATATAATTTTGTACTGGTCTACGCACCTTATATGGAGGGGCCAAGAAGTGAGGTAGGCTCTGAATGGGAGCTAGGCTTTTATTTTTATCATCAGTAATTTTTAATTTTGAAAGAATAAATACTTGATTTAAACTGTTTTTGTCATTCAGTGTTTCAGTACAAAACCCACATACAGTAGCGTGATCACCTGGCTCTTGGGGCCAAACTGACAGACAAAATAATTTGTGAAAACTAGTGTAAAAGGAGCCCTGAGCGCTAAATGTGTGTGAAGCTCTATATTTGCAGGAGCAGCGCCTTCCAATTTTCAGCTGAAACTCAAACAACTTCAATAAATGTTCTATATGAAATACTCTGCTTTAATGGAGGGTTATTATGAGTTTTTACTTTCTAAAATTGAGAGCTACAATTTTATAACTATATCCCAGTGTTTTTTTTTTAGGCCTAGACCCACAAGTCCTAGGGCAACACATTTCTAGGGGATGGCAGGCTGCCTGAAGATCAAAGTGCAGTACTATAGAATATTTGTTTCCCAGGCACAAAAATGCCTATTTGTAGTGATATTTATGTCTGTAAGTGTACATAAGACTTTCTGATATACATAAATACTCATAAAGCTATTATTTTGGATATATCAAAGGGATGTGGGCTTTGTTGGTGAACTCAAGTAAAATGGGGAATGGGGGATAAAACCTAAAGCCAAAATATTTAAATATTCCCATGTTCTACAGTACAGCCGTTAAGGAATCTCTTCCCTCCCTTGGCTGGCACAATGCCTGGTATGTAAAATGATTATTGTGATTGCTTTCTAATCTAAAGTATATGCCACTTAGACAATGTTTGATAGAAAGTTTCAAAGTGTGATATTCTATCTTCTCTTTCTGGTTATCAATTAAACTGGGCAGCTATAATGGTTCTTGTATAATAGACATAATTAATATCACTTGTGTGTTTAACGATGTAGAACATTTTTAATCAATAAACTAACTCATAAAAAATGAAACAAAGGCTGCAAGGACGGTGGAGTGTTATTTTCAGTAAATGCCTCATAGTCAAAGCAGCTGGATTAAGGGAAAGATGCAATATGTTGTTAGACAGGTAAAAAATGTATACTAAGGTACAAGTTATCTTTGCTTATTCTACATTAAGACTCCAACACCTAAAAAACAAGCTGCTTTAATCTTAAAGAACATTTAAAACTAGTTACACATTGTACTTTATTTTGCACTTCAATAATTCTTGAGATTTTCAGCATAATTTGTGCCTTATTTATGCTATTTTGAGCCCCGATATGAGGATTTGTATTTCGTAGTGCTTGATAAGGTTTCGGGGGGGGGGGGGGGGGGGGGAGTTTTATGCCAACACAAAGACACAGATTGTGTTACTATTTAGCACATCAAAGCAGCTAATTAGTATCCAAAAGTCCCTCACTTGCATAAGACAGCACAAACAATTCTGAATATCTCAGCAAAGCTTTACATTATAAAAAAAAAGTTTACTTACGTTATATATAATTTTTATGTTCTTTGATAATAACTTCAAAATACAACAATAGACATGGCAGCGCTTTGTCTAAGGGGAGTACATTCACTGTGCATAGAAATAGATTTTAACTGCTGAAGTATCTAATTGGCTCCCCAAATATCTAATTTACTAAAAAATATGGATAACACTGACAATGACAGCATCATAACTAACCCAATAGAATTGAACTTAAACCTAAAAATCCAAAAAGCTATTTAATATGAACAGTTCTGTTCTGATCTGCTTTAGTAATCAAAAGTAAATCAGAAATATAAACCTCTAATCCCTAGAATGTGTATTCTTTCACTACACTTGCAAGTTGTTCTCTGGTATCCTCTGTGCTCATTTCCTGTACCCTTGTGTATAGGAAAATGTTTGCGCGTTATAAATACTAAATTTACATAATAAAGAAAACGTAGAATCTAACAAAATATCAGTAATCTCTAATAAGTCTAGCTACAGAACAATACCTAAGGGGTAAATGGAAAATTGCAAATAATCAATACGAAAAATATTCTGAAATTGGTTCAGATGTTATTAAAATAAAAATGATACATTTAGGTTAGTTTATTAAGCATAACTGTGTGTAAATGTGAAATAAAAAGAAAGGTTTTTAACATCTAATTTGTTTTGTAAAAAATGAAAAGTGTGATTACATGTTTAACCTTTATTTGTATCATTAATCGTCTCTTCAGGAAATATACAAAGTGCTGCTTACATCCACTTTCAAATAAGCTTGCTAAACATAAAGCTTTGACATTTTTAAATACAGTTTCCATAGAATAAATATGTTATTAAATGGCCACAGACATATAGTATAAAGGAATTGTTAAAATTATTTTCTTAATTCATACAGTGTTAAAAATGTAAGAATTTTCAAAAAAATGCAGAAAAAAAAGCTCCTTCCTCACTCCTCTGGCCTGAACATTGAGATGGTCATATAGGGCCATATTAACTTAGAAATCGTAGTTAACTCGGTCCTCGCAAAAGTCATCTTAGTGCTGTTTGCGCGGACCCATTCCTCAATACGTTCCTCACAGCCGCCATTGCGTGCTGACACCCAAAAACGGCCAAAAATAGAGCGACGCGTTAACACGCACACATAAATCTATGGCGTGAAACTCGTCCCTCGCAAAAATCCCTACGGGCACCCGTAAGGGCAACTAAAGCACCCGCAAGGGCTACTGAAAGCCCAACGTGCTGTTTCGGAGCAGCTCGACTCCGGCCTCTGATGCTTCCCCCTGCTCTCTAAACACATCCCCATGCTGCAGGGGTTCAGATTGGGACCCCCGCAGCCTCCTCATTTTAACCCTGGCAGCGGGGGTCCCGATCGGGACTCCCGCTGCATTTAAAAATTTGGAATTTTCCTTGAAGGGCCCACGACACACTATTGGCCATTCCCGGCCGTGGGGGTACTGTAAGTACCAGCGCGGCACCTAACATTAACCCCCTCTATGCTGGGAGTCCCCGTGGCTGGAATTGGCCAATTGTGTGTCGCGGCCCTTTAAGGTCCCGCGGAAGGAAATTCAAATTTTTTTATGCATCCGGGGTCCCTATTGGGAACCCCACTGCACTGATTGATACAGGGACACTGCGGGGTTCCTGATGGGGACTCCCAGCATAAGAGGGGGTTAATTTTAGGTGCCGGGGGGTACTTGGAGTACACCCGCGGCAGGCCTTGTGTTTAGAACGGCCGTGGAGGTCCCGATCGGGACCCCAGTGGCAAGTGCTTATGTGGGGAGCCTGCAAGATCACCCGCAGCCTTTCACGTACCATGATGGATGAGTCAAATACATTGCTCCATGTTTGACTCGTTCATCCTAGGATGGCTGTGCAGCGTCTCACACGTTGCTTGCAGCACTTCTAACTTAGGTGAGTGCAAGCAGTTTGGCTGCTGCTGGGAAGGTGGGAGTGTCAAAAGCAATATTAAAATCTCCAAGTACCAGTGAAGGAACATTGGAGGAGAGAAAGTGAGGGAGCCAGGCAGAAAAGTGATCAAGAAATTGAGAGGGAGTGCCTGGGGGGGGGGGGGGGGGGGCAATAGATCACATCAACACATAGAGAGATAGGTGAGAAGAGGCGGATTGTATGAACTTTAAAGGATGAGAATTGGAGGGATGGGACAGGGGGTATGAGGTGAAATGTTCAGCGAGTGGAAAGCAAAACACCCACACCACCACGTTGTTTGTTCCCAGGTCTAGGTATGTGGCTGAGGTGAAAGCCACCATGAGAGAGTGCTGCAGGGGAGGCAGTGTCTGAGGAAGAGAGCCAGGTTTCAGTGAGAGCCCATAGATTTAGGGAGTTGATAGTGAAAGTGAGTTTATTGCAGATAGACAGTGCGTTCCAGAGGGCACAGGAGAAAGGTAGGGTTGAAGGTTTGTAACATGTGATGGATATCAGATTCTGGGTGTTACGGGTGTTTGCTGGCCTTGAACCAGAGCGTGGCTGACAGCGAGTGGAGATGAGTGAGGGGCTTGGGTTAGGGGATATAACTCCCGCAGCCAGGAGAAGGAGGAGTGAAAGGGAGAGAAGATGGGACTGGGACATACAGTGCTGTTTCTGCTTGTGAGTGTTAGGGAGGGGATGATATTGTGACTGGAGGAGGGGAGAGGAGCTCATGGGAGCAGAGAATAGGAGACCAAGGAAGAGTGAGATGGTAATATTGTTGTGGACGTGATATGGAGAGATTGCAAAGGAAAGTCTGAGAGAGAGGCAGTAGGTTATAAGAAAGAGGAAAGAATGAGAAAGCATTGTGACAGTGTGTAAGATCAGGAAAAAGGTTAGATGATTGAGGGGGGAAGAATTATTATCCTAAGATATGATAGTAGTAGTAATATAGATTCAGGAGCAGGGAAAAGAGTGTGATAAGGTTTATCAGAATGGCTGTGGTAGGTGAGTAGCTAAGAGTCTTTATGACCAAAAAAACAAAAACACATTTTATTGATTAGCAGGTGGTGTTGACTGAGCAGGTGCAAGTCATACGAGTTTCTATAAATTAAGAGAATGCAAAGGAGGGAGGGAGGGAAGGCAGGAGGGTGTGGGGCAGGGAGGGAGGGCAGAGAGAGCAGTTGCAATTTGAAAAGTCCAGGGAAGGGAAATGTTATGTTCTAAGATGGTGGCTGCTGCTGCAATCAGAGAAACTGCAAAGGTGTGAGTGTGATTTGTGTGAGGGGTGGGATGCGCAGTAAAGTATAATACAAAGCTAATTAAATTAACACAGTTTCAATTAAGATTCTATGTGCCCAAAAATGATATAAGATGTGAATAATAATAATTGAAGTAACTATTAGAAGTAATGTAGTGTTAAATCTTTCAGATGGCTGTAAATACCTTGATAGAAGTTGCAATTTGAAAAGTCCAGGGAAGGGAATTGTTATGTTCTAAGATGGTGGCTGTTTGATGGCCGTTGCAATTTGAAAAGTTGCAATTCTAGTATGTTTGCCATGAATACCAAGTGGATCAGCATGACCATTGAAATAAAGATGTCCTGGTGTGTTATGGTCTATGAGGTCACAGAGACTAGTAAACGAATGAACGACGCAAAAAAAAAAAGGCTCAATATGTTCATTTGTGGATCAGAATGCTTGATTAGGATAGTGGGGTTTAACAGCATGACTATATTGGGGGACCATGGTATACCACCACAGAGGCAGGCAAGCAAACTGTGATACTAAATAGCATATGAAAGCAGCTAATTAACATTCATCATATAATTAGCATATAAATTTAGCACACACAATATTAAATGTCGTGGGAATTATTCACTTTAGAAACAATATATAGATCGTTTTTTAGGCTCTATATGAATATATATATATATACATAAAAATGTGATATTGGTACATTTTATTCCACTTATAAATGAAACACTCTTACTTAATATCAGTTGCGATTATCTAATGGCGATTTTGGTTTGGAAAAGTATGTGCACTTCTTGTGTTGGTCAACAATGAAATTAAAACCTCCTTTGCACAGGCCCTGTATATAAAAGGGCCTTGTCTGAATTCCCTACCTTAGGGCCTTCCTCAGTTCTCCTTTAGTGTTTCTGAAAAGACCTCTTTCATGGAATCTCTTTATCTTGGCATCTGTACAAGACGCTCCAAGTGTTTATCAGTTTCAATTTCATGTTCTGGCTTAATGATAATTTTTTTTTCTTGTGATGAGAAATCAGTTAAATGAATAAAAGTACACGGCCTGTAAAGCCTGTACCAGGCAGGAGCAAAGGGAGAAATATAAACACAACATTTCAAATAATATATTTCTACTAACTTTGTAAAGAAATGTGCGCAGTGTTACTATTTATTTAAAAAATCATAAAGAAAAACATTTTTGGAATTCTTTTCTAACAATCATAATGAGGGAGTTCAGTACTCTGACATCTTAGGGGCCCTTCATTATTGAGATTTATAGATTTTAAACATTTTTTTTTTATATGATGATAAAAACATGTTATGTTAATGCATTCTGTTGGTTCAAGACCACTGTACATGCGTAAAATATTTGTGAAGAATCTAACAAATCAGCAATATTAATAGCTATATAAACCATGAGCATTAAAGCATTTTGAAAAAAATCTTCTATTTAGCAGACTTTGCTTGTGTCATGTTAGCTTCAGTCTTGAAACCTGAAGGCAGGGCCAGATCTATCTTTTTGGAGCCCCTGGGCAGTGAAGCTAGTGAGTACTCAAGGTATGCATGCACCCATTTTTGCCTTTTCTGTGCATTTAAGTTCCTTTTCCTGTTGTAACTCTCTTGTTCTAGGTGGTTACCCCCTAGTAGCTAGTCTATGAACTGCAGCATTTCTTTTTTTTTTAAGCCAGGAACCATTTTTTTTTAAAGTGGCGCCCCTCACAGGGAAGCGCCCTTAGGCGGCTGCCTAGTTGGCCTAATGGGTAATCTGGCCATGCCTGAAGGAGAAGGTTATCCTACTGGAACTTCTGTTTTTTTTCATCCCTATTGTCAAGAGGCTACTCATACTCACATTATAATTATCAGAACTGAATAGAAATGTTATATGCACCCAAGGTTCCTCCCTTTTCTTCCATTTTTTTTAAGCTTTTAGGATCAACATCAAATGCCTGCTCTATTAAATCACAACAATTAAAATTGTTTAAATAATGTAAATTATTAACAGTTAGAAGTTATTTATTTCAAACTTTTTTTTAATGAATTTGCTCATTGTCAAAGCAGGTTCTTATGTAGGACACTTCTGGGGTCTTTTAAAAAAAAGTGTTCCAATTTTCTATCAAGTATTTAAGAAGGTTGTATTAAACAGTTTTTAACATATGCAATGTAAAATTAAAATATTTACTTTTATTGTAGTAATTGCTCTACCACCATGTCTTAATTTGATACAAAATTCAACTTGTGAATTGCTAGTAGTGGTATATATGTTTGTTTGAATTAAAAGAAAGAGCACAATAGTTCCTCCAACGTATTATTACAGTACAGGGGTATTATTATTACCCATTATAGTATTAGTATTATAATTATTCGGGGATCCAGCTTACATACATAAAATATACATACTTACATACATAAAAATGTTCTTAGGAATGGATCTCATCCTTAACCTGGGGACCACATGTATATGGCGGTGCTGCATGAGGTAAGATTTCTAGACTTTAGCTCACTCTTTTTCATACATAAAAGTGTGCTTTTTAAATGCACAATAGGGAATTTGGCAGTGGCATACACCATTAATTGCAGAGTCTATGGAAGTGTCTGATTGCTTTCTGTGTTATACCACCTCTGTGCATGTTCCCAGGGTCTCTCAGACTTCCATGGTAAGACAGATGGCATGTTATTTGCAAAACGCACATATATAAAAAGCAGCCTCATAAAAGTGTGAGCAAAACAAAAAGAAAGGAATCAAACAACGACATTGTCCTTGTTTGTACACTAACTACATATTAAGGCAGTTTATATTTAACTACTGGTTACAGGCTAAATCCAGCCCTATCTTGAAAGCAAAATGTAAACATTTACCGTCTTTAAGAGCCCTGCAGCTTACCAGAGCTCACCACTGTACCCCATTTGTACCTCACCACTGTTGCTCAGAAGGCATATACAAGGCTATTACAGTGTTGCACGTATGGTGAAAAGGGCATTGCCTCACAACCATAACATGTACCCTGAGAGTGTCATACTTCTGCAGATTGGTCTGCCATGCAGTTATTTCCTGTTCCCTGACCTCTGCTCAAGACCCACTAAACAATCCATGATTTAGGTTTAATAAAGTGAGACACTTAGAAGCTCCATTGCCTGTTGAATATGAATTGTCTCGCCATTGTTCACACAGCATTAAGCCTAAATCACAGCCTGCCTGGTGAGTTTTGAGAAGAGAGTTTGTAACTACTCCACCATGTAAGTCACACAGCATGAAGAGTAACAATTAAGTATCTGGACTAATGGGGTAAGAGGACACCTGGTCAAAGCAAGGGAGTAAGTTCAAAAGTGAATATGTGACTAGGAAACAATGGCTAGAGATGAGAAAAAAAAGAAGAGAGACAGCAAATTAGTTAAGAAAGTTATGGTTAAAAGAGATGAGAGAGAGAAGAAAGACAAGGGGATTAAATGATTAATGAAATAAGAGGTGGGAGAGATATAGGTGAGTGGAAAGAGGCAAGGACATTTTAATGTTGAAATCAGGGGTGGATCATGGTTAAATATATATGGAAGTATGGATCTAATTAGCAGGTAGGAAGAGGATCTGAAAGAAAAGGGAAAGGAAAAGAAGAGTAAGAGATAAGACAAAGCTGAAATAGAGTATAGAGGTAATGGATGAACAAGGGAAAGTTACAATTGCAAGGACTGATTTTGTATTTTTTTCTGCATTCTAGTCAATTTTTAGATATCTAGCTGCACTAATAAAATTTAGACTTATTACAGTACACAGTTCTGCATGCCTTTCTATAGGCAGAAAATAAATGTTTGTGTGTATATGGTCTACTATTTAATGCACTCTGAAAATGGTGGCATGCAAGGGCACATTTTAGTTTCTGGAAACTAGGCATCAGATTGTCTAGTAACAGCCCTGTCTCTCTTTTGCCACCCACCTGTCTAAATTATTTCAGCACTTCTATATCTACTGCTGCTCAAAGAATAAGACATATGAGCAAAATTCTATTCCAGTGGAAATGCCTGTTATTCCTACAAAAAACCCACTGTAGTCTTCTGTGATTTTTTATTATGTGAAAACCAATGGTAAGTTTTTCCTGTTTCAATAGAATCTAGCTTCAGAGATTTCTATGCTTTTTAACTTTTTTTTTATTCTGATCAATAAAATGACTGTTATCCAAAATATACGGTAACAAACTAACATTATTTTACAATGAAATTCTGCAGAATGAGGCATCTGATGAGATGTGCTCTGGGATAATGCAACATTCTATTGATCTGACATGATGTGATCTGTGACACAGCGAATAGCAATTGGTTTCTGGAAGAGAGGAGAGCGTGCAAGCAAAATGACTGCACCAAAAAGTTAAATAACATAGAAATCAACTGCAAAAAAGAATAGATCTGCCTGAACCCCAGTGACAGATTAAGAATATGATAAAATTAAAAAGAGAAAAAAGACTACATTCTTGTTTTCAATTAGCAATCCTCTGTGAAAGCCTTTGTAAAGCTAATTTACACAATTTTGAAATATCTCCTTTATTTTTCTAAGAATGATTTTAGACAAAGAATATTGTACAGTAGACTCTCAGTTATCTGGCACCCATGGGGATTGGTAGATACTGGATAGATAGTTTCTGGTTGCTTCAGAGTTACTATTAAAAGAGGCCTAGATTAGCTGCAGATAGGATGCTCTGCTTAGGATATTTGTCAGCGAGGGGTGTTCTAGCAGCAGCAGCTTTCACTCCTCACTTAGACGCAGCTACCTTGGGCTGGAGGGTGCGGTGCTGATCCCAGGGTATGTAACGCCAACGCTGCACTGGCTCAGTCACTCATGCCTGTCTGCTTCCAATTGCAGAGACATACAGTGGATGACATCTATGTGTAAGCATTTTGTGTCATGACAACCTGGCTCCTGGCATTTGTTGAGCCCTGTAAAATTTATTTTTTAATCTAAGTACTGTATTCAATTTATTTTTTTTGGTTGCTTGAGAGTTCTGGTTGCTTGAGTTCTGGTTAACTGAGAGTCTACTGTATTTAGTTAGAGCCTCATTCAATTCCGAGTTGCCCAATTGAATAGGGCTCTATATAAGCACATACAAAATAATTTAAACAAACTTTTTAGTTACTGAACCTCTATCCAAAACCAAGGTTTTCACTAACTAAAAACTTCTGTCAAAAAAATATGTTATGTGCTTATATAGAGCCCTATTCAATTCACAAATTTCAAATTGAATGAGGACCTTAGTGTCTACGGTTGCTATGGTAACTTCCTATACCACTAAAGAGCCATAAGACTTAACAAAAAAATATGAAAGAAGAAAAAGGAAAAACTATATAGACAGGCCGTTGCAACACATTGAAAGTTTCAGTACCTACCTGCGCTCATATCCAACGCACCACATGTTCCCTCCACATCCTTGTTTCCAAACTTTGACCATGCGAGTGTAGGCCTGGACCACCGGCTGTTTGTGGGCTACAATGGACAACTCACGTTCTGCACATACATTAGGCCTGGAAAGATCAAAAAATAAATAAAGCATAAATTGTTTTAAATATTTATTTGTTAAATTGCTCCAAACAAAAAAAATACATATATGCCTTACTTCAGCAGTTTATTTGGTCATTTCATACAGATAATAATACACTATCAAATGGTACTGATCCAGTAAAGAGAAGCACATATTCAATAAAGTGTTGATATCTTAAGCCTGGTTCAGGGGCTAAAGTGGTATAAAGGCTAATGTCCTGTGAATTAAAACAGATAATGATTTACATAAAATATATGGATTTACATGTATAATCTTCATTAAATAAAACCACTTTTTCTTCTAGACATAAGAAAAAATAACCAGGAGTTATGCTGTCTATCCCTTATAATTAGAAACTGAACACAGCATACACATCTAGGGCCTCATTCTATTATCGGCCGTAAATCGTCCGTAAGGCTGCGATTCCTTGCGGGGGTTCAGTTAACTCGCGATTCTATTATACGGCCCCGCAAGGATCTCCTCTTACGGCCGGCCGCATATCTTGGAACCGGCCGTAAACTGTGAAATATGAAAACTCAAAAATAAATTCAAGCCTGCACTGTACAGCTCTGTAAATGCTAGGGATCATATTGGGGGACATGAGGAATAAAAGGAACCCACTCTCAAGCTTGCACATCTGCCCAAACCCGAGTTCAAATTAACTGTTTATTTGCCGGCTGCGGCGGGGGTGTGTCTGAGGTGCTCCAAGCACTCTGGACTTTTTACATGTATATTTTACGGATATTAAAAATGAAATATTTTACGGATTTGAGTACAGGATAATTATGTGCTATTTTTTCTAACACCTAAAATCCCTTTATAGTCTTCTCAAAGTGCAGGATGGCTTTATTTGAGCTATTTTATGTGCTTAATTGGTGCTAGCGAGACCTTTTTCCTGCAAGTAACTGCGGCTCGCTTTTAGCCTTGCAGAGAGGTTTCCCGGAGCAATTGAATTGCAAATCTCTTGCGGCCGTTTTAGATCAAAGGCTTTCCTCCGGCGCGATCGGCCGCAAGAGATAGCAAGGCACCGGCCGCAAGCCTGCCGGAATCCCCGGCCGTAAGGGAATAGAATAGCAGAATAGCTTGCGGCCGGTCCTTGCGGCCCCGCAGCGGCTGCGGCCGATAATAGAATGAGGCCCCTAGTATATACAATGTCTAAGGCAAGGCTAGACATTCACCAAGGTGAGAGGTCTTAGACTGACATCTTCAGTTCCTATACAATACATCTATAAAAATTCAAAATCATTTCAAACATTGTGATTGCCTAAACCAATAAAAGTCCCCCAGAGTTATCACACACTATACACTAAACAGCATAACACACGCTCTATTCCCTAGAACAATGTAACCCCAAATTTAGCACACACTCGCCAGTTCGTTCATCAGAGCACAGCCTGCATCACACACTGATAACACCCTATATCAATTTGCATCATCACACTGTAAAAAAAGGTTTAATACATTTCAAGTCACCAAACAAATTATACAGCCTACAAATTGTATATTTTTCCAGTTGTATCTCTCCTATAATCCCAGATATATTTCTCTACTTCACACCGATCTTTAATATTTAGATGTACAACACACACTCTTTAAGAAAATATATTGTAGCAATTGCATCCAACGTTACCTCTTATCAAAATAGATCTCAATGCAAAAAGCAATCGAGGAAAATCAGTAAAGGTAAACATACCACTCAAAACTGAAGATAATATCAATATTGTTCTGTGATTTATTTTGCTCTTAAATGACCTATATTAGTTATAAAGAGATAAATAACACCAAGAGATGTGATCGTCAGATTACATTATTTTTCTAAAATAGTCTTATTCTTGAGAGCAGCTAGACTAGCAGCCCTATTAAATTCCCCCAACGTGTAACGTCGTAGTCCGTAACGGAGCCCGCAAGACTTACTGCTAAATCTGAACTCCGTTACCACAAATCCTTTGATCTGTCAAGCCCGTAACTGTTACGTTCGAAAATCGCTATTAAATTGCTAGGAATCCACTGGCATTCAAACCCGTAACCCGCAAATGGAGCCAAAAAGCCAATGGGTACTAGAGAGGACCTGCAAGGGGGTTAAAGTCCTATCCGTAGCACAGTAAATGCAAATATCAACACAATACTGTACTTATAATTAAAGGGAAAATTGAGTTTTCATTGTAGACTGAATATACTCCTGAGGAAGGTGAGGCGATGCTCCATTTGTGGAACGTACCAATTACAAGCAACCTGGGACAAAATCAGAACTCCCTACTACAAATTGGACCAAAAGACCATACATACTCAAAAATAGAAGAGACACCAGATCAGAAGTAAATGAAGAAGAAAGTCCCACACCACGATTAAAACAGAATGTGCAGAAAACTTCATGGATTCTTATAAGTGATAACCAACAATGTGCCTCTTATATAAATATAAAATGGTTAAAAAGGTTTGCTAATTGCTATATATGCTAATCGGGTGAACAACCTTTATATCCAATTTTACGATACAACCCGGCTGACTAAAGTTATTTCAATATCTTAAAGTAAATCAGAGAGTTTATAGCCCAATTTACAGATTAATATTTGTATTATGTGAGTGTTACAAAACAGAAAGGAAAAATAAAAAAAGGTTTATGAGTAATATGTTATTTACTTTCTATATAGAATGTTTTCAATATTAGATTTAATATTTGGATTTGCTATGTAACATGTCTTGTGACTTATGTAAAAAACATATAAAAAACAGAAAAAAATTATAAATATGGTTCTGAGAAATATTAATTTTACTATATAAAATGTTTATAATCATATATTCGTTATTGTTAGAATAAAGAAAAGGTGAAAAAAGAAACAAGGAGAAAATAATTAAAGTAAAAAGATATAATAATATAAAAATGTTATGTTATATTATAAATATTTAATTGTGTTTTATTTTACTGTTACCATTTATACTGAAGTGCATTTACAGCACTGGTATTTTGTCACAATAAAAATATATATAAAAAAAAAGAGAAAGAAATAGATAACAAAGCAGTACATATTAAACACACATATGAATGATGGCTCAGATCAGTTTCAAATAATCTACTTCCTTAAAATCAGAACTGTAAGACAATAATGCCTCATCATGTATTACTGATAGCACCTGCTTCCTGTGAGTCTGTTATGGACATTTACATAAAATAAATCAATACTGAAGAAGAGTTCTAGCTAAAATCCAAATCTCATGAGTAATTTGCTTTACTATTTACTTACTAACATGCGCTTTTGCAACATAGTGGCATGTTAAGTAGTTTCTTGTCCAATTTATTACATTTGCACTCAAGTGACCATATGAGAATGTACCATATTTAACCTGTATAATAATGCACTAAAATACTTCTAAAATACTATTCTGGTTATTCTCTGGACACAACCACGATGTAAGGATTCCAGTCAGATGCCTGCAATTAAAAAGCCTTTTCAGATTAAGAGGTATACAGGGAATATGGCCCGCCTAAAGACTCCTGGCTCACCATAGTATGCAAAAATTCAGCCCTTACTAGGGGTACATTGGGGGCAATATATAACATAATTAATACTCCCCCCCTTGGTTCACCAAAGCCTTCCTTTATGCTGAAGTGGGAGTTGGACTTGGAACAGAACTGGGATGAGACCTCCTGGTCTAAAGCTTTCTCTAGCCTTTCAAACGGCTCCCTTAATTATAGCCTGCTGGAAACCTCACTGAAAATCCTACATAGGGCATATATGACCCCCGCTAGACTAAATATAATTTTGCCTACGAACTCGGATAAATGCTTTAGGGGATGTCAGGAACGAGGGGACTTCATTCACACGTGGTGGAAATGTCCTTTAGTCTCTGAGATCTGGGCTAAAGCGACTAATCTAATCTCAGGATTATTTAGAACCCCACTTAAACCATCCATAGCGACATGCCTCTTAGGCATGAAATATACTGAATTAGGAGGGGAGGGCAATAAATTGACACAACTGATATACCTGGCAGTAAAATACATCATAGCTAGAAGGTGGAAGGACAACTCCATTAACTTCCAGGAAATTAAAAATAAAATAAACTTCCTATTTATAAATGAGAAAATGACTCATACACTATTGGACACACATCAAATATTTTTGGAAATTTGGGGACCCTGGATCTCTTCCCCTGACTGCATATCATAGGTAGTGGGGGGCTAAGTGGAATCTTAGCTAAGTAGGCTCTCTGCATTTGTAAGAGGAGTGGAGCGGGGGGCGGACTGGAACAGGCGGAGCGGGAGAGGATACTGGAGGCTTCTTCAGACGGAAGGTAACGATAGTAAAATTAAGATTGGGTTGTACGGGAATTGGAAAAGCCAAGTTAAAGTCAAAACCTGACCCTCTGAAGTAGAAGAGCTGATAGGAAGCAATTGTCTATTATGTGCTCTTTTCCTTATACTTCTTCATTTCTTTGTTTATTTGTTTCTTCTTCTCTTCTTTTCTTTGTTTCTTCTTCTTTCTCCATTTCTCTTTTTTTCTTTCATATACATTCGAATAATATTCTGATTGAAACACTATTTTTTAATTATACCAATATGTGCACTGAAAATGTTAAAAATTATATTAAGGAATAACTCAACAAAGAGGAGCAGATGTTTAGGAAAGTAATTTTCCTTTCTTGAAATGTCAAGTTATGTTTTACAAACTGTGCTTATTTTTGTACAAGTAATTATTGATTACCCTTAATAAAAACTTTATGAAAAAAAAAAAAAGCCCTTTCAGATTAAAACTTGTTTCAGAAAATACATATTACCCCTATTTATAATGTGTCTTTGAACCATCCAGCAATGTATCCAAAATGTTTGTAGAAGTAAATGTATACATTTTTTTAATGGAAGGAAAATATAAAATAAATTAAAAATCCAATAAAAAATAATTATAAGGGGCTAGGAAATTATTAATATACTTTTAAATTAGGGTAAAACATTTTTGGTTAGTTAAAAGCTATTTTGCGCGTTAACTTCTAGTAATAGTTACTACTGCCTTACATACTTCTGTTTTACCTTCATACTCTTGTGTCTTAGTCCATAGAACTCAAAAAGTTAATTGAACTGATGTACTTTTTTGCCATTTCTGGTTAACCCCACTTTATTTTGTAATTTTCAATAAAACAGGTTTGAAAAATTCTTGAAATGACCTAAAATGTATGATTTATACCATATATTGAACCACTGCTGTTAGGGATTATCAGCCTTATTACATTGTGATTTGGCCAGTTGAATAGGGCTCTATATAAGCACAGAGCATATTTTTGACAGAAGTTTTTAGTTAGTGAACTTCTATCCACTAACTAAAAACTTCTGTACAAAAATATGTTCTATGCTTATATAGAATTGTCCAAATCACAATTTAATAAGGCTGTATATCTACAATATCATGAACCAGAGATCACACATTGCCTATCTGTTTCCCATTTGCTGAGAATATCTCAATGCTGTTTAATATTTTATTTGTTCTACATGTAGAATCTCTTCCATATACAGTATCTCTCCTCTCACATAACTAGCAGTGGTTAGCGGAAGGAAGAGACAGAGATTTGTATGTCATTACAAGCTACAGCTGACATGGCCTCTTATCAGGGCCAAGTTGAAGTGGGTGTGGATGGCATTATCAAGCAGTGAATTTGCTTCCTGCAGAAACTACTTGTACAGCCTAATTCAGATTTAGAACGGATTTTCCATCCTGATACAAAGAACATAATTGCAGACTGGTGCAGATCTGATCAGGAATTAGGTGGTGGCTTTATCATTGGCTTTTAAAAATAAGCACTATAATTTAGCTATTCATCCCTCTGCAGACTACAACACTGTTTTTTTTTTTCTGTCAGACTCTAATAAGACATTATATAGGTAAGTTCTACGGAGAAATAAGTTACATCATCTAAGCTAGTGGATTCTAAACTTTTTTTCAAATACCATTTAAAAGTATAGCTAATTACACCTAATGTTGTTTCTGCCTGCTAAGTGTCAACACTCCTTTAACCTATATGATATTTGCCTCAAGAGGACCTGGGTATAAAATTGAACACTGTATCACTGATTTATTTTTTTTACTATAAATCACCACAAGAAATAAAAGTGAATTTGTTCATCAAAACATGTACCAAACTATTAACAGCTGTGTAAACTATAGACATATTCCATTATTTGTGAAAGTCTCAATTTTGAAGACTCTGTTTATGGGTGCATCACTTGCTGAAAGCTGAGAGCTAATGAGCGTGTGTTTTGGTAAAGTGGATCAGTGGATGGATGAGTGGGGGAGAAGGGAACATGGAGAAGTCCAAAGGCTTTATTAGATAAGTGCTTAAGATTGAAATTTATACCACACCCCTCCCGCTTCAAAGCGTAGAAGACGGCAGGTTGCATAAATAGATGCAACCACTGCTCTCAAGAAATATAGAAGCCTCTCTCTTACACGCACAACTTCCACAAATGTATCATGGATTCCTCCAAGGTCCTGGAGGAAATTAGGGTTTTCTAATTAAACACATATTTTTTTCACGAACTGGCGTTAGAAGCAGCATAAGGTACAGCTGATGCGGTAGAAACATTTAAAAATATTTCTGAACTAGCAAAGAGTATTAAGTCAGAGCTGATGAAGACATAGAAACTATTCTTGACTAGTTGTTTGTCCTTCATAAATGACGGGATCATTTTTTTCTCCCCCCCCCTTCACCTGTATCTATTTCCCCCTCTCCCTCCCCTGTGTCTCTTCTCTCCCCCTTTCCCCCCTCTGTCTCTTTCCTCCCCCCCCTCTCCCCTGTGTCTCTTCCTGACATTCTCTCCCATGTATCTCTTCCCCCCTCCCCTGTATCTCTTCCCCCCTCCCCTGTATCTCTTTCCCCCATGTCTCTTCCCCCTCGTGACTCTGCCCCCCGCCCCTGTGTCTCTTTCCCCCTCCTCCCTCCCCTGTGTCTCTTCCCCCCACTCTCTCCCCTGTATCTCTTCCCCCTTCCCCTGTGTCTTTACCCCATATCTTTTCCCCCCTGTCCCATGTGTCTTTCCCCTGCATCTCTGCCCCCCTCACTCGTGTCTCTTTTCCCCTCCCTGGTGTCTCCCCCTCCGCCTCGCGTATGTCTTTCCCCCTCTACCCCTCCTCCCAAGCTGCGCATGGAGCGTGCGCATGGCTCACAACGAACTGGGAGCTTGCGCGTGTGGCTAAAGCCGAGCATGGCGCACACGCGGCTCACACCACACGCTGCTCATATGGCAACATAAGTGTGTATGCTCCTTATGAAGCGTTACACACTTACACTCATTATATTAGTGATTGGATGACATATTTATGATGATATGTAAGTTTGTATCCCCGCTAGAGATTGGGCAAAGATCAAATGCAGCATGGCATCGAAAGTGCTGTTTGTCTATGTGGTTGTTATTAATAAAAAGGTTAAAGCGTCTCTGCAGGGGTATCCAGTACACAATAAACCAGCTTCGCATTGAAACTAATTGTTTTGTAGTAATATCCCATTAAGGAAATGCACAACTTCCTTAAAGGACCTCTATGGTAAAAATGTTGCTATATGGTATTTTTTTTAAATAACTAAACATGATAATATGCAAAATGTTTTAGAAAACAAAAATGAACAAATAAAGTAACCACAATACAGGCGGTCCCCGGGTAACAGACAAGATACTTCCCTGAGATTGTTTTTGGTCGATTTGTATGTAACTCAAATCCCTGATGAATAATAATAGCAATAATAATACTATAATGGTTCATATGTGGTAATAATAATACAGTGTAATACTAATAATAATAATACTGCTGTACTGTAATAATAAGTTACAGAAACGATTGTGCTCTCTCTTAATTCAAACAAACAAAACAAAAAAGCAAACTCATACAAAAAAGCCTTGGGAGCTCATTATTAAGCCTTGGAAGCCCGTCTGTAAGTCGGGTTGTCTGTAATCCGGGGAGCTCCTCTATTTACATTTTTAACTTTTACATGCAATAATTCTTTACTGCAGAATTCCATTTCTTTGTCTTATCTGATCCTGGCTGCTACTTACTCGTGATTGTGTGTGAATGTAAACTAATACAATGTCCTTTTTAGGGATTGGCAGTTTTAGATACCACATTTCAGTCTCCTTCCACCCCAGAAAGTGATCAGCATAAACCAATCCCACAATTTGAAGTTGTATTATTTCTCTATATTCTAAAAAACATGTCTGTTCTTAGTCTTCAAAATAGTTTTGTTTAAATATAGAACCAGAGTGGTCATTTGATATAGTTTATTATACTTTGTAAACCAGACCTGGAAAAAGTAATTTATTGGATATAGTTGCTTTAAATTCTCCAATTGTTTTTGGAGAGTGGCCAGTGGATCATTAAAGTCTCCTACACAAGTACAGAGTATGTTCCACAGATTAATATCTCACCCAGCACTGACGTGAAAATAAATTGTACAACATACTGCAGTATTAAGCAAAGTCTACAGCGAGGGGGTGAAATGCCACTGATAAGAAAGCGAACAGTAAACCTATAAATCTACTTCAACCCCCACATAGTTCTGCAAGTGATAAAACCAGATTGCTTAAACTTAATGTTACTGTAAAAGAGGAGCAGCTCTTCCCCCCTGATACCTAACCCAAGAAATACATAAACAAGTGCAATTGCTTAAAGGAGCCATAAGCATTCGAATTTCTATCGTGCATTAAAAAAAAAAAACATGTTTTAAAGGGATATTGTTACCCCAACAACAAGTTGATCTTGTCTTAAAGAGCAACAAAACGGTCTATACATTGTATTCAGCATTAAGCTTCTTTATGCCAATGTGCAACTCCATATCTAAACTTGTGGTTGATAAGGGAGTAGATCTAACGGCATGATAACCTTAAGGGGCATTGCTTTTGCCACCACAGAGACAGACAAGCAGCTGGTAATCCTAATTAGAACATCAAAGCAGCTAATTAGTATTCAGGACCTGCTCATTTTCATACATTTATAGCAGAAATAATGCTGATTATCTCAGGAATAATTGTTTAATATCACTGTGTTATTTGTTCTTGCTATAAAATAAATAAAAGTAACAATTTGATTTTAGGGTGATAGAGTCCCTTTAAGCTCTGAATATTGTTTATTGCATATATCTGAAGAAAAACAACTGCTGCCTTATATTTAAAATATGCTCTTTTGAGGAATTAAGTTGAATGTTTTAGAATATATAGGAAAAAATGGGAATACCATAGTTTGAACTATGTGGACCTTTGTTGATAGTTTAATATCTTTACTTTTTACTAGCTTGTCCAAGCTTGCCATAGCTTTCCTCCCCAGAAGCAAACGTCTTTTAAATTCATGACTACAGTCACCATCTGCAGAGATTTTGGATCCAAGTAAAATAAAATCTGTCACTGCCTCCACTTCTTTCCCGTCTAATTGCCAGGAAGTGAGATTGCTGTGTGCCATGATCTTCATCTTTTTAACGTTGAGAAGCAGGCCAACTTTTGCTCTTCTTTTACCCTCATCAATAATTCCTTTAGTTCCTCCTCACTTTCAGCCATCAGAGTAGTATCATAGGCGTATCTGAGGTTGTTGATATTCCTTCCAGCAATATTGATTCCGGCTTTGGATTCATCCAGTCCTGCCTTACGCATGATGTACTCTTCATATAAGTTGAATAAATAAGGTGACAATATACTGTACAACCTTGTTGAACTCCTTTTCCGATCTTGAACCATACTGTTGTCCCATGTTCAGTTCTGAACGTGGCTTCTTGGTCTACATACAGATTCTTTATGAGGAGGATGAGATGATCTGGTACTCCCATCTCTTTAAGGACATGCCACATTTTGTTGCAATCCATACAGTTAAAGGCTTTAGAATAGTCTCTGAAGCATAAGTAAATGTTTTTTTTAGAACTCTCTTGCTTTCTCTATTATCCAGCAGACATTGGCAATTTGATCTCTTGTACCTCTTCCTCTGCAGACCTGGTAGTTCCTGGTCCATATATTGTTGGAGTCGGGCTTGTAGAATCTTAAACATTACCTTGCTGACATGTGAAATTAGTGCAATTGTTAGATAATTGGAGCATTCTTTGGCACCGCCTTTTTTGGGGATTGGGATGTAGACTGACCTTTTCCAGTCTATTGGCCATTGTTGAGTTTTCCAAATGTGTTGACTGCAGCCTTATTATCAGCAAGACATCCTAGGGCCCATCTCACTTCGCTCTCCAAGTTTTCTGGCTCCAGCTCATTTGACAAATTTTGGAGGTCATCACTGCTAAGATCCTTCCTGTATAGATCTTCAGTGTATTCCTGCCATCTCTTCTTTATCTGATCTTCTTCTGTTAAGTCCCTACCATTTTTGTCTTTTATCAAGCCCACTTTGGTATGAAAGGTGCCTTTTAGGTTCACAATTTTCTTGAAGCCATCTCTTGATTTACCCATTTGGTTATCTTCTTTAATCCCTTTACATCACTCATTGTAGAATGTCTTCTTGTCTCTTCTTGCTATCCTCTGGAATTCTGCATTCAGTTGGACAAATCTTTTCTTATTTCCACTACCTTTCGCTTTCTTTCTTTCCTGGGCTACATTCAAAATCTCATCAGACAGCCAGTTTGTCTTCTTAGGTTTCTTTCTTTTAGGGATATTCTTTGTTGCTGTTTCCTGGATTATGTTGCAAACTTCTGTCCGAAGATCTTGAGGCATTCTATCTTCCATGTCTATTCTTTACTTCCACTGCATATTCACAAGGAATATTATTTATTTCGTATCTACTTGGTCTGATGGTTTCCCCTCTTTTCTTCAGTTTAATTTTTCAACTTTGCAATAAGAAGTTCATGGTCTGAGCCGCAGTCAGCTCCAGGACTTGGTTTTTGCTGACTGTATAGAGCTCCACCATCTTTGGCTGCAAAGTATATAGTCAATCTGATTTCTATGTTGTCCATCTGGTGATGTCCATGTGTAGAGACGACTCAGAGACTGTTGGAAGAGGGTGTTTGCTATGACCAGAGAATTACCTTGACAAAGAGAGACACCTAGCAGGATCTTAAAGCTAAGTAAATGATATTATCTAAATGTCTGTTCATATTATTACGTATGTGACATGAGGCAGACATTTCACAATAATGTATACAGCTACTCCTAAATTGCCACAATGATAGCAAATAACCTGTTGCTTTCTGTCATGAACCCCCCTTGGTATTGGTGCATCCTGAGGCCTCTGGGTCCCAAACTAGCAGCCTTATTAAATTGCAATTCGGCAATTTTTACAGAAGTTTTTAGTTAGTGAACTTCTATCCAAAAGCAAGGTCTGCACTAACTAAAAAAAATTGTAAAAAAATATGCAAATTGCAATTTAATAAGGCTGTAGGTCTATGTGGCCACTGGGTATTCCCCTTCAATCTCTTTATCTGACTGCTCCACACACCAGCAAATGTTTTTTTCTTTTAAATAAAGGTGACCCACTGACTATAAATTCATATTTGAGGGATTATTGTCTTTAATTAAAGTTGCAGTGAGCCGGGTGATAAGCTCCAATTATTATATTCAATTAAATGGAAATTTTGTTACATATTGTAGTAAATCTAGTGATTTCAGCAAACAATGCCTATTATGAGCATTGGCTTTTAGCTGCAGTGCCGGCAAGTGGCCGCTACTGGGAGCTGCTGATATTTTGCAGCGCTGCTATTTCACACAAGTTGTAACCTTAGAAGGTTACCCTAACCCTTAAACTAACCCTGACCCACACCGTAACCCTAAAAGTTTACTTCACCCTATGAGCACTGAAAATCGGCAGCACCATCTAGCGGTTGGTGGGCGGCACTGCTGCTGCCACGGCTGGCGAATTTCAAAAGGGAAAGGACTGGAGCTGCTTATCCCTTGTACATCTTTAAATGTTCTGTGTATTAGCACTGCTGTCATAACAGCAAAGGTGCACATGCTATAGACAACAAGTATAAAATATCATTAAATGGTAGACCAAGACTGTTAGACATTTTTTGTGATTCTAAGGAATAAAACATCTGAAAGCCATTAGTCTAGGCCATTAAAATCCTTTACTCTTTCCTCACAGTTTATATAAATGATTACATATCAGAAACATGATCTTTCTAAAAATAAAAAAATATGATTTCCTAATATATTATAATTACATTTTGGGGGTTCTCTGAAGCTGTGTACTCTGTTGGCCCCTCTCTAGATTTTTTTCCCACTTTTCTGTTATCAATATATTCCATAAAATACAATATACACAGAAGTTTACAAGATGTACAGAGGAGAATCAGCTTCTTAAATTCTTTATAAACAAAAGTACATTAATATCTAAGATACAATGCACTTAAAAATTATTAGTTGCTAAAATACCTACAGTTATTACTGTATTGATCCAGAAAATGGAAAATAGAAATCCCAAAATAGGCTTTATCATTGGTTACTCATCCACTATTAGTAATATAAATTATATATTGGGCCAAAGTTTGGAACTTTTTAGCTCAGTTTGGGGCTTGTGTCATCTTTTTCTCATGTGCTTCGCACAATGTTTTATTTTGCAGCATCTGATATGCACTTTAAGAGAGGATAGTGTAGAAATTTGCATTAATTACATTTTACTTTATTTTGTGCACAATTGATAAGAATAAAGAAGGACTGATTTATTAAGAATTGGCAAATCTGTTGAGGTGGAACCAGCTCCTGTCTTTATTCAACTGCACTCTTCTTGTTTGATTATGTGAGTAAACATATCATAATATGCAAAAAAAAATCCTATTATCTCTTTTGAAAGACAACATGGAACTGCTACCATCTGCACTACTGATCTGTCTAAATACAGAAACATTGAGGAGAAAGGACTGGTTCACTGATTTATATCCTGTATGTAATCTGTGTGTGGTGTCTGTGCTTTCTTGTGCCTTAGAAATAGTTGTTTGTGTTTGTTAACCCACTTTATTTTTAGAACAAAGCCAAACTTTATACAATGCTCTTCCTGACCCATGGTCAGTGCCATGTGAATAGGTTTCCATAAAGACTTTCATGTTATAATCCTGTACTAAACAACCAATATATACTTACTGACTTCTGCCTTCAAAACAAGTAAACATTTAAAATGTTCATCCTGTTTCTGTAATGGAGGACAGAGTTAGCTTTTATTTTCTACATGGATTTTTTATTTTTTCAATAATAGTAAGCTTTTATTCCGATTATGAGTACATTAATATATATATTTACCTCACAAAACCATAATAAATCTGTGACTACAGCATACTTAAAATATGTATTGTACAAGCTCACACTGGACACGTCCTTCATTATTGAAATTGTATGCTTAGCTCACATGGCTGCTGCTGAAGGCTGAGAGGGCGGGACATAAACTAGCTTCGAGATGTTAATCCTTTCACTGTAGTCTCACTCCTCATTTTAAAAACATCACTAAAACAGTGCAGTGTTATAGTTACCACAGGATTCTTTTAGATACGAGTTGTATTACTCTAGTGGTATGTCTGCTGCAACAATTTTTACTTTTTTGTTTTGGCAACCCCAATTGCACAGAGCTGGGACACTTTATAACACATAATATGTTAGATCGGTTACTTCTCTATATATTAAGATCCCTACTAGTTTCATGATGTGTGGATGAAATTTAAAAAATTGATCTGTGACCCGTGACTGAGTCCCACTTGATACACAGGGGAAACACTTTAGCCCAAAATGTCAGTTTGTACAGATAGAAATCAAGTGTGTAACGTAATACATGAGAAAGGACATACCGTATATACTCGAATATAAGTCGACCCAAGTATAAGCCGAGGCACCTATTTTACCACAAAATACTGGGAAAAATTAGTGACTTGAGTATAAGCCGAGGGTGGGAAATGTGCTGCCCCCCGTGTCCCTCTTGTACCCTCTGTGTCCCCCTCTTGTGTGCCCTTTTCTTGTGTCCCCCCTCTCTCTCCCCTGTGTCTCTTCCCCCTCTCCCTTCCCTGTGTCTCTTCCCCCTCTCCCTTCCCTGTGTCTCTTCCCCCCATTCCCTTATCACCCTCCTCAACCCCCCTCCTTATTCTCAACCTCCCTCCTCATTCTCAACCTCCCTACTCAACCCCCCTCCTCATTCTCAACCGCATCCTCAACCACCCTCCCCTCCTCAACCTCAACCCCCCTCCTCATCCTCAACCTCCCTCCTCGTCACATGCGTGCCACATCATTAGCATATACCAGGTGCCGACGCAGGAAGGAGCAGAGGCCGGAGGAGAAGCTGCAGATGAAGGTAAGTGAGGAGAAAGGGAGAGGAGGAGGTATTTAGGGGGGTAAAGTGAGGAGGGGGGTTTAGAATGAGGATGGGGATTAGAATGAGGAGGGGGGTTGAGGATGAGAAGGGGGAGGGAAAGAGACACGGGGGTTAGAGACATGGGGGGTAGAGAGACACTTGGGGGGTAGAGACATGGGGGGGTTAGAGAGACACGGGGATAGAGAGACACGGGGGGGTTAGAGAGACACGGGGGAAGAGTGACTCGAGTATAAGCCAAGGGGGGCCTTTTTAGCCTTCAAAAAAGGGCTGAAAAACTCGGCTTATACTTGTGTAAATACAGTATGTTCCTATTACATTAATTGTACAGTTGATGAATTGTATCCAAAAACACCAAACAACAAGACACAAATAAGTAACAGACAAAATATTACACTGGGGAAAGCTGGAAGAAATTTAATTGGAATTAAAGTATGTACAGAAGTAAACACACACAAAAGCAAAGCTGTAAATATGCACACTGTACCACATTCTTAAACCATTTCACTCTGTAAAGAAAAAATGATGACATACATAATTAATACTAGGTATTAAGAAAAAGAATATCATTGAGCAAGTATAGAGAGAGAAAGAAAGAAAGAAAGAAAATGGGTGATTGCAAGTATTAATAGAGTGAGAAGGTTATGTGTGGGTAAGGTTGGTGAGGGAAAGGTTGGCAGTGATTATGCATAGAAAAGAGAGAGTGGTTATGAGTATGTATAGAGAAACTAAGCACAGTGGTTAGTATCACATATATAGTTGTGAGCGTACGAGTCGTTGCTCACGCTTGCGGCCCTCGCGCAGCGAGCCGCGGCCCTCGCGTAGCGAGCCGCGGGCCTCGCGAAGCGAGGGCCGCGGCTCGCGCAGCGAGCCGCGGCCCTCGCGTAGCGAGGTCACTGGGCAAGGGCCTCAGTTGCTGGCATGGAGCGCCGAAGGCGCTCCATGCCAGCAACTGAGGCCCCTCGCGAAGCGAGGGCCTCAGTTGCTGGCGAGGTCACTGGGCACGGGTCTCAGTTGCTGGCATGGAGCGCCGAAGGCGCTCCATGCCAGCAACTGAGGCCCCTCGCGAAGCGAGGGACTCAGTTGCTGGCGAGGTCACTGGGCAAGGGCCTCAAACCCTCGCAAAATTCACGTCGCTACTCAAAAAACACGACACACAAATTACGACACTCGCTAAATTTTACGAGGCACGCAAACAACGTACGAAACACGTTACCACACATTACGACCTCGCAAACATCGGACGCAACACGCCGACATACAAACATTTAAAACACAATACATACACACAGCACATACATAAAAAACTTACCTACACCAAGAGGGAGCACCCAGGACCTCAAAAATGCAACTTACACCTCGATTTTACTCGAAATAAAATAGTTTAGAGACTAAAAAAAAAACGAAGCGAGAGAAAAAATGGCCGCCGAACAAAACGAAAACGAGGCTACAGCACTCTAAACTCGCAAAACACCACAAGAAACTCGCAAAACACCACAAAACACCTACGGATATTCCGATACAGACCTATACCACACATTACTCGCCATTTTACACCAATGCGGAAGTACACGACTACGCTAACGGTTTGGTCTCGCGCACGCACAGTGTTACACTGCACACATTCAGCATGCTTATACAGCAGCTCCACACCACTAATGCTGCAGCAGCATCAACACAGATTGCCAGCTCTTCATCACAATGCTTCAAAATAGGTACAATATATTCATTTACTAATTTAGCTACCTTACTATTTCATTGCCGTCATTTTTTGACGGGCAATTCGCTAGTGAATTATAAGAGCGGGTAGTAGTAAAGGGCTATGGAGAGAGAGAATGGAGTTAAGTGGCTACAGGAAGAGCATAACAGTGACCGGGTAAGAACAGAGATGGTTGAGGTAAATGGGTATGGAAAGAGAACATATGGAGAGTAAATATGCAGAAACAGAGTCTGGCAGAAAGACAAGGTAATGGTGGATGGGATGGAAAGAATGGTGGAGGTGGGTGCACATGGAGAGAGAAGTTGGAGGTAAATCGCTTTAGAATGAAATAGAGTGTACTGGTGAGTTAGTATGGAAAGTAATAATGGCAGAGATTAGGTATAAGGGTTATGCTGAATACAAATGGAGACAGAAAGAAAGAAGTGGTCAGTAGGTATAAAAAGACAAAATGGAGATATACTGTAGATTCCATTCAGCTCTATTAAATATAAAATTAGAGATGAGCATCTTACCTGCATCTAAACTCCAAACCCAAGTGACAACCAAGGTCAGCAAACTATATTATGTCCATCTCCACTGAAGATTGTAATGTGTTTTTTTTACCAAGCCCTACCTCACTATTCATTACAAAGCCCTTTATAAGAACACTAAAGTGGTCCCTTTATCTCTGCAAATATTCCCATGTTCTGTATAAATAATTTTGTAAATAGTAGTGTAATTTAAGTGTCTGGTACAGTTGGCACACTCATGTTCAGTTTATATCTAATTATTTATGGTCTTAATATTGTGATCTGAGGCCAACTCCCCATAACATTTTTGCCAAGGAGATTTCTTCCAGTTTTTCAAAAGATAATATAGTCTGGTAAATATTTATTTCTTATCTTTTGGAACACAAGTATACCATATTTTTTATAAGATTCAATTAAACCTGTAGTCAGTCTCTACATCACTTGCACGCTATTGAAGGACCACTGTAATTCAGGAAAAACTGCACATTTGTGAAGTATGTAACAAACTATTAACATTAGCACCTGTGTAAGCTATTAACATTTTTAGAGAATAACAGGATTTTTGAAAACTCTGTATAAGTTTAGAAGACTCTGTAGTGTCTTTGTTTCGTCACTTCCAGATAGCTAGATCATGAGGAGTGTGTTTTTTTTTCAGTGGAGATATGTGTGAGCAAGTAGAGAAGAGGACCAGCTGGACCGACCATAATCAGGAACTCTCCTCGGTTAGGTCCTCATATATACTGTGTGTTGGTTTTCTTGATACTCGAGCATGTACAACAAGAATAGGACAGTATTCTCACCATTAGTAGTGTACATTATCAGAATTCCATTATTCCTTGCTGAAGAACACAGGCTACACCATATTGGGACATTACAGACACATTTATAGGGCTGAAAATAAAAGTGAACAGTTACAAAGTAGCCATAACATAAATATTACACAACATTTGGCCATATATAAACTTCACTCCCCTGCTATGGGTGACCAGTTAGGGTGGCTCCATGTGGACGGGGCGTCCAGGGGAACTCAAGGTGGAGGATTCTATACCTTAGGCTCCGAACCTCTACCGAGGTCACATGGGATAAGGATATCCCTACTTGCTACTTGACCTATGTGCCGAGACTGAAGGAGCGATGACCGAATACTTGGCATTCAGTAAAGATGACTTATTCCCCTGTCTATGTGAGGTCGACCACAGGTTCTTATCACACTTTGATGCCATCTGCCCTCACGTGCACCAATTACATGTGAATAACAAACATGACAGCAGATAACTTAAGGGGTTCAGAGTTCTTTCTGGGGAGAGAAAACTCTGGGTTACCTTGCTCTTCACAGATAGGTGAGAAGAACATATTAGATAACTTGATCTTACTGAATCTAACTGTCCCCATTCCCCTCACAGAAGATGCAAGTTCTGCTCTCCAGAAATATACATACCACTCTCACACAAGGTGAGGGGTGGTATAATTTATTTTATTTTTTTTCTAATTAAAAACTAGCTTTGTGATTTTTAATATATGACATACTGTGATCAATATTTTTCTTTGTACTGTTGAATTGTAATATGTCAAACTAAATTGTGCACGGTTATTTGACGGCTTTGATAACTTGCAAATATGTTGCTGATCCTGCTGGAGTTTAGATATTGAAAACTGCATATCCTTTTTTGTTCTTGTAAGAGTCATTTAGCCAGAAATTGGTTCTAAAGCACATCTTTAAACTGATCCTTAAGAAACACATACCTCTGCAGGAAGACAATAGGAACCTTTTTAATCCCTGCAGGAGGCTGTGCTGTTTTCTAAGGAGCATTTTTAAGAACGAAGAATCACATCTGTGTTCATCAATCTCCTGCTAAGAAGAGAGATGACCTGTAACTGCTAAATGGTTGCTGGAGAAAGAGGGCAAAGTTCATCCTAAAGCTCCAATCCTACAAAGTCCATTTAGTTTTCCAACAGATTAGCTAAGTGACATGGACTTGGTGAGACCACCTGATCTGACAACTGAAAGGCCTTTTTATGTCTACAGTGCCAATTTAGGACTGAGACCCCCTCTTTTCCTTCTCTTACACAGATACCATTAACAAAATCAATCAAGTTTTCCTTATTACTTAAAGGGGCACTAAAGCCACACATTTTCACAGAGCACCAGGGACCAATATATTATAAATAAAATAATATATTAATACATTTGGGTAAGTGTGTGCTTAACACCTTCTGTAAAATAGCATCGAGAGCTTGAAATTGAAATTTAAAATATTCTTAAGGAGGGGAATTCTTCATTGTGAAGATTATGATATAATTTCTGGTTTGCAATTAGATATTATATTTGACTCAGCTTTGTGGGCAGATGTTTTTTTAGATCTGTAACAGTTATCTCTGCATACTGACCACTAGGGAAATATGGGACAAAGCCTAATGGTTACTTATCGAACCTTATGTTTACAGCAGTTGATTGATGTTTCACAATACAAAAGAATCCCACGTTCCTCTTTGGGGGGAAATGGATAACCTCAAATAACAATCACAAGCTTCTGTTAAAGAGGGTGATGGCCATTAAGATGTTTTAATGGCCATTCATCACACTGGAGTTAAACATCCTGCTGAGGGTACAATGGTAGCCTAGAATCACATGAAAGTGCCTCCTTTTAATGTCAGAAATAGCTTTTAAACACAGCCTTTCAGTGGCAAACCAGAGACTTAATTACAGATGGCAGCTGTCATAAAGATCTAATCTGTAGTTCTTTTTCGGAATGATAGGTGTTAAAAAACCTTTGACTAATATGTTAGCCAATAGCATATATCTAGTAAAGTGCCCACAGGATTCTATCTATACAGTTAGCAAGAAAACCACACACATTAGATTGAATTTCTGCTTATCCGTAATTAAAATTGATTTCTGCCCGATAAATTGCTGATGACCAGAGACAGAAGGAAATGAGCATGGAATCTTTTAGGAGTACACAAGGTATCTGAAAGTCTATAAGAAGTTGCGGTTTTTAAAATGCACCTTTTTAACATATATATATATACACAGTGGATATAAAAAGTCTACACACCCCTTTTAAAATGTCAGGTTTCTGTGCTGTAAAAAAATGAGACAAAGATAAATCATTTCAGAACTTTTTCCACCTTTAATGTGACCTACAAACTGTACAACTCAATCGAAAAACAAACTGAAATCTTTTAGGTAGAGGGAAGAAAAAATATAAAAATAAAATAATATGGTTGCATAAGTATGCACACCCTTAAACTAATACTTTGTTGAAGCACCTTTTGATTTTATTACAGCACTCAGTCTTTTTGGGTATGAGTCTATCAGCATGGCACATTTTGACTTGGCAAGATTTGCCCACTCTTCTTTGCAAATACACTCCAAATCTGTCAGATTGCGAGGGCATCTCCTGTGCACAGCCCTCTACAGATCACCCCACAGATTTTCAATCCGATTCAGGTCTTGTCTCTGGCTGGGCCATTCCAAAACTTTAATCTTCTTCTGGTGAAACCATTCCTTTGTTGATTTGGATGTATGCTTTGGAGCATTGTCATGCTGAAAGATGAAGTTCCTCTTCATGTTCAGCTTTCTAGCAGAAGCCTGAAGGTTTTTCTGCCAATATTGACTGGTATTTGGAAATGTTCATAATTCCCTCTATTTTAACTAAGGCCCAAGTTCCAGCTGAAGAAAAACAGCTCCAAAGCATGATGCTGCCACCACCATGCTTCACTGTGGGTATGATGTTCTTTTGGTGATGTGCAGTGTTGTTTTTGCGCCAAACATATCTTTTGGAATTATGGCCAAAAAGTTCAACCTTGGTTTCATCAGACCATAACACCTTTTCCCACATGCTTTTGGGAGACTTCAGATGTGTTTTAGCAAAATGTAGCCTGGCTTGGATGTTTTTCTTTGTAAGAAAAGGCTTACCCCATAGCCCAGACATATGAGGAATACGAGAGATTGTTGTCACATGTACCACACAGCCAGTACTAGCCAGATATTCCTGCAGCTCCTTTAATGCTGCTGTAGGCCTCTTGGTAGCCTTCCAGACCAGTTTTCTTCTCGTCTTTTCATCAATTTTGGAGGGAGCTGCAGTTCTTGGTAATGTCACTGTTGTGCCATATTGTCTTTACTGTGTTCCATGGTATATCTAATGCCTTGGAAATTCTTTTGTACCCTTCTCCTGACTGATACCTTTTAACAATTAGATCCCTCTGATGCTTTGGAAGCTCTCTGTGGACCATGGCTTTTGCTGTGTAATGTGACTAAGAAAGTTTCACGAAAGACCAACTAGAGCAGGTCACGAAAGACCAACTAGAGCAGGTCACGAAAGACCAACTAGAGCAGCTGATCTTTATTTGGGGTTAATCAGAGGCACTTTAAATGATGGCAGGTGTATGCTGACTCCTATTTAACACGATTTGGAATGTGATTGCTTAATTCTGAGCACAGCTACATCCCCAGTTATAAGAGGGTGTGCAGACTTATGCAACCACATTATTTCTATTTTATTTTTTTCTTCCCTCCACCTAAAAGATTTTAGTTTGATTTTCAATTGAGTTGTACAGTTTATAGGTCACATTAAAGGTGGAAAAAGTTCTGAAATTATTTATCTGTTTCTCATTTTTTTACAGCACAGAAACCTGACATTTTAACAGGGGTGTGTAGACTTTTTATATCCACTGTATATATATATATATATTGGACTGACCATGGTGCCAGCTCACGATAATGACTCAAAAGAGATTTCTTAAACTCTCTGAAATAATAGCTAAAACTCCAAATACGAAACTCTAAATGCCAAACACCAGATACATACAGCCTTATTAAATTGCAATTCAGCAAATTCTAAAGGGCTCTATATAAGCACATATATTTTTTACAGAAGTTTTTAGTCAGTGAACTTCTATCCAAAAGCAAGGTCTTCACTAATTGAAAACTTCTGTAAAAAAATTGTGCTATGTACTTATATAGAGCCCTTTCAAATTTGCCAAATTGCAATTTAATAAGGCTGATAGTATCTAACTTTGCAAAGAAGATGGCACCTTTACTTTACAGCTTACCTTTGCTTCTTAATCTTTATGTTACTGGAATATATAATAGCATATTATTGCTATCTTATTATTACAGTATCCCTTTAATTTAGTTTTGAAAAAATTTGACCTTGATCTAAACCACACTGAAATTCTAGACAGATTTCTCAAGTAACCCAAAAAGGTGTTCCATTTGACTGTACTTTTAACTTATATTGGCTGCACGGTCTAAGGCTTGGTCCAGGGTGCCGAATCAACTAGTGCCAGTCCTGTACACATATATATATTTAAATTATTTATACAGTAGAATTTCAGTTAACTAGCACTCAAGCAACCAGAAAAAAATGAATACTGTACTTTAAATAAATTCAATTTTACAGGGCTCAACAAATGCCAGGAGCCAGGTTGTCATGCCACAAAATGCTTACAGGCACCTAGATTTCATCCACTGTACGTCTCTGCAATTCAGTTTTACCTGGAAGCAGGCAGGCACGAGTGAGTGAACTAGTGCAGTGTTGGAGTTACATTTCCCGGGTTCAGCACCACACCCTCCAGCCAAACATACCTGTGGGTAAGTGAGGAGTGAAAGCTGCTGCTGCTAGCTATATGCAGCAAATCTAGCCCTCTTTTAATAGTAACTCAATCAGAATCTACATTAATCTGGCTTCAGCCAATCCCCATGGGTGCCGGTTTATGGGAAGTATACTGTATATAATTATGTATCTACTGTATGTATACAGGAAAAAAATGAGAAAACACATGTGGGTAGATATTCGCTAAGCTATTACAGTGGCTGCAATGGATGTCAAGCACATCAAAGCACTGCAAGGCACATTGAAGTCCCTGAGAGGCTAGTCAATACCCATGATTATAGTTCATGTAATGGCATTCGCTATGCTCTTTAAACCTTGTCACCAAGTCTGATTTGTTCCTCTCCGTGACTGTAGCGCAATAAAGAATCATTACCAATGGAAGTCTTATCTCAGGAGATGTCACATTTTCATTATGTTTTGAAGAACTACACTTGATAATGAAACAGAAAATAAAAAATAGCCTTTCATTAACTAATATTAGGAAATATTCTACAGCTGGAGCCACCATTTTTATTTGTTTCTACAATTAGCAGATGGCCTTGCACACAGAGAAATACTTAGCTGCTTCTGTTGAAATATGGCAATCCAAAGTGCAATGTTTTTGACAGGATTAATGTAGAGCTACTGGATCTGCAAGGTCCTTCCAGCAGGTAAAATAGCTCAATCAAAGCAATAGCTGTCCACGGTAAAGAATAATGAGTTAATAATTTAAAGGCTGCACAGGGGCATGTTAAGGTTTTATGCTGCCCTGGGCCCATTCCAATTGTATGCCCACCCCAATGACCATGTAACTCCTCCAGTTCTTCTTGCTATATCCCAATCATATGTTTACCACATACTTAGATACAGGTGATCCCCGGGTTAGGGACAAGATTTGTTCCTGAGGATGTCTTTAAATCAGATTTGTATGTAACTCAGATCCCTGATAAATGATAATATTAATACTATAATGGCTCATATGTGGTAATAATAATACAGTGTAATACTGTAATAATAATAACAACAATACCCTTGCATTGTAATAGTAAGTTACAGGAACTATTATGCTCTTTCTTGTAATTCAAACAAACAGAGCATCAAAACAAACTCACACAAAAAGCCTTGGGAGCCTGTTCTTAAAGGGCTAGTGTTGACCACATGACAGTAAAGATATCTTAAAAGCATGTTGAAATACTTTTTGAATTTTTTTTTATACATTTTTCTGTTTCAATAATTTTTTATTGTTATCAGGATTTAATAATATTTTAACATACAGTTTGAATTATATTCAATGTACATACATTTTAAATCATATTCCATGCAAGAGTAATATAATAAGTTGATCACAGTTGCGTAAAGGAAGTTCAGTTATATTAAATACACAGCAATAAGTTTGAGCTCTAACACTGCTGCGAGTTATGCCAATCATGTTGTTCAATATGTAGTGACATTAAACACTCTGCATCAGGTTTAGGTTCCAGTACTGTTGGGAATTATGCCAAGCAAGTCGTTCAATGTGAAGCTATTTGTAGTGTACCTTTTCAATGAAAGAGACAAAACAATACAGAGTATATGTAACTTTAACCTAAAATAAATAAATAATGACAAAAATAAAAATAATTACAAATTGGTCTTCATGACGAGTCTTGATCTTTTCAGTATGTATTGAGTAGCCCGCCGTTAGGCTTAATGAAGTGTATTGGGAGAGTGAGGAGTATTTTATTAATTGGGAATTGTTAATTGCCTGTGGGTTGGATAACCAAGTGTTCCATATATCTAGGAATTGAGGGATGGAGTTTGTTAGTGTATGTGTGCATCTACTGTGAATCATTATATGGTTCAACTTATATTTGAATTCTAAGAACAGGAGATTTCCATGTTTGTGCTATATGACTTTTTGTCATAAGAAACTGTAGTGATTGGTTCTGATTTTTTTTTTATATCATTGTGAAGTTTCTACCCAACAGGCATATATCAATTGAAAGTGGGGTAGGGGTATTTTGCATGCTAGTTCCTGGACTGCGGATCAAAGAGTTTGCACCACCCATTTCTGTGGTTTCATTTGCATGTTTTCAATGAACACCCACAATGGTGGGTGTTCCACCGAGTGTGCCTGTGGGTTAAAGGATAGCTGGGCTGTCTTATAATAAAATCTTAGGTTAGGGTATGATAAACCTCCTTTTTTGTTACTAAGGAATAAAAGTTTTTTTAGAAATGTGTGGCTTTTTATTATTTCAAATAAATCTTGTTAGATGTTGTTGAAATTTATCAAGATCTTTAAGATTTATTGGAATGGGCAGTGATCTGAATAGATAAAGTAGTCTAGGTAAAATATTCATTTTGATGGATGTTGATCCGTCCCATCCAAGACAGAGGGAATTTGCTAATTTTTTTGTGTGTCTGTAGTGAGAGTTTTAATCATGGGATTGTAGATAGCCTTATGCAGTGCAGACAGATCAGGAGTTAGGTTGTTACCTAGGTAAGTGGTATGATTACCGGGCCATGCAAATGAAATTTTTCTTTTTAGTTGATTGAGAGTGAGTTTTATGAATTGGGATCCTAAGGCTTCTGTTTTGCTAAGGCTAACCTTGAGCCCGGAGATCTGAATTTTTCACAGAGAATTTATTAAATTAAATCTTGGTTTACATGTGTCACTGGCTGCACCCAGACAGACCCACAGCAACAGCTCCATGCAGAAAGCAAAAAGAGAGTTAAACCTTCACAATTGCATCTGTGCAGGGAAAGGACTGTTGGAATCATCTTAATATGACAGTTGTGGGTTTATATCTCCTGCTGCATTCCTGAACTTCAGGGAAAAAACGATACATTTTTGTGCTCATGGAGCCTTAACAGCTTGGTGTCGGCAGATGTTGTTAATCATGGAACACTCAGGAGTGTGTTTGTAAACAAACCTAAGACTGTAGATTTCCTAGCAGTTATTAGTGTAATGGAAAAAATAGATCATTTTAACATACAATCTAGTGCTGTTTCACACCTTGAAGAACACTTATAGGGAGGTAAATGGCCTTTTAAGTATGGGTCATTCTGTATATTAAAAAACATAAGTGTATTTGTGTCTGTGTAAGAATGCAGTAAGTCATAAAGTGTCAGGCACACTTACAGACAGAATATTCTCATGACATTTCTATGCATAGTCCATGTCATTGCATTGGCAATTTTAAGATGCTTCCCCCCCCCCCTCCCTGAAAATGTGCTGCCCTAATCTGGGCCTTTTGGGCCTAGGCTGAAACACACCCATGAGGCTGTATTTAATTTTTACTTTCCAAAATCTTTGACCACTATTAAGTTATGTTCATAATGCTTTTTTTTTTTATTATTTGCCAGAGAGTTCCCCTGATATTGGTAGATAAGATATAAATAGAGCAGATATCTTTATATTCCACTTCTTATGATTTTGATTATAAATGTTTCCCCACCACCCTCCTAGGGAATTTCTATAAAGTATCTCTGTTGATAAAAACTGAGCAGTTTAATATAAAGAAAACAGAACATGGATAATGCTGCTCTAAATAAACTTATTAGAAAACCACAAGGAGAATCTCATCCACTGGGACTTCAACATTACAAGTGAGCCAACAACAGCAATGCAAAATCAGGTATTATGTGCCAAGTGATGCCAGATTCTTAATTGCTGTTCACTAGACCATTATCCAGGAAGTTAAGGAACAAATCATTAAAGTACAGTCTTAAAGCTATAGAAACTTCTGAATTTAAATTGCTACGTATTTAATTTCCGTGTAATATCGATCCCAGTATTAATGTCTTAATACATGTAATGGAACTCGCATGGACTATCATATAATATTTACTGATTTATTCATATGATACTATTCATATTGCATTATTTCTGGAATGCGGGTCCGATCGTAACTCGTAATTCAAACCTGTAAGGCTTTGAAATCTAACCTCAATTTTTAAGTGACGTAATGATAACAATCACTTTTACCATTGGCTCCGTCTAAACTTGTAACATGCAACGTGCGCAAGAATTGTTTACGCGTTTGGATGTCGGCCACATCTGCTGCGGGCTTGGCTAATTTAATAGCTCTGATCAGTGAATTTCAAGCCCTCAGGCTTTGTGGGTGTACCGGTACTGCTACGGGTTTGGAATTTAATATGGCCCCAAGTCTCCCCACTTCTTTGTTATTGTTTAGTTGTACAGTAGTGCTCTACTCTCTGTGACCCCATGGACAGCAGCACACCAGGCACAATTGTTATGTCTCTGGTTGTGTTTATCCATAAGGTTTTCTGGATACTGGAGTGGGTTGCCGGTTCCTTATCTGACGTTTCTGCTATGTCCATCTTGGGTGTCCCTACATGGTGTAGCTCACAGCTTCATTGAAGTATACAAGCCCCTTCACCACGACACCACCACCCTTCTTGGGAGGCCCCTAATGCACACACCGGAACAGCTGGACCAGCACGCAGGATGACATCAGCGTAAGAAGATTTTCCAGTAATGCAATAACGAGGGTTTCTGACCAGGAAAATATAACCTTTTGCATTATATTTTCTAGCAGGGCATAACACTTTATTCAGGGATGGGGTTTAACATTTAAGCGTCAAAATAAGGGAGCATAATCAAATATTTACGAACAGTAAAGAAAAAGCATCTTTGAGTGACCAATCAGAATTAGGTCTCCGTTGGTGGGCTGTGAATGAATCAGCAGACATTTATCAATGTGTTTTGAACTTCCTGCCTTTACAGAGGCTGGCCTATTGTAGAAGCATCAACATCTGCACTATTCCTGGGTCAATAGTGTAATGGCCTACACCATGGGTGAACTTAAACAGACTGGCACCAGCTTAGCGCTGAATACAATGGAGGATGAGATAACCTATGAAAGATAAGCATACGTGCCATTTATCAAACCTAAGAGGCCGGCGTAAACCAGTCTGGCTCAATACATTAGGGCAATCATACTGCTCAACTAAGGCTTGGCTTTTAGAGTTTCCCACCAGGGCCTGCGGACCAATAGACCAGCACCCAGGAATCTTAGGAATTTTAAATCCTCAAGTTGGAAAAATGCCTACAGCCTATGGACTATCCATTAAGTTTTGTGCCCAGAGTCCAAGCCTGGAAATGGCATGCTCCAGGGCCCCAAGTTTTCACCTCTTTTATGAGGAAGCTCAAGCCTGGAAGTGCAATTTGATCACATTCCTCCCTCAATTGACCCACAGCGGCCAAGACCTCCACGGGTCGGGGTTGCTGTGGGGCGTGCACTTTCGCACCCTGGGAATTGTAAAAAAATGGAGTTCACCAATCTCCACTGCGCAATGCACTGATGTGCCCACTCCACCCAGATGGGATCCGCTCCTTCCTGCCCTTCTAACTCTGTCTGACTCCTCCTTCACGATATGTCAATCATTGATGCTCCTTTAATAGGCCAGTGCTTCTCCCGTATGATGGTCTCCCTTTGCTTGGTCATCCTGATGTGCTCCAGCATCACCTTCCTTACTCTGGGTAGGCTCGGCACCTCCACTTCCAGTAGCATTCAAGTGACTCATCTTCTCGATATGGGCCAACAACGGGCCAGAACTGCTTGTGTGGTCATTTTCACACTGCATTCTATCCTAATCCTTGCAAAAAAAATTATGAGTTAAGGGGATCACTTTCTTTCACAACCTCCACTTCTGGGCCAATAGTCCTTGCTTTTCTATCGTCAGCATCAGGATAGAGCCTGTCACTTGACTCCTCCACTGTATCTTGGCTCAGGTCCACAGGGCCGATGGGATGGACAGTAACCTACTCTTCTACTGTGGTCATTTTTTCCCCAAGTGCCCGATCTTCCACCTCACGTTCAACATCTGTAACAGCATTAGACCTCTGGGGCCATCATACCAATGAGCAGCAGGTATGTCTCTTCTATCTGGATCTCACGGACTATCAATGTGAGGGGCATAAGGTAAAGTGTAGATCTAATTTTGGGCCCAGATCAAATGTTTATCTGAATCAACAAATTAGTCAAAAAAATCCCCTCCTGAATTATATAACTGCTAATGATGTTAGTCTGTTATATACTTGAGAAAAAAATGAAATTTTTACCAAATACCAGTGGAACTTTAAACCTATAGAGGTAATATTACTGACACCTATAAACTTATATAATTTAAATGATAAAATATGTCAAAAGCATAATTCTAATAAGAAAAGTGTGGTTATTATAGTCTTTTATAATTGCTAATTGTAGTTTTTTCAACTTACTATTGGTGACATTATGAGCACAGTTATTATATATATGTCATGCATGCACAAATAGCTATGAGGTACATAATAATATAAGCCAGAGAGAATGGAATCCACAGCGTAATAAACCTGCCAGCTTGCTAAATGAATGGGCAGTGGAATCGCCCTTAGCATGGTTTCAAAGGAGGGAATGGACAAAAAATATATACACAGGTTGTAAAGATGATTCAATTATGTTATGCATTGGAGCTAAATCTAACTGAGTGCTGAGAGCCTTTGCACTATCTGCAGGGCAGACTGATGCAACTTATACCATAGTATTTGGTGCACAGCTCTATTCATTGTTATAATGCAGTAGCATGCCAAATTTCCTTGTTTAAATGGGTGTTAAACATATATTTTTTTCAACTGAGAAGGACATGGAGAATTCCCTGGTTTTGATAATAAAATAAACTACCTAAGGGTATATTTTCATATTTGAATATCATTTTATTGACGAGTGCTTAAAAACCTGTTTTTACTCACTAAATCCTTCAAAACAGGTCTGCCCCCTGTAGCTCATGAATACCATATTTGATGTTAGATGTACTAGCTAATAACAGGATGTGTTGCAGGAGCAATTCAGCAAGATGTTGCTGGTACACTTAATTCAGCACAATTTGGACCACATCACTGTGAAGATCTCCTAAAAACATGTTGAAATACTTTTGAATTATTGAAATGCTTCACAGAAAAATAAAATAAAATAAAATCTGTGCTTATATGTTTAACAGACTGCCTACAGACTGCTCCATGTCTGCTTCATTACAATCAGGTTGTAGGCAGTTTCCCCCCCAGTCAAGTCAATGTGGTAAGGTTGCTTATGTTTCCTCTTTGAAGGGGACAAACTTGTAATTGGTTTCATTTTTTCTTAACAGAAAATTCAGGTTTCTACATTCTCTGTAATTTGACAGACCAGCTATGGGAGAGGAAGACGGGACGGAGATTGTTCCTCCATGCAGTGATCCCATCAAACAAAAATGTAACCCTTATTACATTGATCTGTGCAGGTATGGAATACTGGTACTCACCTACAGCAGGAAAGCTATTACAGTGTAGTGTAATCTGAGTCCATGAAATGCTGTGCTATCAATCATGGCCTTTCATACCTCCCAACATTTCAAATGACCATAGAAAGATATTTGCAAATTTGAAAAAAAATTAAAACAATTCTCAATCCTGTTGGATATATAAACTAAATTTTAGAAATGCACACACTTAATATGCATACAGTGTTCCAAACCCTCATATATTTTTTAGAATTGACACTCTAGACTTCCAGGCTGGAAGACAGGAATTTGCACTTAAATGTTAGAGGGATATTTGGGGGGCTTGAAGAGAAAAGGAGAAACTATCGTTCCAAAATCGGGACAGTTGGGAAATATGGGGTGTTCTGCTCCAGTATGAGTACCTTCATAAATTGGTAATACTGCTTTGATTACCAATTACATTGCTCATGGAAATTGCCTTTGAGATCAAGAACATTTTTATTAGGGTGATGCTAGAAGACACAATATATTTTTATGTAGTTTTAAACTGATTTGAATAGAGTAAATATTAACTGCAGATAGGTTGATCAATAGTCTATCAATAAAAACTGACTTGTGGTAGCAGTATGTTTAAGGTGTAAGGCTATTCTGTCCCCACAAGTATTGATGCAAACATTGCATAATTTGGACAGTCGCAGAGGCAGTGCATCATGGTTTGTGCTATATAATAAGCCTGAATAAGACAACAGACATCTACAGCCTTTTCATCAGTTGGCAACAACACTGCCTATGTCTCCACAAATGCTTCAACCCACAATGGTTTATACTACAAAAGCAAGCTGCCTCACCTTTCACCCAAGTCACCATGTGACACCTCACTGTAGGAGCATATGGCACAAGTAAAAGGCAAGTGGCCACGTTAAAAGCGGACATTGGACGATGAAGACAGGGCATCACTTTGGAGCACTCAACAAGGCCCTATTCAGAACTAAGATAATCTTTGTTCAATTTTGCTACTGGCTATCATTCAGTTGCTGAGAGCTGCTGTCCACCATTTGCTTTAAAGATAATAAAGAGTCTGGGGCTCTACAGACCCCAGAAAAAGGTAATCAGACAGAGGATGTCCATCAGGAGGAGTTTACTGGGAAATGTGAGATGAAGCTCAGGCTGAGGACTTCATTCACCTCAGAGCAGATACACAAGATGGAGCAAGCCTTCAGGAAGCACAGATACCTGAACTCCAAGCAAACCATTGTGTGTTTAAGCATTTGTTTTCTACGTGCTCCACCCCACATATAAAACAGCTTCCAAGACCATACAACTGGGCCACTATACCAGACTACTTGCTTACCGTTGGACAACCCCTCCTACTATTTAGATCTATTTTCTTAAATAGCTAAGTGGACTATATACTAAGATCCAGCAGAAACAAAAAAAAACTATAAATCCACTTGCACTAGTACATTTCTGTACAAACTCAGATCTCAGCACTCTATAAGGGTCACAAGGAGCTTACATTGTCTACCCGTATCCCAAATTTCTCTGCAAATTTAAGTTTTATGATGGAACTTCTAGCCAATTTTGTCATACGATAAACAAACAAGTTAAATATGTAACCCTCACATTTTTTACGCCGTCTGCTAGCACCTGACAGCTATGCATCATCATGATACCACCTTTTTAATGTTTTAATGATTTAGCAGTGTATTGTCAACAGACTAACTCTACTCAATCAATATCACTCAAAAAGAGTACCATGTCACACATATTACAGGAACACTCCGATTCCCAGGTCTAAATAGCATGGTTTGTCTCACTATCCCTAAGTCTACTTTACCATCTATAGGCTTAGGGAAAGCAGATCTGTAAAAATAAATGCAATACAAATATATTAACACAAATATTAACATTGACTTCTAATAAAAACCAAATCATCAATATTTTATTAGTATGCAGTCTGGTATTTAAACTCTGCAAAATGTGATGAAGATGTCCCTGTACTAAAGTATATTTTGCTTATTAGACTCCTGTTTTCTTACGTTTCAAGCTTTTATGTCTTTCATGGTTGCCTATAAAATATGATGTATTGTAACGTATCAGGTGACACACATGGCATTATCTGAGCCAAGCAGGGAAATTGATTTTGCCTCAGTATGAGCTCAGAAGAAAAACACTATGCCCAAATGAGTGGCTCAAATGGACTCTAATCAGTGCTTGCTAATTAAATTAGTTTCATTAAATACAATCCTCTCACTTCTAATATAAATCATTAATATAGTTTTCTTTGTATTTCCACAGAATATTAATGTTTATAATCCACTTCCTCTCAACATGTGACCCCAATGTTAGTATATGGTATTACAGCACAGTTACACTCTTTTCAGTTTTCCAAAGCTGATGCCTTTAGTCAAAATCTAGTCTTTTATTCAAGAAAAGTGTATAATTGTACTATTTCTGGTGTAAAGACTGCTTTGCAGTTGGACAAATTAATTAGATCATTAATTAAACACAGCAAGGTCTAAGGTATTGAAGAAATTCAAATTAAACAAATTAATACATATATTGATTGTTATATTTTTTGTGTGAAAATGTTATCCAATTGAGCTTGAAATTGCATATTTTTTGTATAAATTACATGAAAAAATCCTCCCTCTCTCATAATGACTTTATAATTCAGAAGAGCATACCCATATAAATAAATAAAAAATAATTGCCACATAAACTATCAGCCTTATTAAATTGCGATTCGGTAAATTTAAAAGGGCTTTATTTAAGCACACAGCATATTTTATTTATAGAAGTTTTTAGTTAGTGACGACCTTGCTTTTGTATAGAAGTTCACTAACTAAAAACTTCTGTAAATAAATATGCGGTGTGCTTAAATAAAGCCCTTTTAAATGCTTTCATGCTCAGTTATCTAATACTTCAAGTCAGAATTTTTAATAAAAAAAATAATAATCATTTCTATGTGTAGTTTACATTTTCACACAGCTGGGAATTTTGCTATGGTAAAACATATATATATTTTTTTACATTTTTATTGAGAAAATAAGGTTAATATAATAACACAAAAGCAAAACATAAACAGTAAAGGTACTTCAATTGGGAAGTAAAATCATATCATGTGCACCTCTAATTTTGTTGTTGTGTATGCAAATGACCCTTAGTGGTTTTTCTCACCCTAAGGGTAATAGGGGAACTAGACGTGGACTCCTTGCTCACTGTGCTTTAGGGAGTACAGCTGCAATTCACTGACGAGGCCTCAGACGCCGAAACGCGTCTGGGGGTTGCTGTTTCTCCTGTTCAGGGTAGAATTGCCTGGTATTTCGGGGATGGGTCACTCTTTTGAATGAGAATTTTCTATTATTTATTTTTGGAGTACTGAACCATACTTGTGATTCTTTTACAGCTGACTATTTATGTAGATATTTTGTGTACCTTCCATCTAAATAACTAAATCAATATAACAAAGGACCACTGTAGTTCCTTATGTACCAAACTAACAATATTAGTATAAATCATGTTTTGAGAAAATATACATTTTTGAAGAATTGTTTATGAGTGCTGGAATCCATTTTGTTTTTGTTACATCACATACTAAGAGCTGGATCATAAGGTTATTGTTTTAGGCAGTAGAGAAAGGGGTGGAAAATGAGGGTACAGAGAGCCTTTGTTAAGGCTCCTAGAAAAGATTTAAACTGACATCATACCCCTTCCCCTCACTTGCCCAGAAGAAGACACTCTGCATCATTCAATGCAACAATAGCTTAAATGTCACTCTCACACACGCATAACTTCCACATAAAACATGGACTCCCCCTGGGCTCAGCAGAGGCATCAACATTTATTTTTTCTAATTAAAAACTAATATCATTTTTTTCCTGTTTAGTTATGCTTTCAGAGTCAAAGTTTTCAAACAAATATTGTTTTTTATTATGCAGTGTTCCTTTAAACAGAAAGTGACGTTCAAATATAAAATGCTAAACTTTAGATTTTTTGATAGTCCTCTGCAAAATTGAGAGTTCAACTCCATTAGCATCTGGCAAGGATCCCAAAAATAAGGCAAGGTGATAACGGGCAGTTTTTACTTTGATCTCATCACATTAAGTAAATCCTTTTAGTGTACACATTTATAGCACTGATGGTAAAAGAGCCCATCATAGATTAATACATTAAAGTAACATGGGACACAACAGTTAGTTTATTTGTTTGTTTGTTTGTTTTTCAAGCATTTAAAAGAGAATGTTTTAAATATTACAAAAGTTGTATTTTGCATGAAAAATGTAAAGCAAAACATGTTCCTTAATGCGTAGATCTAAGTATACAGGGTATTCATACTACTAGTACAAAGCTGTTAGCAATCAGACAGTGACATGCTGTGTGTCCTAGCTGCATGAGGCACTGGCAGTGAGAAACAGTTCCTCTCCAGGTGTAGCCTTAGGTCACAGCTGTGAACATGACAACCTTCATAAGAGAACACAGGAAGACATCGGGAGAAGGTAAGATTATGTTTCTCGGGTGCTTCTTATATGCAAATAAATTATTATGTTGAAGAAAATTACATTAATTAATCTTGTTAAAACATTTATACAAAACAAAAATTTTCCTTGAAGAGTCCCTTTAAGAATGTATGTGACATATGGAAGGCTTTCATAGTATTAAATGGATTGCTTGTGTTTGGTTTTTTCTAATAAAAAAAATTAATACTATAGTACTATGAACAAGCTTCTTACCATTTAATATTAAAGAAAGAATCTTTTAAAAGAACAGAACAAATGTTCCAACTTTGGTAGGAAATAAAACTAAACTGATAAGAATAACCTCTGAAATTCTAAGAATGTGATACTCTGGGAGCTTCTAAGATTTAAGCAAAGTATACATTTTATAAGACAATTACACTGAAGTATACACAATTCACCTACTAAAAATAATTCTATAAAAAAAATTGTACCTAAAGAGTTTATTTAAGATAAGCCTTTTTTGTATATAGAATGGACAGGCTATATGGGCCTTTTTGTTCTTATCTACCATTAGATCTATGTTTTATATTTAATTTACAAGTGGAAAACCTGCATTGAAGTTACTAAGCTTTGCATTGGTTACAATGAGCTATGTCATAATTTTGCCCATATGAAATAACTATTAAAGCCTTCTGCAGTGCAATAGCAATTATCCCTCACATAGGTCCTGATCATAAAATATTTTTTTACAGAAAATATTCAATATTTGAAACACAGCTTGTGTCTTGGGCACTTCCATGGATTCCTACTTTGTTTGGAGTTTGAGGGAAGGCTTACTCTATAGACACTTGCTCTATATCCAGTCCTTAGTCAAGTATAGGTAAAAGCAAAGTAAGATATCTTACAACAAAGTAGCACATTATTTATTAACTACTAACTTGCCTGTCAAAATTGATATAATAATATTTGATATGTATCTTCCCCACGCCCTTCCCCTGTGTCTCTACCGCCCCCTCCCTCCCCTGTGTTTCATCCCTCCCCTCTACCATCCCCCGTGTCTCTTCCCTCCCCCTCTCCCTCCCCTGTGTTTCTTCCCTCCCCTGTGTCTCTTCTCTCCCCCTCTCCCTCCCCTGTGTCTCTTCCCTCCCCCTCTCCCTCCCCTCTCCTGTGTCTCTCCCCCCTCCCTCTCCTGTGTCTCTTCCCTTCTCTCCCTCCCCTGTGTCTCTTCCCCATCTCCCTACCCTGTGTCTCTCTCCCCCTCTCCCTCCCCTGTGTCCCTCTTCCCCTCTCACTCCCCTGTGTCTCTCCCCCATGTCTCTTCCCCCTCTCCCTCCCCTGTGTCTCTTCCCCCTCTCCCTCCCCTGTGTCTCTTCTCTCCCCCTCTCCCTCCCATGTGTCTCCTTCCCTTTCCTGTCTCTCTCCACCCCTCTCACCTGTCTCTCTCCCCCCATGTCTCTCTCCCACCCTCTCCCCTGTCTCTTCCCATCACGGGGCATTAGGCATGCGTGGCTCATGCTGCGCATTGCGCAGGGACTGCGGCGCATTGCGAATGCGCAGGGACTGAGGTGCATTGTGAATGCACAGGGACTGGGCACATTGCGAATGCGCTGGGACTGCAGCACATTGTACATGTGCTAGGAGTGCCGCGCATGAGCATAACATATTGTATAATCTCCCACTGCCAATGCACATGCACGGCGGGAGCCTTACACACTATGTAAACTATTACACACTATTAAAACTATTATATGTGATTTAAAGTTATGTATATACTTGTTTCCATTAATATTATTTGAGAAATATGATCACAAGAACCTCTGCAACCTATACAATATTCCTTTGGACACAATAATAAAGTACAGGTATACCCCGCTTAAAGCTACCCCGTTTAGAGCTGATTCGCTATAGCACTGTTTTTCCTGCCAGGCCCCTTTTAATGCTAAATCCCAATATAGAGCTGTTTCTGCCTGCCAGATTCCTTTTAACACTATGATTTTCTATAACATTGCCCCACTATAACGCTGTTTTTGCCTGCCGGACCTCTTTGAACGCTGTGATTCGCTATAAGAAAGCTTCAACATCAATAATTTAAAGTTTATATTTCTGCTAATGTTCAGTTTGTGTTAGTGTTATGTTTGAAGTTCATATAAAACAAAAAAGTTTAAATTTCAATTGAAATGTGTTTTTTTCATGAGTTTCCCTATCCCTATCTTCCCCATGTTAAACTGCCCTGTTTAGAGCAGTTTCGCTTAGCACGCCTACTGCCTGGAACCTATCTACAGCGTTAAACGAGGTATAGCGGTATATCCCACTCCTAACTTTAACATATTAACGTATCTAAACACAGTGACTTCCTGCAAATGAATGGTGTTGCTATGGTAACTTCCAAAATGCATTCCAGAGTCCATATTGATTAGATTGTTTAATTATCTACATCTGCCTTGACAGGTTTCAGTGTTGTAAGTGTATTAACGCTTACTGGCATCTCTAACAGTTAGTATATAACCTCTGGTTAAATATCTGGAATAAAAGGGTTAAAGGACCATTGTACAATAAAAAAAATGTGTTTGGAAAATGTATGTGATATGCTGAAGGCTTTCATAGTATTCAATATAACTTTAAACATAATTAGGTTAGGAAAAGATCACAAAGCTAGTATTGAATTAGAAAAAAATAAGCTTGATGTCTTTACTCGATCCTGGAGGCATCCAAAATGCATTGATGAAGCCTGTGTGAGAGAGAGTAATATTTACATTTCTCAATAATAGGACTTGCATTTATTGATGCAAGTTGCCTGCTTCTATGTCTGTATGGGAGAAAGTAGCTGACATCAAATTCAGTGAGATCCAGTTAACTCCTCATCTCTTCCGCTTCTCGTCCCTCCTTCCCACCCTCCACATACCTCATGCTGCAGATATCAGTAACTAATGAAAACAAAGACAAGATGGAATATTCTATAAACAACATTCTGATTTCTCTCTTTAAAAAAAAAAAATTATGTTATGGCTTACACAGCTGCTAATGTTGTTAATTTGCTACATGTATCACACACAAGGGCATTTTTTCTTAATTGCAGAGACCCTTTAAGTTAGCAGCTGTTAATGTGGCTGTTTTACTTAGCCGGGTATTGCAGCAATCAGTACTTTTTTAAAGATCCTATATGCTCCTAAAGGGTTACAAGTTTGCTCTCACAAATGCCCTGTGAAATAAGATCTTCCCAGTTCATAACACAAAAATTCCATTCATTCATAACCACAAATGACGGACGCCTGTTCTTCATACCTAGTTTTATGGCCACTCTTCAAAAAAGCTATACTATTGATTTCCTTCCTGCTGAGCAAAGTTCCACAAAACATTCACATACAGCTAAAATCATTCAGACTTCAAATTGTGTAGGTACAATTCTTTCAGAAATTCACTATTATTATTATTTTTATATTTGTTATTTGCCAACAATCTCTGTAGAGCTATAGGGGTTAAGTACAAAGTAAGATACAATATTAAATACATGGCAAAAGAGTGGAGAGTTTGAAGGGGCATAGAAGATTTCTGAATATCACTAGGAATATAATATACTTGTGTATCTCTTTTCTTTGTGTGATTTATATGAAAAGCTTGTTTTATTCTGCCTAAAATTAAAAAAATATTTTCTAATTCTTTTTTCCCTCTGATAGTCATGAAGACAGTGTACTTGTAAGCGTTTGTACTGTCTCATCGCAGCAAATCAATGGCAACATACAGCTTGAGAGATGGTCACTGACACTGACATTGGCTAATTTGAAACACTGCACTCCAGTCTGTATATTCATGCGCTATATAAGATATGGGTTCCCTGGTGGTCTGGTGGTTAGGATCCAGTGCTTTCACTGCTGCAACCTGGGTTCAATTCCAGCCAGGAAACCAAGAGGTCACATCGCCCTGAAGCCATGCAGGGTTGGGTCTGGTCAGTACTTGGATGGGAGACCACCCAGAAACTGTATGCTGTGGCCCACTGGAGAAGGAACTGGCAACCCATTCCAGTATCTCTGCCATGAATACCAAGTGGGTCATGGAGAGTTGGATACGACTGAATGACACAAACACACATATGAGCTACAGAGGGCAGACACAAACAAGTACAAATTGTATTTTTTAGGCAGAATAAAATGGAGCTTATATGCACTTCTTAATAACATAAAGTGCATAAAAGTAAATGGATACAAAAGTATATTATATTTCTAGTGTAATCCAGGGACCTTTAATTTCTCTTATGTACTTTTGTTATGTCCCTATGTATCTATTTACTTCCATACACTTTATCTTATTAGGAAGTGCTTATAAGCTCTGTTTTTACTGCCTAGATTTTACTGCGTAGGGTCTGTGTTTTCATGAGCTGCAGAGGGCAGACCCAAGCAGGTGATATTTGTTGGATTTTAGGCATATTAATCACATCTTAATGAAATAAAGTACATAAAAGTAAATAGATACTCAGGTATATTATATATCCAGTAAAGTCCAGAAACCTTCAGTTTTAATGTTTGTTTGTTTTCGATATCACCATTTGAAAAAAGAAAACACAGTGATATATTATCAAATTCCGTCTTTCAGATGCAACAGAGAAAACTTTTTCAATGTCCCTTTATGTGTATAACTTGAGAAGAGTAGAGTGAGGGTGACATGAAAGAAGCCTTCAAATATATAAAAAGTACTTTGAGGGAAAGAAATTACATATTTGTGAAGTATGTAACATCTTAACACAATAGTAGCAAACCCACAGCATGTAAGAACTGTTACAGAAAATCTTCAATTGTGTCACGGTCACATCTTTCTTGTATAGTCACTTTGCTTAAAGCCTTAAAGGTAGAGTTATCGTGATGAGTCATCCTCTCCATTTAGTTCTATTGTCAAGTAAATATTCAAAGTGGCAATCTTTCAATATAACTGAATAAAGATGTTATCTGAAACGAATGTTTCTCTATTATAATCAAAAGCACACATCACCATTAAGCATAATTGAATACAATATGTAATAATCATAGGATGAAATAGTTAAACTTTCTAAAAATATACTGAATATGTTTGTAAGAGCATACAGCTCCAGAATGATCACTTCATCCAAAACTTAAAAATCAAAATAGTAAGAGGGCATTTCAAAAACATCCAGGAAAGAAAAGCATTTGAAATCAAAATTATCACATTCTGCAACACTAAAGAGACAGGACCTAACACATTATCTAGGACATTATCAAAATATCTGGTGATCCTGCCACATTCCTTCTTATGTTTATTGTTGTTTTTCAACTCCTTAATATGTGAAGATATTTACGGGCCTAACTAATAACAGTCTTACCTCTTATCTCAAACCTTGTGTATACACTTGCATACTTCACCGATCTGTACATTATTTATGATGCCTGCATTCTGTCTCACCTGGGTATCGTATCACTCAGAATCTCTGTTCTATATATTCCAATGCAGATGCTAAGCTTTAATCAGTATTACTTCTGACTTTATAAAAAGAGGAATACACTCGAAAGTATGTAAATCTAAAATGTTTGTCCAAAAAAAAGTATCACTATATACTGCAATAGTGATTATTTATCTAAAAGCATATTATAAATATGACATGTTAGAGCAATAGTCAGATGCATTAAAATTATTCAAAAGGACTCTGAACTAATGAATACTGCTCTGCACCATCATGTACAGCAGTCAAAATGTAGTAGAAATTTTATAAAAACTTTTTTTAATGTGAAGCTATTTTCACTTTTTTTTATAATTGTTTTAAATGCTGCAACGTTAGCTTTTATAGCACTCAATATGTTTACCATGACTGCACCGCAGTTTTACTGAGCTATTGTGAGACAATCTTTCAGATCCTGAATTGACCATATACCGTATTTATCGGCGTATAACACGCACCTCATTTTAAGAAGGGAATTTCAGGGGGAAAAAAAAATTCAAATAAAGAACTTTGAAGCAAATCCTCAACCTCCCTCCTCATCCTCAACCTCCCTCCTCATCCTCCCTCCTCAACCCCCTCCTCAAACCCTCCATCCTCAACCCCCTCCTCCACCCCCCATCCTCATCCTCCATCCTCAACCCCCTCCTCCACCCCCCATCCTCATCCTCCTTCCTCAACCCCCCTCCTCAACCTCAACCTCCCTCCTCATCCTCAACCCCCCTCCTCATCCTCAACCCCCTCCTCAACCTCCCTCCTCAACCCCCCGTCAACCTCCCTCCTCAACCTCCCTCCTCAAACCCCCTCCTCAACCCCCCATCCTCATCCCCCTCCTCATCCTCAACCCCCTCCTCATCTTCAACCCCCTCCTCAACCTCCCTCCTCAACCCCCCTCAACCTCCCTCCTCAAACCCCCTCCTCAACCCCCCAATCCTCATCCTCCATCCTCAACCCCCCTATCCTCATCCCCCCTCCTCATCCTCAACCCCCCTCCTCATCCTCAACCCCCCTCCTCATACTCAACCCCCCTCCTCATACTCAACCTCCCACCTCATCCTCAACCCCCTCCTCATCCTCCCTCCTCAACCCCTTCTTCAACCTCCCTCCTCAACCCCCCTATCCTCAACCTCCCTCCTCAAACCCCCTCAACCCCCCCATTCTCATCCTCCCTCCTCAAACCCCTCCTCAACCCCACTCCTCAACCACAACCACCCTATCCTCAATCCCCCTAATCAACCTCAATAACCTCAGAACACAATAGTCTAAGCTGGTGAAGTGAAATGAGAAAAATATATACATAAAACTATTTTTTAGAAATAGAAAACAGAAAATTGGCATGTGCATATTTATTCACCCCCTTTGTTATGAAGCCCATAAAAAGCTCTGGTGCAACCAATTACCTTCAGAAGTCACATAATTAGTGAAATGATGTCCACCTGTGTGCAATCTAAGTGTCACATGATCTGCCATTACATATACACACTTTTTCTGAAAGGCCCCAGAGGCTGCAACACCTAAGCAACAGGCACCACTAACCAAACACTGCCATGAAGACCAAGGAACTCTCCAAACAAGTAAGGGACAATGTTGTTGAGAAGTACAAGTCAGGGTTAGGTTATAAAAAAATATCCAAATCTTTGATGATCCCCAGGAGCACCATTAAATCTCTCATACCCAAATGGAAAGAACATGGCACAACATCAAACCTGCTAAGAGACGACCGACCACTTAAACTCACGGAATGGGCAAGGAGAGGCAGTGCAGAGACCTAAGGTAACCCTGGAGGAGCTGCATAGTTCCACAGCAGAGACTGGAGTATCTGTACATAGGACGACAATCAGCCGTACGCTCCATAGAGTTGTGCTTTATGGCAGAGTGGCCATAAGAAAGCCATTACTTTCAGCAAAAAACTAAATGGCATGTTTTGAGTTTGCGAAAAGGAACATGGGAGACTACCAAAATGTATGGTGGAAGGTGCTCTGGTCTGATGAGACTAAAATTTTACTTTTCGGCCATCAAAGAAAAGGCTATGTCTGACGCAAACCCAACACTTCACATCATCCAAAGAACACCATCCCCACAGTGAAATATGGTGGTGGCAGCATCATGCTGTGGGGATGTTTTTCAGCAGCCGGGACTAGGAAACAGGTCAGAGTTGAGGGAAAAATGGTGCTAAATACAGGGATATTCTTGAGCAAAACCTGTACCACTCTGTGCATGATTTGAGGCTAGGACGGAGGTTCACCTTCCAGCAGGACAATGCCCCCAAACACACTGCTAAAGCAACACTTGAGATGTTTAAGGGGTAACATGTAAATGTGTTCGAATGGCCTAGTCAAAGCCCAGATCTCAATACAATAGAAAATCTGTGGTCAGACTTAAAGATTGCTAGTCACAAGCGCAAAGCATCCAACTTGAAGGAGCTGGAGCAGTTTTGCAAGGAGGAATGGGCAAAAATCCCAGTGGTAAAATGTGGCAAGCTTATAGAGACTTATCCAAAGCGACTTGGAGTTATGATTACCGCAAAAGGTTGCTCTACAAAGTATTGACTTAAGGGGGGTGATTAGTTATGCACATTGACTTTTTCTGTTATGTTGTCCTATTTGTTGTTTGCTTCACAAGAAAAAAAAAAACATCTTCAAAGTTGTGGGCATGTTTTGTAAACTAAATGATGCAAATCCTCAAACAATCCATGTTAATTCCAGGTTGTGAGGCAACAAAACAGAAAAATGCCAAGGGGGGTGAAAACTTTTGCAAGGCACTGTAGATAAGGATATCCGTCTTAAAAGCCTCTGACATTTTACTGATCCAAACAACTGGGCATGCTGGTCACTAATCTTCCCCTATATAAGAGACAGAGGCATAGAGGATCTTGAAAGTGATTTCTATTTAAAATAGCTACATTCAAGGCCAATTACCGTATATATCACTTACTTAGATTATTTTTAACCAATTGCAAATATTTTTATTCATAGTCTTAATTTCACCTTTTAGAAGCTAATCGACTGACATGCAACTGACTTCAGGTTTGGCACACTAACTTCCTATCTAATATAACAATTGCTGTGTTTGTCTGCAATGCCTGCAGGGTGTTTTGCGCGCATGCGCACGATTGTTGCATGAGTTGGCGCATGCATGCACAAAACTGTAACTGCCGCCATAACTACCAGGGATCGCTGCAACAGAGAGAGAGAGAGAGAAAGGGACAGGACAGACTAGAAGGACAAAAAGAGAGACAGGACAAAGAGAGAGAGACAGGGCAGGGAGAGAGAGAGAAACAGGACAGAGAGGCATGACAGAGAGAGAGAGAGAGAGAGAGACAGGACTAAGAGGCAAGACAGAGAGAGAGAGCAAGATACAGGAAAGAGAGACAGGACAGAGAGAGAGAAAGAGAGGACAGAGGGAGAAAGAGAGAACAGGGAGAGAAAAAGAGGACAGAGAGACAGGACAGAGAGAGACAGACAGGACAGAGAGAGACAGCATAGACATTTTATGATATAGTCATTTATGGCGGGTAATTTAATAGCTTCTAAATATGAGTGATGCTAGAGCACCACTGAGCTTTTCCTGGTTTTAGATGTGAAAGATACTGATTAGTTGTTCATGTATAGAAACAAAAAGTTAGCGGGTGGAGCTTGAAGCCCACAGCTTGCCAGACTGTAAGTTGCTTCTGAGTACATTTTAAAAATATAAAGTTTAGCTACATTTTAAAATAATATAATAATATTTAATAAATAATGTAATATTTAATACATAATTGATTAATATATTTATGTAATTGTTTTTATTTACTTTAGTTGTTTCCAAAATTAAAAGACAACCAATCTGATTGTGTCTCTGTTAGGACATTATCATAGTTTTGAAAATTACAGACTGATGAGGTTTGTGGCAAAGGGGTGGAACTGTCAAACTGAGAATTAATCTAAAACTGAATTCCCAGAATACATATGTAACTAGTCAACAACATGTTAATAATTCAAATCTAAAAGTTGTTTTTATTTACCTGTACTATTAAGAGTTGTTTTCACTAAAAACCTTTTCTGTGTCCCCTCAAAGAAGAACACATTTTGCAATGCAGAGCCTCACTAGAAGAAGATGTATTTATGAGTGCCATCTTATTGTAGCACTATCATCCAAAGATGAAGTTGCTTTCATATTAAACAGTATTAATGCATTGTGCTAGCAGTTTTTCTTTACAGTAAACTATTCCTGAGATTTGTATGTGGGGCCCCTGTATGCTAATGCACGTCTCAGTATGTTAATTTTCCTCTCAAAGTGCTTAAATGTAGTAAAGCGGATCTAGTATAATGATAATCTTAGGAGGCATTGTTTTGCCCCCATAGTGACAGACAAGCAGGCCATAATCCTAATTAGTACATCAAATTAGTATTCAGGCTGCTCAAGAATATCACAGAAACAATGCTGATTATCTCAGGAGTGATTCATTTTAGAATCATGTCATCTACTGACAAACTATAACATGCTATTATCACAAACCAACATGGCCATTCAAGCAAATGTATATTTTGCTTTCAACATCAAACTTTAAAGAAATTGTTATATTCTGAAAATCTCTAAAGAAAGTATCCAGAATACAGCATAAAGTAAAATCCACTTATCCTATAATCAACTGAAATTACTGCTCAGTAATCCACTCTTAAGTGTTACATTATTTTTTCCATTTTTATATTTTAGCACTTTATAAAATCTATTTTCAAAAAAAGGCCCAACAATTGTGTGAGCCGGTTCCCATGGCAACCACGGCGGTTATATACTGCGCAGAGCAAGCACACAAAAAGTTTCTATGCACACTTTACAAAGACTCATCAGAATAGGTGACCCAGCTTACAGTTTTGAAATAAAAGGTTATAGGCTAGACTCATTTCACAATGAAATACCACAAACGTCTGATCTCAGCAGCATCCTTCATTGTATTCATTAAAGTCCCAAAGAGGAGGTTCCAAACAATGTATAAATTAAATCTATAGTTAACAAAAGAAGCACTTTATTAAATAAGATCCAACTACTAAGGGCAGTTTGATATCTCTTGCTAATACCAGATCAATTGTATATAATCCTTTATTTCTTTAGTGTACGATGGGGAAAAAAAGTCTAGTACCACTGTTCTAGACAAACTATGGGACATTTGCCCTTGTTGTCCAGCCAGGTGCAGTGCACCAGGGCCATCCTCTCTGCGGCCCCAGTTTTGTCTATTTTTTTTTATTTAATTTTTTTTTTATATTGCCCCCTCTGCTGCACCAGTCCCCCTCTTCTGCACCATGTTGGCTTCTTAGGGGAGACCTAGGGGGGCTCATTAGTGTTTCAAAAGTAAACTACTATCCCTCCCCTTTCTGGCGCATCTTCTCTCCGGAGCAGGGAATCCTGAATTACTTCATGTGTGTATGACATCATTTGGGATTCCCTGCCCGGGCAAGAACAAGTGCAGGAAGTTCAGTGATAGCAGGTAACACTAAAACACTAATGAACTCTCCTCCGATCCCCCCCCCCCCCCCCCCCCCAAGAAGCTTACATGTAAGGTAGGTTCTAATAATGTTGGCGTGGGCGATGAATATATATATATATATATATATATATATATATATATATATATATATATATATATATATATATTTATATTTATAACAGAGTAGCTGTTATGGTGTTATGGGAAGGACTCTTGGGGGACAGGCACTGAGTACATTTGGTAAAGGGGCCTAGCACAGAAACAAGGCAATACTAAATGAGTTGACACCAGGGTGTCAAAATACTTTTTTTTTACTGGGCCCCCTAATCACTAGCTCCACCACTGTCTCCAGCAACCTGAACCTGAATTCTGAACAAGACACATTTGCCACATGAGATCTTATTTAATAAAAATGCAGAGCATACAAATGTGTATCCACTTGTATATATTTAAAAAGCTTATTTTTGAGCAAAAGACCAGGATCAATCTAAACACAATGAATGTAGATATGAAGATAAACTGAGGAAAAGCAAATGCAGGGCTGAAATATTAAACTTTAACCTAATTAATTATGTTCCTGTGTCTGACCCTTTAAACACAGATGTACCAAGGATCTAGCCATCACCCCAGGACAGCTACAAGGGATGTCTACACAGCTGCTTTCTGATATGAAAAGATAGCTCTACCAGTTAATGATATCCATATTAAGGGGGGCATATTCACTAAGGTTCCCTAAGGCTGATAGGGACCACAATGGCTAGTTTCTATCGATAAGTAAATAGAAATCTGTCATTGTAGGCTTGGAGAAGTTTAACAAATTTGGACCAATGCTTCAATGTGGTGGTAAATAATACTGTATATAACATTAAACTGAAATGAAAGAACTATTATGTGTTTAACTTGCATTTCAAACAGTATGTTAAAATCTTTAAAGACTTGCACGAAAAATGAGTTTTCTAAAAATGACATCTTATGTGCTTCACCTTCTTCTAGGCTCTTTCATTTGGGGACATGTCTATGTGAGAGATTTGGGAACAGGGCAGTTTAGAGCCTTCGTTAGATAACAGAATAAGATTGAAATTGACACTGCACCCCTTACCCATCATAGACCCAGAAGCAGAAAGTGGCATCAACAAATGCACCCACAGCTCTACAGAAATGTAAATGCCACTCTCACATACATAACTTTCATCAAGTATCATGGATTCTTCCAGGGTTTTCAAACATATATACTTTTTTCATTGCACAGCATCCCTTTAATTACCGTATATGTATATTTCTAATATAGCTAATGGGTTGAGTGGGCCTATGCAATAATTACTGCTTTTCACCAGAATTAATCATTATTATTAAAATCATAAATGTGACATGTTTCACACTAGTGGAGCAAGGATTCTCAAATTCCTATTATATTCCATCTACACCACTTTTTAGTAACAGATGCCCCGCAGTGCATGCAGCCCTTTGACCCTTCTCATGCAGCCACCAGTCAGTCCTCTGGAGTGGGAGAGCATCAAAAACTAAATATCTGACAGGTTCCAACATCTTTACAAATATCTTAAAACTACTGGTATGCTCTCTCATAAAAGAACAACATGTTTCTAGGCATTACCGTATATCAAAAAGGTTGTACAACCATAAAATTATACTATTAAACTGCATGTTTTTATTAAATAGTTTTTTCCCTGAAATGTTGTATAATTTGGATATTTTCTTATAAAGAGTGAAAATCAGTGCTATAATACATGCCACAAACTCAACACAAACTCAACACAATAACACAGGTACTGGAGACGTCACAACTTACAAGGAGAAAACTTTCATAATAGTAAATATAGTCTAACATATTAAGGAAAAATGTGCACAGCGCTCTACCATGCACAGCTCCTGTCAGTATCAGGTTCCTCAAATAAGGTGATAAATCATTCCTGACTACGGGAGGCAAATCATTTAAAATGAATAACTAACAGATCACTGATAATATAAAGATTGCATTGTAAACTAGAAAAAAAAAAAACGTTTGACTGGCCCAGAGACAAATACATTATAACTGACCAACATGATCATGATTCAACAAATATTTTATTTATTTTTTATTCACATAAAACAAAATGCATAAAAAGTCCAATGTACATACAAGTAAATCTTATGAAATGTAAATACTTTTACATATTTACATTTATACCTACACACATACAATGGAAGTCAGCAAATAACTAGGACTTTTATCACCTTGTAAATATATTAGTTATATTCTTTTTCCCTTTTTATTTAATATACAAATCCCATAAAGGACATTTATTATTTATATTGTTTTTTCATAGATTGTGTTAGTATCATATCTCTTTCTAACTCACTGTTTCTTACTACAATACCTTTAACTTCTTCCCAGGTCGGGATTTGTTTATTTTTCCAATATTTTACCAAAGTCCATTTGAATACCAACAAGATGTGAATTATTAGATATTTGTTTTTAGGGAACTTATCTTCTATATCCAACTGAAGGATTGCAAGTTCGAAAGAGGAAGGAATTGACCTACCAATTATTGTAGAGATCTGAAGTTGGCGATGTTTCCAAAATGTTTTAATCTTTTTACAGTCCCACCACATATGTTTGTGTGTACCCAAATTATTGCATCCTTTCCAGCACAAAGCATCCGTAGAGGGATCTATTTTGTTAATAGTTAAAGGAACCCAGTGCCATCTATGTATGGTTTTAAAAAATAGTTCTCTGTATGAGGAGTAAGGAGAAGAGTATTTAGTTAATTTAAAGGCCATATTTCTATTGGCCATGTTCTACCTATCTCTTCTTCCCATTTGATCATCCCATAAGATTTATTGACTTCTGTATAAAGTCCTAATATATTCTGACATTTAGAAATAGTATGAGATTCTATATCTTTGAATATCATACTTTCAATTAGGGAATATTCTCTCAGATTATTTAATGACAAGCTGCACTTAGTCAAACTGCTTTGTAATGCCATATAGTCAAGCCGAGTTATCTTTTTGGTAGAGAATAGATCTTGCAGTAGGGAAATGTTTATCAAAGAACCTTTTTAAAAAAAAAATATATATATAAATATATTTTTCTCCTTCCATATCGACAAATTAAAGTCTCTATTTCTATATAATAGTATATCGATCGAGATGGCTGGTGAAAGTTCATTATTCATCATCAATTTCTTTCTACTTTTATACCAATATTTTAATAATGTTTTAATTCCTTTTGGAATCAATTTTGTTCTGTCTAAATCTATATCCGGAAGCCATATGGCTAAATTTAAAGGAGTATCAGACATAAGAACGTGTTCTATTTCCTTCCATTTTGTTCTACATTGCTCAGAATTCCATAGTATTATATGTGACAGTGCTATGGCATCATGTATGTCCTTTATTGGGGGGAAGCTAAACCTCCTTTTTCAAAACTAATTTTAGTTGTTGTAAGATTTAGTCTAGATTTTTTCCGTAGATAAATATAATTATCTATCATCCTTTGTATCATTTTTAATACTGAGTTATGAACTATTTCAGGGATACTTCTTAATATATAGGTTATCTTTGGTAATATAACCATTATAACTAGGGCAATTCTACCCATCCAAGATATTTTAATAGTTTTCCAATCGGACAAGAGAATTCTAATTTCTTTAATTACCCGCTCAAGATTTCCTTTAAGTACATTTCTCAAATCAAAAGAGAATTCTATACCCAGATGTTTTATAGATCTTTAATTCCAATTCTAATGATAATTCTGTTTCAAATTAGTTAATATGATGGGTCTAATTCCTCTCATGATGACATCTGACTTTGCAGGGTTTATTTTGAAATAAGAGACTCTTCCATACTCATCTAAGATAGTATGTAGATGAGCTAAGGAGGACTCTGGATTGATTAGTAACAATACTATATCATCCTATGTATCGATTTCCCTATCTCAAAATTAAATAAATAATTAATAATAAAAATTATTGTTTTTTATGCTAATAGTATAATTTATCTATAGGTAAATAAGTATAAAAAATCTTGTTTTTTATGTCTTTTCCTTAGAATAAAGCCATTGTTATTATATTTCATTTGTAGGGAGATACAATAACCACAAGGATAACATTTGTACATATATTTGAAGAAAGCTCAGAGCCTAGCAGATTACACAATGCTGTAAATTCCCTAAAAATCTCCTTCTCCTATCTGAAATATATTTATTGTTGGTTGCCAACTTTGAGCTTGATTACATGGCTCCCATAGGAACTTGCTCAAGGTTGATACGTAGCCACGGGAACTCTTATCAGAGAATTTATGTAGCTGTTACATTTCTCCCGTAATACTTCTAAGTAGCCAGGAGGTTTGTCATGTGAGGGAAATAGCTTGCAACTGTCCTTACATGTTAGATAAGCAGTGAGTATGAAGTTGCGAGTCAGAGGCAATCAGCCCACTTAGCTACCCTAGTAAAGAACATCAGTAAAGATTAACATAGCTATGTGTTTCCCATTCAAATGCAAACCAACATATATATTAATTTCACACTTAATACATGGTATTAAATGTCTGGGGATGCACATTGAATGCTACTAAAAGATAAATGTTGAGAGGGATTTAAAATGTATTAATAGGGCAAATTGGCCTCTGGATTCATGTGGTGTGACTTAGCATTAGTTGGGTGTCAGTGTTTAATTGTGTGAGAAATTATTTGTAATTGCCATTGTGAATTATTTGATTGTTCTTTAGTAGTGTTATAAAGTTATAAACTATAGAAATGCCTTTTGTGCTCTAGGATATCTAGGTTTCAATTTTATTTCATTCATTTTTAGACTGTTACTTATACTGGGACGTTCAAAGCTTCCTTAAGTATCTCATATATGTTCTCATAAGGGGTTTATCTGATCATCTGGGAGGTTGAGCTTACACGTAAGGATTTGCCTCCCTGCGAGCACTCGCAGAGAGCCTTAATAAAAACCCTAAGATTTCGGTATGCCCCTAGAAGAGCCATGTAATTGCAATTTAGGAAAAATATTCTGTAGCAGCAGGGAACACGTCATAAGTAGTAATCACTTGTAATGGTATACTTGTAAGGGTTTGCTGGGGGAGGAATGTAATACCCTTCGTAGAATGTTCACTTGTAAGATTTCCTATAGCATCCATGTAATCGGTTAAACATTGGCCAGGGTACAACAAACACAGGATTCACCAGCTCCTAATATTTAACTTCCATCTTCTAAGTTTTTTGGTTATTTCACATAGTTCAATAGACATCCATCCTTCGCTGGCTCCTATAACTTTTTTGTAGCCTGTCACTAATTGTCTGGTTTCTAATTTATATAAATTTAGTCTGTGGCCCCTCTACTCCAGTGATGGGCAAATTAGTCTCTCTGCGTGAATCAATTAGAATAAATGAAATTGAGTAACTCAGCAACACTAAAGCAAGATAACCTGAAAAAGAAGCAGGATGTTCCTGAAAAACGCTACTGTTGGTGGCCCTCATAGCAGTAAATAGGCAACCACTGCTCTACACTCATGAAAGCATTTTGGTCTACATTGTGTCCCCCACTGGTCAATTCAGTTCCCGTACCAAAAGTGTTTTTATTGTCCACTTTACTAAATCCCTATCCTTGTTATTCTCTTATTTTTTCCTTTATCTGCTCCCCTTATCTTATAAGTAATATATCCCCACCCTCCTTTCCCATTAGTAATATGGATGGAGGGCTCACACAATTCTTTTTCTGGATTATTCCTCCCAAGTTTGAACATCTATGATCAACTAAAATAACATTTGTTTTTGTTTACAGTTATTTCTCTTTTAAATGGACTCTGTAACACCTTCCCAGTCTATGAAATGAGCAGTGCCATCTAAAAATAGTAGCAGTGTACTAAAAAATAAATACTTAATAAAATATTGTGAGCTCTTGCTAAAACCAGGATGTCAGGAACAAATGCTTGACACTCCCAGTCTGCATTCACAGGGTATCACCACTGAAGGCAACATGGGAATCTCACTGTAAATGAGAAATGATAGGTGATTTGGGAAGATGAGTCTTTGTTGGGTAGTTCTACAACATATTTAACATATGTCTTCTTAATATGCTGATTTTATTTTTTAGTTGCTTTTGTAGAAAATTATTTTTACTTATAAGAAGGACAGCCCCTCATTAGGAGACATGGGTTCCTGCTTTTTGATGATCACACACCTATTTTAAAAATGTCCATTGATGTCTTTACCAAGCTGTTGTAAATGTCGAATGATAACATCAGCATCATTTGCTCATGGTCCCAATAACCGCTCTGTAAGGATGTGAGGCTTTGATAACTAAGATAATGTAATGGGTATTTCAAAATGCACTTAGCTGCAAATAAGAAGCTTCAGAGGAACACCAACATTTTTTGAATGGAATAGAAGTTAGGTAGCATTAAAGGCTGCCTTCAATTCTATATAGCAATGGTGTCCAAGTAAGGCCAAACAGCCCAGAATTTAAGAGTTTCTGGACTGCAGAAAATAATCAATAGATGTATCTACTCTACAATTTTATCTACCTAAAAAGTTTTGGTTTGCTAAATTATGTATATTCCAGGTATTCTTATTTATATATTCCTTTTTCTGAAGTAGTACATGTTCATGTTACTCTGAAATAACTTCAAATCATGAATTCTTGCTCTTGTATTCGTGTTTTTCTGAAAAATATTTATAAAGTTTATTAACCCCTAATAATATATATGCAAATTTATAACCTATCACCCCTTTATATATATATTCGCCCTCCTAAGCTAAACATATTAATGTCATGAAGTCTTTCCTGAGAAGTTTTTTCAATCATATCATGTACAATTTTCATAGCCCTTTTTGAATTTCTTTCTAATATTTCAACACCTTTCTTTTTGATTGTATCTAAGAGAATTGAAAGAATAATTTTAATATGAAACAGATTATTTACAATATTTTAGGCAAGTTTCCATGGAGTCATATTAATAAGAAATTCAAAGCCATAAAACAAAGGTGCTTATCTCCCAGCCGCATGCACCCCTCAGGAAATCATTAAAAAATTTCTGTGCAGAGTACAAGCTGTCAGTCAGCACTCCAGACATTTGGACTGACCTACCTGTAAACACACCTTGAGGGCTATAGCCGGGAATGCCACTCTTAGAGGACTACTGAACTCTGAAAATTCTTGATAAATTGAATTTAATAAACTGTTTAGTGAAATGTATTCAATATTTTAGGCTTATTTTGCTCCTCATATTGCTCAGCCTAGGGACAGCCATTTTGCTCCTTACATTCTCACTCTCTATTATTCTTAGCGCGTGCTTGCAAAAGAATATGCAAAGATGATGAGGGGTGGAGCCATCCACATAACTCGGCAGGATCTACTAACAAAATGACAAGGGGAGCAACTATAGCTTCCCATTCACTTCCCTAGCAGGAAAGGAGAACTTTATTAAACAAATAAATTGTAATACGTATTATTGTATAACACACAAAACACTTCCATCAATAAAAAATAATTATATGTACATAATGTTTATGAACACATATAAATAACAGGTCCCTGGTGGTCCAGTGGTTAGGATTTGGTGCTATCACAGCTGCGAACTAGGTTCGATCCCAGTCAGGGAACAAAGCGGTCACACCAACCTGAAGCCATGCAGGGTTGGGCCTGGTCAACACTTGGATGAGAGACCACCTAGGAATACCAGGAGCTGAATGCTGTGGCCCACTGGAGAAGGCGACTGGCAACCCACTTCAGTATCTCTGCTATGAATACCAAGTTGATTGGCATGGTGTGTTACGGTCCATGAGGTCACAGAGAGTCAAAACCAACTAAACAACACACAGACACACACACACAAGTAATGTATATACATTATATACAGTTTACAGTAATTATTTGAATTATGGAAGTACGATTGTTCTTTATGGATGGAAGTAGTTTTGAGTGCAGTACAATGTCTTACACATTATGAGCCTGATTCAAGTTGGGGCTCTCAACTCGATTGCAGACATCCGAATGTCTGCGATTGAGTTGCGGGCTCCTGTTCCACTCCGATGGCCTGGGTCGCAAGTTAGCGCTATCGAAAGTAACATTTGCGAGATTGAACATGATCGATGACGCAAAGCCGTAGCTCCATGCTAGACAGAGCCAATGGAATCTGTGTCCAATAGTGACTCGTGATTCATGCCTAAATTATGAGTTACGATTGGACTCACATTCCAGATATAATGCAATATTGATAAAGCTGTAAATATGATATTCTATTACATGCGAGTTCCATTATATGTATTAACACTTTGATTGCCGGGATTGATATAACTCAGAAAATAATCATGAAATCAAGTATTTTATTATGCCGATTTGCAAGCTTGAGAATGTTGTGCTATTAATTCTAAGACCTAACATCACTTTCCCTGTTAATAAAAGTACAGTAGTGTGTGTATGTGCATTTAAAATGCTCTGTACATGCCAATAATCTCTTTGCAAGACCTCCTTGGTACCAGTAACTTGTTGTCTGATTTTTGTCATTTGCGGGCTTGAGTGGTTAGTGAGGGGGAATCGGAGCAATTGAATAGCGATTTGTGATTTTAGCCTTGCGGGTGTGAAAGATTAAAGGCTTGGAGGGCATTAACTTTCGATTTTAAAAATGGCTATAAATCGCAGCTCGGAGCACGTAACTCGATCGGAGCCAATTGGATAGCAAAGTAAATTGGGCCTCCATTTCTGAGGCCAGATCTCCCAAAAGCCTCAACTGAATGAGGCTCTATATGTTTAACAAAGAGCTCTGTCCTAATAGGTTATGAATTAGTGGCTACAGTGGCTCCCCCTGTCATAAGCTGTGTGGATGTCTTCACCCCCAACAGTGGCAAGACATCATCTTTAATATGCTGTTGACAGCTACACAAAATGGAAGATGATCTCAATGAAGAAAAATGTAAGGGACACAATGACTGCCCCAATACGGAGAAAAATTAATGGCTAAAAATGCTTATAAAAACTATAGAAAAGAATATGATGAGTTCAGTGGACCTTTAACACAATCAAGAAGTGATCTAGGTCCAAACAAGATGGTTATGGAAGAGTTATGAATATCAATATTAGCAGTAACCTTAAAAACTGGTGCCTCATAGAGTGTAAATATGTGGTATGTTATACAAGAACGTAGAAGTCTGTGCATTTAATGCAGTAATTACTCATGGGGTTTTGACCCCTCTAATGAAATAATATCTTTATGGCTTTGTATGGTGTGTGTTATTTCCAAAAATTAGCATCGGCAGACAGAAACAATACTGAGATACTGATCAATGCTACAGAGAAGTCACAGTTTTATTACTAAACTAAAATCTTGTTGTGATGGGCATATTACCTGGGTGACTACAGAAGGAAGAGATATCGGCAATAAAGATAATAAAACAGGATGCAGATAGTCCTACAAGAAAAAAATATATTGCTTCAATGTGGGCTGAAATTATACTGTTCAGTATTAACCAATTTACAGATCACAGATCTGCTGACTAAATGCCAAATTCTTGTATTTAGAAATAACTGTAGTAAGTGGTTTGTTCTTTAACAGGATGTCAGATTATATTTAATCAAAGGAAGCACACTCTACCACCGATAATCTACTTATAAAAGGAAAAGAGGAGTTGTTTTATGGCAGATAACTCTACTGATTTGGCGTGATATACCGTAATTTCTTGTAATAAGTGATGTAGATGTGATGTGTTTTGACAAGAATATTGCTCCTTTGAGTGATAATGTACAGATTAAAACAATGACAATTATTTACTTGTGCTATTTTTACTTTTCCTCAAGGTGCAGACTGTCCAAGTGTCGTTGCTTGTTTGGCACCAAAAGATTTGTTCAGGGTTTTGGTTGGAAATGTGTGATTTTGGAACTATACTTGTCAAAATATGGTGGACACTTATATTTGAAATGTACATACAAACAAATACAGCATTTAATTTTTTTATGTTATATTCAGGGAAGGAGATAAATAAGAGATAGAAAGGAAAAGTGCAAGGGAGAGAGTAGGGGTGTAGACAGGTACAGTAATGGAGTGGGGTGTAAATATTGTAAAGAGAGATGATAGTGGGATGAGATGGGAGGGAGAGAAGGGGAGTGCGAAAGGAGGAAAGGAGAGGTGAGAGATGAGTTGGAGAGAGTAGGGTGAGAGAGGAGAGGGGAATGAGAAGGGTGTGAGAGAAATGGAGGATAAAAGAATGAGAGAGAGAAAAGGGGCAGAAAGGTGGGAAAGAGAGGGGCAGATAAACAAGTGTAAGGGGATGGAAAGAGAATTGGGTATGAGATAGTGGAAGAAAATGAGTGAAGCAAATAAAAAGAAGGAAAAGGAGAAGAGAGAAAAGGGGAGTGAGAGAATGGGGGAAGAGACATACGTATTGCAGGTCATTTCTGTGAAAATGAACATAGCGTCAAGGACCTGAATGTAACTATCCTGGTGGGGAAGTTTAAGACACAGAGAGACGGGAAGATCTGTAAATATAGATTTGTACTAAAATGTTGCACTCTAACACATGGATTGTGACAGGGAATTCATATCACACTATCACATATATAGTTCTCAGCAATATGGGTTGTTGCTAACGCTTGTGGCGCGAGGGCCGCAGTTGCTGGCAAGGAGAGCCAAAGGCGCTCCTTGCGCTGGTGGAGATGAGCGCCATAGGCGCTCATCCCTACGACCCCCTACGACCTTGTGAAGGTGGAGGCTTCCACTTCGGTTGCAATGAGTCAAAGGCTCATTGCAGGCCACAAATGCGGACCCTCACAAATTAACACCACACTATCGCAAACAACCACAAAGACCTTCACCGTGCCACCCAAAAGGAGAGCCAACGTTGCTCATAGGACACAAGCTACACCAGGGGAGAGCCTTGCAATAAGCGACAAAACGAGATCTTTGCCGATCTTACAATAAGCGCAAAAGCGCCTATGATAACAACAAATACACCAACCCAGAGGCTCGCAAGGAGAGCCGAAGGTGCTCATTGCGAGCCACACTATGAGGCAAAAGGCGCTCAGCGCCAGCCTCGCAATGAGCGCACAAGGATCTCAGACCACCAAAACACTTACTCTCTGTGGCAAACAGCATTACCTGCCTTGCAATTTTATTGCCGTCATTTGTTGACGGGCAAGTCGCTAGTCCAATATAATGTTCATTTCTGACTGTGCAACATAGGCTTTGGAACCATTCGCAAAGCTAAAAAATAAATAAAGAATTGGTAGTGGAATCATTGTGCACTCATTGGCTCTCACAAAGCCTTAAAAGACTTGGCACCAAATGTAAATAATTAATACAGGCATGTTGTTCTGCCTAGGTCCACAAGGCCCATAACTGGAGCAGAACATTTTCAGGTATAGCTGCCTACCAGAGTTGCTGGTGCAGTGCCATGGAATAATGCATTGATGTGTAAATAAATGTCTATTTATAATGATATGTACTGTATGTCTATGAGTGTTCCTGACTTTTTCTGACATACATAAACAAATAGACAACTATGTTTTTTGATATAACAAGAGCAAAAGACAAGTTGTAGGTGGTGCATGGGGCGCACAGATCTGCCTAGGGCAGCAAAAAATCTAAATACACCCCTGAATTAACATACAAAATGTACCTTAGCCATTTTCAAAGTTATGTGAAAGTGTTGAAGCTACATTATGGAAAATCTTTCCACTTTATTGAGCCTCTCTCCAGTATTTCTTTACTTCTCACATTTGTTCATTGTTACATTTTTTATTTCTATTACCATCCACTCCACTAGCCTGATGAAGGAGCCTTGAAAGTTTATTGCGTAGCTCGACTCAGTCAACCATTAAAAAGTATCATATCTATCCAACCTGTTTTTTGTCTTTCCATGGCTACCACAGTACCGGCCTTCACTTTCTTCAGCCATTCTTTGTTCATGCTCTATGACCCACACCTCTGAGGATGATAAAGCAGCCATATATTCAACTGTAGTGTGCCACACTTGGCTCTTGAACCATTGGTTGCATTTACCTGTTTTATACAAATAATATGTCTATAGAATTTTTTTTTAAGTTTTTAGATGTCTCCTTAGTAAAATTACTATGTCTGAATTTTTCTTATATGGCTTGTAGCGTTTTTCTTGCTGTCTTATTAATAAGTAATTTAAAACCTTAAAACAAAAAGTGTTTATCTCCAGGCCACATGGTCCCTCAGGATTTCATTAAAGCACTGAACACAGGCTGTCAGTCAGCAGTTCAGTCATTTGGACTGACCTACCTGTAGCCACACCTTGAGGGCTACTGCTGGCAATGCTTCTCTTAACATAATCAAGAAGTTATCTTGTATCAAAAAGGCATAGATGAAAGAGCTAAATCTATGCTTTAAATATATGTATGGTGGTAAGTAACACTATTACTCTGCAAAGGGCCATTCTGCGCTCTGATGTATGTTCCTAGAAATCTCAGCATTTCATGTAGTAATTATTTCTGGAGTTGTAGCCCAATGACTGACATTACATATCACCTGCAGATCTATAAAGGTGTCTTTCTGGAATAAAAGCACAGTCAGCCTGAAACAATGCTGAGCTACTGATAGCTTTCACAGTTGGGTTAGTAAACTCAAATTATGTTGTAATGGGCGTCTTACATGGATGACTAGGGAAAAAGAATGAAAGGCAACTAAAGATAATGAAACACAATGCCACTGATACGACAGATACTAGAATAAGAAAAGGCAGCTGTGTATCTTGGAGGATGCTCAACTCAGTATCATTAACAGACTAAGTACAGTACCTCTGATAAAATCTAGTATTTTTATAACCTAATTTAGTTATAATATGGGAAACAGCGCTGTCTTACATTACTAGTTTTAACTTAAGGTGTGAATACAATCCTTGTGCTGTCATTTTCAATTAAAACAATACCCATGAGACATAATTTCCTGGAAAGAAATCTACAGGTGTTACACACTTTTGGCTTGAATTATACTGTTTTCTGGCATTTTATGAAAGTGCCAGAGCTTGGCGCTCTTTCTTTTGTAATTGTGCCACTTCTTCCATCTAGTAGTGGATATATACAGAGTGGACCTAGCACATCAATCCAGTTTAGCTATGAAAAAATGTGTCAAAGCATGACTTGACTCTGCTATTGTGGCATACTGATAAGTGTGGCTTCATATAAAATAAAAATCTGAGCTGTGGGAAAATGGATTTTACTATTCTTTAGAACATCCTTCTTATATAATTCCACGAGATACTGCAACAAGCCACATTGTGTGTATATATGCAATAAAAGAGCAAGTTTAACATGACCCAGCAAAATGAAGGGCATGATTTATAAAAAAAAATCAACCTATGCCTTTCCACATGGATGCTGCAATATCCACACTGTTGCTACTTATTGAAACTATTGTCAACAGAATCATGAATAATTAACATAAACATTCAACAGGTTTCTGTATTACAGTATTAGTATGCAGAGAACAAAGGCAATAACATGAGCTTACACTTAGAAGAAATTTTTTTTAAATTTAGCAGCCAAATCCAACAAAGCATGACTTTATGTGAAAATATTTTGACTCTTTGTGCTTCCTGTACTGTCAAATAGTTACAATTTTAGCCATTTCACATTGGGTTGGAAAGCAAAATGCTACAGTACCCAGAACAGGGAAAGTTAGTGGCAAAAGTTCTGTATGTAGACCAGGTAAAGTCAATAGAAGTGCAAGGTTTTTATGTTATGATTATATTGTATTACAAGGTGAAGCAGAAAAATGTACACATGTATGCATTATATATGACATGTAGAGATGTATCTTAATAATAAATATATTATATTAGCATATGTATAAAATAGACATGTAACCTATAGATGTGTCTGTATATGTTGTAAATGCAGACTACATTAACACACACACATATACATACATATGTCTATCTACTGTATCTATCCATCCATCTATATATATATATATATATAGTAAATAAATAGTAAATCTGTGTTCACATTTGAATGTCTAAAACAAGTTTAAAATATATATATATATATATATATATATATATATATAATATATATATATATATATATATATATATATATATATATATATATATATATAAAGCCAGTATAGATTATAGATAAATAGATAGATAGATAGATAGATAGATAGATAGATATTTTACAACCACCAAAAAAACATTGCTCTGGGAATAATATAGGTGCTGAAAGAGCAGATTAGTAAAGTATGTCTGGGGAAAAAAAGTAACTCTGGCACAAAGTGCCTTAGGTGAAGTTATCTGCAGCTGCCTCCACCTTGTAATGTATTGTACTTTCCACACAAGAATGCTGTTTTTTTTTTTCTAAAACTCATTGGACATATTTTAGAGGAAAAATAAATGTTCAGACAGCAGGTTTACAAAGAATGGAAATTATTTATCAGAATTAATCCAGAAGCAAAATACTTATAAAAATGGAAATTTTTGGCACTTTGTAAATTAGGATTTTTAATAATATATATTAGGTTTCATAAAAATAAAATGACTTACATATAAGACTGTAACTTGGTCCCATCTGTTGTTGAACACTTGGTTACTGTACCAAAAAACAGTAGGAAAGTCAACATCTGTAGCCCCATTGTGGGTAATACGATCCACCTTCTGCTTAGGAGGAATATTCAGATCTTTTCCTGGAGACTCTGAGCTTTTCAGTGATCTGGAAGGTGATTTCAGCCTTTGTTCTTGAAGATCTGCTGTAAAGTTTAATACCTGCATAGGATACAACTCTCAAACATGCATGGTCTTTGTTTCACTTAGAGATGATCATTGTAATTGTCTGCACGTTTTTCTTTTTTTTTTTTTAAGAAAAAGTTACCAGCAGCCATCAAGAAATGTGCACAGACAGCTGTTTCTCATTGTATGGGTCTGATGTGAACAGGATCCAAAAAACTGATGAATTTTATAAAAATGTTTTCCGTTCAGTGAGGAGCCTGTGTGTGTGTTTTGGAGTTCAGCATCTGATCCAATTCCCATTACAACAAGCACAGTCCAAGCCCCCTCCAAACAGGAGCAGGCACAGGAGAGGAGGGGATTTAGAAGACAGGTCACCTCCCTCAGGACAAATTAGAGTGATGTTCCCTTTACAGCCTGCTCTCCCTTTTAGGATTTACTGACAAGATCTCCAGTTTGTGCAGATATTGGTGCCTCATTCCCAAACCTGTGCTGTGTCAGATCCTTTCTCTTCTCATCTTGTAGATGGAAATAAAAGACAATCTAGTGTGTGGCTTCTCCTATCCCTCCTGAGTAATAAGGAGAGGAGCTTTAACTCCTCACAATGCAGTGCCATGGTAATGTGGTTATGTATGATACTGTATAACTGTGCTTCTGCAGTGCATTCTCACCTATCTGTCTGTCCTCAGGCAGGATTATTGCTCATACCAGTAGGGAGGCAACCTTATAAATACACTTTAAATAGTTAAGAGGCTGGTGAGCATGTACTATCTTCCATAATATATTAAAGGGACACTGTCACCCCAAACTCAACTTGTTTTTTTTTAGGTTATTCTTTAATAGCATGTAAAATTGGCTATATGATTTGTTAAAGTGAATCAATCCTGGGAAAATTCCATGCTGCATGTGTATGCAAATGAGTGGCTTACGCATATTGATTAGCTGTGTTAATTAGGATTACAGTCCGATTGTCTCTATAGTGGCCAAGATAAAGACCTGCAATGTTATATGGCCTCTCCCACCCTTATCAGGCACTCTGAGCTACACATTAGTATATTTGAGAGCACATAACATGCAGGAGAAGCAATTCTGGCTATTGCATAAATTAGTTATCATAGGGAAAAACTGCTAGTGCAATGCATGCTGTTGCTGTTTAGTTGTTCAGTCATGTCAGACTCTCTGTGACACTCTGGACAGCAGCACGCCAGACACATCTATTGCTATATCTCTATTTTTTTTTTTTTTAAATCTTTTATCCAAGAAAATTCACACAAATATAATACATTCTTACATAAACTCATTCTTTCTTTCCAATCAGAGCTTTATCAATCATTAATATCAATTAAAGGAGAACAAAACACATCCTTACAGGGGAAGAAAAGTCTCTAGTTTTTTGGTAAAGATACTGGAGTGGGTTGCTAGTTCTTTCTCCAGTGGACTGCATTTTGTCTTTCCTCTTCTATGATCTACCCATCTTGGGTGACCAAATCCTTCACTTATCTATGAATAACGATACATTTGGCTTTAAAATAAACTCCCCCACCCCCCTCCCATGTCAAAAAAAAAAGCACATACCACACAGGAAGAAAATGTTCGCCAGCTTAAAATTCTATTGGAAAAGAGAGAAAAGAGAAAAAAAAAAAACATTAATTGATTCCTTATTTTTAATACAATACGATGAGATATGTATAAACAAAACAAAAATCTTATATATAATATAAGTTACTGTATACATGCTATAAAAGAAATGATTGCAATGTAAAAATTATTAATGGAACAAATGTTATCGTTAATAAAAGAAATTGAAACAAAAAAAAATTGCTCTGTACCATCATATAGAGCAGTTCAAACCAAACAGAAAAAGGTAAACACTTTAATTTCAAGATCTTTTCACTATTTTATAAAGATGCCACATTGATATCTTTTATGGCATTCAAACTGTGTATTTAGCCTGACCATAAATCAGGTTAAATTTAGAGCATCACAGAATTGAATGAGCTTATAGGCACCTTCCAACAGGTCCTAAATGGTTCATAAATTACAAGCTTCCTGAAAATGTTTATTATTGTTCCACATTTTTTCACTTTGAGGTCAAAATGTCTGAAAAACTCAAAACAATAAGGTGATATTTTTTGATTGCAGTAAACACAGTATTTTCCCTTTTGAAAGCGCTAGTGATTTTTGGTCCTTGCAGAACCTATCAAGTCTATACACAGTTCAAAAAGTAGAAATGTACCAGAGCTATACAAAAAATAAAAATAAAACAATGAAAGCTGTTTTATTTTTTAAACATTTTTTTCTTCCACTTGGTTTTCAATGCTCTTGTTGATAAGGTAGAACAGCATCAATCAATTCCATGTCCCTTGAAAGGGATGCATTAAAGGTAACAGTTAATGCATAAATTAAAAGAATGTACACATAAAAATGATTACAATGGGTTATTATTCAAAATTTGAGTGGAGGTGTTAGATTATTGTGCTTGAAAGTTTTGTACGTCAAGCTTGAAACCTGAAAAGATCATCCCTATGTCTGACTCCACATTTTGGGATGAAGTCTTACTAAGTGCAGTCCTGCAGCATGTATCTTTCATGTGGTGGTACTTACATATATCAGTTTCTTAACCACATGCTTGGTTGTAGATGAAAAAGAACAATATGTCTAATCTAGAGTTAAGTATTGGAACTGTAACAGTTCCTTCTGCAACCTGCACATCTAATTCTATTTCCTATCACTGTCTGTCCATTTATCATTTAGAATCTAAGAATGCACTGTAATAGATCAAAGTCTTAGAAACTCATGGTAAATAGCAGAATCTAAAATTAGTTATAATTATGGTAATAGGCACTTCACAAGGTTGCATAGCAGTAAATGGAACACGGAAAAATGCTTTAGATCATTCTTTGATGGTGAGCATAGCTAGTGTTTACACCCTTAAAATGCCCATAAAACCCTTGGTAGTGACGGGTTAGTGTAGCCCACAATGGTTTGAGAAAACAGTCCACCATGACCCATCCCAATGGTTTGTGAATCTCCACCACTGTATATGTCATTTAATCTATCTATCTATGTATCTATCTACTCATCTATCCAAGCATCCATCCACCCACCCAGCTTCCCACCCATCCATCTACACATTCATTGTTCTACCAATTTATATATCCATTCAACCACTTAACTAGATATCGATCCACCTATATACATCACTCCATCTACCCACCTAACCATCCATCCATCCACCTCCACACCTATTCACCCATCTAACAATCTATCCATTCATCTATCTATTCATAATTTATTTATCAGTCCATCCATCCATATACAGTACAAATATTGTTTTTTATGTCCATATCTTCCATACTGCTTATGAAACTAGGCAATTGCCATGAAACAGCCATTGTTAGCCTACTCTTAGCAGGTATGACATTTGTATTGCCCTTTGGATATCACTATCAATAATAAAACTTAAAACGTACATAAAAGGAAAGAACGTGTAAGTCCTGTGTTAATCAAAAGACAAAGTATGCTGAATCCCCATGTGGTATCTAAGCTGATTTTATAAATTACTCTCTGGGGGCTGAGCATGCCAATCATTTGTTTAAATGACCACTGTACAAATATTATTATCATTTATTTGTAACAATAAAATATATAGATGTTTGAAAATGTTGAGCTTAACTAAGAGCACAATTAAGTTGAAAATAACTTAAGTTGACAATATTGTGACAAGGATGAGTATGTTACTATCAGTTATGTAGATATATATGTACATCTGAGTTTAGCTATAGCTTGTGATAGACCAGTGTAGTTATTTTGTTTTGTTAATTACGGGGCAAGTGGTGGCTCCCAGTCCAATCTCCACCACTCCAGAGTATAGGGGTCATGTGAGTATGTGAGATAAGAATTACTGGTAACTACTAACTTTGAAAATGTTACTCAATGGAATCATGGATCTTTAAGACTAAGTTTGACATAATTACTTATGTCTAGCAACAGGAGGGACCTGCTTGAGTATAAATATTTTTTAAACGTCGGATTATAACAGTTTTTCTAAATAAAAGTTAAGTCTTATACTTATACTTTGTGTCTGGATACAAATTATTAAATGTGAGCAAATTACATTCTATTTGTGCATGGGGATACTACTGCCTGTTTAAGAGGTATTCTTTTCTTTTTCTATAAATTATAAATAAAACTACAAAACATGTTTTCATCCTTTTTTATTTCTTGTTTTTTTTTTTTACATTAATAAGTAGAACATTGGGTCGCATTTACAAAAACTAAGGAAAACAACAGCAGCAGCCTTCAAGAATCTTAGTGAGTATGGCCATATATCCTTTTTGGGATATGAATCTTTGTTTGCTTATTTTCATAATTATTATTTTTATGATTGAATGCCCACTGCCTTCCCAAGCATTGTTGGTGCATTATGAGAATAAATATTACAAATATCTGATGCAAAATTATGCAAACAAATGATTTCTATCTATTTATGAAAATATAAACATCCGCATTCTGTAAAATTAGAACTTTTTATTCATCTGCACCAATAATTCTGGAAAGAAACACAATAGCAGCATAAATGAGCATAGGTATGAATATTATAATTACCTATAGCTAATAGAAAGTTCTCAATTTCAAGTCTTGCTGCCAGAGGGCAAAATCAACCCCCCATAAACCATGGAATAATAATCATAGTCTACATTTATCCTCACACAGTGAATGTGGCTCAGCAACACATAGCTCAGCCTGAGTATGGACAGAGAATATATTATAGAGCAACAGTGCCGTGTACAAATGAGAAATATCAGCATCGTCCAGCCCTGAAATACCAGACTATTCTCCTCTGAATTTAATAAATAATTAATGCCAGACATACATTTCAGCTCAAGAAGAAGGTACTAGACTGATATTCTGATTTGTTGGATAAAAGAGACTAAAGGGGGAGGTAAAGAGATAATTGAGGGGTAGAAAATCCCCAGAAGTCTCCAATTTTTAAAATTAGAATTTTTGGCTACTAAATAATTTACTAAAGTGTAATGTATCTCTATGAATAGTTCCCTCCCAGGCTCTTTGAAATATCCTACCTGGCTCCTACAAAATGTCCTGGCTCCTAAGTATCAGATCCTTTCTCTCTCTCGCCACACAGGCTCACATAGGCAATGGGGGAAGTTCATTAAAGGGTCACATAATTCAGCACAATGTGTACCACATCATAGTAAAAATCTCCTAAAACTTGTTGAAATACTTTTTGAATTTTTTAAATACGTGCATTTTTCACTGAGAAATTAAATCAAATAAAATCTATGTTTCAATGTATAACAAACTGCCCACATGCTGCTACATTACTGCAGCCATTCAGGTTGAAGGGGTGTTCCCCTCCCAATTCAAGTCAAGCCTTTTTTCGCTAGAAAAAAGGCGTCTAAGAGGAGATATGATTACGTTATTTAAATACATCCAGGGTCCATATAAGGCTTTGTCAAGTGAGCTTTTTGTAGCAAGAGATTTTCAACTGACAAGAGGACACTCTTTGAGGTTAGAGGAAAAAAGATTTCACCTTAAACAAAGAAAAGGGTTCTTCACAGTTAGGGTGGTTAAACTGTGGAATTCTCTACCAAAGGAGGTGGTGACAGCGAATTCGATAGACAACTTCAAAAAGGGGTTAGATATATTTCTGAATAAAGAGGGCATTCAAGGCTATCCTAGATAACTAGCGAAGGAATATTGATCCAGGGAGAAATTTGATCGCCAGTTTCTGGGGTCAGGAAGGAATTTTGCTTTTTTTCCCCCTTATGAGACAATTGGCAAAGTTTCAATGGTTTTTTTTTTATGTTTGCCTTCCTCTGGATCAATTAACAATAATTAACAATTAACAATAATAATAAATAGTCCAAATTAAAAAGATCAATAGAGATCTAAAAAGGTTGAACTTGATGGACTAACTCTTTATTCATTCTCCAATACTATACTATTAATAATTATTTAATCAATAATTTAATTAATAACTAATCCGCATATTGCAGATCAGAGGAGATCTTAACAGGTTGAACTTGATGGACTGAAAGTCTTTTTTCAACCTTAATTACTATGTAACTATGTAACTATGTAACTATGTAAATGTTTTTGTTAGAATGCTTATGTTTCCAGTTTGAAGGGAAGAGACATTGTAATTGGTTTATTTTTTATTTTACGGCAGAAAATTCTGATTTCTGTTCTCTTGCCTCTCTGGAATTTGAGCAATGCAGGCAAGCTTTCTGCATAGGTGGTACTCTGTGTAGTAATCAAAACAAGAAAAATGTAACTCTTAACAGATATATCTGTGCAGACGTGAAATACTGGACCTAAAACAGGTCAGCTATGAGTTTACTGGTTAGTGCAATGTAAACTGAGTTTATGGAAAGCTGCTATCAATCATAGCCTTCCACATAGAGAATCACACAAAGCAAGCTACAGTCAGCACTACGTTATTACTAATGCAACAGCCAGTGGGCAAAATCGACTTGTATGTAAGCAGACATTTCAATATTTCGATCATACTTACATACAATTATGTGCTCTTTCGCTGCATGAAGAGCACTTACAGTGTGGTAAATGGGCATTTAAGCACCACAAGGCTATGTGGTTCACAGTACTTTGATGCTCTATTTTCTATGCTCTGTTGCCATATACATTTTCATGACTTCATATCAGCTTGCCTCTACTGTCACAGTTCTCATTATAGATAAAAATGTTGAAGGGTCAACAGTTGCAGCTATTGGATATGTATATATGTTTTTAGTGGCTGATGGTAATGTGTGCAGATTTAGTTTGTGGTTGGAAGAATCTTGTTACGCATAATATTGACGCATATTGCTTCAAACCATCACAATGTAAACATTACTGTTTCAAACTCGCCTAGTAGTATATTCAGTATAATCAGTGCGATAAGTGTTCATTCCTACATGTATATGGGGATTAAAGGACCCCTATAGCCTCGTATTTATCATATGGTCTTATAACAACTATACTTACACATGATAATAGGCAAAGTAAAAAAATAAATAAATATAGTGGTTAAATTATGAATATTTAGACTGGGTGTATGGGGGGTACCAACAAATCGTGCCTGTCAGGGAAGGGGCCCTTTGCCAGTAGACAGCTGTGATGCCTGCTTATAAATAATTAAACTTCACAAATAAAAACTCTCCTTGAAGGATATCACTTGTCCTGGTGAGGCCTATATGCTTGACTGTTGAATCCTTGGAAGAGGGTATGGGGGTTGTCCCTTGAGCCAGTGATTGTTTTGTTTTGCAATATTGCACTCATATTATATAGCATAACAAATAGGATAGTTTAGCACTATATGTATGGTATCATTCCTTTTTTATCTCCACTAGCAGTGGATTGCAGTAGCCACTAGGTGGCTTTGTTCCATTTCTACTTAGAGTGCGGGCTAGACTTAGGGCATCATTCAATTGGGAGGCCCCAAGTCCCGGGATCTAGGCCATATGTCTGCAGGCCCGCAGTGCGCTTAAGTTACGGTGCTATTCAATTGAACAAGCCCGCAAGTTATGGGCCAAAAGCCGAAACCGTAAGCCATGCACTCGTATGTAGCATTTCAGGGCGGGAACACGATCAATTAAGCAAGGCCATAACTCCGTATTTAGAAACAGCCAATAGAAAATGAGACTAGGTATTAGGGATTAGGGTTAGGGGTTAGGGTTTAGAGTTAGGGTTAGGGTAGGGGCAGATGATAAGCTTTACATAGTAAAATAGTGGCGTGCACAGCTGGCAGGGTCTAAACAGGAAATGTCCTATGTATGTATAATGTGGACTGACTGAGGGGTGAAATCTGGATGGTGATGCAAAATGTTTGTGGAGGGGGCCCTAAGGCCCCTCCCTTAGGAAATAATTTAACTGGGCTGTTTAAATGAAGCAAATGCCTGTCCACATTAACAAATAATTGAAAAATTAGTTTTACTAAATTAATAACTGTATTTAATTTTTACTTTCCAAAAACATTATCTATATATATAATTGCCACTTTGTCTGTCATGCCTGCAGGCACATGATTGTTGGTAGAGTCGTGGCATTGCCGTTCATTTGCAGAACTGTAACCGCCGCCATAACAGAGAGAGAGACAAGACAGAGAGAGAGGACAGAAAGAAAGACAGGACACAGAGAGAGTGCGAAAGGTCAGAGAGAGAAACAGGACAGAGGGAGAGAGAGACAGGACAGAGACAGAGAGACAGGCTACACAGAGAGAGACAGGCTACACAGAGAGAGACAGGCCACAGAGAGAGACAGGACAGAGAGAGAGAGAGGACAGAAAGAGAAACGGGACACAGAGAGAGTGCGAAATGACAGAGAGAGAGAGACAGGACAGAGAGAGAGAGAAACAGGGCAGAGAGAGAAAGGACACAGATAGACAGGCTACACAGAGAGAGACAGGCCACAGAGAGAGACAGAACAGAGAAAATAGGACAGAAGGAGAGACAGGACACAGAGAGAGTGTGAAAGTGCAGAGAGAGAGGACAGAGGGAGAGAGAGAGGTCAGAGAGAGAGAAAGGACAGAGAGAGAGAGAGACAGGTCAGAGAGAGAGAAAGGACAGAGAGAGACAGGCCGCAGAGAGAGAGAGAGGCCACAGAGAGAGACAAGACAGGAGAGAGAGAGGACAGAAAGAGCGACAGGACACAGAGAGAATGTGAATGGGCAGAGAGAGAGAGAGAGAGACAGGATAGAGGGAGAGAGAGACAGGACAGAGAGCGAGACGGGACAGAGAGAGAAAGGACAGAGAGACACAGGCCACAGAGAGAGGGACAAGCCATAGAGAGAAAGAAAGACTTAACTGAACAGGACAGAGAGAAAGAAAGGAGAGAGAGAGACATGACAGAGAGAGAGATACATGACAGAGAGAGAGAGAGAAAGGACAGAGAGATACAGCATAGACAATTCAAGATAATAGTCATTTATGGTGGGCTAATTACTAGTACTCATTATAAATTCTAAAGAGCATATTGTAAATATGTGGCCGTTTAAAGTAAGAATTTTAAACAAAATGACATACCATTTCTGTTTGAATTAATGCTAAAGGTCGGCAGTGATATGATGACCACACAGTACATGAATAATACTTAAATATAAATGTTCCCTAGGTGAATGTCTAAAAAACACATTATTTAATATTTCATAAATTTGGTATTCACCTGAACACGATATCCTACAGCCACTGCAGTTGGATAATGATTAAAGAGTTATTATGTTTTCTGCAAGCAATGTAGGAAACTACTCAACGCTTTTCTTGTGAATGATTTTTACAATGACCAAATGTTACCTTTGCAAACATTACTAGGAGTCCAAATATCGTCCAGTGATTCTATTTTGGTTTTGCATTTGGAAGCAGTAAAGAAAGAAATCCCACCTGCAATCCTCATTAGTTAGATTGTTAGATTTTGGCTCCACGTTTTTCTCGCATGGAACATAATTTTGGTAGGTTCTGGAAAACCTGTAAAATTTAGAGCTGCACAGACTTCCTGAGGAAGGTATGAAAGGAGGAGATTGTACTACATAAATAGTGAATATCTGTTATCTAAAGCTATCTGCAAATGATAAAAAATATATTAATAGGTCCTTGTGCAGAATAAAGTAATCTGAAGTTATCTAACAGATAAATAATATAGCTATATCAATGCCAATGCTACAAACATATCACAGTATGTACAGAGAGGCATTTCCTGATTTAAAATAAATTTGAAGGGAATCCTCAAGACCCTTTCCCCTACTTGGTCACCCCAAAATCAAGTTTATTTTTTAAGTCATTCTTAAAAAGCATGTGAAACTGGCGATATACAGCAACCTTAAATTGCTACGATTTTATGATTCGTAGCTCGTGACGTAGCCCCTTAAGACTTACTGCTATTAAATTAGCCTCTTAAAGCAACCCGCAGACGACTTGCAGGTTAAGATGCAGCAAGGCTGAAAAAGCCTACGGGATGAGCAACTGAAGGGTTAACATATTTTGCTGACATATTCACATGAGATATAGACTATCCGCAATAACATGTTTTTGTCCTTGGGAAATCTTGCGACCTTACTCACGTACTAACCACAAACATTTCCTTTTTGTTATTCTAAGAAACAGAAAACACCTGATTATCTGTCCTTGTCCGACTAACGTCTATAGTGTAACTCGCCTCTAATATCCACCTCTTTTAGCAAGTATATAACCTATGTTATGACGACCAATAAACAAGCTTGTACTGAGAACCTTTGTGTGTGTGTGTTACTTCCAGTACTGTTCCCAGAGCTCTGCCTGAGGCCTGTGGTCCAAGCCGCCAACTAAGTACCAAAAGCCCCAACAGCAACGTTGAACTTTGAGGCCGAAAAATCCTTTGATCTGTCAAGCCTGTAACCTCTAGCATTCCAATCATGCTATTAAATTGCAAAGTCACTTGCGAGCTAGCCCGTAACGCGCAAATGGAGCCCAAAGCCCAACAAGTGCTGGAGAGGATCCACAATGGGGGTAAAGTTCAATACGTAGCACTTTAGCTGCAAATAAAAACACACTACTGTACTGATATTAAAAGGGAAAGTGATGTTAGGTCTTAGAATTAATAGCACAACATTCTGAAGCCCGCAAATCTGCCCCGAAAAATTGTTTATTTCATGTATAATTTTTGTGTTATATCGATCCCGGCAATTAATGTGTTAATATATATACTGTAACTTGCATGTGATAGAATATCCTATTTACAGCTTTATCAATATTGCATTACATCTGGAATGTGGGTCCGATCGCAACTCATAATTGAACCCTGTAAGACTTTGGAAATCCCACCTCCATTTTTCAGTGACGTAATTCTGATGATCTCTTTTGCCATTGGCTCCATCCCAACTCGTAACTATGAGTTAGACTAATTGATCACATTCACGGCCGCACATACAACGAGCGACAAATGGTTTACGGGTTTGCCTCTCAAGCCTGTAACTCGCAGTCTGTTCTAATTTAATAGCACCGTAAATCTGCAACTCTTCAAGCTCGCAGCCGTTGCGGGTCTCACGTTGCAGATACAATCTTCTAATTTAATTTGGCTGATAGTTTGCCTCTAAAGTCAAGCACTTTTGATATAATCTGCATTGTTCTGCTGTGTTACTATGCAAATAAGCAGTTTCAGAATACTAGGTAGCTGTTTTGATTTGCTAATTATAATTACAGTCTGCTTATGTGTCTATTGGTGGCAAATACAATGCCCCCCTTATGTAGATTCCACCCCCCTTATCAAGTACCCCAAGTCACAAATTAGAAAACTGAGCTGCACATTAGCATAAATGATCCACACAAACAATACTGAATATCTCCACAGAATTTACTGAAATAATTTTGGCTAATACAATGCACAGACAATGATAGCGTCACTTTATACAAGCTGCCATAAATAAAAAAATATTTTCTATATCTATTAAAATCCAAAATCTATATTTTCTACAGGTACACGTGCTAGTATTTTAATTTAATGGAATTCAAAAGGTACAGGATTGAATATAATATTGCGGTAACAGAATTGTAAACCATTAAACTTATAGCTTAGTTAAGTATGTATTGTCTTTATGCTGGATATATAGTATATTTAATAATGCAGTGGAGGTCTGGAAAGAAGAAGAAGTTCCTGATTCTGAGTCTGTTGACTACCCCTTCAGTACACTGGCATATGATTAAAAATATTATTGATTTTGCCTATTTTTCTTTTATTAATTAAAGGAAGCAAACTGACACTGATTTGAATTCACATATTTGAATTCATGTTGTCCCATTTGAAGATAAGAGCCACAAGATTAATTTGACTTTAGATGTATATGTTGCTATCCCCTGCATTAGGGAGTGCTACAGTAGGTTCAACACTGCCTCATTATGTTAATAAGAGAGTATCTTATCAAAGGCATTAAAGGTAAGTGAAAGCATCTTTGTTAATATTTAGTGCATATTAGCAGATAATCTGTATAAATATTGTATAATACTGTATAAATATATTAAAAACTTGATAGGTGATCTAGTAAGTTTCCCCTCAATCCAATATATTCAGATCTGCTAAGTACAGACAGACTGCGACGTACATATTTCACACCTGTGACTTAAGACCAAACCCGCAGATAAAGGTTACGCACTATCAATGACATGCTACTCAGATACATAGCATGGCACTGTCTTCTTGCAGTAGTTATGTGAAGTGCCTGTGGGCATGGCTTAGGGCACAGATATGAATGGTGGCAACCTGCATCAGAGTGAACAGGAAGGAATGATGTGGCTTGAGAATATGCAAATCTGTTACTGGGTGCTTCTTAGAAGTAAATTAAATGTACATTTTGTATGACCATTACATTAATGATAATTCAAGTAATTAAATAACCTTAAGAGTTACTTTAAATATATATATATGTTGCTTTTATGTTTTTTGAACTAGTGAATCAGAAGCTTCAGAAGCGCTGGTAATGCCATTTTATAAATATTATAGTGAAAAGATTTGAGAAAGGTAAATTAGAAAGCACAACAAACCAGTAAGAAATCAAGTTACATGGGTCCCTAGTGTATTTTAAATGCAAGCATGTATCAGTATGGGAGCACTCCCATCCTTTAACGTTTACATATTTCACACTGTTACACTATAAAATAAGAGCTTACATTCATTGTTTCATTCTACTGTGGGGTAGTAAACCTATAGAGAACTGCAAGCTGCCACAAAAATGTAACTTTTATTATTCTAAAAAAAACAGGGGGACACAAATACACATTGGGGGATAATAATGGTAACATCATTTAAAAAAGGGAAAATAATGAACAGGGAAGGACAAGATACCAGACATCCCTGGTTCATTAGAAAAAAGCTGCACTGCAGTGCTTAACTCAGAATTAGAGTACAGGTGCCGAGTAATCTATACAAGGTGAATTGTTGGGATGAAATAAGAACAAGCACTAAACCGAGTAATAATAACAATGAAGCAAATTCACAGATCATGCTTTTGACTGAAAACAAAAGAAATAAAGGTTTCCTTATTTATCTATCTATCTATCTTATCTATCTATATATCTATATATCTATCTATCTTGTCTATCTATCTATCTATCTATCTATCTATCTATCTATCTATCTATCTATCTATCTGTAGAGTTCTTACCTCTGCTAATGCTGAAATAAAAACAGTGAGAGACTCACACCTGAGATTGCATATGACTTCATAGTGTGCATCATAGTGTGCATCATAGTGTTGCTCCCTTGTGCCATTACAGATGAAAAATCTCCTGAACATGAGCGTAGGAGCCCCAAAAAATGTGGAGTGGATATTTCAACTCTACTAACAGGACATGTAGCAGAGGTGGGTCTACCCCTGGTGCACATGGTGCAATGCACTGGAACCCTGCTCTGGGGGCCCTATTGCTGAAGTGCTCCTCAAAACGTTTTTTTTGTCATTTCTTTGTTTAAATCCAAAATGCCCCACAGTGCTCCATAGCCTGCTCTAGTGGCCAAATCAGATAATGCATTATTAAGTTTAATTTTGCTATTTTTTGTGTCCCCTGTTCATTTAATCTGGGGAACGCTTCTGCTCCTGAAGCATATCAGTCTGTGTCAGTTTCTTAAGGCATACAAACACCAAAATGCTAAACATGTATCTTCTGCACAGGAGCACAAGCAGCAACAGTCAGATGTATGGCTTAGCACTCTTGCCAGTGCTAAGCAATTGGTCTCCATAGGCAATAGACCCATGTTAGCAAGACCCTGGGTTATTTGCATACATACATTAAAAAGTGAGACACACATATGAGAATGGGCAATACTTAACCGTGTGCTCTGTGGAATAAGGCCCACTCAGGGAGCAGTCTCTTAAGACATTCAGGAGTGGTACAGACTGGCATGCTTAATGAGATGCCTTCTCTGTAATAACCAAAACCACGAGAAGATAAACTCCGTGTTGGCATTATCACAGAGGACACATTGTTAAGTGATTTCTGGTCACAGGTTTGTGGTTCTCATTTTTTGTTCTGTTAAAGCAACAAATCTACATAGAACATAAAATGAATGTAACACTCTTGTGTATTGCTTTGAGTATCCATTCAGCTTCATGCCGCAATAGCCACAAACCAGTCACACTGATGTGTCTCATAAAGCTTTCTGTGATTGCATATCTGACACTGTACACCTTGGATATTACCTATAATAATGTATGAATGTGGATCAAAGAAATACTGTGAAATACTGTAGACCTTATTTGCATATCACTACCCCAAATTCTTAGTTGGGTGCATGTATTGTCTACTGTTAACTGAGTGGGGAGCCCATGTTCTAGCTTATTTTGTACATGTAGATGTACTCAAAATATTGTTTTTCTTTTTAACTCATTATAAGACAATAGATTACCAATAGCTTCAGATAAGTTATTGAATAATAACATATTTTGCCATCAGCCCAGCATCAACATCAGTAATAAGAGTATTAATCAAAGAAGGTAAAAAGAGAAACACAATGTTGTAACTTCTTAAGTTTTCCATCACCGTATAGTGTAGTAATATAAATCCTTTATTAGATTATTCATAATCTAATAGGACATGACTAAATTTGAATTGAAAATGATATGACAATCGAAATTGAGGTAATATACCATGTTCCCATTATTTTTATAATAAACGTCAGCTGAGTATTTTAAATCTTTTTAATCTGAGCTGTCACAAGAATAATAACGTTAAACTAACTGAAAGAAAAGGACATAAAGGCATATATAAATTAAATGAGATACAACAGATAACTAAAATGATACATGGTGATTAACACAGGTCTAAAATTGCTAAAAGAACTAATACAATTATAAAGTTCACAGTTGGAGTTCCTTTCTAAGTGACAAGTCAGGAAAAATAACATTATTCAGGTCATCTCATGTGAATTAAATGATTTTACCTGAATCCCAATGTCATGGGCCCTCATTTAATTCCAAGCCCGTAATTACCTTCATACAGCCTGTATGTCTGCAGGTAAGAAATTTGCCACAGTTACAGAGGTATTCAATGGCTCAAGTCTGCAAGAAAAGGCAAGTATATTTGCTTTTACAGTGTTATGAACAGGTGTTTAACCCACTTGCGAGTCCTATCTAGTACTTGTAGGATTTTTTGATACATTTGCCATTTATGGGTTTGAAGGCAATTGCAAGCTTGTTGAATTGTTGCAATTAAATATGAATTTTGCGTCTTTAGCACTGGCAACATTTGCGGCCTTGAAACATCAAAGGACAGATTTCCGAGTTTGACAACCGCAGTGATTTTGAGCCTATAAATCGCAAATGGATTACGAGTTGAAAAATGTTGCCAATTAAATATCTGTAACTTTTACAGGCCACAGTAATTGCGATTTGGACAATTAAATATAGGCCATGGTAGGCTTAAACACACCACTGGTAATAAAATTGTAGATCTCAATTTAAGAGAAAGTGAAAACTCCTAATACAGCCTCCACTAAAGCAGGAGTATTTCATATTGTGTATTGTATTTTAGAAGGTGTGGCCACATCATTAAATAACACGTCACATACAAGTCTATAGAACATATATTGGAGTTTCAGCTGACATTCAGATCTCCAATATAAAAGACTGATGGTGCTGCTTTTGCAAGTTTAGCTCTCAACACTAGTTTTCACTAAATATCTTGTCTGATTGTGTCAGTGTGGCCCCAAGAGCCTGGTGATAACTCTACTTTGTGTGGATTTTGTACTGAAAAACACAATCACAGGAACATTTTAAATAAATTGTTTATTCTTGTAGGTTTTAAAAATTACTAATGAAAAACATAATAAAAGCCCATTCAGAGCCCATCTGACTTCTTGTCCCCTCTCTATAAGGTGGGTGGGAAGCTGGGTCACTGACACCTGACATAGAACAAGTCATTTGAGGCGCTCCCTCCCAGGGATAAGTAAAAAATGTGGATGGAAGGAGGGAGACAGAGAGGAGAGGACAAGTGGGTAGAAGAAGTGGGAGAGAACAGGCAGAGGTACAGGCAAGGGACAGAGGGTTTAGTATAGGTAGGATAGTAGTTTAGTATTATTTAGTGTAGGGGTTTTAATATAGGCAGTGTAGGGGTTTTATTGTAGGGGTTTAAGGAATGTATCTGAAAGACAGAGACAGAGAGAAGGGAAGCTGGTAGGGGCGAGCTATTGCGTGCGAGCGCTTCTAGTCCATTGCTAATTTCTGTAGTGCCCAATTGTCTGCGTTCATAAATTGGCGCAACTTCAGCACGTGCGCTGAAGACGGCGAGCCAAATCTAAACTCCATTGCCAGTTCTGTTATGGGTTTTCAGCTTGACTCCAATATGGCTGCTCCCATAATGTAGAGCCTTCCATCAGTGGCACTCAGCACCTTGGCTTTATGACATTCCTGACTCTCTTGGAGAATGCAATATGTCAAGGTTTCTCTGATCTAATTAGAAAAAATATTTTTTTTTACTTTTCAACTATATATGGCCCAAATTAATCATATTTGATTTTTTAGTAAACCTTCTAAAAGACAGGTGTTTACACTCAAATAAAAGTGCAATATGTTGATATGGAACACCTTTTAATAATCATACATACTTTGGATAAATTCAGTAGAGTGAGAGGTTTCTCACCAACATCTATGGACTCTATGTTTTTATGCAGTCTATTTACTAACATATGAATAATCTATTTTGATGAATTACATAGGAATTTGAGCGGTGTCTCCTCACTAGTATTAAACTTCTCATTGTATTCAATATAGCCCTATAATAAAGCCCTATGTGCATCAGTATTTCTAAGTGTAATAATACTACATCACACTCAAAGAGCATCCACCCCTTACAAATTGTTATACCTCTTCCCTGATTATCTTTGATCCATTACTTTCTCTCGCTTTACAATAAACTTGATTCTCTTACATCATAAACTCAGAAACATATTATGTCCCCTCCATCGTCCAATCTCTTATATGTCAAACTCACAAAGAAAACAATCTAACCTTTAGATTGTAAATCTGTGACTTTTCAATCTTGCATGGTGCTTTTGTAAAGCATTTTGTATACTGGATGCTAAATTAGCAGAGACAAGGCCTTCCATTTTTTTCAATTTATTAATATTGTTTTGCCTTGAACATAATCCATGTATAGTGCTATGGAATATGTTAGCATGTTACAAAAAAAAACGATAATAATAATAATAACCTTTATTACTTGTGTGATTGTTATAACCAACATTCAGATCTCCCTCAGATCTTCTTGCAGACCCTTCAGATGAGCCATCGCCTTCAAACAGCTCTCCTGCTACAGTCAGCTGGAAATGACTTTTCCCCACAACACAGCTACTTATATAGTGAACAAACACAGAAAAATAAATAAATCTCTCAAATCTCAAAAAGATTCAGTATACCATAGCGCTTATAACAGAAACACCACACAGTTTCTCACATAAAGATATATATATCTACTAATAGTATATTCAGTCCATCCAAAATAGACTAGAGGCAAATATACATACAGTCCTGTGTATGGTATGCTTCTTTGAGTATTGTCCCGGATCACTTAGTGAATACAGTATCTCCCATTGAAGATCTTAGTTCTTAGTTTCTCCTTTTCTCATTTTAGTAGGTGGTGTGCCGCCTTTTCAACAAGCTCCGGTCACTTTGGTGCTTATATACTTGAAAAATAGAAAAAGGGGAAGGGGGTAACAACAGAGCACGCGACTTCCTAGTGCAGATCAAACTTGGTTTATTAAAATGCAGTAGACATATAAAAAAATTCCACCTCTACATAAGAGGTATAGATAACACATCAAAATATGTGCTGGTGCAGTCTCCACACTCCAAAATTGGACGGTAAGGAAAAAATCTGCTCAGAGGGTTTTCTTTATCCAAAGTACTTCAAAAAGTAGTAGTACTGGTATTACTCACAACCAGATGTGGTGTTAAATAGACAGAGTTGCTCTACGACCTCCAATGGTCTGACACAAACCACAAATTACAAGCTTGGACTGATAAATCCCAGCAAAGTATAGTGATTGGTACAGTGCAACGTTCTTATCATCCACCACTTATCCAGTATATCAGACTCGCACAATTAGGTCAGTCGAGTACCAAAAGAGTACAGAGCATTACAATAAAATATAAAATGTCTCTTAATGGCTGGGTTATGCATACACTCACCACTCTTATTTAGACATAAAATATATGTTAAAATGCAATAAAAAAAACAACCAAACGCGTTTCACCTGATCTTCAGCAGGCTTCCTCAATGGTAAGTATTTGTTAAAAACGACATAGTGTATCCACACTATTTCTGCATATGTGGATACACTATATAGTTTTTTTTAAATAATACTTACCATTGAGGAAGCCTGCTGAAGATCAGGTGAGGCAGTTGAGGCATTTCTGTGCATATAGAACCATTATTCTATGGTGTCTTCAGGTAATCTGTTGCCCCTGAAGAGAGAGAGAAGAAATAGAATAACAGAAACACTATAGTAATTATGGCATGGGTTCCCTGGTGGTCCAGTGGTTAGGATTTGGTGCTTTCACCTCTGAGACCCGGGTTTGATTCCAGTCAGGGAACCAAGAGTTCACACCACCCTGAAGCCATGCAGGGTTGGACCGGGTCAGTACTTGGATGGGACACCACCTAGGAAGACCAGGAGCTGTATTCTGTGGCTCACTGGAGAAGGAACTGGTAACCCACTTCAGTATCTCTGCCATGACTACCAAGTGGATCGGCCCATGAGGTAACGGAGAGTCTGACATGACTGAACAACACAAACATAATTATGGCATGGGTGTACAACATTTTCTCGTGAGTGGCCAAGTGGGATTTTGTTTTTATAACATAAAGGGCTAAATACAGAAATAGTAATAATCAAAGCCTTAAAAATTGATCTTCTCAGGGGGAAGAAAATAAAATTAAAGCAAAGTAGGCAGCATTTCTTTAAACATACCTGGACATTCCTTCAATGCAAATTCTGCAATTTGACAGAACAAATTCTGAGTTGTCCTTGTTTGCGGCAAAAAAAATGCAGGTACTGTATATTTATAGAATGAAAGTCAAAAAATGTTTCCATTACATGTAATAAACGAATTCAATTATAAAAATGTCAATCTCTACCATTTGGCATAAAAGGATGAAATCAGTGTCTCCTTGCGTGGAAAAATGGAAATAGATTTGAGTTTGCTACACTGTGTATTATACCGTGACATTTCATGAAATGGATATAATGGACTGGAATTCACATCCATTCCATACATCATATCTATTGGAGTAAAATTAAAGTCAGTTTATTTTGAGTAGATGGAATGGAACTTGTCAAGTTGTCATATTGGACAAAGATCTAACAATATGTTGTCACTAATGCCGCTGAAAATCCCATCAGTCGCCAACCACCACTCAAAAAAACCTTTTTTGTGTATTTTCTTTTTAATGCACTGCAGTTGCAAATCACATAATATAAATTCACTCCACGGACATCACAAACTTCAAATTTAATGAGAGAAAATGAAAGTCTTGTGCTACTCCCAAAATCTGAAAGGTAAATATTATTTCTGTAGGATAACAAAGGAAGCAAAGAGTGTGGGATTAGTTTGTCTTAAAGAACAACTGTAGTTTGTGAACAACTTCAAGTTTGTAAAGTGTGTAACAAAATAACAACATAAATTGTATAAATTAGGATCATAAATCAATTTTAGGTATAATCTTAATTTTAGCAGATTATTAACATAACATTATTAACTAGTGAGTTGCCCGTCACAAATGACGGGATAATATTTAATTTTTCTGTCCCCCCCCCACTTTGTCTCATTCCCCCCTCTCCCTACCCTGTGTCTCTTCCCCCCTCTCCTTTGTCTCTACTGAGATTAGTTATTGTGATAAAATAGTATAGCATACCTTTAGAAAGGTTTAAAAAGGAATAAAATGCAATGTGGGGATTTATGAACCCTCTGTCTATGCCCCGCTAGCACTATGAGACCAGCAATAGCCTGGGACCCCCTGAATTACCGGGGGCATCGATCTCTTCTTTTCCGTTATTCCCTAGTGCTTTGAGGTGTGGGTCCCATAACTACTAAACCTCCATATATATTATATACCCCACAAGGCCTCTTAACATAGGGGTCCTTATGGGCCTCATGACAGTTAAAAATAACCCGATGATATACTATTTTTCTTAAGTAGAGGTCCAAAAAACTTTCTAGCTGTTAATTTGTTACTTTTGTAAAAGTTGTTGAAGTGGAAATATTATATAATACTAGCGAATTGCCCGTCAAAAAATTACGGCAATGAAATTGTAAGGTAGCTAATGCTGTTTGGTGTATAATAATGAAATATGTAATACATTACTAAATGAATATACTGTACCTATTTTGAAGCATTGTGATGAAGAGCTGGCAATCTGTGTTGATGTTGCTGCAGCATTAGTGGTGTGGAGCTGCTGTGTAAGCATGCTGAATGTGTGCACTGTGTGGTATGAATATCCGTAGGTCGTTTGTTGCGTTTTGCGAGTTTGTTGTGGTGTTTTGCGAGTTTCTTGTGGTGTTTTGCGAGTTTAGAGTGCTGTAGCCTCGTTTTCGTTTTGTTCGGCGGCCATTTTTTCTCTCGCTTAGATTTTTTTTTAGTCTCTAAACTGTTTTATTTCGAGTAAAATCGAGGTGTAAGTTGTATTTTTGAGGTCCTGGGTGCTCACTCTTGGTGTAGGTAAGGTTTTTATGTATGTGCTGTGTGTATGTATTGTGTTTTACATTTTGTAATGTTCGCGAGTTGCGTCCGAGTGTTGCGAGGCCGTAATGTGTGTGAACGTGTGTCGTATGTTGTTTGCGAGTGTCGTTATGTGTGTGTCGTGCTGTTTGGTTTGCGACGTGAAGTTTGCGAGGGTCGCAGTTGCTGGCATGGAGCGCCTTCGGCGCTCCACGCCAGCAACTGCGGCCCTCGCTTTGCGAGGTCCTCAGGTGCTGGCATGGAGCGCCTACGGCGCTCCATGCCAGCAACTGAGACCCTCGGCCACTGCCCTCGCTTCGCGAGGGCCGCGGCTCGCTGCGCGAGCCCGCAGCGTTAGCAACAACTCGTACGCTCACAACTATATATGTGATTTATACTGAGGAGGAAAAACTTAAATAAATAACCCTAGTTCGAACATTTATATAAATATATATATACTAGAATATTGCCCGTCAAAAAATGACGCAATGAAACTGTAAGTGAGCTAATGCTGTTTGGTGTATGATAATAAAATAAATAATACATTAATAAAGTAATATGCTTTACCTATTGTGAAGTAATATATGCAGGAAGCATTCTGTTGAAGAGCTGGCAATCTGTTTTGATGTTGCTGCAGCATTAGTGGTGTGGAGCTGCTGTGTAAGCGTGATGAATGTGTGCAGTGTAATAGTGTGCATGCGCGAGACCAAACCGTTAGCGTAGCTGTGCACTTCCGCATTGTATAAGTTATTGTTCTAAAATGGCGGCTAATGTGTGGTATGCGGCTGTGGTTGATTTAGCGTCCTTCGTTTCGGATATCGTCCGACTTTTTCAGAATATCCGTAGCTGTTTGGTGGTGTTTTGTGTGTTTAGGGTCCTTTAGCCTCATTTTCGTTTTGTTCGGCAGCCATTTTTTCTCTCGCTTAGGTGATTTTCGGGTGTCTAAACTCCGAAATTTGTACTTAAATCGAGGTGTAACTTCACCTGCAGAGGTCCTGGGTGCACCACCTTGCTGTGGGTAAGCTTTTTATGTGTTTGTTGTTTGTATTTATTGTGTTTGTAATGTTTTTCGGGTCGCGCGGGTTGCGTCCTTGTTTTTTGAATTTTTTCTCTCACTTAGAGGATTTTTGAATGTCTAAACTCTTTTATTTTGAGTTCAATTGAGGTGTAACTTCAGTTTTCGGGGTCCTGGGTGCCCCCTCTTCCTGTAGGTAAGCTTTTGATGTATTTGTTGTGTGTATTTAATGTGTTTTTTATGTTTTGATGTGCGCGGGTTTTGGACGATTTTTGCGAGGTCGTAATGGGTTGTAACGTGTCTTGTATTTTCCTTTCGTAACTACGTAAATTTTGTGAGGTCCGCAGTTGCTGGCAAGGATATATCCGTAAATCGACTACAGGAATTTTTTTCCCTACGTTACATGTTTATGTTAAGCTTTTCACTTGCAAAATTACGGCACTCAGCCGATATCTGTAAATCCTGTCTTATCCACAAGAGATTTCAGTTTATGAATTATGTGTTCACTTCGCTTACCTTCGGTGCTCATTGCGAGGCTGTTGGTTGTTGTATTTTTTGCTTTTTGCGCTTATTGCAAGGCTTTGTGTGCTATGAGCAGCGTTGGCGCCCGTTGTGAGTCGCGCAGTGAATGGCTTTTGTGTTTATTGTGAGATTGTATTTTGTTTGTGTTTATGTTTTTTGTATGCTAATTAAATAATTAATACATTTATAAATTAATATAGTTTACCTATTTGGAAGTAATATATGCAGGAAGCATTGTGTTGAAGAGGTGACAATCTGTTTTGATGTTCCGACAGCATAGAATGTCGGTTTCCACTGTTGTGGAGCTGAGGTGTAAGTGTCAGCAATGTGTGCAGTGTGTAGTGTAAATAGGCTTCGTGCGCGAGGGAAAGCCGTTAGGGTAGCTGTGTACTTCCGCATTGTGTAAGTTAGTGTTGTAAAATGGCGGTGAATGTGTGTGGTACGCGGCTGTGGATGATGTAGCGTCCTTGGTAAGAGTGTATCTTGTACCTCGTACGGCTTTTTTGAAAAGCCGTATGTGCTTGATGGTGTTTTGCGTCTTTAGGGTCCTGTAGCCTCGCTTTCGTTTTTTCGGCAGCCATTTTTTCTCTCGCTTAGGGGATTTTCGTGTGTTGGGAATTTGGACTTAAGTTGAGGTGTAACTTCACTTGCAGAGGTCCTGAGTGCCCCCCCTTACTGTGGGTAAGCTTTTTTTGTATTTTTTTGTGTGTATTTATTGAGTTTTTAAGGTTTTCAGGTGCGCGCGGTTCGGCCGTTAAGGTCGTATTTTTGCGAGGAAGTAATGGATTTTTTTCTAAGTCCCGCATCTCGTATTTTTTTATGCTAAGTCCGTAAATTTTCTGTTCTAAGTCCCGCGGTTCGTATTTTTTTGTGTAAGTCCGTATATAGTGATTGCGTGTTAGATCTATTTTGGTAAAGTGCTGCTTGTGCGCCGTAGAGCCTCCACCTCCGCAAATGCGGTCCCTCGCTTCGCCTTCAGCTCATTGCAGCCGACGAGCTTTCACCTTCAGCAAATGCGGCCCTTCGCTTCGCCAGGGTCCGCATTTGCGGACCAAACTGCATCCCTCACTTTGAGAGGGACGCAGTTCTTGCGAGCTTGCAAAGCGAGCTCGCCATGCGTGACGACGATTTGTAGTTTGACAACTATTATATGTGATATATATATATATATATATATATATAGACAATGCTTTAGAGCATTTATTCCTAGGCCACTTGGTTTCCTGATATTTATTAACTCCTTGAGTACTGATGGAGAGTTAAGGGTCAAATAATGTTGAAATTTAATTATTTGTATTGTTTTTTCGTGCTATAGTGTCTCTTTGACTGCTGCTTTGGCACTCTGCGATGGTTTTAAAACCATTTGCAAGTGATCTTTGGGCCTGTAATATTTTCTTCAGTATTTCATAGTTATAGCACTGCCCTCTTTTGCGAGTGATCTGTAAATTATAAGCATAAGGTTTTGGTGTAAAAGTCTCACAGAGTAACTTGTAATGTTTTGTCAGTGCAAAACATCCAGGGAAAAGATGGTTGCAATTTTCAGCTCTGGCTTGCAGCAGCCACTCGTAGCAGTTCTCTCTCAATGATTCATGTATGGTTGATTAACATAGCTAGGGAGATTTACTCTGCACTGAAATATGGTGTAATCTGAGATATAGGGGATTAGCATGGAGGCCTAACTTTTCTGAGTCTGGAATTGAATAAGGCCCCTAGACCTGTATTTTACAATACTAGAACAGTTGGAACTATTTCTGTTTCTCTTTAAGAAAAGGATTCAGGAGTCTGTTTAGGCAGACAGTGATTTAGTTGTACAGAATATCAACAAGAAGAAAATATCAGCTCATCTCCTTCTTCCAAGCTGCCAAAATAACTTCAGAGTTTAATAGCAGAAACAGTAACCTTATAAATATAAATGGGATCCAGCAGATGAACACTTGCTCACCTTAGGAGTTTTACAACTCTTGTTATGTATCTGTTTTTGTAACCTCTCTCGAGCAAATGTGCCAAATGTCCTCTATTCTCATCACAAAATGCTTGAACCTCAGTTCTAACTCACTCCAGTGCTGCAGCCTGTCCTATTGTTTTATTTTTGTTTTGTCACAAGATGCAAATAGTAACATCTGTTCTGCTTATTTCTCTCACAATTTACTTTTCTGTTTCTTTCCTGCATGGTAAGGTCTCGATTTATATTTTTGATGCACCGAGGCACAGGTTCCTCAGAATCCCATCTATCATAATATCCCTACTATTATTCCATAATTTGTATATAAATATTTCAGCCTGACAATAAGCATATCTCTAGATACAGATTATAAAACCACTGATGCATTATCTTATCTAGCAATGGGCCCTATTCTACTGCCCAATTCCTAAATTTATACACACTTAAAACCACTCTTAATATTGCCACATATTGAGTTGGTAATTAGTAAATGTAAAGCCCTATTCTATTGCCCAATTCGTAAAGTTACACACACTTAAAACAACTCTGAAAATTGCCACATATTCTATTAGCTACTCGTAATCCAAGTACGGATTCCCCGCCCACAATCATTATGGGCCAGCCAAACCCACAAAACCTGCCTTAGAACTCCATTGGTTTGAGCACAGCTGAAATATTACAAGCTCTAAATAATGAAAGTTACACAAAATCAATATTCTATTAGACCCGAAGCTCTAGCTCGCAAATAAAGTCTGATCCACAACTGAAAAAAGTATTACGTTTCCGTCAAAAACTTTATGAGTACTAAAAAAGACATGCAACAGCTTTTTTAAACACTTATTATAGTTATAGCAGCACAATAATATACTTTAAAAGCATGGGAAGGCATGGAAAGACAATAGAATTAATTGCAGAACAGTCTCAAACCCACAAATATGCAATTACAATTTTTTTTTCAATGTTATTTCTGAGTAATATCGATCTTGGGACTCAAGGAGTTAATACATATCATGAAACCCAGATGAATTGCTTATTTACGAGCCCGATTGGCAAATTTTACTTATTGACACTAATTAATTCTTAGCCTCCGATTGCAGATTACGTGTAACTTTTTTATTTTACTGACATGTTTTACTGACATCATGATGACGGTCTCATTTATTATTGGCTGTGTCTAAGGAGTAAATTAAGGGCTTGCTCAAATATTGTCAGATCATATGATCACGCCCCATGAATTCAGACTTAAAAAGGCAGGGTTTACAAGTTCAGCCTTGCTGTTGGAATTTGCGAGCTGGAGTCAATAGAATACATCTAAACACCCACAGCCAAATTTATGAGTCCAAGGCATTTGCAGGCTGCTAATAGAATAGAGCCCAATGTATGCAACAAGCAGTCTGTGAAGCATGTGGAAGCGGGCTGTATAGCTACATTCTTATCATTTGCTGCAATATGATAATGTGTGTGAAAATTCAAATATATATACAATTGTAATAAATAGGCTTAGTTTAAAGGACCACTGTAATGCTAATTTACCTGTGTTTCATTTGTTTTTATTACAACAGACTAGCGACTTGCCCGGCAATAAAATTTGAATGACGGAAATAAAATTTGAAGCCTGGCAATGCTGTTTGCCAAACAATGAGAAGCTCTTCCCCTTCTAACTTGTGGATATCGCGATGAGCGCCTCTGGCGCTCATCGTCAGCCTTCAGCACTCATTGCGAGCCTCTCTCCCCCACCCCTACTTTATGGGCCTTCGCCGCTCATTACAGGCGTCGGCCAACTCACAATTTTCGGGCCTTGCAAGGAGCGCCTTCGGCGCTAATCACGAGTTCCCCGATGAGTGCCTCTGGTGCTCATTGCTCCACTCTCTCACCCCTGTGTCTGTTTCTTCCTCTCTCCCTCACTTGTTTCCCCCCCTTCTTGTTTCCCCCCCTTATCTCCCTTCCCTGTGTCTCTTTCCCCCCTCTCACCCCTATGTCTCTCCCCCCCCCCA